>MARA01000002.1:2400000-3000000 GCA_001792895.1 Lentinus brumalis | reverse complement strand
CAACCTCTAATGTATGGAGCTGAATGTCGAACGTGGATCGGGCGAATGTGCAACAAGCTGAGTGAGTACGAGGTCAAGCTGGGACGCGACGCGACGCGACTGTCGCGTTTCGCGTATGTCGCGTCGGTCACGTGTGTCTTCCCACGGCTTGACTGTGATCTTTCCGGATTTTCCTCCGACTTGCAAGCCGTTAAAGTACGAGGGACCTTTCCTCAAACGTCCTGATCTCTACTTGCCGGCTTTGCATCACTCCTCTCGACTACTGTGCGCCGCGATATGGCGGAGGTATCTGAGGCTGCTCCAGTCGTCAACAAGAACAAGAGGCATCGGAAGGAGAAACGTACGTCTAAACTTGCACCCCTGCAGCTACCTTCTCGAACTGAGCTGTTCGATAGCTTGGGATACGGACGACATTGATCAGTAAGCCTTGTCCACCAGAAGTATTGCTTTATGATTACTTACGGCTGTCCCAAGTGTGAGCATCCTCATCCACGAGCTACAGACTGTTTCGTGACACAATTGCGTAGTGGAAAGTCGACCCCTTCCAGCCGACCGACAACAAGGCCGGGCCCTTCACCGAGGAATCTTCCTTCGCGACTCTCTTCCCCAAGTACCGCGAGAAGTACCTGCGGGAAGTATGGAGTGCCGTCACGCAGGCTTTGGATCCCCATGTGAGTTCGTCTCGGTTTCTTGACTTCCAAGCCTCGTTCTATATCATGTGTTCAGGGTATCGCTTGCACCCTTGACCTCATCCATGGTTCTATGACTGTGCGGACAACGCGAAAAACATACGACCCTTACATCATCCTGAAAGCTCGTGATATGATCAAGCTCCTTGCCCGAGGAGTGGCCGTAGGACAGGCTGTCAAGATTTTGAACGACGACGTTGCCTGCGATATTATCAAGATTGGTAACATTGTACGGAATAAGGAGCGCTTTGTCAAGAGGCGGCAGAGAATCATCGGTCCAGACGGGAGCACGCTGAAGGTGCGTAGTCATCGATCTACGTTTCAAAATCAGCCCTCACCATGACCTAGGCCATTGAGTTGCTAACACAGTGTTATGTCCTTGTACAAGGAAACACTGTCAGCGTGATGGGCCCGTACAAAGGTCTGAAGGAGGTCCGCCGAATCGTCCTTGACTGCATGAAGAACATTCATCCAATATACCGAATCAAGGTCTGTAGTGTGCTTTATTGTCCATCGCAAGGAAGTACTCACGTATTCCATAGGAACTGATGATCAAACGTGAACTCGCCAAAGATCCGGCACTGGCGACTGAGTCATGGGATCGCTTCTTGCCCAAGTTCCGTAAGAAGCATCTCAAGACGTCGGAGAAGACATCGCGCAAGAACGAGCGGGTACACGAGAAGAACGAGGCGCGAAAAGCGGCTGGTCTGCCGCCGCTGGAGGAGGCAAAGAAGGACAAGAAGGAAAAGAAGGTGTACACACCCTTCCCTCCACCACAACAGCCCCGCAAGGTGGACCTGCAGCTGGAGTCTGGAGAGTACTTCCTCAAGGCGCACGAGAAGGAGGCCAAGGAGGCGAGAAAACGGAAGGAGAAGTACAACGGAAGGAGAAGGTTAGTACACCCTGCCCAATCCAAGGCCTTTGGTCTTCTGACACCTCATTCCAGCAAGAAGAGGTTACGGGAGGAGGCAAAGAAGGACAAGAAGGAAAAGAAGGTGTACACACCCTTCCCTCCACCACAACAGCCCCGCAAGGTGGACCTGCAGCTGGAGTCTGGAGAGTACTTCCTCAAGGCGCACGAGAAGGAGGCCAAGGAGGCGAGAAAACGGAAGGAGAAGGTTAGTACACCCTGCCCAATCCAAGGCCTTTGGTCTTCTGACACCTCATTCCAGCAAGAAGAGGTTACGGCAGAACGACGTGCGAAGCGTGCAGAAGTGTTCGTTGCGCCTGAGGAGGAGGCGGCTCCGACCATCGAGGAGAAGCGGAAGCGGAAGCACTCTAGCACACGTGAAGGTGCCGATGGTCTCAAGGACAAGTCGAAGAAGAAGAGGAAGAAGGACAGCGGGGAGGATGAGTAGTCACGCCCTCCGTCAAGTGTCCCGTTCCTCATTCTCTTTGCCCGTGCTTTGTTTGTTCGTTGTCGCAGATATTTGTGTACCATGTCTTCACTATACTTACCAGATCTTACGCTATCACATCGCATCCTGTGAGCGTTGAGTAGCGTGCCGCTGGACGTCGAGGCTCGAGACTGCGCCAGGACGGCGGTGACTCGTCACGTATGTAAAGGCACCAGAGTGACGCCGGCGCCGCGGTGCGCGACGAGCTTCGCGTTGCTTGCTCTCAGCCCACCACGTCGGACGAAAACTTACTGTATTCCCTCGTATTGGCCTCAGCACTCCTCTTTTCACTTCTTCACTTATTTCCCAAACCGCCTTCTCATAGACCGCGACATCGGCGATGAATAAGAATCCCTTTGCGACAGCAGCTTACACGCCCCAGCAACCTCCTCTCCCTCCCGGACCTCCTCCTCCTCAGCCCGCGCAACCCGACTACTCCGCGTATTGGGCTGCTGCTGCCGCCGCTCAGCAGGCCCAGGCTGGTGCCGCTAGCGCGTACAGTGCACAATGGAGCGCGTCACAAACAGCCCACCAGACTGCTGCCGCCGCTCGCCCCGCTGACCAAGCTCAACTATACGCGAACTACGGGTACGGCGCAAACTGGCAGCAGCAGCAACAGCAGCAGCAGCGACAGGTGGCTCAGCAACAACATCAACACTACCAGCCACCCGCTCCTGTCGCCCAGCCGCCCCCTCCTCCTCCTCAGGCCCAAGCTCAGTACAGTCCGTATCAGCCCCAGGCGGGTGCGGTCACGTACCAGCAGCCTTATGTCCCCCCTACTCCTGCTCAAGCCGTCCCCGGATCGGCTCCTCCAGTACCCTACCAGCAAGGTGCTCCTCAGCAGTTCCAGCAACCTCAGCAGTTCTTTCCTCAGCAGCAACAGCAGCAGCATCGCCAGAATCGGCCGCCGAATCTTCACCACACATCCCCTCAGCAGTTCCCTCCTGCGAAGCGTCAACGATTTGATGCACCAAATCAGCATCGTGGCGGACCTCCACCGCAACCACAGTTTCAGCCCCCCCTCCTCCGCCCGTGCAACAGGGCGGCTTCAATCAGGGACCTAACCCGTACGGACGCGGTGGAGGCCCTCCGGCCGGCGGGGGTTATCAGGGTGGTCGTGGAGGTAATATGTCGGGACGAGGGCGCGGCGGGTCGGTGGGGATGACCAGGGGACAACCCGCGGACGCGGTGGTGGAAGCTACAACAACATGGGTGGTCGAGGCGGCAACCACCAGGGTGGAGGCAGCTTCCGTGGACAAGGCCCCAACCGCGGCGGCTACAACAACAGAGACAACAGAGACAATCGGCGCGGCGGTGGTTCTTTCAACAGCCAAGGCTACCCGCACCAGCAGCAAAACTACCACAACAACAATCAGTCTCATTCGTCGTTCCGTGGCCGCGGCCAGGGCTTCAACCATTCGAGTCGCGGTGGTCGGCACGACAATGTTTCCACGCGGAGCGGTGACAACGTCAGCACCACGTCCGGCAGTTTCTCCATTGGTAAGAGAGACGAGAACAAGCGGACCCTGACCGACTTTAAGATTGTCGGGCTCAAGCTCCCGGATTTGGATTGGGCTTGGGGAACATTGCCAGAGGTTGTCGATTCTGCAGCCAAGGACGAAGCTAAACCAGCTGTTGTCCCCTCGGACGCATCTGCAGCCGTTCAGCCGACTGATGGGACCTCTCCAGCTACTGCTGAGGGTGTCACCAGTGGTACGGACGGTGTGGCTGCTGTCGCTGCTACTGCTCCTGATACATCTGCCGTCAAGGCGGAGATCGAGGCGTTGCTTCCTCGCCCCCTTCGCGGGTCCGGATATACTTCCACACTCCCGTTTCTCCTGATGACGCGCATCCCATCTCTCAGTCCAGCTATGGCTCATCTGTCTCTAATGCGCGCAAGGGCAAGCGCAAGAAGCTCGGATGATGGCGACTACGCAAGGTGGGTGCTCCCGCCTCCACCTCATGGAGGGGATTTCGATGGCGCTGGCCGCGATAGTGTAGCCCCGAGCGTCGCTGAAACGACGAGCGAGGGCGATTGGTTGATGGCTGCCATTGGCGAAGAGGACGGTGACGGCGAAGGCGCAGAGAATTTGCATGTCAGCGAAGTCGAGCACTTCCTGGACAATGGCGATGCCGGTGACGGAGACTATGGTAAGCGTCCGTCCATCATTGAGACTGCGCATATGTGGATGGACACATTCACACAACCTCGTTCGCACCACTGATATGGCTTCTTTATCATTTGAAGGCAATGAGTACATGCAAGGGGATGGACACGACGGTGACCAAACGATGGGCGACGAGGATGCGCAGGGTTCCGAAGTGGACCCTCATGAGGAGCATTACACGAGCTTCTCTGCTCATGGGTCTCATAATCACGCCGACCATCCTCTCGTCAATGGCGACGGCCATGCCGATACGTCTTCGGGCTCTCAGGAGCATCCCGAAGGCGGCGCTGCCTCGGCCACTTCGCAGAATAACTCGAACCAGAACTCCCAGGAAACCGTATCCTCTACTCCTCTGTCCAAGCGCTTGGCGCAAACGCTCCTTCCGGCGACGCTTCGTCGTCCACAGACCCCTCCTCGCAGAACGCAGCGCCAAACGCTGACGTTCCGCAGACCGCGTCTGCTGTTCCACAGTCCGTTGTCTCGCCCTTCTTCTTGGGGAGAAAATCCCGTCGCGAATCGCTTGTCTGTGTCGTATGCTCGCCACGAGGAGACTTGTCATTGATGCCGAAGTGGTGCCGAAGTTTGCAAGTCTTTAGGGCTGAAGGTCGCATCGAAGTTACTGTCTCCCTTATGGCTGATGAGCGCGGTGGTTTCAAGGGTATCGCTGTGAGTGTCTCCTGCCACTCCCGCCTCTTCGGAGCAATGTCGCTTACTTTCTTCGTCAGATGGAAGGCTGTTCGGAGGAGAGCACGTACGTCTCCCTCGAGTTGACCGAACAGCTCGAGAGCGACGTCACCGTGCCGCCGCTTTGGCGAGCGAAGATTCCCTCTGAAGTCCAGCTTGTGCTATACCTCGACAAGGAGAGGCCTTTGTCGGAACCTCGTTGGGTTAAGACGGGCGACGTTCAGGAATGGCTCAAGAGCATGTTCGGTGGAAGGTTCTGGGTGGCTGGAGATGCTGCTGATGGATGGGAGACGCGTCGAGGTTGTCGATCCCGATCCAGTGAGTCTCATCGCGCATCGGTGTGATATTCGTCAATGACTAAAGTTGTCCTACAGGCTCCGACAATCTGGACTGTACTTGAGTCTTGGGCTAGCAACTCCAACGTTGGCCAACTTGTCGAGCGGCAGCGCTTCCTGCGGACGCATATGGTCGAAACCGACAACATCCTCGAGATCCTTCTTCGTCTCGTCCGTGGCGAACGCTCGACATTCACACAAAATGCGCCAATCACTGCGCCGTCTGTCTCGGGCCCACTGCTCTCCGCCCTCTCGCCCGGATCGGCGCACGGCGCTCAACAGACGCACGTCTCTCTTGCCGTTCTGGCGATCTTCCGCCTCACGGTAGAATACGCCAAGAAAGCTGCGGGTGACAAGGGCCAGAGCGAAGCCGAAGAACGTGTCGGGGAGATCATCCGCAGCCTGCCTTCCCACCTCATTTACAAGAGCTTGGACGGCATCTTCAAGGAGTGGAGGGTGGAGAAGAAGGGCGGCCGGGCGTCGACCTGATCCGGGACGGTATCTGCAGCGCGGGCGAACGGTTAGTTTGTCTGTACACGTCTTCCTTGTACCTTGCATGCTTGGTCCAGTCTTCAAGCCTTGAAAGAATGTTTCATCCTTTCGTATACCCCCTAGCGCTTAAGCTAGCGTGTCTTATCTGGGGGATGTGGATTTCTTTACCTGAGCCTTGCGGAATAGTGTCACCAGCGCGGTCCAGCTTCAAGTTCCGCGGAGTCGAAGGGACACGATCACGTGTCTGTATATTCACGACGCGCTTGAGCGTGACCTATGTATGGCTCCCCCAAAGTGCTTCCCGCTCGCTTTCTCCTTCGTGCCCTCATCTCTTCCTATCGATATGGACAACTTACGGTGTAACAGACTCACCTGCAGGAAGACGCTGACGGACAAGGCTGTTGTGGTGCGTTCGCATATATCTTGAACCAGAACCTACAGCTAATGCAACGTGTTCTTCTCCTCAAGACAACTTGTAAGTACTTCGTGATTACTCGAGAGATAATATGCTTCACAAAGCTGTTCGGATGAGGCTCCCATATTTTCTGCGGTGAGTGGATGTTGGGCATCTCGCGGGCGGTGCAGAGTTGAGGATAGTACAGTCGATTGCGCGAACGAGTTGTTCAACGCGTCCAGACTATGTCCAGGTGCGCCTGCTCCACTACTCCATGCTTCGCAAAATATGACTCGCCGTCTCCATCTGACATAGCCTGTGAAACGTCCTTGACCGAACCGTGAGGCACTCAACCAGTTTTCTGCCTTGCTTGAGCATTTAATCGAGTGGCCGGTCTCAGGGATGATGTCGTGGTGAGTGAATGAGTCCTCACTTGGACCTGTGGTCAAGGTTATTTAGATGGTGTCAGGTCTCATCCCTACACCCCTCCAATGACTACAAGACCGTATGTATGCGCGCATACACCCAGGATTCTCGACTGCTGATTTGCAGACTAGTCGGTTCTCTCTGGCCTGAATCCAGCAACTGTGTTGGAGGTATGTAGTAGGTGCGTGTGCCTGCGTGTGCCTAGGTATGTGCGCGATTTCCCACTCACCGGCTCAATACAGGGCGCTGTCCTTCTGGCAGTACCAGATGCACCAGGAATAGTGAGCACAGTCTCAACCGCGTTGTTCGACATTTGTGGACCTGGCTGCACCTCCAGCTCCTTCCAGCAAGCATTGTACCGTAACGTGACGGAGAAGACTGCCCAGCTCGAGAAGAGGCTTGAAAACGTGATCAGGGAGGGTGAGGCGTTTGGATGTGGTCTGCTGTTATCAATACGCTGACGATTTGGGGATAGCTAACGGGGAGATCAGCCTACTCACGAACAAGATGTCCGGTGCGTTATCGTTATGTGGCTGCGAAGTTCGGCATTAGAATCGCCTGCCCAGAACTTGGGCGTGACCTCGACGGAGAGCGACGCAAGACAGCCAACCTGCAGGACTCGTTGAAAGAAAGCGAAAAGGAGTACCACAAGCTGAAGGTATGTTATCATCATCTCCTGCATTCTGATGTCTGACTGTGTATGCAGGCGCAATACGACAAGCTGAAGCGCAAGGCCCTGCTCGGCGGGAGCAAGGACGGTACTCTTCCGCTCAGCAACCAGTCCCTGAACATCTCGGGCAGGCAAGAGGACTCTGCGCGGCTGAAACAAGGCATCGCGGCCTTCGGTGGTGGGAATGGCATGACTGGAGTAGACATGGGTGCAGTTGTTGGCAACATGGAGGCTGCCGGAGTACGTTCTCGGTTCCACTCCGGCACCAACGTCAGCTGCGATCTCACCCGCCCGCGTGATAGATTCAACGCACGCCTATCACCAACCGCACAATGGCCGGAGGGCCTATCGGCATGCAGTCCGGGTCTGCGTGGCGGCAACCCCAGCCTCCTCATACTCGAGGGCGGCAGACAGCACAACGTCAGCCGTTCAGCGCGATGGATGGGTCGTTCAGGACGAGTGTGAGCACGACAAGGTCGGACCATTCCGACAGCACAGCGGAAGTCGAGGCCCTACTGGCGCAAACCGGAGGACGACACCCCCCGCGGAACATGCATCACGGTCACGGCAATGCATACGCTGGGCAGGTGTCGTCAAGAGTGTCCACCGCACAAGCAGCTCAGCAATCGCGCAGTAAGTAGGCAATCTGCCGATTGACCGAACCAGAGACGTGACGTTCGTACTACATACAGCATTCGGTCAGTCTTCAAGCAAACGAGCAGGTCCCAAATTCAAGCCAGCTGG
This sequence comes from Lentinus brumalis, assembly GCA_001792895.1. Classification (NCBI taxonomy): domain Eukaryota; kingdom Fungi; phylum Basidiomycota; class Agaricomycetes; order Polyporales; family Polyporaceae; genus Lentinus; species Lentinus brumalis. The sequence goes on along the minus strand of MARA01000002.1, from coordinate 2,992,001 downwards.
TGTGCCGATAGGATGAATGTGATGCGGAGTCTATGCATTCTGATGTGTAGCTGGTGGTACAATTGAAACGAGCGGTATACGTACATTACGTTGTGTTACTTATGTATCGTAAACGAGAGTCGGTCCGTATGATAGCATGTATCGACGCGTGAGTAAAACGAGAGCAGAAACCTGACTTATCAACAGCGAGGCTCAGGGAAACATAGAAGGAGAGGAGACATCGTAAACTGACATAAAGGAAACAAGACGCAGTAAGCAATGTCAAACCGTGAATAACTGGAATCAAGAGGAAAGATATCCAAACCATCATAACGTCGAGGATAATTCAGTCCCGTCGCAACACCCCATTCTTTTCGTCTTCCAGATATTGCCCGATCGCGAGGATATCTTCGCCCGCACGTCTCAAGTAGCCAGCGAGAATCGTGCGGTCCGCATGGGGCAGCAGATCTGCCAACTTGTCGACTTGTCGCTGGAAGTTCGCGTCCGAGTTGGCAAGGGGCATAGGCCTGCTCCCACCGGGGACGACCGACGAGTGTCCTGGTCGTGCACGCGCGAAAAGCGACGGACGCCTGGACGGAGCGGCGCTTTGCCGCTGGTTGTTTCTGGAACTTGCCGAGCTCTCCGACGAAAGGGGGCTCGGAGCAGTCTTTGGCGGGCTGGCCGACTGTGGCACGTTGGGTCCCACTGAGAACGTCTTCGCGCGCTGTATCCTTCCTGGAGCAGCGCGCGGACCGCCTGGTATTGACGGCGAAGCAGGTTGTACCGCATGTCTCGAGGGCCCAGGATTTGACTGCGTGGATGCGATGATCGGAGGCCGCAACTTCGTCAGGACCTTCGACGGCGACTGCGGGCTTGTCGAGAGGAGCCCACCGCCCTTGTCCCTGCGCACGCTCGTCTTCCGACCGAGCGATGCGAAGAACCCGGTGCCTGAGCCCTTCGTCCCGGACAATGGTATCTGAAGAGTTTTCGATGAGGAAAGTAGGATGGTCGACGATCGTGTAGGTGCGCGCTGCACTTGCACTTGCGCAAGAGCAGGATAGGGGAGGATGGCAGGAGGTGCGGTAGTAGGAGCATCACCGGGTCGAGCCGACAGATCCGTTGCCGTATACGCGTCCGCACGCATGGGAAATGTCATCTCGGACGCCATGGAACCATGGGAAACATGTCGAGTCTGACCTGCCATACCGCCGAATTCTGCTGGTAGTGCAGACAGAACCTGCTGTTGCGCGGTGCGTTGTGACTGCGTTCGAGGATGCGATACTGCAACAATATAATGAGTCAGGCATCCACCATTTGCTTCTGGCACGACGTACCTGGACCACGACCTTGCGATGCCAACCAGTCCCGCAAACCACAGTCATACATAGACAACTCGTTGATCTTCATCGCGTACCCTTGAGCACGTTCTCTCGCACCTCGCAGGGCGATCACGTCAGCAGGATTCATGGCCGGGGGCCATGGATGCGCATATTTGGGCGTCGGGATGACACGTCTTCGAGGTGGCGACTCAATGTGTATCGGAGGGAGTGGTGGGGAAATGGAACGCCTGGCATCCGGGCTAATAGAATGTTTGCTTGACCTTGAAGATCGTGACGGTGTGCGAGGGAGAGAAGAGAACCGCTTGAGGTTCGTCAATGCCCTGAAGGCGCTCGGGGCCAAGGAGGAATTCTGCCTGTCTTCGTCGGAGCCATGACGAATACTCTTCGGAGGAAGCGAAGGAAGATGTGAAACGCTAGATGACGAAGAGGCTTCCGAAACGGATGAAGGAGACCGGTAGACAGACAAGGTGGGTGGGGAAGCAGTCTTGCCATTCGGAGAAGAATCACGTTTCGACATCTCCCGACCAAGACTCACCCAGCTGCTCTCCCGACGTAGCTCAAGAGCTGGTCGCCGAGCCACTTCGTGCATTTCATCCTCCGTCTCATCCTGTTCAATGACTACGATTGGACGAGCATCGGACCGAGGTGGAGGGCGTTCCGCACTGGTAGCCGACGACGACTGCGAGAGATGACTGCCCGGTGGAGATGCAATGATCTTCGAAGGTGGGAAGGCACCCTCCCGCACGTGTACAGATTTGGCAGAGACAAGCTTGATAGATGGTCTGGAGTGACGTGATAAACACGACAAGTGAACGCGTGAGGAGATGAGACGTACTCTGATTCATCGCTATATGCGCTCTCCTGACTCCGACTGTCGTCCCTGCTGCTCTCCGCGGGCGGTGGCAATGGTTCACGACCAAGATGTTTGTCAGGTTCCGGCGGTGTTCTGGATGCCAGCTTGGCGGATACCGACTGCGGTAGCTGCAATGCCTCCTCAAGATGTTTGTCAGGTTCCGGCGGTGTTCTGGATGCCAGCTTGGCGGATACCGACTGCGGTAGCTGCAATGCCTCCTTGATTGCATCTATGTCGCGCCGCGCACCGGGGGTAAGGGGGTGTGATGTCGGGGTGGTCTAGGAGGCGCAGCAGTTTCGCGGTCGAAAATAGACCGAGGTGGCGGGGGAAGTGGGCCGGCAGTCGCATGGACACCGGGTTGGTAGTGGAGGTATTGGGAAGGAGATGGGTGATGTGATGAAGACGAAGAGGCTGGAGACTGTACGAAAGGGTACCCACGCGCGGCTGCGGACACATTGGTTGCCCTCTGCGACCCGTGGAGCAGTTCTGGGGAAATACCGACGATGACTGGACCCACAACCGGTTGCCGGATGTCCTTGCTCTCGCCAATTGCAGGGGTGACGATACCATCTTCCATCCCAAAGATCGGCGTCGAGAGCAGGCGCTGATGTGGGGAGCGGAACGCGCTCGCGCTACTGGTGTCGGACAACTCTGGTGTTGCGCCTCCTGGGGAAGGTGCGCGACTCTTCGCCGGTGTTTGGAAGAGGGGTACTCCGAGGCCTTCAGTGTGCGCATAAATCTGGTACTCGTCCGACGTAGGGCTGGCGGGGCTCAAGCTTTCGGACGCCGTGGAGGCGGAGCTCAGGCCGACGATGCCAACGTCACGGGAAGTCTTGTGGTGCAGATGGTTCCTGCTTCTACCGGCGTTGACAGCCTCGGACGCAGAGCGTGTGTGGGAGGGAGCGAAAGCGGAGGGCGGGACGTGAGAGAGACCGGGGATGGCGGGAGCAGTTGAGGGCGGGGTGAGGTTCGTGTATGACTTCGGAGACGCGTCGGGGGGTGCAATGAGCGCCAACCCGCCTATGTGAACTCCACGGCGGGAAAAGAGAGTGCCCCCGCCCATGGCAGAAGAAGAAGCAGAGGGATCGACGAGAGACTTGCCGTCTAGCCCCTTGCTCCTTTTACGCCCGACAGAGCGCGGTGTTTCTGCGGGCGGGTCCATCTCCACAATGGCGAGTCTACGCCTGTCCGCACCGCCCTCCGTTGGCACGCTGGGCCGTCGTGAGTGTCGGGCTGCGTCGCCGTGGCCGTGCGGGGGCTTGTCTGATCGTGCTTCACGACCGGCGCCTGCGCGCGGGGTGGACACTTGAAACTGGGACGAGGTAGCCACCGGAGTGATCACTGGCGCGCCCTCCTCGGAGTCGGAGTACTGTGACGAGTAGTCTGAGCCGGACGAGAATGTAGAGGCGTAGCGCACACGCGCGCGGGCGCGTGGGTCTATCGGTGGGGAGGCCAGCTTGAGGTCGTGGTCGCGACCGGACTGAACCGACGCAAGTTGCTGTGGCCGCACAACGTGATCGGCGCAGTCCGAGGCAGACAAGGACCCGGAGAGCTGGAGAGTGTGTGGAAGAGAGCGAGGGTCAGAGTGCGCGTTCGCCGTCGGACTTTGAGAGGGCACTTCGCAGGCGGGCGCAGCCGACGCGTATTGATCAAAGGGCCGCCCAGCGTGCTCCGACTGGTAGTATGAAAGAATCTGATCCGTCTCGCGACGCACCAAGTTTGGCCGGGGCGTTGGCGACAAAGCTTCCGTGCATTTCGTCGGTACCATCCACAACATGTCAGAGCTGGACAGAAACGTACCGTTCGCGCTTGAGCTTGATGCCTCCCCGGGCATGATGCCGGGCTGAAGGGGAGATAGGACGGTGCTCATTGAAGGTGTGAGGTGCGTCTAGTCGTCGGACATGGGTGTACGAAGGTTGTGGGCAGGATGCAAGATGCGGGACCCTGGCGGGACCGGTCGTCAAAGCCACCCCTGTACGACACGGCCAGCGACGCAGCCCTCTAGCTATTAGGGTCTAACAAATCCCGTACATGCAATGCATTACACCGTCGTCCCCACGTGCTCCACTACTATCCGGCACCGTCATTGTCGCTGTCGGTGGGCGCGATGACGGTCTCAGCGTGCATCACGACACCCATCTCCGGGAAGCATGATGTGCAGCATGCGTATCCAAGCTCCATAGCGCGTGTACACTTAGTATCGTACATGCGTTTCTGATTCTACCAGTAAGCTAATACGACACCCCCGAGTCGACCGACTGAACTCCGGAGCCTGGAGGTCTTCAACGTCAACGTCGGTGGCGGCGGGATAGCGTTCCACCGGCAGGAACGGTGCCTGGCCTCATCACCAATCCAATCGTCTCGCTTGCTTTGCCGCGGTCAATGCCGGTACCCTCCCTTTGTATCCGAGCCCATCTAACCACGGCCACACTTGACTTCGCTGTGCCTCGAACTCCTCGATTTTCGACGCCTTCTGCAGTGTGAGGGCGATGTCGTCGAGGCCGTTGAGCAAAGAGTGTCGACGGAAGGGGTCAACGGTGAACGCGAACGGGGGTTTGCCGCTCGTGCGCCGGACCTCCTGCTTCTCCAAATCAACCTCCAGCTCCAGACCCTGCTCCGCGTCGTCTGCGAGCTCACGACATTCGTCCTCGGTCAGAGCTATGGGGAGCATGCCGTTCTGGAACGTGTTGTTCTTGAAGATGTCGGCGAAGCTGGGGGCAATGACGCACATGATACCGAAATCCTTCCTGAGACGACGAGAACAGCCGTAGGTTATAAGAGCACGACGACGGGGGAGAAGCGGCGTAACTCACAAAGACCACGGCGCATGCTCCCGTGAGCTGCCGCAACCAAAGTTTGGCTTGTCGCAGACCAGGATCTTCGCCTGGGTGTACGGTTCGCGATTGAGGATGAAGTCCGTAGGCCGACCATCCGGCCCCCACCGTAGGTCCGCGAAGAGCGCCTCCTTCAAGCCTGTGCGCTTCAAGACCTTCAGGAACCGCGCAGGCGTGATCATGTCCGTGTCGATATTTTCCGTATGCAGCGGCACGGCGATGCCCCTCAGCACAGTGAACTTTGCGATCCTTGAAGACGAGTCAGCGGTTGGCAGGGAGCTCAGTGCCATGGGAGGAAGAGCCCCGAGAGCCGACGACGGCTCCGGAGGAGGCAGAACGGGATCGGTGAGGAAGTCGCTAGGGTCAGCGAGCTTCAGTTTCGGTCCCGACGCAAACTTCGCCTCCGCCTCCGCCCCGAGGTACCTGCGAACGTCCGTCAGCTTGCCCGTCAGAGCAGCTGCAGCGGCCATGCCGGGACTGAGGAGGTGAGTGCGGCCGCCTGGACCCTGACGGCCTTCGAAGTTGCGGTTGCTCGTGCTCGCAGAGCGTTCTCCGGGCGACAAGTTATCTCCGTTCATGCCGAGGCACATCGAGCACCCCGCCTCGCGCCAATCGAAGCCAGCCCGCTTGAAGACAGCATCGAGGCCCTCCGCCTCAGCTTGCTGCTTCACGAGACCCGAACCCGGGACTATCATCGCGTAGATCCCCTCTGCGACCCGAACGTCGGGGCCAGCGGCGATGAGGACCTTCGCAACGGAACGGAGGTCTTCGATTCGGGAGTTAGTGCACGAGCCGATAAAGACCTTGTCAATCTTGATTTCCTCCATGGGAGTGTTCGGGGAGAGGCCCATGTACCGGAGGGCGCGTTGAACGGCGGCACGCTTACTCGTGTCGGCGAAAGAGGCAGGGTCGGGCACCTTTCCGGTAATGGGGACGACATCTTGAGGCGAGGTACCCCAAGTCACGGTCGGCACAATGTCTTCAGCACGGATATTGACCTCGATGTCGAACTTGGCGTCCTCATCAGTCTTGAGCGTGCGCCAGTAGGCTTCGGCGTGGTCCCATAGGACGCCCTTGGGAGCGAGAGGACGACCACGCAAGTAGTTGAAGGTAATCTCGTCCGGTGCGATCATTCCAGCGCGCGCCCCGCCCTCTATGGACATGTTGCACATAGTCATCCGAGCCTCCATGCTCAATCCGCGGACAACGTTTCCTGCGTACTCGATGACGCACCCCGTCCCGCCAGCGATCCCAATGACTCCAATGATGTGAAGGATGACGTCCTTGGAAGTAACGCCTCCGGCGAGGGTCCCCTCGACGGTTATGCGCATATTCTTAGACTTCTTCTGGATAATGGTCTGCGTGGCTAGGACGTGTTCGACCTCGGATGTACCGATACCGAAGGCGAGACAACCGAATGCGCCGTGCGCTTGACCGTGACGTTGATTAGCTTGACCTCCCAAGTCAGATTCTAAAAGACACTCACTGGATGTGTGTGAGTCTCCACAGACGCAAATTATCCCCGGGAGCTAAAGCCACTGTCAGACAGTGCTTTCAAGGCTCCTGGAGTGCCGGACCAACTCACAGTAAATCCCTCCTCTGGACCGATGATGTGAACGATGCCTTGCCGCCGGTCGGTCATCCCGAAGTAGGTCAGGCCAAAGGCCTTGACATTATCTTCGAGAGTCGTTACTTGGGCGCGTGATTCGGGTTGGGTCACGAACTCTGACACCGTGGTGAAGTGCTTCCGCGACGACGTCCTGTATGAGTTGTCGTCAGGAGTGACCCGAGTGTCGTGATAGCCCTCATGAGGCGAGGACGAAGGTAGGGTAGGATGCTCACGGAACATTATGGTCGACCGTCGCAAGGGTGCAATCAGGCCGCCGCACCGGCCGGCCAGCATTCCGCCTAGAATACATGGCTCTGAGTAAGCTGAGCTCGATGCTTCAGCCATCTGAAGACATACAGTCCCTCGAATGCCTGCGGACTGGACACTTCGAATACCAGATGCCTGAGGGTGACCAGATATCAGTTTGCGATAGTGCTCACAACGTCCTAGCGGCTGCATACCTGTCGATGTAGATGAGCGCGAGACCATTCTCGTCAACATCTCTACAATGACCACTTTGTAAGCATTAGAACTATGAAGGATATGCGAGGATTTCCACGCACACAACATGGTCATCCCATATCTTGTCGTACAGCGTCCTTGGCTGCGAGACGGGTGCGGGCATCGCTGCGTTTGCTGAGCCTTGCTCCTGTTGTTGAGGTGGGGAGTGCGAGCTAAGGTGGAGAGCCACTGGCAGATGGCAGCCATGAGAGAAACATGAGCGGCATAAATAGCCCACACCCAGGCCTAGCTGATCTCATGACGAGAAGCCAGGCGTGAGCACAAACTGTAAGTGTGAGTACCTTGCAATAAGTGACATCCTCGGGCAACACCGTCGTACAAGGCGCGTCGCGATCGATGCATAAGATGTCCGTCCGATACATGGTCCTACAACTCAGTATGATCTGCAGGGTATATAGATGCACCACACTGAAAGCATAAGCACGAACGGTGAGGTGAAAATACCTATGTTACACATACAATGCATGATGGCGGTACGTATGGAAGAGCGGTCCGATCGCCGAGACTCGCTGGTCATGGGCGCTACTGAACACGAGGCTACCGAACGCCGCACGCCACCCTCAGCCTGGATTTAGGACATGGCTGCACCCCCGCGAATCCAAGCTTGAACGATATTTTACAGCAACAAGTACATTTTAGTACATCCTCGCAAGCCTCCCAATGCAAGGCAGCAACACCTCCTCACCAATCCATCTTATTCGCCTGCTTGGGCGCAGACACCGGGATCTTCTTCCCCTGGTACCCGAACCCATCCAGCCACGGCCAGAGCTGGCTCCTCCGCCCCTCGAACTCCTCGATCCTGTCCGCCTTCTGCAGCGTCAACGCGATGTCGTCCAGACCGTTCAGCAGACAGTGCCTCCGGAACGGATCGACAGTGAAGGGGAACGCAGGCTTGCCGCTCGCGCGGCGGACCTCCTGCTTCTCGAGGTCGACCTCCAGCTCGAGGCCCTGCTCAGCCTCTGCGGCGAGCTCTGCGCACTGCTCGATGGGGAGAGTGACGGGCAGCATGCCGTTTTGCATCGTGTTGTTCTTGAAAATGTCGGCGAAGCTGGGAGCGATGACGCACAGGATACCGAAATCTTTCCTGGAAGGGCGGAGCAGGGTAGTTCAGGATATGCAGGGAATACGGAGGCCATGAGAGTATACGTACAAAGCCCAAGGAGCGTGCTCGCGAGAGCTACCGCAGCCAAAGTTGTGCTTGTCGCAGACGAGGATCTTCGCGTGAGTGTACGGTTCGCGGTTGAGAACGAAGTCGGTGGGCTGTCCGTCAGGACCAAAGCGCATGTTGGCAAACAGCGCGTTCTTCAGACCCGTACGCTTCAGGACCTTCAAGAACCGCGCGGGCGTGATCATGTCCGTATCGATGTTCTCAATGTGGAGGGGCGCAGCGATGCCCTTGAGGACCTTGAACGGCGCGACCTTGGACGCAGACTCCGTGTTCGGCAGAGGCTTGTCCACGGCAGGAACAGAAGCGTCAGCGGCCGTAGCGGGCTCGGGTGGGGGCAGGACAGGATCTGTCAAGAACTCGGTGGGGCTAGCGAGCTTCAGCTTCGGCCCCGAAGCGATCTTCGCCACCGCATCTGCGCCGAGGTATTTGCGAACGTCTGTCAGCTTGCCGTTGAGGGCAGCCGCAGCCGCCATGGCGGGGCTGAGGAGGTGAGTGCGACCGCCCGGGCCTTGGCGACCCTCGAAGTTGCGGTTGCTGGTGGATGCGCAGCGCTCGCCGGGTGACAACTGGTCCTCGTTCATGCCCAAGCACATGGAGCACCCCGCCTCGCGCCAGTCGAATCCCGCGCGCTTGAAGACAGCGTCGAGGCCTTCGGCCTCAGCCTGCTGCTTGATGAGTCCAGAGCCCGGAACGATCATGGCATACACGCCAGGAGCGACGTGAGCCTCGGGACCTGCAGCAAGAACGATATTCGCTGCGGAGCGCAGGTCCTCGATACGGGAGTTGGTGCATGAACCGATGAAAACCTTGTCGATCTTCAGCTCCTCCATAGGGGTGTTGGGGGTGAGACCCATATACTTCAGAGCACGCTCAACACCAGCACGCTTGCCCGCATCCGCGAAGTTCGCGGGGTCGGGGACCTTGCCGGTGATGGGGACGACGTCCTGCGGGGAGGTACCCCACGTCACGGTCGGCACGATGTCCTCGGCGCGGATGTTGACCTCGATGTCAAACTTCGCGCCCTCGTCGGTCTTCAAGGTCCGCCAGTAGGCCTCAGCGCGATCCCAAACTTCGCCCTTCGGCGCAAGGGGGCGGTTACGGAGGTAATTGAAAGTGATCTCGTCAGGAGCGATCATGCCCGCGCGAGCACCACCTTCGATGGACATGTTGCACATGCTCATACGCGCCTCCATGCTGAAGCCGCGAACGACGTTGCCTGCGAACTCGATGACGCAGCCCGTTCCGCCAGCGGTGCCAATGACACCGATGATATGCAAGACGACGTCCTTGGAGGTGACACCCTCGTTCAGCTTACCCTCCACGGTGACCCGCATGTTCTTGGCCTTCTTCTGGAGGAGAGTCTGCGTAGCCAAGACGTGCTCGACCTCGGACGTTCCGATACCGAACGCAAGCGAGCCGAACGCTCCGTGAGCTGCACAACAGTCAGTCAACCGAAGGGCGTCTTAGACTCATGAGGACGTACTGGAGGTGTGCGAATCTCCGCAAACACAGGTGATGCCGGGAAGCTAGACAATATTTAATCGAGGGCTGTGGACAGAGGCGTGGCTGACTCACAGTGAAGCCCTCCTCCGGGCCAATGACGTGAACAATGCCCTGCCGGCGATCGGTCATGCCAAAGTAGGTGAGGCCGAACGCTTTCACGTTCTCCTCAAGAGTCGTGCATTGTGCGCGAGACTCCGGTTGAGAGACGAAGTTCGACACAGTCGTGAAGTTCTTACGAGAGGATGTACTGTTGACCGTCCCAGTTAGCATGATATTGAGCCGCGCCATCTTCGACATGCTCAGACGGGAGATGCATAGCGCGAGAGGATGGACGGATATGTGCGTATGGATACGAATACTCACGGAATATTGTGATCCACAGTAGCGAGAGTGCAGTCCGGACGGCGTACGGGTCGGCCTGCAGTGCGCCTACATCACAGATGTGCTCAGTAACTCAACGCTTGAAACCCACCACAGTACTCACAGTCCCTCGAATGCCTGCGGACTCGTCACCTCGTGTACCAGATGCCTATGGGTCGCGCGCACCAGTAAGCATCGTTCCATATGTCATCCCACCATTGCATCATGATACTCACCGGTCAATGTAGATGAGCGCGAGGCCATTCTCGTCAACATCACTGCACGAACATGTCGCGACGAGTCAATAAGCGTTCGACATACTGGTGCAGGCCATGGACGTACATGACATGGTCGTCCCAGATCTTATCGTAGAGCGTCTTCGGCTGAGCGACAGGCGCGGGCATCGTTGTACTCGGGTGTGCTTTTGCTGGTATCGGCGCGGGGGTATGAGCGAGCAAGAAGCGGGGAGTGGGCGTACGAGAGAGAGAGATGCTGAATAAATAGACTCGACTTTGCCCTCAGTCGCGAAATGTCTGACTCGATATGGAGTGTGGGGTCGACTCTGAAATGGCCCCGGCCGAAGAGGGCCGAGTGTCACCTGATGAAATCGCCGAGCGCTGATTGGCTTCTGCCGACCTTACCTCTACAGTTATAAGTCTGGTAGCGCCGGCAAGCGGCAGGGCCCGCTACCGTGCTCTCTCCAAGTGGTGTGGTATATGTACGGAGCACGCAGCAGTCGGACTAAAGTCCTCCTGCAGCGTGCCCTCTGCAGGAAGGAGGAGAGGAAGGTCGAGAGTCGAGACCAGCATGGATTCTATCACGTGGTTTTGCACGTGATCGATGTCAGGCACTGATGGCGGAGTCGATCATCTGCAGAGACCCACTACCTTGGTCGGTAGCGGGGACTGTCCGACTTATTACTCGCCGTAGAGGCAACAAGCACAGTATATACTGGCGGAAGATCGTCATGCGCTCGTACCAACTATTAAGTACTGTTGAAGGACCGTTCAATTCTGAAGTTGACTGGCCCGAGCAAGGCCGAGGCAGTCAAGTGCAAGATGCGATTGTACAAGTTAACCACAGACAGGGAGTCCACAGGATACGTTTTGCGAACCGCTCGAAGCCGACCTGTTCGCGAGTGCAAGCTCAAGCCCGGTCCACCACAAGTGGGTCGCTGAAGTGTACGATGACGAGTGGTATCATGTATCTGAGGCATTGCGCCCACCGGCCGTACGACAGGCCTAGTGAGAGGATGGCCGTACATAGTCTCCGGCGGTAAGTAGTGTTAGAGCACTGTGATATGCTACATGTTGTGCACCGAACAAGCGGGTATCTCACTGTAGCCAGGTATGCAGTCAGCGGTGTGTTAGTGAGAGGGTGGCCGGCCTACGCACTAATCTACACTCGTATCAGGCGTGGCATAGAGAGAGAGAGAGGCGATATGCGGGATTCCGCCCCGATGGAAGGCAACGAAGCCTGCAAGTGACGAAGCCATGCAGGTGCCTCGACCGGGAGGGGCGAGTTCTGCATAGTCACTGCCGGAATACGCTTTCACTTGCGGTATAGGTGAAGAAGAGTTATCGCCTCTCGCGAATAGACCTCGCGTTCTGGGTCGTCAGCGACCTCCTCCCAAGTAAATTCTTTCTTCAGCAAAGCGAAGAACCGTTTGTCGGCCTAGAACGCGTCGGTGAAGCTTCCATTATCAGCGAGTATCTGTACGCACCTTCCGCCGTTTCTTGTAGCAGAACAAGACTTCCGTCGATCGATCCGACACTAGATCCGCCAGTGTCTGAACGAGAAGCGGGAATGCGGGTTCAAAGTAGACACAATCCGCCGCCAGGATCAGGTCAGGTCTTGGTATGTCTGCGGGTATCGGTTCACCCCTACGAAAGAATGTGTGAGGCCGATGGCTGGAGACTTGCAGGAAGAAGAGACCACACCAGTTCAGCTCGGCGACAGTTACATGGCTCGCTAGGTGGTTCAGTGACACGTTTTGCTTCATGATACCGAGGAGAGGCCTAGCATCCTGACGGTCGGTATGCGATCCGCAGAGACTGAAGGAATGGACGCACGCTTGGTCCGTGATCCATACGTGCGCTCCGAGAGCCCCAGCTACGAGTCCGACCAGGCCAGTGCCGCTTCCCAACTCGAGGACGTTCTTGCCTCGCAAAGACTCAGAGCCCTTGCGCGCGATGTAGCTTCCCAGGACCTGATATCACGACGATCGCATCCCGGAGAACGTCGGAAGAAGGCGGGCGCACGAACCTCGCCCGCCGGCCAAGCGATGCCTCCGCACCCGGGCGACGCGTCGACCGACAGTTTGATGGTGATGGGCGTAGGAATGGTGTCGGTGACGGCATGGAAAATGAGCTCGACAGTTTGATTGCGTATTGACGGCGGTTGGACGGGAACAAGGTGCGCCGCGCCGTCTTCGTCGGAGTCGTCCTCGCGTAGATGGCGGAGGGGGTCGAGCTCGTCGAGCTTCTCCTCGAGGGCGAGATCCAGCATATGTCGCGGCGAGGCCTCCTCGAGGCTACGAAGTGGGGTGCAGATGAGTCTGGTGGCGGCGGGGTCCAGAGCGGGAACACGAGGAAGGGGAGTGAGCTGAGACGATTGCCGCGCCTGCATTGAATGAGGCCATCGCTCGGCCAAATCCTCGCGTAGTAGCAATCGAGAGTCACTCTCACGCGGCCGCTTTATCTTCGCCCTCACCGTGCTCGCCGTCTCTCTCATCCCCCACCACTTCCTCCCCGTCGCACACAGCGTCCGCGGTGAGTCCGAGCCCGACATTGCCTCTAGCGCCGGCCTGTACTGACCGTATCTGACGGCATTCGCACCTCTTCCTGATCCCAACCTCCTGACTTCCTGCTCCGTCAGCTTGTTGTGCCAGCTGCGCCACCTCTCCGCCCCCTCATCACCTATCGACTTTCATTCCCTACCTTTACGACCCGCACGAACCATAATGTCCGAATTTTACGAGGCAACCTTCCGCTGGTCAGTCCACAACAGCGATCCTCGGTGACTGTTGCTTTAACGCCCCTGTTCATCTTGTAGGCCGCACCCCGACGCCTCCAGCGTTATCGTCACCGGCTCTTTCGATAGCGTACGTCTATTCAGCCGCACTCCGCACCTGCGGACGCATCGCAGCGATCCTTGGCTCACATATAACATTTCTCGCGTAGTGGTCATGTTCGCATCCCCTCTCCAAGACACCTAGCGGCATCTTTGAAGGCACCGTTAAGATTCCGTGGGGAGAGAAGGTCACCTACAAGTACATCGTCGACGGACGTTGGACCACCACTGACGAGCAAGCAACCGAACTCGATCCTGCCGGCAATTTGAACAACGTCTTCCGCGCACCCGCGCGCCCTGAACCCGCTCCAGCCCCGGCAGCCGCACCGGAAACCGAGACTGAGACCGAGAAGACTGTGGCTGCTCCAGAGGAGCCCACCACAGTTGGGGTTGTGAATGGCATCGTGGAGACCGCGAAGCAGGCAGCAGTGAGCATGGCTGAGGCACTTGTGCCTGGTACGGTTGAGACTCCCGCGGTGACCCCTGCGACCGAGGTGCGTTAGCTACGTCTGTGAGCTCCGGCGACTTTACTGACGGTCGTCCATGCAGACTGCTCCTGCCGAGCCTATTGCAACTCCTGAACCTTCACAGTCCGAACCTGCAGCTGCTGAGATTACCACCGAGGTTATCTTGCCCTCCGAGCCCATCCCTGTTGCGCCTGAAGTTCCTGTCGCCCTTCTACCCCTTACCACTGAGCAGCCCACTGAGTCGACGACCATCCCGGTCGCAGACGTATCCGAGTCCAAGCCGCTTGAGACATTGGTAGTCGAGGGCAGCGCAACCGTCGAGACTGCCGTCGTCCCCGCCCCTGAGCCCGTTTCCGCGGAGAAGCCCTCCACGCACGAGCCCACCGCCGTGAATGGCACATCCGATTCAGAGGAGAAGCCTGCGACGAACGGTGTTGCTCCCGCTGATGGCAAGGCTGAAGTGGTGAACGGCTCGTCCGAGACCCCCAAACCCGCGACACCACCGGAGCCGTCGATGCCCGTCACGAATGGGGCCGGGAAGGCCACGACGCCCACGAAGGAGAAGAGGATGCGCTTCCCGTCGCTCGCTTCGCGGCATTCGCGTGCGCGGTCATCCCTCGAGTCGGGCGCCAGCGAGCTCGGGGTGAAGGACAAGGACGCGAATGGGACTGACAACGGGAAGGACTCCGTGACTGGCCGCTTCGCGAACTCGCAGCGCCCGAAGCGGCGCACGAGCATGTTCGGCAAGCTCAAGGATGTCTTCTCGTCCCCCAAAAAGGAGGCATCGGCGTGAGGCACTCGACGTCTCATTAGAGGTTCGGTACGTTTCGTTCTCGGTTTCGCGCAGTGTTTGGGATGGAGGGGAGGCACTTGCGCATAAGGTGCGCTGCGGAGGATGTGTGCGCACACACGACGCGCGTGGACGATTCATTGATTTATTGATTTACCCCTGCTCTCACGATAGACTTCACGACTGGCTACGTATCTCTCCGCACTCAGCTTTCGTCTCTTCGCTTTCAGTTTCGCGCTCTCTCGCCTAGTGCTTGTGATCTTAGTGTATTGTATTACTCGTAGGTAGTGACCGTTCTCGCTGTGATTCGCAATGCAACACTTTCGTATTTCTTCATGATGGTGCAAGATGGTGCGGTCAATATTGCCCACTTGCGGATAGCGGTATCATCGTGATAAGACGATCTGGTAGTTCTGAGTACTGAGTTACTGAGTGTCCGAGGAAGAGCTAAAGTAGATGTAGAGGGTTGCGATGGTGCATGTAAACAGGTCAAGGTCATAAGCCAAGGCGTACAGGGTAACAACATCAACGGAACTAAATATTGATCTGAGCGGAATCATCGTCGATGGGACATCTTTGTAGGGTAAGACGCTCTATCTACAGCCAGAGGGCGAATCGACCGATGAGAGCCAAATTGTCCATGCAAATAAGCTTAGAACGAAGAGAACCAACGTCATGATGAAAAGCGCAATGCACAGCAACATGCAGTATAACAGGGAGCAAAGTCCGGACAGCATCTAGACACAGCGAGACAGAATATGAATATGTTGTTCATCATGGTCACGGCCGCCAAGCGGGCTGGGGTGGTGGCGGGCGGGGTGCTCATCACTGACGTCGCTCCGCTGCGTAGGGTGGATCGTGTTGGTGTCTCTGGCCGATAAGAAAGACTCTCCATTTCTACGCGCCGGATGAACTGCAGTGGTTGCAGAGAGGAACCAGAGGAAGGAGAGACATTGAGAGACTGCGGGCTCGTGCGGCTCGTGCCGTTCGGCGTCGACAGTGCGAAGGAGGGCAGGTAGGGGCTCTTCTTTTCAGGTGTCTTAGGCGTTGCCGAGGGAGAGAAAGACTCTCCTGCTTGACCGAGCGTCGCTGAGCTGATCCATTTCTCTTCAAGGGCGCCCATACGTGGTGGAGATGCGTCAGGTAACAGACGGAATGCGTCTGCGAAGTGGTCCTTGATGAACCTGACATGCACGTGTAAGAGTCGGTCAAGGTGAAGAGTGGAACGTATGATACTCACCTCGAGAGCTCCTGCCAGCCACCTCCAACGCGCACCATGACCGTCTGCGATCGCAGGATGCGACAAAAACAGAGCTTTGGATCTGAGTCGCCAATCCAGTACTTGCCACTCTGATCCTTCCATGTGTCAGGCACGAGCTCAATCTTTATGTGGACCGGCAGCCTGTTGATGACATCGCCGACAGCGACGTCAAGCTTGTTCTTCGGATTGGCAACGTACGGTTTCCTCGCAGGGCGCTGCGACGGCCCACTGACTGAAGGTGGTGACTTTGGCTTAGCGGTGAACGAAAGACGCGGTGCTCGTCCCCACGTTCCGAGCGACGAAGGAGGGCGCGCAAGGTTCAGACTTGACCTGCCCTGCGAAAGATTCAGACTTGACCTCCCATGCGAATACGACGCGTCAGAGAACGCCGGGGAGACCGTCCGAGCCCCGGTCTGGGCTCGCGGCCGAGACGAAGATGTCGAGGGTAGAGGTCGCTTGACCATGGGCGGGGTAACCAATGACGACGCGTTCGAGGTAACACTGCTGGTACGCTGTCTTGACGAGAACGTTGTCCCGAACAGTGACGTCGAGCTCCCGCCGGAGCTTGACATAGGACCAGAGACAGAGCGCGAGGACGATGCAATAGACATGCGGCTGGAGCTCCGACTAAGCGGCCCGGTCATCACCGACGAGCCTGAGGAAGCACGACGAGCAGCCGCGGGGTTGGGTGGAGGCGGTACGAGGAACTTGCCAGCAGAAGCAGATAGCTTGGAGAAGCTGCCCTTCTTGTTGATACTTTGTCGCGGCCGAGGAACATCCAAGCTTGCCCGTATGCGTGGACTGTTGGCTGCGGACGAGTGGGATGAACTCTTGATGACGGAAGCGCGACTGCTACGTCCGGAACTGACGACGCTCGCAGGACGAGATTTCTGCCCATCAATGCGATCGAGGGCCATCGCCTCAAGCTCGATCCAAGTCTGCAGGATGCGTTCGTGTTCAGCCAGGACTCTAGGATCGTCCGACAAAGCGCGGGCGAGGGTCTTCATCCTAGACAGCACTTCACGGGTGAAGCTAAGGCGTGCGGACAGTTGCTCTTCGGGTGGAAGAGAAGGATCAGATTCGTGAGGAGCCGAAAGGGGCCCCAATGGCGGTGAGGGATAGCTGTCGATGTGCTCCAGTAGGTCACTGAGAGCTTCGTCGCAGTCATGCAGGAGGATACCGAAGTCGGTGAGCTGGTGAATCCTCGCCAACATCTCCTTCGATGCTGCCATCTCGCCCCGGAGGGACCGCAGATCTGCGTCGACAACGGGCTCATCAGAGACAGATGCGGGAAGGGCCGCAACTTCCTTTGAGAGCGCGATAAACGCCTGCTCCATCGACTTCCGAGCAGTATCTTCAGGTAGAGAGCTGCTGCCGCGTGTTTTCGGCCTGGCAGCCTCGTTTATCCCGATGGACCGAAGACGCTTGCGGAAGGAAAAGATTCGCGAGCTCAGCTCGCTCATCTCCGGGCTCATCCCGGTTGCCGCAGACGTTGTGCGTATGCCGAAGATATCTATCAGTTCAAGCGTCTCGTCAGCTAATCCCCAGTACTCGAATTTGTGGACCACTCACCGTCACTATCAGAAATCGCGAAGCTGACCTCCTCGACCGTCTCAAGTGGGCTGTCGGTGATCGCTGATTCTTCAGCCAGACGCAACGCTTCCAATCTCTGCGTCTCCTCCGCCTGGCGCAGGGCCCGGTCTGCTGCTGCCCGACGCTCGCGTTCTTCAGCTTCAGCCCTCTCACACTCTTGTCGTTCTCGCTCCTCTGCCTCTGCCGCCTCCCTTGCCAATCTCTCCTTCTCGATCCTCTCCTTCTCGATTCTCTCCCTTTCGAGCCTCTCCCTCTCTTCTCTCTCCCTTTCAAGCCTTGCTCTGTCCTCAGCTTCAGCCCTCGCTCGTTTCGCCCTTTCCTCCGCTTCCTCCTTCTCTCGCCTGGCCCTCTCCTCCGCCTCCGCTCTCTCGCGTCTCTCGCGCTCCTCCGCCTCAGCCCGCTCCCGTGCAAGTCTCTCGAGTCGCTCCCCCTCCTCGGCCTCAGCCCGCTCTTGCTCTCTCCTTTGCCTATCCTCCGCCTCCGCCTTCTCGCGCTCGACCCTGGCGCGCTCCAATGCCTCAAGACGTTCCGCCTCAGCGGCGGCAGCTGCCTCGCGAGCCCGCAGCGCCTCGGCTTCGACCTCCAACCGTTCCTGCTCCTCCCGCAACCGCGCCTCTTCGGCAAGACGATTCAGCTCGGTCTTCTGTGCGTCGATAATCTGCTGCTTGAGGCTGACGATGCCCTTCCTCCAGGACACAACTTCAGCCTCGACGTTCTCGACGGCCTTCTGACGGGCGGAGACGACAGCGTCTCGTGCACCAACCTCCGAGGCAACCGAGGCAGAGTGCAGAGCATGTAGTGCCTTCTGTACCGGGGAAAGCGCACGCTGAATCGAGGCCTCATGGGTAGCGGCCACTTCGTCCAGAGAAGTAGAGAGCTCCCCCAGACGTTCCGAAGACAGCCGCTCCTCTCCCTGGTTGAGTGTCGTTTGAATGGACGCCACAGCGTCGCTGGCCTGAGTGAGAAAATTCGCGAGAGGTTCTAGCGCAACGTCGACAGCATGCGCCTTCTTCGCCAACAGGAAGTAGTCCGCCTTCGACTCGAGTGCCTTGAGAGCGCCTGAGAGCATCATGCTGTAGGTGTTCGAGTCCGTGCGCACGCCCTTATCGAGAGCAGCGGGATCGAAGGGGAGGCTCGGTTGAGCCGCCTGCTGGATGATGTCCAAGTTGAAGTTGCCCCCCACGGATGTTCGGCGCTTCGGCGAGGACCGCTCCATCGCGTTGACGATCTTGACATCGTCTACAAATGGAACGCGACGAGGCAGCTCGTCCAAGAAACCCTGGACATTAGACCGCATGGTAGCAAGGTCCCCCGTAAGCGTGCCCTTCGTTTCCACGATGGAGTCTTCATCCAGGACCCCGCGAAAACGTCCTGGGCGGCCTTGTCGTAGCGAACCTTGAGATCTTCGATGCTGATCTGGAACGAGTGAACCTCGTCCCGAACAGTGCTCATCATGGTGGCCTGCCTCTGTACCGCCTCCCAAAATCTTGCCGTATCGCTAGTCGTGTTCACATACGTCTCGAGGGCGGACGAGGAGGTGATGAGATACGCTCGCAAGGCGGGGCTGAGGGACAGGTTGACGGCGGAGAGCGGAGAGGAGACATCCTGGGTGATCCGCCCTCGAATCAGCGCGAGCCGGTCCAGAACTTCCGCTGGCGAAACGGTTACAGCGGGAAGACTCATGGTAGGGCTGTCTGGGGTAGGCGGTGCGTCGTGACGAACTTGTTGGCGCCACATTTGACGGGACATGGCGTCGACTATCTCGCTCCTCACATCGTCCGTCTCGTGGAAGAGTTGGTCCACCGCAGACCAGACCTTGCGCACCTGATTGAGCGTCGTGATACGAGAGGCCACAGAGTCCTTCGCGTGTATGGCCACTCCTCGACTGGATTCAAGGGCATCGATTGTCGCGACTGAGTCCGCCTTGAACTGAGGATTAACCCCGGGGAAGTCCAAGTGGAGAAGGGCAGCTCGGCCGCTTGAGAGGAGCGGTACAGCCTCGTCGTTCGCTTCCTGTAGCTCTTGTACGAGGGATGGGAATAGCGAGAGGAAAAGCGAATGTCGAGTACTATCCAGACATGCCTCCGTAGACAAGTCGGGGGGTGTGCCGTCGCCAGTTGCCGCCGCGAAACCATTCTCCAAGCGGCCCGTGATCGACTGGTACTTGGAGGATAACTCTGAAGCGGACTTGCAGACAGCCTCCACCTGCCTGACCGCCTCCAGCAAGGCATGATACTCCTTCGCGCATTGCTCCGTTTTCCTCACCTGCTGTAAGGCGGAGGCCATCTCTGACGAAAGCTGCTGGACGAGATCGTCCGTGAACCCGGCCTGCTCGGGGAAGAGATGATGTTCCGGCTTCGGAAACATAGGAGACTGTGCTGGGTTACCCCTCAGTAGCAATCGTTTGTGGAGTACGCTAGTCCGAGACATGAAGCTGGCGTCCTGACGAGCCGTGGGATGGCCAAGCTTCGCAACCTCAATCTCCTCGAGCAGATTCTGCGCTTCGGACTTGTCCTTGAGAGTTTCGACGTAAAACTCGTCCGCCCTGGCGAGGCGTCAATAGCCAGTGCGGAGTGCGCGATATCGAGACTCACTTCTTCCACTGCATGACCATTTGCATGACGAACTTGCCTATGTCTTCCATCTCAGTGATGCCCTCGTTCTCCAACTTCTCCTGCTCGTCCAGAAGCTCGTCGGGTACAGGCTTCCGGCTATCGTCGATGAGCTTGTCTATAGCCTTCCCAGCGAGCGCAATCTTTGTATGTCGGAGAGACGACGTCCGGCTCGCAAACTGGGCTGCCTCCTGAGACAGTGCTTCTGCTAGCTTATGCCGGGCACCACGGGAAAAGCCCGGTATAGAAGCCCGAGACGATTCGGAGTTCATCGAAACGATAGAATTCCGCCTCTTCGGAGTGTACTCTGGAGTATACTCTGCCGGGCTGGGATCATCCGGGTCCAGAGTCTCGTACACGGCAGACGACCATCGGACGCGAGTAGACAGGAAGGCGCGGAGGTCATCGAGCAGCTTGTGCAGGTCCTTCCATGCAGCGATTCTCCTTTCCTCCCACGTAATCCGGACACCGAGAAGGTCCAAGTTGTCCGACCGGTCACGAAGGAGGTGCATCAGCTTGTCGAGCGCATAGATCGTCGTCAAGGTCATCTCGATGAGGTCAGTGTCCGCCGGGGAGAGGTTGCGCTGAGCCGCGGCTTTACGGGCGGGAGAGCATTACTTCATGGATATCAGGAGAAATGTCGCCACACACCTTTGGTGAACTTCTTGAGCTTCTTGTACTCCCCGGAGTCAAAGACCTCTGTCTCCTTCTCGATCCTGTCGTGCTCTTCTCGCCATTCCTGCAGCTGCGCGCGAGAAGGCAGTCCGGGGACCTCCGTCGCAGATGCGCGCACGGCATCGAGCCCCGCAAAAACTTCGATCGGGGGAAGTTGCTCGAGGAACTGCCGTCGAGCTCAGAAATGCCGTCGCCGCACCTTCCGCATTGTACGTGCGCACCTTGGTTTTCTCCTCTATCCAGGCCTTCCGTTCACTGAAGGCCTGCAGCTCGATGACCTCATGCCACTCCAGAGCCTCGTCGTTCTCGGGCTTCTCGTTTGCATGTCTCCGCTCGAGGGAAAGGACCTGGTCGGCAATGGCAAGGATATCACGGACTCCGGTATCGCCAGTTGGCTCAGGAGTTGTGGACGCGTCGGGTGGGCTACCCGAAGAGGCAGAGGCGTCGGTTCCCTCAGGCATCTTTCCGGCAGGTGGCAGAGTCCGACAAATATTAAAGAGTGTAGGGAGCGGTTAGCGCATGCTGCGAGGACGTGGAATTTGTGAGAATAGGGTAGGAAGAGTACGGATGGTGGTGGGGACTTGCAACGCGGTTGCAGCACGCCTGGCCCTTGGCGCTTGCGCGGTTGCTGTACAAGTACTTGTCACTTAGCGCTGTTGTTCCCATGCGGCATGGACGTCGTTGCATTTCCGCAACGCCCTACACAACGTTACACAGGCTAAATAATCACGCCCACGAATAAGATCACATAGGTTTGGGGACTGCGACAGCGTCGTCATTCACTTGACATGTCTTGGCCACGTTCACCTCATATCCGCTGCGATGCCAGATGAACACTGCACCGTGAAGCTTTGAAGTGTTGCACTGAGAAACCCATGATTAGCACCCTCAGATGAGCCGGGGCCGGAGGTCAAATCTCAGTGAGAGTCTCATGTATACTTCCGGCCAGAAGTGTGACAACTGTTATTCATACAAGACGGCAACGCAGAGATGAAGTGCACCGTTCATATAGTTCTTTCCACGGCCCACCAGATTGCGACCTTCTCCGTTGTACAATTGAGAGCGTGACGGCCAGGCCAGACCACGCCAGAGGGCGGAGACATATCAACCTTTGCATAGCCTGAGCGAAGGGCCGTTTGGAAGGCTATCTCCTCCTGTCAGAACTACCCATAAAGTACCTACTTCGCACACGTCACGGTCTTGCTGTGATGACTCGTGTACGGAATCTCGTACGTGCCCGATACGCGACCAGCTAAATGATGCTACAATTATGAGAGTGGTCCATGAGCTTCGTCAGGTAGACGACATCGTTGAAGGTGATGCAGAGCCAAAGTGTCACTACCCGATGAAGCAAAGTAGTGCAGCGCAGACAAGAGCGTCGTGCGCAAGTTATCGGGGCCATGGTGGTTAACTCACCTTGTAGCTCATTGTAGTGCGTCATCGTATGATCGTACTTGAACCTCACTCTTGCACCGCCACTTGACATCACCGAAGGTTCCAATCGACATCCATGGGGCGTACACATGCCGCGTAGAGGGGTATTGGGAACGATTGAGGACGCCGGCACACACTGCCAACTAAAGTTCGAGCGTCGCAGGTGGTTGGTAGTGATGTCAGACCGGGAAGTACAGAGCATCGAAAGTACAGAGTGCTACAGGAGGCACACAAACCTAGTGAGAGGAGCCAGAGTCAAGGAACATTACTCGTGATGGAGACGAAGAGCGAAGAGCAAAACGAAAGGGTTACAGAAGAGAAACAGCGTAGGCTAATAAAATAGTTCGCAAGCAACGAATGGGTACGGGTGATATATGTCAAGAGTCAGAACAAATCGAAGCCATTATGTACGCGCGTGTGGCAATATATAGCGTATGTGCGTTCGATGCCGCTTCAAGGAAGAAACCCAAGCCGGCGCGCCGACGATATAAATCCTTCCAAATAGACACAAATCCAACGGCGGCGCCGCAGCGCCCCCATCGCAGTCAAGGCTCCGCCTCTACTCCGCGTAGAGAACGTGCCGGTCGGTGCTGTCTAGCCATCCCCGTAGATCGCCGTCGCTCTCGAGTGGGACGAACTCGTTGCTAAGGCTGTCGCGGAACCGAAGCGCGAGCACGTTCCCGCCGAGTCGCGCCTGGACCTTATCCATGAGCTGGGCATGGGTCACCTTGGGATGTACGCGAATGGCGACGAGGTCGTCCGATACACGGTCGAAGATCTTGATCTTCAGGAATGCCGCGTTAGGGTTCGTCGCTGAGATAGGAGGGTTGTATCCTGCGTTCGACGCAGAACGTGACCGCCCAGATACAGACGTGGCAGCAGTATGCACGGAGCCTGCTTGTGAAGAGCGCATTGAGACCGGAGAGGGGTCGTGTGACGACGAGAGAGACGAACGTGATGCAACGTTCGCTTCGTGAGGGTCAATCTCGAGCGGAGTGCGACTTCGCGGAATCTCGCGGCTGGGAGCGGGGGAGTGTCCGCGGGAGTAGGATTGTGAAGTGATAGCTGGTGACTGTGATCGTGGAGGGATAGAGTCGGCGGGTCGGCGGAAAGAATTCTGTGAGTCTGCACGTGTATGATTGGCTGTTCTGGACTGCGAACGGGCGTGCTCGTGCTCATGCGTCTTCCCATTCGCATAGTAAGAATCGCCATTGAGCGGTGCTGGGTCTGCATCCTCGTCGTCGTATCGAGAAGCATCACTTAGGCGGTTCTCGGGGTGCGGCGACACACGCAAGCGAGAGATCCGATCGGCAGCAGCGTTGGGATCGGCGTAGCTCCGCCGTTCGTCTTCGTGACTGGACTTGCGTAGCGCCTCCATCTCGCCACGCCGTGGCTCGACGTTCACTTCTCCGTCTCCAGGCTTCAGAGAGCAGAACGAGCGCACGAGGGTATGTTCCAAGACGTATCGCGCGTAGGTCTTGAGCGCGCAGAGCTTGTGAAGGTACTCGTCCAGCTCGTCTCGCCTGGTGAGGGTAATCTCGTTGTCAACGACGTCGACCGGCCCGGGCATGTATGGCAGTACCCGCGTGCTCGTGTCGGGGCGTCCGGCCTCGTAGGGGAAGGTGTCTAGCAGCTCGACTTGGAAATCGTAGAAATCGTTGTAGGAACGGAACAGGACCAGCTCCTTTGCGGGCGGGAGTGACTGTGAGCGATCGCCATACGGCTGATAGATGGCGTGTACACGGAACCAGTACTCCTCCGCCTCATAATGGTAGGACTTGATCTCGGCGGAGAGGAGGATACCTTCCGGAAGCAGAGTGGAAGGAGAGGCACGAGGAGGGTCGGGTGGCGGTTGCTGTTGCTCTGACTGCTCCGGCAAGGGAGTCGCGCCCTGCACCATGATCGCGGGCTCCATAGGTGAGGTAGAGGATCTGTAGCTCGCCGACGAACTCGGTGATGGGGAGTCTTCCAGGACACCCAACGAGATACTGTTCGCCTTGTAGTTGAGTACGGCGCGCTTCCAGACCTCTACACGAGGCAACTCCCCACTGTCAATCAAGGCCAGCACGTCTTCGACAGCTTTGCCTGTGGCGGGGTCTCGGATCTCGACGAACGACACTGGGATAAGGCCGGGTCGTCCGAGCCGGCCTATGGGCTTCGCCACGAACCATTCGCGATTGGACTGCGCGACGACAGTGATGGGATCGCCCGACCTGGCGTCGAGCTCGTCTGCGCGCTCGGCGTTGAAGTCATGGAGGACGATGGCGTAGTATGTCTTCAGCTTCGGTGAGTTTGGAGACGACTTGGCGCTGGATATACTGGACATGCGATCGAATGGGCTAGTGGGTTTGGGAGAGCGAGGTCTAGAGATTTGTTTGGCTGATTGCGTTCATGGCAGCAATTAAACGGACTCACGTAGCGGCGCCTTTTATAAATTCCTCGAACAAGTGCGACGGAACGAGACCTCGGGAGCCGGTCATGGGATTGTGGGCCTCATACCACAGTCCCCCGTTATCGTGCAGGACATGGAAGAAGTCGCCCTTCTCAAAGGAGAGCTCCTGGGGAGCATTGGACTTGTAGGAGCCGATTGCCTTGATGACCTTCTTGGGAGGCTGGATCGCCGTCGCCGGCTTAGAAAGTGCAGGGAGGGGAGCGGGGGTAGAGATGTGATGGTGGTGGTCTTTGTTGCCATTCAATGACTTGCGGAGGGACTTCATAGCGAAAGGATAGTGACTGGTCGTGAACAGGCGTGAGGGAGAAGGAGGGGACGAGAAGGGGACCCGCAGGGTGTATTATCTGCGAGACATGCCCCGCTCGTCTTCTTCGCCCTATGGTGAACATTCCCACGGATAGCACCCAATTGTTACGCATCCCGATTTGGCACATCAAGGGGCTCCCTGGCCAATCACCGCCTGCGGTCCCATCGTAGCGCCATCCTCGATACCCGGATGTGGCCCGCGTTCCAGGGTACGCTCCTCGTCCTCTTCTTCCTCCCACCATCCTCCACACTCTCCGGCCTCTCTAACTGCTGCTCTACCCCGCGTCCTCGCCGATGACAGCTGTTGCGAACGCTTTCTGTCACTGTCCACAGTCAGGATCGACGGCGGCTTCGCTGATCCCATCACGCTCTCCGTCCACTGCCAACCACTGCAAGCCACTGCCCGGCTGTGCCCGTGCTGCTCGCTCGTAACGCGTAAATCCTCGGACTCAGTCATGCTCAAGCCCATAGTTCGAACTTCGGACCTCTTCCTACCAGACGAGTACTGCCAGACCACGTCCTGATTGCCTGCGACTTCGGACCGACTTCTAGCTCATCTTCGGAGTCAGTGTGCACAATCTGCGCCTACCTTTCTCCATGGCAACCCAACTGCGCTCTCACTCTCCGCAGCGCAACCGGTCTACGGGTGTCACTGCATGCTGTTCAACGGCGACCGTCTCCGCATAATTGACTCGGTATTCGATGTACAGATGGTACCAGTACTAGGATCGATGCCCATGTGTCGTCATGCGCTGTGGTCGTGTATTATATGGCAACGTCCGCAACAGTGCCTGTATATAGGACGCGATACAGACGTCGAGCCAGACAACAAATCACTAGAGTCGCGCCTGCCGCAAACTCAGAACTGAGGAGGAGGAGAAACACCGGTTTCGGGAGACGCTAGGTCTCCCCGAACCCCACCCCATCCTGTAATTAACGCCCGCTAACAACAAAACGGTACCGTATCGACCAGGCCGGTTCGAACACTTCGTAGACATAAGTACCACGCCAGGATAGGCAGCAGCCACTCGTGCTAAGCAAGTAGTCTAGAAAAGCCGCGGAAGGACGACGCTCGTACATCTCGCGCACTCCCGGCAAGAGCTCCATCATCATTGCGTCAAGGAGATGCTCCTCCCGCAGCGCGACGAGGCGGTCGTCTTGGTAAGTAGTCCAGGAGAGCGTGAGGAGGTGTTCGGCTACTGTCGCTTGTAGCCATCACCTCCATCTGACATCAACGAGCTTGCAGTGCTGAGTGCGTCCAGCGTCCAGAAGAATTGAGCAGCCCTTGTAGCTCAATCTCGAGTGTGCGCTCCGTTGACGGCAGAAATGCGACGGTGCGGTGGAACTGGCGGCGACTGACGGCGAGCAATTTCGTTTCAGGTAGGATCGCTGCGCACAGACGTGCGGGATTAAAAAGGCGTTCAAACCTCGCTTTCCAGGATGGGCAGACGGCGGGACTCCACGACTGTCTTGTAGAGGTGTTCGGCGAGTCGCAACGAACTGTTCCATTGGCCATGACTCCAAAGACGCAACCACCGAGACCAGTACTTAGAGTGAAGAGGAGTACTAGTGGCAGAGCTCGTCGCTCCACCAGGAAGCATGCCCCTGCTGCGCGAGTTCCCAGGATTCCCTAGTAGCTGCATGTGCGAGGAGCGGTTGTTCACGGAGTACGTATGCCAGATATCGTAGGGCCAGTGCGACCCGGCGGTATCAGAGCGGCCATATCCCTGTCTCTGAGGAAGACCAGCTGCGAACGAGAGCCAAGCCCGACCGCGCGGCGTAGAAAGGTGTGCTGGATCGGTGGATGGCTTCGAGGGCAAGCCCAGCAAGGAGTTGTGCGAGCCTCGTGTCGAGTCACGTGATGAACAGCCTAATTTGGGGGACAAACACAGGACCCATCGACGGTCAGCGCTTTGGAAACTCTCGCTTGTCCTTCTCCCTGACTGTACCTGTGGCTCGAATACTTCACCATGGCTGCACGAAAGCTGCAGAGTACGTCTCCGCCTCAACTTCCGACCGCCAGTGGGGCTGATGCAGGATTCAAACAGCCGAGATCGACCGGACCCTGAAGAAGGTCGCGGAGGGCGTAGAGCTCTTCGAGAGCATATACGAGAAGATGCAGGCGTCCACCAACCAGACACAGAAGGAGAAGCAGGAGACAGACCTGAAGACGCAGATCAAGAAACTGCAACGATTGCGCGACCAAATCAAGACATGGGTCGCGAGCAATGACATCAAGGACAAGTCGGCATTGCTCGAGAACCGGAAGCTCATTGAGACGGTAAGCACGTCACCACATGCCCTCGTAATTGGTTTGGACTGCCTCTGCGTGCTCCTGGTGGGAAGTGGACGCGTGCAGAGGACGGCGCCCTGGCCATGTGAAGGCTTTTGTGTGCTGATCACTTTGTTCGGTTCGCACTCCTCTCGGTCGCACTCCTTCCGACTGCTGTTGCCCATTCCTGTAACGCCATGTTCGTATACAGCAAATGGAGAAGTTCAAAGCATGCGAGAAGGAGATGAAGACGAAGGCGTTCTCGAAAGAGGGCCTTACTCAGGCTTCGAAGCTGGACCCGAAGCAGCAGGAGAAGGTCGACACCATGAGCTGGGTGCAGCAGATGATGGATGAGCTCATGGTACAAGTTGAGACGGCCGAGGCAGAGATTGAGACGCTGCAGGGCGGTGGCAAGAAGAAGAACAAGTCTGGAGGCGCAGCGGCTGAGCGGTTAGAGGCGCTCGAGAGGCTGAATGAGCGGAGAAAGTGGCATATCAGCCGACTGGAGATCATCCTACGGCTATTGGACAATGGCTCGCTGGCGTCCGACAAGGTCCTTGCTCTCCAAGACGACGTGAAGTACTTCGTGGAGAGTAATATGGTAAGTCCACCGTTTGCATACGCGTCCTTTCTTCTCACTGTGCGGGGAAGGATGAGGACTTCGATGAGTACGAAGGCGTGTACGACGAGCTCAACCTCGATGAGGAGGAGGAGAAATTCCGAATCCCCCACGATGAGAGCGACAGCGAGGATTCGGAGGAGGCAAGCGAAGGTGCGTCGACTGTTTCCTGCTGTCTCGTTCGTGTCTCACGGTCCACTATGTAGGCTTGCCTGTACGAACACCTGCGAAGAAGCATGACGAGGAGAGTGTTGCAAGCAGTAATAAACGGGATAGTCCAGTTTTGAAGAAAGCTGCGACGACATTGCAACAAAGAAGTGAGTCGTAGAGATTCCATGTTCCGAATCACCCTGATCGGTGCCTTCATAGAGCAATCAATAGCAGCAGCAGAACGTGCGTTGTCAGTGATTGCTATTGCTCCAGGCTCGCTAACAGCCGTCGTAGCGGCGAAACCACCACCACCGCCACCACATGCGAACTTTGCGCAGCAATCCGTAGCAAGCATGGTGAAGACGCCTGCGCCTCCACGAAATCCTCCATCAGGATACGCGAAGGTTGCTGCTGCAGCTGTCGCACCTCCAACAACCACACCGGCACAACAGGCACCGGCACCTCCTCCTGCGCAGACATCGGCCCTACCACCAACGCCGTCGGCATCATCAGCGACACCGTCGAGTTCAATACCTACAGACCAACGTTCCGCTGTGACTTCATCACCCAGTCTAACGCATCCTTCTGTAACAAGTCCGATGCTCTCGTCCGCCGCGTCCGTATCTTATCCGCCAGACGACTCCCTGTATTCTGCTCACGGCTCTCCTGCGCTACTTGACGCCATCCCCAGTTCGATCGGCGCCCCTGCAGCAACATCGTCACCACTGCGCACGGCAGCGCGGAAAGGTCCGGCTTCGGTTCTCTCATCTGTCCGCGGAAGAGCCGCCTAACTGATGACGTATACTTCCAGCATCGCAATCGTCGCCAACATCGTTGCAACCACCAGGCGTTCCGGTGCGTGTCCACCGTGCTACGTCCACATGCCATGTCATGCTTAACCATCAACCCTCTAGCATCCCGCACAAGAAGAATCGGTGTCGTCCGCGCCACAAACCAACGGAGTCTCGGTAGCATCGGCAGCAACTGTACAGTCACCGCCTACGCCTTCACCATTACCGCAGCAAGCACAAGCATTCTCAGCAGCACCAGGCGCTTCCGCGGGCGCGTCACCGATGCCTCCTCCGGCCCAGCAGCAACAACCACAGTTCCCACCTGGTGTCCTGCTCAACAACGAGCCAGCGAAGGTTGCGCAGAGCGCCGTGGGTGCTCGTCCGCCGTCAGCAGCAGCAGCAGCAGCAGCAGCAGCATCACAGCTGCCCGTACCACTGCAGCAGCCGCGGGCGAACGCGTTCCCGGGCTCACTGGCGGACTTGGTGATGTCCTTTGAGAGTGTGAAGCAGAAGGGTGCGTGCTTCGCTTTGTGTGACTCACTTTGTGAACCGCTGTGGCGTGGCAAGGATGCTAACGAGGCTATGTTGCATAGCGCCACACCGGATGTCGAACCTCGACCAGGTGCACAAACTACTGCAGGGAAGCTACTCGAGCATGCCGCAGCCGCAGGACACCGAGAAGTGCGTGACAGGGTCTCTCGATGCCTCAATATTCTTCACTCACCCACTTCCTTGTTGTAGGCCGAAGTACTATGTGCCGCGGAACCCCATCCAGACGCCATCGTACTATCCGCAGGTGCCGCACCCTTTGCTCAGCACCCCGGGCATCTTCTCGCAACTAGACGTCGAGACGCTCTTCTACGTGTTCTACTACCACCCGGGGACGTATCAGCAGTGAGTCTAGCCCACACCGCCTATTACCCGCGCGCATAATTGACATCTGCCTCGCCTCTCCCGTCGTCACAGGTACCTTGCTGCGAAGGAGCTCAAGCGGCAGTCGTGGCGCTTCCACGTGAAGTACCTGACGTGGTTCCAGCGGCACTCCGAGCCGCAGGCGATCACGGAGGAGTACGAGCAGGGCGTGTACGTCTATTTCGACTGGGAAGGCTCGTGGTGCCAGCGCAAGAAGAGCGACTTCCGGTTCGAGTACCGCTACCTCTCGGAGGACTGAGCATGCGGCGGTGATAGGACGGCCTGCACGCCCGGCGGATTCCAGGTCTCAGTGGCAGGCGGAACACTCGCTCGCTCGTTCTTCCCTTTCACTTCTTTACTTTTTTGCTTGTTACTCGCTCTCGATGGACGCGGCTCTCCGGTGACCGTCCCCCATTAATGTCATTCTCTCCTTGATCCTCCATTAGCCTACCGCCTTACCTTTTCCGTCCTCCCTATTCATGACTGCTCCACTGCTGTTTCTGTAGCTGCCCCGAGCACTGGCCCTGCGTCTGTATATGAACTTGCTATAATCCGCTGTACTGTCGTCACGGACAATGTCCCCATAAGTAAGGTCCCCATTTTACTTTTCGCATCGAAGCCCCGATGGTTTGTGCGAAACGTCGGCGCCGCCGTTCTGTGCCTCGCTCGCCGTTGCCATGCCCGACGTCTCACGCTGTACAGTCGAACTGGAAGGCCGGACTGTTCTCCTTCTGTTCGTGTCCGGAGCGGCGTATCAGAAGCGGCACGAGGCCGAGCACCGGGGAGGGATCGCACACGCAGAGAGTGGAGGCAGTAGTATGACCATTAATGTAGATGTAGGATGCAGACACCATGGTCCGTGGACCGGGACTCGAGCCCGCCATAGCAGCGGCAGGCACGCGGCGCGGGACGCTTACTCGAGCGCGACGGTCGCGCCGAGGTCGGTGAACGTCTTTTTGAGCTTCTCGGCGTCCTCCTTGGACAGGCCCTCCTTGAGAACCTGCGGTAGCGACTCGACGAACTTCTTTGCCTGGACGTGCGCGCGGCCGGCGGACGCAGATGCGGAAACGGCACGCGGGGAGGAGGAGCGGGGGATATTCGCGGGTGAGAGGAGAGAGAAGGGGATCGTCGTGAGCAGCGTGCAAAGGAAGCTGGAATCAGGGGCACGTACCTCGATCAGCGTGAGGTTGGGGACCATGGCCTTGACCTCGCGGATGATCTTGGGCTTCGCGGCGGCGTCGAAGGCCTCGAGCTTCACGTTGAAGACGGTCTTCTCCTTCGGCTTCTCCTACACGTTGCGCGCGTCCCGCATGTTCACTCCTGATATTGACTGTATTTGGAATGTGAATGTGACGTACCGCTTCGCTCTCCTCAGCGGGGGCGGCAGCAGGTGCAGCTGCTGGCGCCGCGGGCATGGCAATCTCCTGGATGTTCAGCCGCGACTACACAGAAGGCATGGGGGTTTAGCGATACGCACGGCACGATACGCATTGGACGCATACGTACCTTGAGGAGCGTGACGAGGTCCGCAGCCTGGAGAAGGGTCAGGCCGGAGATCTCGTCGACAATCTTGTTGAGCTTCGGGTCCGCTGGTGGAGGAGGCGCAGACGTTGATGAGGATGCAGCAGCCTCAGTCGCAAGGCATCGTGAGGGACCAGTAAACGTCCGAGGGCTACGATGCACCAAGTCAGCGGGTACACGAGACACGCAATAGCTGGTAGAGACTGACCGCGTCGTCGCGCGACATGTCCTGGAGAAGGTACGGAGAGCGGAGGAACACCGGGTCTGCGGAGGCGTAAGAATGCGGACAGAGCGAGAATGTGAAGGAGTCGCTGACCGCCATTGCAGAACTGAAGCACCGAGAAGACAAGCGGAGAGCAGCCTGAGTGCAGCAGTCGCCGCCGGGCGCGAAACTGTCTCGCTGGAAAATCCGGAGCACGTGGCTGCATGCGCGCCTGATGCTGTCGGCTCCGTTTTGGGCAGTCGTCTAGGTTCGAACCGAGTCCACCGCCACTTGCTCCGTCCCTCACCCTCCTCCTGCAAGGCTCCGCGGAGCATCATCTGACATTCTCGCAACGAACTTATGCTTCAGTGTAATGCAAGTTCAAGCTCGTACTTGAGTGGGTGACGGCCTCCATGATTCCGCGAATGCAAGCGAACTGACCTGCAGAACTGCCCGGATGCGCTCGCGCTTGCAGGAAGCCATGTCCTTGTCGTGGTTGCTTCTCTAGTGAAATACATAATCCTTGACTGGCTCCAGCACATGCAGACGTACTACCAATAGCCGGGACAGGTCCGAAGACGCGGTCAACTACGGGGAGCAAGAGGGCTTCCGCTTTGAGAACGCATACCCCCCTCCGGCCCAGGTGTGTCCCCGGGATGCCTTGCGTAGTCTCCCGGGTGCACTTCCTTGGATTAGGCCGTATGTATTCAGAAAATTTCCTGTCAGAACGACCTGCAGCTGCTCACCCGCGTGCGTAGATGGCGGTCCCCGTGCTCCCTTCTGAGTACATGGACACTCAACTACCTCACTCGGGTGCCCCCTGTCCGCGGGTTGTTACGCAGAGCCTGCGCCGCGCGTCCTCGTCGGGCAACTCGCTAGTTTACTCGATTGCCTCGCAAGGCTATCCGACGGCATTCTATTCTTTGGGTCAACGTGCACGCCGGTTTTTCGCTCCCAGCGTATGTGTCCGGACTCGCTTCCGTGGAAGGTGGAAGCTTCGATGACCTCGCTGGGACACGTACACTGTCCCACACCACAGTCGCTCGTCGCCAGTCAAAAACCTACTGTGCCCTTTACGCCTCCCCAGAGCCCCGGCCGCGGACTCCCAGCTTCCTCTCCTTTACCTCCTCGGACGCTCGCTCGCCATGGCTGTCATAGACGAGACGTCAGTGTCCAGCTTGGCCCGTACTGTCTCTAGAATCTAACCGCTGCCCGCTAGTATGGGCGCACTCCTCATTGGAGTCATCATCTCCGGCATGTGAGTGTGTTTCTCCCACTTACTCGAGTATTGTTTCACAAGATTATGCGCCCCACGTCAGCTTCTACGGCAGTGAGTTTATTGACCTACGATGGCATACTGTATCAGAGTGCCTGACAGATGGCTAGTCTCCTGCTCGCAGATGTATTACTACTTCACTCGGTACCACAACGACTCAATCAGCTTGAAGATGCTGGTTCGTTCTTTAACAGCATCCTCCCCAGCTCCGACTGACAGCCTGAGTTTTACAAGGTCTTGTCCGTCTGGGCATCGGATTCAATCCATCAGGTAGGTTTCCTCGGTCGTCCCACTCGCCGTGGCTAACTCGCTCCACGGACACCAGGCCTTGATCTCGCATAGCAGTACGTTGCCCACTGGGTCACACTGCCGCTTGACTCTGATTCCGGCTTACAGTCTACTGGTACTTGGTTACGGAGTACGGCAATCCTACAGCTATGGCGATGCTCAACAAGTACGTAGCTCGGTCCCTGCTCGGTATCGTGACTGACATTGCCGCTATAGGACAATCGTCGCCGAGGTTCTCTTTAACGTCAGTCGCTCCGGTGTCTCAGCCTCCTCAGGCTAGCGCTCATCTCTCCCAACAGGCTTTCACCGGTCTCTTTGTGCAAAGGTATGTCATGAGTTTGCTCCCGCAGTGGTCCTATTGAGCGGATCGTCCAGCTTCTTCGTCGTTCGGGTATGGAAACTCAGTGAGAAGAAGATGTACCTCGTTGTCCCTGTGGTATGTCCTCCACAAAGGCTTGTCATACAGTCTGCTCAACGGCTATGCACAGGGCATATTGGTCGCTGCTGAATTCGGTATGTGTTGAGATTACACCCTCAGTGCACGTCCACTAAGCTTTGGTTGCAGGCGTGTCGGCAACATACACGGCTAAAGCGTGAGCACTCGCATCATGAGTAGGCTTAGCCCTCCGGCTGACGATCCGCTCCAGGTTTTGGCTGCACACATTCAGTGATCTCACCGAGCTTCGCGTGTGTATCTCTCAGTACCGTCAGAAGGGGCAAGTACTCATGTTTTTCGTGCGGCCAGGGACTGTCCATCTGCATGAACGTCTTCGCTGCTGCAGCAGACGTGGCCATCGCCGTCATCCTGTGTACTATCCTACACACCTCCCGCACGAACTTCTCCAAATCAAACACGCTCATTAACAAACTGGTATATAACCTGTTCCCATCGAGTGGTTTCCCGCCATACTGACAGTGCACCGTAGATTGTCTTCGCCGTAAACACCGGTCTTTTGACCAGGTGCGCGAGTCATTGGCCATAACTTGCTTCATGTCGATCAACTAACCGTCTCGTTAGTGTCTGCGCCTGCATATCCTTGATAACATTCTTTGCGATGCCGAACGCCTTCATCTACATCTTGTTCTACTTCCTGATTGGCCGACGTACGTTACAGCCGTCCTGACGTCCTCGGGGATATAGCTCACTTCGCTATAGTGTACTCCAACTCGCTCATGGCTACGCTCAATGCCCGCAAGAACCTTCGCGACGGGTCGGCGAACGACGTCTCGGTCTCCCTCCGCGATATGCAACCCACAGCGACGATGCTGAACGGGCCCGGGGTACGTTCCCCATCATCCGGTCCCCTCGTGCTATAATAATGCTCCTCACTACTCAGCGTCGCGGCGAAGGCATCGCGATCCGGATCGACACCACGAAGGAGTCGCGGCACGACGGCGACGCGGACCACGACGTGAGTGTTCCGTTCGGCGCACCGCGCAGGTGTTCGCTGATAACGTGGCACTGAGCTAGCAATACAAGTTCGACAGCCAGGACAAACACCCCGTCGAAGAGGTGTGAGCGAGGAGGGACTGCGGCAGCTTGTCGAGGCGTCCTTGGGCCCTTGGGTTTGGGTCGATCCTGATGCGTCTTGTCGCGACTCGATTGAGGTGTCTTAAGCATTGGCTGTCTGAGCTTGACCCAGGCTTGACCGGTGGCCGGACGTATGGTTGTGGTGGTGGTTGGTGTGCACCTTGCATCAGCGCGAAGTGGAAACAATGGGAAGCAATCAGGAAACGGATACCCTTGCTTGAGTTACTATCGCTTGGTTCTTTGGTGCGACGAGTACCGTGTAGCTATATCTTTGTTCACCAGTACATACTTGCCGACGTTTGGTTGCTTAGTTTCGTTCTCAGCTCAGGTATGAAAATGTCTCACACACTCCTTAAGCTGTGACTACACGCTCTGTTCGCATGTCCCATCGCTGAGTACTCCATAGGAAATCTATTGAATTGGACATAAACCACTGAAGGGTGACGGCAGACACTCCCATGAAGAAGACCTGGAAGCATCTCAGTCGCTGCTGTATTCTTCGATATCCATGTCCATGCTTTCGTCGCTGCCGTCGCTGTCGCTGTCATTGCCGTTCTGACCTTGAGTGCCCTTGTTGGCCGCGTTTCCATTGGTGGTGGCTGCGAGAGGCATCGTCATAATTCAACAAAGGGAGCATTAGGTATGTTCGCACCTTGTCCGGTAGCCTTCCGGTCTTCCTGCAGGATCTTGCGCATGGACTCTTTCATGCCGGCAACGAAGGTGGGATCTTTCAGCCGACCGACATCTTGCACGGCGCGCTCCACAATTGGGTACCTGTCGCGACACACCGCTGCTCGTCGGCGGCCACAGGACTATTGGAATGGCGGCGCACCTGTCGAGTTCTTGCATGACCTCCCGGGAAATATTGGCCTCAGGCATGTATTGGAGCTTTGGGTCCGAGGCGAGCTTCTCCTTCGCTATTTCGTCCACGCGCGCGAGGAAGGCCGCCACCCCCTCCTGCAAGACACCCAAGCCGAGGGAAGTCATCCACGTACCGTCCGAGGGCTGAGACAAGCAGTACCCACACTCTGTCGAAACTCCTTCAGCAACTCCCGCCGGAGTCGGTCGAACTCGCCCGACTTCTTAAACCTGGGGACGCCGGAGTTAGTTAGTGATCAATGCAAGGGCCCCCACAGTGGCACACAGGCGCACTCTTCCACCAGCTGCGTCGGGTTCGTGATAGACATGATAGGACACAAGCAAGCAAGAAGGATATGTTACAAGCTTAGAATAGAGATAGAGCAAGCATCCAGGCTATATGTGCAGAGGAGCCGTCGAAACCACGGCGGTGAGAAGGCCGGGAGGTGAGAGCAAGAGGGTGCGTCTCACGCCCGCGCTCGCGGCCATGATGTTCCCGGTCGCCACTCTCAGCAATCCACTGCGCTCTACTGGACACGTCCTACATCTCGGCAGCGGACACGTAGTCAATGTTCACAGGTAGATGCAGACCTACTCATTTCAGCCTGACAGACCGCGGAGTGGGCGCGATCTTGACGGCCCTGCCCCGCGCGCGCGAACTCTCCGGCCCATCCTCCTTGCCCTCCCACCATGTCCTTCCCCCCTTGAAGAACGATCTGATTCTGCGCGCAGCGCGAGGTGAGCAGCCATCGCGTTCAGGTGCTGGGATGTGTCTAAAATGCGATGATATCAAGGCGAGGAGACCGAACGCGCTCCAGTATGGGTCATGCGGCAGGCGGGCAGGTACCTTCCTGGTGAGTCCTTCCTCCTTCCATCCTGCTGGAATCCACCAACCCTTTGCGCCCTGGCGTGGTACAGAGTTCCGCGCCGTACGCGCTGAGCATGGGTTCTTCGAGATCTGCCGCACTGCTGAGCTCGCGAAGGAAATCACCCTCCAGCCCATCCGCCGGTACACAGGCCTCATCGATGCCGCCATCATCTTCAGCGACATCCTCGTCGTCCCACAGGCGTTGGGCATGGAGGTCCAGATGAACCCGGGCCCGCACTTCCCTGACCCGCTCGCCACGCCCGCGGACATCGAGAAGCTCACGAAGAACGTCGACGTCGACAAGGAGCTCGGGTACGTCTACGAGGCGATTACGCAGACGCGGCACGCTTTGAATGGGGAGGTGCCCCTCATCGGGTTCTGCGGCGCGCCGTGGACGCTCTTCTCGTATATGATCGAGGGCGGGGGCACGAAGACGTTCCAGAAGTGCAAGTCCTGGCTCTTCCTGTATCCGGAGGAATCGAAGGCCTTGTTGAACAGGATAGCCGACGTTTGCATCGACTTCCTTGTTGGACAAATCAAGGCCGGTGCCCAGGTGAGAGCTTCAAATCGCACGTACGAGCTTGCTGCGTTTGATGCTCACGCCATACGCATCCGTCAGCTGGTGCAGGTCTTCGACTCATGGGCAGGCGAACTCGCCCCTCATCACTTCGAGGAGTTTTCTCTCCCCTCTCTCCAGCGTATCGCCTCCGGCGTGCGCGAAAAGCTCGCAGCCGCAAATATCCCCGCAGTACCGATGACACTGTTCCCTAAGGGCGCGAACTCGCAACTCGCCTCGCTTGCGGACAAGGCCGGCTACGATGTCATCGGTATCGACTGGTGCATCGACCCCGCGGACGCGCGCAAAGCCGTCGGCGGTAAGGTCGCACTTCAGGGCAACTTGGATCCGATGTTGCTCTACGGCGGACGGGACGCAATCGAGCGTGAAGTGAAGCGGATGTGCGAGCGGTTTAGAGGCCCAAAGGCACCCAAGGGATGGATATGCAACCTCGGGCACGGTATTACGCCCGGAGTGGACCCGGAGGATCTGCGCTGGTTCTTTGAGTGTGTGCACAAATATTCGGCAGCATAAGAGGGCCCTAGTACTGCAGTTGAGTGATGTGATGTATACGCCGTTGTACTCGTACTTAGTAGACAAACTTTTCAAGCGGCGAACACCTGTCGTCCGAGGGTGCACACACGACTGAAAGTGTATGAGCTAGATAGCATGGATTACCTCGCATGTCGTGCCCGCAGAGGGCCGGACGTGCGGTACGTACAATAGTATATCAGCGATACCCCGACGGACCCTATGCTGTCGCAGCGGGCCTCCTCGACGGCGGGGCGACCTGGTTCGGCGCGTCCGCGAGCACAAGGTTGCGCAGCTTCTCGTTGCGCTTCGCCATCTTGCGAGCCTTGCGCTGCGCCTTGCGCTCCAGCCGCGCCTCCGCGCCGCGGTTCCGCCACCTCCGCTTGAGCTCCTCCTTGCGATCCTGGACGAGCCGCTGCTGCCACTTCCACGTCGCCTCCGTACGCGCCTCGCGCTTCGTACGGCCAGCGAGGTTCGCGTACTCGGCCTTGATGAACTCCTCCAGGAGTGCCTTCGTACGGGCCTGGTACGCTTGCCAACGGGCTTGCTTCTTAGCACGGGCGTGAGGGTTTGACAGCTCCTTATGGAGGTAGACCTCCACGGGGGATTCCTTGGGAAGGGAGACCTTCTCCGGTTTTGAGAGGGAGGTGATGTACTCGTGCTCGGATGGAACGCGAGGTGCAGGGGACAGGAGGGTCGATGGCAGGGGTGGAGGGGTGTAGGTAACTTCGTTGACGACATCCGCCGTGGTATCGTACGGAGACGCTGTGCTTGAGTGAGCACCTGCATACCAAGAAAGCTCGACCATACGTACGGTCAGGCCGGGTAACGGCGTTCGTCTTCGGCCACGGTATCCTGATAGACGAGAACTTGTCCGCAGAATAGCTGGGCAATCGCGGCGTAGTGTTCACCGCGTATCGTCTCCAGATCCAGTAGCCTCCCTTCCGGTTGAAGTACGGCTCGGACGAGGTGATACGTGTCGCGAAAACACTGACCGGCGCAGTCAGGACAATGGGCTCGTCAGGAAGCATTCATACGCACTTCTGGACCTTGGGCTCAGTCGAGCTGCCTTCTGGCGGATACTCGTACTTTCCAACGAGCAGCTGGCATTGCGAATAGGGCACAGACACGCCAGATCCTGAGCGAGCATCCGGTACATAATTCTATCCGCCCCAACGACCAAGACATATAGATGGGTGAGCAAGGCGCACACGACAGCCACTGTCACTTCACTCACCGCCTTGTTTATCTCCCTCTTCAAGATCACCCTATTGCTCAGCTTGTTGATCTTGTGCACCTCGTGCACCGTACCCTTGGAGTCGTTGCGCAGCTTCACAAAGTCTCCAGGGACAATGTTCCAGAACTTGATTCGGTCCTTCGGCTTCGTGTCCTTTGGCTTTGACTGACCGTGCATGAACGGTCCACGGACGAGAAAGCGCGGCACCGGCAGCAAGTGTCGGAAGTTGCGCGTGAAGACCTGCGTCTTGGCCGCATAGGACAGCTCTCTCGCCGTGATAGGCATGGCGCCGTCAGACCAAGTCCGTGAAGTGAGGAAGTAGAGGTGAGAGAACGCCGCGACGAGTCCTGCACACAAGCCTGAGTCCGAGTTGCTGGAAGACGTCCAGCGCGACAATTCAGAATTTCGAGGAGCGCCTTACGTAATCACAGGAAACGCGTGCACGCGACCGCGTCTCGTCCGCGCGACGCGTCCCTTCTCCAAGGCCGAAGTGTACGAAAGAACAACGACAGAGCGAGCTTCGAGAGCAATACACGATGAACTAGAATTACAACATATCTGCTACACTCAACTGGCCGGCAAGCCTGCTCGCGCGGTGCCGTTCCACGCCGTAGATGAACTCGGCTCTTCCGCCTCCAACGTCTGCACAACACGCACATGAGACACAGCCAACACTCAAGGCAATTGGTCACGCACCTCTAAAAGCATACCGACGACGCCGTCGACCTCTTCTGCGGGAATGCCACCGCACCCTGCGCTGATGAGCCGTCGGTACTCCGCCATCCTCCCACCGGTCCCCGCCTCCGCCTGGAACTTCACGAGGTTATCGAACATGTCTTTCCGCCGTGTCCGGTGTCCTGCCAATTCCTCCCGTAACCTCTCGCACTCCTGCCGCAGCACCTCCGGGTCTGTAGGGATGTCCGCATGCAACTCGAGCAGGTCTGAGATCGGCTCGCCTGCCGAGACGAGCTGCCCGCCAGAGGCTTCCCGGATCGCCCGCTCGCGGTCCTCCTCGTCCTTCACCCACTTCTCCCAGCCCAGCCGGAAGCGCTTCCCCATCTTGGCCCGGAGCTCGTCCTCCAGCTGCGCCACGGTCTGCTGTGTAGCTGGGAGCCCCTGCGCCTGCGCCTTCAGATGGGTCACCGTTCGCTGCGATTCGAGAATTTCGGACTGGA
Organism: Lentinus brumalis; assembly: GCA_001792895.1. Taxonomy (NCBI): domain Eukaryota; kingdom Fungi; phylum Basidiomycota; class Agaricomycetes; order Polyporales; family Polyporaceae; genus Lentinus; species Lentinus brumalis. The sequence continues at coordinate 2,952,384 of MARA01000002.1, read as the reverse complement.
TATTGTTCAAAAGCGCATTCGCTTGAGTCAGGTCGCGGTCCTTCTCCTTCAGCTCCTGGTCGAACGCTGCTGCGAGACTGTCGAGCATCATGGTGATGTCTCCGACACATCGCGTGGCTGCTTTCTGACCTGTCACAGAGTAGTGCAACGACGGACGCTCGCCCTGTGTAAGCAGTGCGTAGGTTGCGTTTCCGTTCGTAGTCGCGCTGTCGGGATTGCGAAGCGATAGTTGGCGAGGAGCGAGGACCGGGGAAGAGCGGAAGCGTTCGTCCTCGAGGATGTAGTCCTCCGTCGTCTTCCCGTCACGGTTCGCGATCTTGGGGTCTGCTCCATGGTCCAGTAATAACTTGACCAGGCGCTTGCTCCGACACCGAGCGGCCATCGTCAGCGCAGTCTCCCCGTCTTCATCCTGGAAATTGATGATGTCTGCGAGCTCTCGAGGGTAGTCGGCGAGTCGTTGCAGGACCGTCTCCATATAGTACCGTGCGGCGTGCGTCTTGCCCTTCGACATGGCGACATCGACGATGTGGTGGAACACGGTTCGATTGCTGTTGTCGATGTTGAGAGTCGAGCGATGAAGGAGCTCGTAGAGCTCGGGGAACTTGCGCACGTCGTAGTTGTTCGCGAACATGACGCTCCGCATCAACGCCGTCTGGCCGGCCTTGTTCACCTTGTAGATGTCTGCGCCGGCGGTGAGCAGCAGCTTGACTATGCGAATGCGCCCCATGGCGCTAGCCCAGTGCAACGCTGTGTGTCCATCGTCGTCGATCGCCATGTTCGGATCGAAGTCGGGAGGGGGGTTGATGAGTATCTCGGGTATCTGGTTCGAGTCGGAGATGAAGTACTCCAGAATCTGGTCGCCGTGCGCCGCCAGGTCTGCGCCGTTTGCGCCGTACCCCTCGTCCCCCGACTCCTCTTCCTCGTCAACCTGCTTGTGCTTCCGCTTGCGACTTGGCATGGGAGACGGTGATCGCGCGTCCTCGTCCATTGCGTTTGATACAGACGCGGACGGGCCAGGGCTGCTCCGAATCGGTGAAGGTGTCCGTGAGCTGGACGATGCTTCGGAGGGGGAGGGAGTCATTGTGCCGTCTTCAGACCCGCGCACGGACAGGGTCTCGACCTCGGAGGCATCGTCCACTGCTGCTTTCTTTGGTTTTGAGGACCGCGTGCTGATGACAGAGTTGGCCGTTAGCTCACCGCCACGACGTATGCTCGCCTTGGAAGACTGAGCGGAGATCAGGTGCTTGGGTGCAAGCGGAGGGCTAGTGTTGTCGGGGTGGAAGTCAACGATCGGGCGCAGCGAGACCTCGCATCCGTATTGTCTGCAGAGGGCAAGCCCCCTTTCGAGAGGAATCCATGTACCTTGGCGACGTTACTCCAGTGGCCCATCAAAGAACGACAGTGCTCACCTTGGTACTTGCCGTAACCACCCTGCACCTTCTCGTGCTCTCCCTTCTGCACCTCTCGCTCGAGGATGCGCGTCCGCTGCGGCTTGTCGAATCCGGCGACCTTGAGGATCTGGGTCGCGTTCAGCCACGAGTCGGATCGCCGCCGCATCACAGCGACGCCTTTACACATCCTGTCGTCCATCAGCTTCGGGGAGCGCGTCGAGCGCGTCAGGACACGTACATCTCGTAGACGGGTATACCACTGTACGTGGCCTGCGTGAGACGTCGCGACGGTGAGCAGAGGGACGCGTGGAACGAGCGAGGACTTGCCTTGAAAATCTGATTGTCCGGCATCGTGCCCGCAGCTTGCCCAGCAGTGCTAGAGTTACCTTCGCCGTGTGTATAGGTTCTGGCTGAGCAGACGTCGAGGTGGAGGAGGAGGATGAGAGCGATCTCCGCGTCCCGGCTGACGCGCCCACCTGCTCACGCGTTGGCGCTCGTCCCTGCTCTCACGAGCACGCGTCACATCTGTGCCAGGAGTTTGCTTGCTTCACCAACGTCGACTCTCCTCCCCTCCGCTCGTTCTGCTGTTTTCTCCGCACGACTCCCTCCGCCGCCGCCTCCCTTCGACGCACAAGCGCCCCGATCCCGCCCCGTGCTCAAGACCTCTCATTGGCTGCTGCCCCGCTCTCGACGCGCTTCGTGCCCACTGACGACTTGTCCCAAGACCACTCTCCCTCCCTTGGGCAGGACTCCAACCTCGCCATGCAGCACTCCGCTCGCTGCGTTCTCTCCTCTGGCTCTCCACCTGCTCCTCCGCCCGTCCCTCCTCACCCGCGCACTCGAGCACTGAGGCCCGTGTACCAGCCGTACATGGCCAGCCTCTGGAACGGTGAACGAGCTAGTAGATCGCGTATACACGATGTAGTAAGCATATTAATCGTATGTTCTTCGACCACACTATGTCCCCCGTCCGATGCAAATCTCGCGTCAAACCGCCAAGTGTCGTCCCCGCCGTTCCACCCCAGCTACTGCCTCAGAACGTTCCCAAACGCTTCATCACCACCATGTAAGCCCTCTCACCAAGTTCCAGCCTTCGCTGCCGTGGGACAGTCCAGGAACAGCGCGGACACGCCCGCCTCTCGGCTCGCAGTACATGAACAGTACGTTCTTACAACTTCGTAATCACCCATTCGACGCTCACCCATCCATGTCGTCTCCTCCAGCCCGCCCCGCGTCAAGGCGGTCGCGTCCGCCGCGCGCAGAACGCGCTCTCTCGCCATGCATGCAGAATCCCAGCTGCGCCCGCCGCGTGCCACGTCCCGCGACCTCAATACCCTGCCAGAACGCTCCCGGGGCATCATGTGCAACGTGTGAGACCCTCCCCGCCGTCATCCCAGCACCCGGCGGCCGACTACATCATGAATTCTGTAACACCAAGGTCAAATCGGCTCACCCCGCCCGCATAGCGCCGCGCATGCATGCGCAACGGTGTGCGTTCGATAGCCACAAGCTATACGAACCTGGGGATATGCGACTCGCGCGAATCGGACTACAGTACGCCGCTCCAGCCTCGGATTACTGCACGCTCGCTCACAAAATCTCAGATATCTCACCCCGCAGAGCTTCAGACGCATCCCAACACAACGTCTGCACCTCCCCGGGACGACCCACGCCGGTTTCGCGCCCGTCGGCGGTGGTCGAGAATCGCGTCCAAATCGCGATTCCATTGCTCTTCACCAGCACCGACTCGACCTCCGCCGACTCACGGACCCGTCCCGCCCTGTGCACGCAGCCGAGCACGTCGCACGCTCCCCCTGTACTCTCCGCGACGCTCGTGCGACACGTAGCCGTCCAGGAACTGCCGGACGACGTCGCCGACTCTCGCGCGTGCACGTTCGCCCGCCCGCACAGAACCGACTCCATCTCGCGCATCCAGGCCCCGACCGCCCTCAAACCGACGCTCCTAAGTCATACTGAACAGTCGCCGTCGAGCGCACACGCTCGCACGCCGCCCCGCGCCGGTCTCAATATCGCTCGAAGACGCGATTTCATTGCATTCCGAGGCCGGCTGCGACTCGAGGCGACTCTCCCGGCGCGACCCCGCCACCGACCGCCGTGAAACCAACTCAGACGAGTCGGTGTGGTCCTAGAGACCGTGTCTCGTGCGGTTTCCCGTCTCTCAAACGGATTTGAGAAATCCGCTCTGGGGATGAGGTCGCCCGGGTGCGAGCAGCGAACCGGCTCCCCCGCCTCGACGGCGTCTCGGATCGCCGCGGAACTCCTACAGCGGGCCGCAATGGTCGTGTAGACCGTGTAGCTGCGTTCTCGCGTCCGTCAGACGCGTCCGCAAAATCTGCTCGAGGAGCAGGTCGCCCGGGTGCGACGGGCGAACTCGTGAGTGCAGCCTCGGGCAAGAGCGCAGTGGTGCGAGGCTGACTTGGGATGTTTCTCAGAGCGCCATGTGCGAGTGTGCAACGGCGGGCGAGCCCTGGGTCGGCCGGGATTCGAGCTCGGGGGGGCAGCGCGAGGACGACACACCGCGGAGCTCGAAGCACAGGCCGGCAGGGCTGCGTGCGCCGGAGAGCTCGACCACGGAGCACGTCCATCAGGCTTCAGCACGCGATAGGTGAGCTGCGCTGCTGCTCGCATAGCGGACACGAGACGGCGCATTGGGAGGTGGCGGCGGCGCGTAACGCGCGGGCCTCGTAGATAATGTATGTGCGCAGGGACAAAGACGGCGACTCACGACTTGTATCTACCATAGGCCTTGCGTCGAATTGAAATCGCGCTCGTCTTGCCCGTGTGCGGATTCCACGTCCAGTGTTCGGTGTGCGGCGAGTCTCAAGTCCCTGGAACACGAAGAGGTGAGTGCCGTGTCCCATCGTGTGCTGAAGTGATTCTGACGTACACGTCTCTGTTGCAGCAGTTCCGCAAAGTACTTACACGTACGGCCAGAGACCCGCGGCTGAGACTATACTGAACGAGATTTGTCAACGCTGAAGCCCGTCTCATCGAATCACGAGGCCTGCGTACGTACCTGCTCGACAGCCTGCGGTACCTGCGCCATTCTCCCGCCGGTATTCAATCGCGTCTCGACTTCTGCCCGGAGAAATCTGCACTCAGACTAGGACCACGGACATCAAGTACGAGCGATGTCAACCTGCCTTCAAGCCCGGAGAAGTTGACATGGCCACACCGGTGTTGTACCGCGCTGGGATTCGCCGGTCCGATCGTCTACCTACACGAAGCACGACCGTCGCTAAAGGAGACGGCAGCTCGGACCTGCTGCGCGAGCGTAGGTCAGTGAACGGTGAACTTCGAGCCAATGATTTGCCAATCTGACATACCTCCTCCTCTGCAGGCCGTTCTTCTTACGTTCCCGGCGGCCCGAAGGCGGCATACTCGGGCTGAGATCTGTCTTGTTGGTACTTGAGGCAGATGGACATCAGTCCGGCATCCCAACACACAGACGCTACGATGACTCACCGCCTCGGGTCAAGGTCATGTTTCTGCAAGACCCCAGCAACCGATGAGAGGCATCTTCGCCGCGGCACGCCTTGTACGCGTTCGCTACGCAAGGACAAGCATCAGATAGCAATCGTCAGACATGCAGAGGCAGCCTGACTTACAGGGTATGTATATCCGTATGTACTACCTTGTTTCTTGAGTGACTTATAGCCGCGTTCTTCAGCACGACCTACGCAGACAAGTCGACTCAGCATACCGCCGCCGGAAACTCGAGGGAGCCTAGTATCCTTACGTACCTGACTGCAGTACAGTCGAACCACGGCAACGACGATGACGGTCTATCGAGGACCAGGTGATCGTACCCTGGCCACGGAGGCCGGCGACTTGTCCCACTGTCCGCCGGTAACCATCTGAGACACAGGTCAGTATGTGTCCTGCTTTGTGCCTCAAATATCTGACGTACCTTCTATAACAGCCTGCGGCTATCTATCTTGCTGGTCTGTGTACGGACCCAGGGCTCTCGGTCAAGTCGAGCTTGTGCTGGCGACTCCAATCGGAGTACTTACTCGGACAGCAATACCTGCGCGGCTGGGTCAAGATTTCGATCGGACCTCCGTGGCGATACGACTCACCATCTGTATGTACCGGATCTCCGATGCGACAGCCAGTGACGACCAGGGTTACGTCGGAACAGAGTCCAGCCTGCTCCCAGCAGGTCGTACTGTTGAGGTACATGCCGCAACAATCGAAGAATCTGTGAACCGACGGTCAATCCTCCCGGTCCAGTATAAGGAAGCGACGAAACTGATATACCTGAGTACGTCCATGGCCAACCGGAAGACCAGCTCGGTGTCGGAGCGGCAGTTCTGGATGTGGTTGAACAGGTCGTCACCTGCAGGCCGATTTCTCCCGCTTCGTGCGGAGATCGCGGGAGTCAGGTTGTGCTGAAGGACGACGGTTAGGTGGGGAGAAGGCTGGGTGCAATGGTCGGGTGCCTGGAAAGTTGCGAAGTAAGTAGTTGGCGGTGAATCGCTGCCCGAAAACAATCATGCTCACCACATATGAACCTCGCGAGCATGTACGGCCGAGGATTTACTGGACAGCACCACATCTGCAATTGAACCAAGTCTGTACCTGTCAGCTGTGCTCGTGTGTAGGATAGGGCAGTAAAACGGGCTAGCATACCGCGAGAACCTGAACTTGTCGGTCATCAAAGTGGACTAAAGTCTAAAAGAGTGTCACAATGTTAGTACATTAGTTAAGGAACACGCGCATGGGTGAGCAAGAGCTACGCACAACTCGGATTCTAAGCGTTGCGATCCTGCGAATGGCGGAGTGGTACAGACTAGGAGGAGTGAGGTGCGGCAGTGGGCACAGATGCCAGTAGGAAAGCGGAGCAGCAAGGACACAGCATAATGCTGAGCGAGCATAGTAGCACAGATGCGTGCGCATAATTGGGGAAGAGAGGATTCAGGTTGCGGGAAGTGGGCGGAGGCACTGGGGAGATGGGAGGGATGAGTGTCGGAGAGGACGAAGGAGCAGAGTATATATACCCGCAAAGGGTCTCTCCGGGCTCCGACATACCGAGAAACTCCTAATGCGCATGACAATGGCTTGCGGAGATCGGGTGTCTGAGTGTGGGATGATTCGTGGTGGCGGACCAACCAGGTCGTGACAGCGCAAGCTCGGATGCAGGGAGGTGAGAAGTTGGTGGATCTGGGGAGCGGATGATACAGAGTTCAAGCATTAGCGTGTGTTCCGATGCTCGCAAAGTTGGGGGCGCTGCTCGCCTAAGTAAGCGCTCCATATTGCATCAACTGGGGAAGCTTGGAATTACGAAGATGTTGGGGGATGCTGAGCAGGCGGATGCAGTCGGGCGGAGAACTGCAGCTGATTCGTGTGTCCCGTCAGAAAATGAGCATCACACAAGACATGTATCAGTCCTTACTATTAGATGGTGCCCTTTATGTCCTCGGCATAACTGCATATGGTACGAACATGTTTATATCACGATCTAGTAGCGAGAAATGAGTGAGTTGCACAGAAAAACGGAGAAACAGACTGGACATCCCAAAGACTCGCGGGTTTCTAGGTCTCATATCACCAGAGCACTACCCCAGTACACACTGTAATGCGTCTGACACGTCCGTTACGATTCTACGCCCTGTATGAAGGTGAGAGGTAGCAGACGGCCCGCTCAGATCCAGATCTGTGCAAGGCGTAGTGGTGAAGCGCTGAGCAGCGCCGCCCGATTCGGACTTGTTTCCGAAGTTCGCTCTCACGTTCTGGCTTTGTCTCTAAGCCTGACACACTCCGAGCTAGCTGGCACATATTCTTGGCTTGCGGCCGGAGCTAAACTTGGCAATGTATGGATTGAATGTGAGTAAAGCCGCTGCAACTTGGTGAATGCTGCCATGGTCCGCCTGCAATTCGGTGTCTCTCTTATCCCACTGGCTCATCTATTGCACTCAACTTCTGGAACAGCACCTTCATTTTAGCATGCACTCTGTGCAGGCTCACGGCCTGCTTTTGACACTATGACTGCTCGGCGGCAGGGGATCCTGGACATAGCACATTTTGTGAGCATGGTGAGGTGTTGTACATTTGACAGAATGAGGTCATGATGCTGGCAGCCTAGGGTCCCGGCTGCGCTTAGCATCCCCAGCACGAAGAGAGCCGTCCAATGTTCCCATTGCCAAGACCCGATCAAAGCGGCGCGACTTCCTTGGAGATGCCCTCCACTGTTTCCCCGTACCCATAGAGGGCGCAACTACGCATGCAGAGCTACAGCCTTACTGTCTTACTGTGCACCAGAAAGCTGAAGAGTTGAGGACCCCAGAGGGATCCCCGGGGTTATGCTCAGGTGCTTAACCATCCGACGGCACACGAAGCGAAGGCGGTACTCAGGCAAGCTGGACGCGGCGGAGATTGCAGGGCTAATTGCAGTTCGAGAAGACCCAGGTCCCACGGGCATAATGACCGTGTCGATGCAGACACACTTCAACAAATTGCGGTCGGACCTCGTCTATTATCCCGCTGATATAACAATCTGGAGCATCTATCTACTCTACCCGTCCGGCCGCCGCACCCGTACAGATTGGAGCCGCCATCTATGCCACCCGCCGGCCGTACGGCCATCACAGTCAATCCTGCCCAAAGATACACCTCGGTGCGGCGTGATACCGCCTCCGAGTCTCGAGTTCCCATCCCCATCGCTGGCACCATGACCTACTGTCGAGCCCTCTCCAGTGCGACGACGTCCTCTGGCTGTATCCCGCTGGCCACTGGAGCTGCCTGCGACATGCCAGCCTCGACTAGCATCCCCGTTCTCGCCATGCTCCATCCTCCCTAATATCTGTGACATGTATCCCGCGAGGAGAGTGCGAAGGTGAGCTCTGCACCATACGACCTGTCTTCATGCATGCCGGCCCCATGCAACACATTGCCTCCCGCGCGTAGCGCACACGAGCTGCTCAAGTGTCTGGCGCGAGCACGGATACGCCTGGCGACGCTGTCCTCCTGTCGCGCCGTATGGGACAGTATCTCGGACTTCAAGGCGATGCGTACCTTCCCGCTGCTCGCGACACCGTTCTCAGTATTGCAGCGCCACGAGCTCGCACTGCTGTCAGAGGCATGAGCAGCATTAGCTCGCGCTGCAGACGTACTTTGTGATTTCTGCACGGTCGGGCTCTCCACGCGAGAATGACTTACCTGTGAGTGTGCTCAGTCTGTCCGGGTACCTACTATGCTTTGACTGACGTTTCAACAGATGTACTCACCGGTGACCGATGTGTGGGCGCGGCCGGGAGACAAGAAGCTGCAAGGTACGCACCTGCTTGCTGATCACGCCGGAAGGATCGTACTTGCCGATACGACCTACCTGAAGCAGAGTTCCGCCAGTCCCGGACTCGAGCAGGACAGACGCATGCACAGCGGTGCGCCTGTCCGCTAGAACGGCATGTTTCAGCTGCTTTCAGGATGTGTTACGGCTACTTACGTGTGCGTAGATGCGGGCTGCGGCGGCGACTCACCGTGCACGACGCTCGACGCGAGAAAGACTCCAATGTGCGTAATTGTATGCCGTACCCTTCCGGGGCCGTACTTACTGTTGCACAGCCTACCTCCCCCGTCACGGTCCCGCACTTGAGCAGGACGCCAGCCTGTTAGCCGACTGCGCATGCACAATGCAGACTTGCGCACATCCTGCCATTGGAAATCGCATTCAGGCTGCGCGGCGACTCACCGGCTAGTACAGTTCACGAAGCGTGGCGTGCGGAGTCCTATCGACCGTGTACGCGCGTTCTCGTCCTGAACATGTCAGTCGAGTACTTACATCTCGGTGGTCTCGAAGGCTGCCCAGGTGCGGAGAGCGCGTCCCGCGGCGGATGCTTGCAGTTGGCTTACCTGGGAGTGCGAGCTCAGCTGCTGCCGCCTTCCAGCGTGGAGCGAAGTGCGACGGTCTTCGGGCGGGGTGGTGGCGGAGGCAAGACGCGCTCGGACGCGACGAGACACGAGATCGCGTCTGTCCGAGGAATAGGCGCCCGTGCTGGAGAGAGCGTTTTTCGAGCGGGTTGCGGGCGGAAGCACTGGGGAAAATTCATGTATTCTGTACTCAGTGGGCATGTACTAGCACGCCGAATGCAGCTCTCTCCCCGAATCCGCGCGCGCAGAAGCCCGTCTCGCACAGAGTCCCACTCACAGGGCACACCATCTCGGCGAAAGCTCCTACGTTTCTATATGCCCCCCAGACCGCCCTTTCCAACGTTTTTATCGGCGGGTCCTCGTCGACGATCGCACACCCGAGATCCACCGCGGATCGCGCGAACAGATATATTCCGGCTGCTACACACGCTGCGCCGCGAGCGGCCGTCGTCTCCTTCTCCCAGCCCAGCCGGAAGCGCTTCCCCATCTTGGCCCGGAGCTCGTCCTCCAGCTGCGCCACGGTCTGCTGTGTAGCTGGGAGCCCCTGCGCCTGCGCCTTCAGATGGGTCACCGTTCGCTGCGATTCGAGAATTTCGGACTGGATATTGTTCAAAAGCGCATTCGCTTGAGTCAGGTCGCGGTCCTTCTCCTTCAGCTCCTGGTCGAACGCTGCTGCGAGACTGTCGAGCATCATGGTGATGTCTCCGACACATCGCGTGGCTGCTTTCTGACCTGTCACAGAGTAGTGCAACGACGGACGCTCGCCCTGTGTAAGCAGTGCGTAGGTTGCGTTTCCGTTCGTAGTCGCGCTGTCGGGATTGCGAAGCGATAGTTGGCGAGGAGCGAGGACCGGGGAAGAGCGGAAGCGTTCGTCCTCGAGGATGTAGTCCTCCGTCGTCTTCCCGTCACGGTTCGCGATCTTGGGGTCTGCTCCATGGTCCAGTAATAACTTGACCAGGCGCTTGCTCCGACACCGAGCGGCCATCGTCAGCGCAGTCTCCCCGTCTTCATCCTGGAAATTGATGATGTCTGCGAGCTCTCGAGGGTAGTCGGCGAGTCGCTGCAGGACCGTCTCCATATAGTACCGTGCGGCGTGCGTCTTGCCCTTCGACATGGCGACATCGACGATGTGGTGGAACACGGTTCTATTGCTGTTGTCGATGTTGAGAGTCGAGCGATGAAGGAGCTCGTAGAGCTCGGGGAACTTGCGCACGTCGTAGTTGTTTGCGAACATGACGCTCCGCATCAAGGCCGTCTGGCCGGCCTTGTTCACCTTGTAGATGTCTGCGCCGGCGGTGAGCAGCAGCTTGACTATGCGAATGCGCCCCATGGCGCTAGCCCAGTGCAACGCTGTGTGTCCATCGTCGTCGATCGCCATGTTCGGATCGAAGTCGGGAGGGGGTTGATGAGTATCTCGGGTATCTGGTTCGAGTCGGAGATGAAGTACTCCAGAATCTGGTCGCCGTGCGCCGCCAGGTCTGCGCCGTTTGCGCCGTACCCCTCGTCCCCCGACTCCTCTTCCTCGTCAACCTGCTTGTGCTTCCGCTTGCGACTTGGCATGGGAGACGGTGATCGTGCGTCCTCGTCCATTGCGTTTGATACAGACGCGGACGGGCCAGGGCTGCTCCGAATCGGTGAAGGTGTCCGTGAGCTGGACGATGCTTCGGAGGGGGAGGGAGTCATTGTGCCGTCTTCAGACCCGCGCACGGACAGGGTCTCGACCTCGGAGGCATCGTCCACTGCTGCTTTCTTTGGTTTTGAGGACCGCGTGCTGATGACAGAGTTGGCCGTTAGCTCACCGCCACGACGTATGCTCGCCTTGGAAGACTGAGCGGAGATCAGGTGCTTGGGTGCAAGCGGAGGGCTGGTGTTGTCGGGGTGGAAGTCAACGATCGGGCGCAGCGAGACCTCGCATCCGTATTGTCTGCAGAGGGCAAGCCCCCTTTCGAGAGGAATCCATGTACCTTGGCGACGTTACTCCAGTGGCCCATCAAAGAACGGCAGTGCTCACCTTGGTACTTGCCATAACCACCCTGCACTTTCTCGTGCTCTCCCTTCTGCACCTCCCGCTCGAGGATGCGCGTCCGCTGCGGCTTGTCGAATCCGGCGACCTTGAGGATCTGGGTCGCGTTCAGCCACGAGTCGGATCGCCGCCGCATCACAGCGACGCCTTTACACATCCTGTCGTCCGTCAGCTTCGGGGAGCGCGTCGAGCGCGTCAGGACACGTACATCTCGTAGACGGGTATACCACTGTACGTGGCCTGCGTGAGATGGGGCGTTACGACGGTAAGCAGAGGGACGCCTGAAACGAGCGAGGACTTGCCTTGAAGATCTGATTGTCCGGCATCGTTACCGCAGCTTGCCCAGCAATGCTCAAGTTACCTTCGCCGTTTGTATAGGTTCTGGCTGAGCAGACGTCGAGGTGGAGGAGGAGGATGAGAGCGATCTCCGCGTCCCGGCTGACGCGCCCACCTGCTCACGCGTTGGCGCTCGTCCCTGCTCTCACGACTCACGAGCACGCGTCACATCTGCCAGAGTTTGCTTCATGGCCATGAACATCCACAAACATGTGCAGCTCTGCTGTTTTCTTTGCCTTCATGAAGGACGAACACGTATGTCTCTGTGATGCTCTCCTTCCGCTGAACTTGGGCCTCTCCACATGTAGCGCCCACGGTCGTGCACGTGACGGTGGAGACTGAGACTGGGGCCATGTGGCTGGACGCAGCGCAACTGCTGGTCAAATGTCTGTGTCTTCATGCAGAAAAGACGCTTGCAATTCATGCCTCCACACTGTTTTAACCACCCGTGGTTCGTTAGCGGCTAACGGAAAGGTGAAACGCGCGCATGAGGGGTGGAAACCGCGTGTCGGTCACGTGACCCCGTGCAGACCGACTGAGCGAGTTCAGTTCGTCTGGCAGTCGCGCGACTCCCCTGCCTCCTCCCCTTCCCAACACGCCCCGAACCCCCCGCTCGCCCTGCGTAACCATCCACCATTGCCGATGCCGTTGCCTTGTGAGCCACTCTGTCATTTTGGGGGAAGGTCAGTTCTGCCCGCTCCCAGGTGTCGCGACGAGTGAGCTGGTTACTGACCGATGTGCTTATTGCCACAGGTTATACTTCACTTCCTTCCCCCATCCAGCTCCAAGACCGGAGGTGCTCAATGAGCTTGCGCAGGACCCCGTCAATGTGCCGGATGTACGTGGAGTGCCCAGGGGATCGTCCTCAACCACGCCCGAAGACGACGAGCGATATTGGTACTTCACGATCGACGACCAGCTGCTGTATCTATCGTTCTTCCAGGACTGGGGCCCCTTGAATCTGGCGATGGTGTACAAGGCTTGCATCTTGATTCACGAGATACTTCAGGTATGTTTGCCGTGGCGCGTCGGAACCCTACCCTCACACGACACCATCTCCGTTCAGGACCCAGCGATCATCTCCCATCGTATAGTGCTCTACTCCTCGAGCGATCCTCGCAAGAAGGCAAATGCCGCCCTCTTGATGGCGTTGTATGTGGTGAGTAACTCGCTTTGTGGGTCTCCAGCGGCCCTCGTTGATGTGCTGCAGATGATTGTTCAACAAAGACCGCCATGGGAGGCTTTCCATCCCATTGCAGAAGTCGAGTTCATGCCCTTTCGAGACGCTGGCAGGGGCGCTCAGACTTCAATCTCAATATCCAAGACTGTCTCTGGGGCATTTACAAGGCCATGCAGAATGGTCTGTGCGACATGAACGAGTTCGATATCGTCGACTACGAGTTCTATGAGAAAGTCGAGAATGGGGACTGGAACTGGCTCACGCCGAACTTCATTGCGTTCGCCTCCCCCGTCGATCCAGCATGGCTCAAGCGAGAGAAGGACAAGAGAGAGCAGGAGAATCAGGCAGTCCTACCCCCCAATTCACCTACGAAGGTGGTAGCATTGCAACGGAAGCTTCCAACACCGTTCCAGAGCTGCTTGGATTATTTCGAGAGGCAGGGTGTCAAGCTCGTCGTACGACTCAACAACCCCCTCTACGATGCTCAGCTCTTCCGTGATCGTGGTATCGAGCATACGGAGTTATACTTTGACGACGGCACGAATCCCACGGACGAGATTGTACGGCAGTTCATTGACATGGCGGATGATGTGATTGAACGCGGCGGCGTAGTGGCAGTACATGTGAGTGCACACGATACGAGCTGTGCCGACGACTAACGTACTTCTCGCGCAGTGTAAAGCGGGCTTGGGTAGAACGGGCACTCTGGTCGGGGCGTACCTCGTCTGGAAATACGGCTTCACGGCATCCGAAGCTATCGCTTTCATGCGCATCATTCGTCCTGGTAGCGTTGTTGGACCGCAACAACAGTACATGTACCTCAAGCAACTGGAGTGGACGAAGTGGGCGGCAGTAGACGAGATGCGCAAGCTTCAGAAGGCGTCTGTCTTGACGGCCACCAAACTTGTTGCTCCTGTCACTCCTCCTGCAGAGATCGAGGACGAAATGGACGTTTTCACGGAGACGACGACGACGACGGTTGTAACGACGTCGACTGGTTCTGTGGCTGTGCCTCCCGTTACGCCGAGTAAACATGTCGCTGCTGCTGCTGCGAAGGCGTATGCAATTGCGCCGCCAGGCCAGCCCCGGAAGACTCCAGCAGCGAAGAGAGTTGCCTCCGACTCAGATGCGGAGGAGGACGATGTGCTACCTGCGCTGGGTGCTGTTCCCGCCCCCGCACGGCGGAATAAGGTCAAACCAGCCTCCGCGCGGTCAGCCTCTCAAAGAGCTCCTGCCTCCGAACAGCGGCCCACCCGTGTTACGAGGTCAGCAGCCACCGTCGCCGCCCAGAAGGTCAGCAACGTGCTGGGCGCCAGCAAGGTCACCAAGGCGAACGGCCAATTGCCGAACAAGATCCCTCGTCTTACGAAGGAGACCTCTGCTCGCGGCACGGCGACTGGTTCCAGAGCCATCCCTCTCCCATCAGCCCCGACAGCCACTACATCTCGTCCTCTGCGGCCTCGACAGCCCGGATCCCCGACACCATCGCGACTTCCAACCCTCGTCGGAAGCAGACGCGCCCACCACAATTCTACTGGATCCGTTCAGGAGGCGCCTGCAGCCGCTGCAGCCATCGCGAAGTCCGCCCTAGCGGCGTCTGGTACCTGGGTCGCGAACAATGCCTCCTCCGGGGTCACGCCCGCCTCCAAATCGGAGCGTCCTGGTCTTCGAAGCGTGCGCCGGCGACGCAGCAGTTTCAGTTCTGCGGACGTCGTGGCATAGGCCTGAGATAGTGCGCTGACCGAACTGGTTTCGGATGCACGCTTTCGACCTCATCTTTCCTCTCTATCCTCCACCTCATCACCTATAACCTCGCATTTCATCCCATTTTAACCTGATATCGACAGGAGCTTGATTCCCTCCATCTACATCTTCGTTGTGAATATCTATCGCTGCCATTGTACGATTGGTTTCCCCTCGTTATTGATCATCGTCATCGCCACTCCTTGCACATTCTCCTCGATACGCATCCCATCAAGTGGACCATCCGCAGACTGTAACCCCCATACTCCCATCCCTCTCTACTCGTTACATTGATGCTCTCCCGTCGTCACGAGATGATCTACCCTGATTTACGAGGACTGTCTAGTTTCAGCATTCACGTTCATATCGACGTGCACTGTACATCATCATTTATGTCGCGCATCATCTAGATATGCATTCGCGTTATGACTTGAGTGTGCGCTCTCGGCCGAAAAAAGCCCCTCACAGTGCTGTTTAGCCCACTCGTTGCAGTGCCCGCATCCTAGATGAGGGAACGTAAGCTTACCACGCTGGTTGAACCCTCGTGACTTACACGTTGAGAGAGGTATATGGTGAGGACCCGGTCGATGTTGGCGTGTCGGTAGTTCCGACATAGGATGGTTTTCAACCCTTGGAACCCACATCTCCTTCAAGCTTCCGTCGCCATCGCCAGTCTGTCGCAGCGCTAGTTGTATTAGCCCCACCTTGCTGTTTCCACTGCGTGCGCAAGACGACGACTATATGGCTCTATCATCGGAATTGTGGCCACCGATGGTTTAGTTTCAGTGCAACCCGGGCAGAACCAGGTGTTGGTGAGAAGGGACCTTTCTCACGTAACCTAACGCGGAGGAGGAGAGGAGCGGGAAGCCGCGGATGATTGGCTGACACACCGCTGACAGCGTTCTTCGTTCCCTAGAGCGCCTACCACGGGCCCCATGCTGCATCCCTCTCGATGTCATATATAACGTCCGACGGCTTCGCGGACTGCTCCCTGTCCCTCCAGCATTCCCTCAGACCAGACGGGCGGCGACGCACAACCTAGTACGACGGCGAACATGGGTTCGAACTCGGAAACGATCACGCTCAGCGATCCAGACATCGAGAAGACCGGCCAGGCGCCCAAGCAACCAGAGCCTGTCAGTGAGGGTGTCCAGCGGTCCTCAGGGTCGCTAGACGAATCTTCGGACCCGTACTGCTGCACGCTTGCGCCGGAGGACGACCCGAAGCAGCTGAAGTTGTGGAGAAAATGGCTGGCGGTGCTTGCGATCAGCACGTCGTCGCTGTGTGCGACCTTTGCTTCGTCTGTGGTGCGTCATAACACCACTTTACTTCGACTCCGAGATTCACGGAAAGCAACTCCATGTACTATCAGGCGTCGTTCACGGAGACGGGGCTGGCGCGAGACTTGCATACCGTGCATGAAGTCACGATCCTGAGCATCAGCTTGTACGTACTGGGGCTCGGTATTGGCCCGCTCTTCATGGGCCCGCTGTCTGAGCTCTACGGGCGGAATATCATCTACCGCACCTCCTATATCCTATTCTTCGCGTTCACCTGGCCGACGGCGTTCCCTCCTAATATCGGTATGTGCACTACTGTCGCGCACGCGTCCCGAGGCTGACGCGCTCCCATTTCAGCAACATACCTTGTGTTCCGGTTTATAACAGGTCTTTGTGGATCGGCCTTCCTCAGCGTGGCTGGTGGAAGTGTCAGTGACCTATTTGACAACGCTACAGTCGCAACGTAAGTTCGAGCATCGTCTGGTCGAAAAATGTACACTGACTGCGGGACACAGACCCATGGCCGTGTATACGATTTCCCCCTTCATTGGTCCCGTTGTTGGTCCCCTTATTGGAGGGTACGTGGGTGACCCGATCGTGGGGTTGTGTAATCGCCTGACTAACGCTCCTTGTAGATTCATCGTACAAAACACCGATTGGAGGTGGTGCTACCGAGTGCTGCTCATCTGGCAGTTCGTCCAGATCATCCTCCTCTTCACCTGCGTGCCAGAGACGTATGCTCCTGTTATCCTCAAGCACAAGGCGAAAAAGTATGTCCCGTCCCATCTCTCATACAGGTCGTCTATTGACAGACGAACAATTTCTAGGCTACGCAAGGCCGAAAATGAGAAGTATTATGCTCCGATCGAAGTCCAGGAGCACAGTCTGTTCCACATGATTCTGTTCAGCATATCCACACCCTTCAGTAAGCTTTGTGTGCTCCCTACGTCGTTGCATCATTCTGACATCCCTTCCAGAGCTGCTCATCTTCGACCGTATGGCTTTACTCCTGGACATGTGGTACGTTGCCTCCTGCCATTCCAGCACAGCACATGCTTACCTTCGCCTAGGTCTGCACTTCTCCTCGGCATTCTGTATCTCGCTTTCCAAGCGTTCCCTATCATCTTCGGCGAAGTACATGGGTTCAACGTGCAATCCACGGGTCTTGCGTTTCTGGGCATCGGCCTTGGCATGGTTCTTGCACTGGCCTCGCAGCCGTATTGGAACAGCGTATTCAGGCGCGAAGGCCTGAAACACAACGGACACCCTCCACCGGAAGTTCGCCTGCTCATCGCACAAGTGGGTGGTGTACTGGCTCCCGTTGGTTCGTACCAGCACCGTCACCATCAATCGCACCATTGCTGAACAAGCACACAGGTCTTTTTATCATGGCGTTTACGACGTACAAGCAAGTGCACTGGATCGCGCCCATAATCGGCTCGATTCCCTTCGGCGCGGGGACGTGCTTCATCTTCACGGGCGTGTTCACGTACCTGGTCACCGCCTACCGGCCTATCGCTGCGAGTGCGATGGCGGCGAACAGCGCAATGCGCTCGACGTTTGCGGCTGTCTTCCCGCTCTTTGCGGGACAGATGTACCACGCGTTGGGGACGGTCGGGGCCACTGCGTTGCTTGCGGGATTGACGACTCTCATGACACCTCTTCCGTGAGTACCCGGGTGTCCTGAAGTGCTTGGCACGGGGTGCTGACTGCGCGTGTAGATTCATCTTCTACCGAATCGGAGCAAGACTGCGCGCAAATTCACGCTTCGCGGCTGCATAAGCGCACTGCTTGCTTAACGCCGTGCACGACTTTGACGAGTGTACCATAACATCCTTTATCTAGAGTGCGTTCATGTAGTTATATAGATGCGACTAATGATCCTGATCGACGTCGGGCGAAATCGTGCTGGGTGTCGGCCGAAGTCGGGAATGGCGGAACATACTCATTGGCTCCCGATAGGCGCGCGAATCTGCGAGACGTTCTGCGCTGGGATTGGCCCGCCGAGTGGTTCGCTGTGCGCCGCCGCCAACCGGGCAAACAAATTTTGGAGGGCGGTTGCCCGTTGCGGCCGACGTATGACGGGACGCGGGGGTGATGTCGTCTTCCCACGCATCCTCTACGCACGACCACCACCATGTCTCTCCTTGCCCGCTCTGCTGCTGCCCCCCTCCGCCAGGTCGCCGTCCGCGCGCGTGCCGCCCCCGTGCGTTCCATGCACGGCGAGTACAAGGTGCGTGGCTCTCTGCAAGCCGTTCATAGTGTCCCCAGGCCGTTGACGTGGTGTCGGGGCTTACAGCACATCCCCTTCGACTACAACAAGAAGGGTATCTTCGGTGCCAAGGTCGCTGCATACCTCATCACCGGCTTCTCCGTCCCCTTCGTCGCGGCATACTACCAGCTGTACGTGTTTATCTCTTGCTGTTTCCGTGGAGGAGGTCTGACGCGCTTTGCAGGAGCAAGTCCGCTGGCGCGTCATAGAATGCGCAGGGCGTGCACCTACTGTAGACCAGCTAATTTGTATCGGCGTATATCACTAGAATTAGATGGACGGGCTTCTGTAACATATACTCCGACGCGTGCGCGATGTGGGACTGGTATCATCCGACTCCTCGGGCAAGTAGTGCAAGATCGAGCATGAGGCTACTCGTCCTCGGCGTCCATCAAGTCCTCGACCTCTGCCTCCGATGAGTCCTCTTCCTTCGCCGGCAGCGACACCGGTGGCTCCTTCTCCTTCTCCTTGGGTGGGCTCTTATTCTGTCCCGCAGCGGTGGTCTTGCAATTGCACGTTCGTACCAGGAAGTCTGGGTTGTTCGCGAGGAAGTCGAGCCCGGCGAGTGCAGCTCTGCGTGTCGAGATGGCATTCGAAGCGTCTATTGCGCTTGCAATGACCTGACCATGGACGACCACTGGACGAGAACCATCAGTACCACTGCATCACGCGCAGGCAGGCGGAAGCACTTGAGAGGTTGGTACTCACCCTCCATGTGCACAGTCTGGTTCTGCTTTTCGGCCGGCCGCTTGACGACTGCGTTGTTCGTGCATCCTTCTGCCTGCAGGAACTCGAGCAGCGTGATCTTCGGATTTCCGGAGAGCGTCTGCAGGCGGACATGCGCCTCGATGAACGGCTTGTAGACGGTCTCGAAGAACCTGCCCACTCCCGCTTCGAAGAAGTCGTCCGACACGTAAAGCGCGCCCAGCATTGACTCGACCACGTCCGCCAGGCACTACACAGCATTCAGTCAGGATGCAGCGTCAGCAAGAAGACGGACGTACCTTGGGAGCGGGTAGGGGCGAGTCTATCCAGTACTGGCCGGGCAGCCTCTTCTCTCTCGCGGCGAAGTCGTACTCTTTCTTCCGGAGCTCATCGAGGAAGTCGATGTATTTCTGGATTGAGGTGCTCAGGTCGTTGGCGGCCACTTGGAGGTGCTGGTGCAGACCGATGTGGACACAGAACGCGGCCAACGTCTCATTGGACACCATCGCCGACTGGAACATCCCCGTCAGCATACTCCGAGGGGAGTGAATCGGTGAATATGCAGCGTACCTTCAACAGCGTCATGCCTCCCGGGCCCAAGAATGGGTATCGCTCCCAGACCCAGCGTGCGACCACTGCGAGACTCGTCAGATTGATGTCAAGTCATACACTGTTCGGTGGATACTCACAGAAATCCAGGACAGCGTCACCCAAGAACTCGAGCGTGTCGTAGCTCTTTCCCTTGACATCTTTTTGGTCGACCTTAGCCGCGTGTGACTTCTCGCCGTCAGTATGGCTCGCTAAACCGACCACAGCAAGGATCGACTCACGAGGGCCTGTCCCACCAGCTCTGGCTTCCTGAACTGCCACCCGAAGATGCGCTCTACCGCCTCCAGCGTAGCGCCTGACGGCGGAGGGCCTGCATTCTGGCCGGACGTGCCATGTTCGGCCGCAAGACGTGCGTAGTCGGCCCACTGGGCAACATTCGGTATATTGATCTGCAGACGTCGGGCAGTCTGTAGCGCCACTTCTTGGCCCCCAGAGAGGAATGAGGCAGCAAGGATGGCCTCGACCACGTCGGCGATCGTCTGTCTCGCATCACGTTACACCAGATCAACGACGCACGGAGGAAGCATCGCACCTTGTCGCCCAGCCAGATCGTATGCAGGTCGTCCGCCTGCCGCTGCTTCTTGGACCGCTTGCCCTTGTCCTTAGGCTGCTGGTCGGCCTCTGCCATCTCGACATCCCCATCCACGTCCTCGCCCTTTGCCGTGCTTGGGTTGTCGGAGGCGACGGGGATCTGCCAGAGCTTCGCGACGAAGCGCTTGTGCTGGATGTACGACGGGAGGCCCATGCGCGCGGCGCCCTGCTGTAGGGACTTGTTGCTGATGATGGGCCCGCGGGCGGTGTGCAGTGCGCCGACGTCCGCTCCGGGCATCGTCGCGAAGAGGAAGTTGGAGGCCACGACTTTGAGGAAGGAGTCGCCTGTCGTGCGAAGGAGGGGCAGGTGAGCGGCTGCACGGTGGGGAGTCAGTGGGGGCAACGTTACCGAGGAACTCGAGCCGCTCGTAGTCGAACTCTGTCCAGAGGGCTGGGGTGGAGAGGGCGATGTGCAGTTGCTGCTCGAGGATGGAGTTGCGGAAGAGCTTCGCGTTGAGCTCCTTCGTAAGCAGGTACATGTTGACCTTCTCCATGATGGAGGGCATGAGCCAGAGCGTCCGGAATGTGCTATGCAGTCTTAGTGAGGTTCATGCTTCCGATTGACATGTAGAAGCATCGCTCACCTAGCCGGAATAGTGAACTTGTAACATAATTCTGGAATGAGGTCTACAACGCATGGATCAACAAGACGCTCTCAGACCGTTGAGGATACGTACACTTGAGCGGTGCACGGCCTGGAGGAGTAGGAGGGCCGGACGTGGGGTGTAGGTTGTTGACGGGTGCTGGAATAACCTTGACCTCAATCATAGGCTGCTTCTCGTCGTCGAGGCCCTGGAAGTCTTTGATGCGCGCCTTGCAGTACTCCAGGAAGTTGGGGTACTCCGCCTCGCGCTAATAAGGATATATATAAGTTCCTACTTCGCAGCGATTCCTGAAGTCAACTCACCGGACTGTCATCCACCTTGCTGAGCGGAGTCAAGTCATGCCTGACCTTGACGAGGAAGTAACGGCTCGTATACTCGACTTGTCTGTCGAGCACGATGGCATCTTGCGCTCTGTCGTCCAGCGAGGCCATGTCGTCGACGAGGGGGATGGCGAAGTAGTCGGCTGCGAGCTGGATAGTATCCCACGGGATATGCTCCGCCAGAGCGAGGAGAGGCCAGTGCGCAGAGAGGCTCGAGTGCCAGGTGGAGTCCAGAGGGGCAAAGTAGCAGAGCATGCTCCCAACGGGGCAATCTAGAGGCTTGTTCATCAGGGTCTTGCTGACACGCAGAGTGTAGTCGTGTAAAGCCTTCAGCTGCACGTCCGTCACCTCGATGGGCTCGCCCTTGTAGAAGTGCACTATCGCGCGGGCTCCAGAGAAGTACAGCGCGAACTCCGGAATCAGAGGGAGTGGCGCCCTTGTTAGGAGGAGGACGGGCGCATGCGGCTCGTCTCCTAGGTTCTCGGGGACCACGACTGTGGGATAGAGGACCGTTGGCGGAGCCGACTGCGAGTTAGGCCAGAAGTCGGGGCTCTTGCGCGGGTAGCCAAAGGCGCTCGCTGTCGTCTTCGCCTTCTGCCGAGTTGGGGCTGGCGAGGTGAACGTCCCTGCGCTCTCGGTTTGCGGAAAGTGGCGGATGTTCATGAGACCCACCCGAACCAACTCTTTGCATGCCTGATAGCACGCCTCGCGCCTGGCCTCCCACCTCGAAGCACAGGTCGGCCCAACGATGGTGGGCAGGCGGGTGCTCACGGGGAAGGACAAAGTGTAGCGATAGGATACCACATCGTCCTCGCAGCGCTGTTCCTCCGGGGTAAGTGACACTACACCTTCATCGACGCCGGAGATAGGATACACTTCCGCTATGAAGCGGTAGACCGCCGCCACAGCGTCTGACTTGTAGATGCGTGCGCTGCTCGTGGCGTCAAAGATGTACTCCGGATTTTCGTCTTCATCTTCACCGTCGGATGCGTACGGGTCCATGCTGGTGTAGATCGTCCGTGGAGGAGCTCCTTCCTCGCCTTGTGCAAGGTCGGCGATCCAGGCGCGTACTGCGTCGTCGGGAGTCTGAAGGCGCATCACGATGCGCCGGTGCTCGTTGTTGTCTCGCTCGACCATGTAGACCAGATGGGTCTGCGGTCCTTTGCTGTGTGCGTGACTGTAGGCGTACGAGAGCTGATCTTCGAATAGGTCGAAGCTGTCATCGCAAAGCATCAGTACTTGCGCATCCAGCTCGAGGATGTATGGAGCCTTAACTGGATTATCATGGACGCTGGAGCGATATCTATGTCTTCACATGACTTTGTCGAGACTAAAAGGTTATGAACGCCAGCGCTGAAGTTATTCAGGATCTCTTGCTGTAGCTACCATTAAGCTCATGGCACGTTTCACAGCATCGAAGACTTACCCCGACGTGGATATCTCGCCACGATGAACCATTCAGGACCGCAGGTCGAAGGAAAGACGATTCCGTCCCAAGCAGATCCGCCAGGACCCGAGCAACGCTTCGGTCCTGGACTAAAGAATTGATATGTCAGCGTTCGTACAACAACAAGCTTCATACAAACAGAGCTCACCATAGATCACGCCTCGGAAGGCGGAGCCATATCTCCCGCAAAGCTCCAGCATCTGCAGTAACTTGACGAGCTTCGGCGTGGCATTGCAGGTACTAGAGGCTGCATTGAGGTCGAGCTTGTCACCGAGCTTCTCGCTCTTCAGATTCTCCAGGCGGGCGACAATACTAGACTCGCTCAGGCCGGCCTTGGTTAGAGCGGGTGTGAGGACAGATTTCCAGTAGAGGTAGGCGGCGAAGGGTCCTAGCTGGAGGAAGACGCGAGAAGCACGACGGTAATGGTGTGGGCGGAACGAGGTGCCCTGCAGGTCCGACTTGCGGACTTCCACGGAGACATCTGGCTCAGTGTTGTCTGGGGAATAGGGCTCATACTCGAGCACCAGCTCCATCGGACCTGACCAAGTGGCCGGTTTCTTCGCCGGGATCAAGAAGAACGATCGTGCCTGCAACGACACTTCCAGCCCAGTAAAATCAAGGCTCGCCCAGCGATCGGTGGAGCTCTGCAAAGTGGCGAAGACCCTTGGGGCGTCCGGCGTCTTGCTGTGGAAGTCCGACATTAACCGTATAACCGGATGAGGGGTCACCATAGGCACAACTCTCTGTGCGTCGCTGACAACGATTAGGTGCGCATGCGATAGCTTGATGCTGCCGTCGGCGAGAGAGTCTGCTAGCATCTGATCGATGTCAGTACTGGTCATACAATAGGGTACAGGGGTATGAATCCTCACGTTCGCTGCTACCACGACGATGTCGTTGTAGATGACGTTCGGCCACTGGTTCGTACCTGCGGTGTGCATGGCGACCGTATACGACCCTACCGTGAAGTCCATGTTCTCCAAATCCGTTGCATACTGAGCAATGGAGAGATTGTCACTATGGTAGGGTAAGCCTGTAGGAGCCAAGTGTAAAGGTTTTGTACCCACTCACTCAACAACGAAGAGGACGATACGGTGAGTATGACGCCCACTCGCAGCTGCAGTACGCTGGGAAAGAATGCTCTGTGCAATCACAGTCTGCAAGAGGCTGAGCTTCTCTGCATGAAACATCAGTCATGATATTGAGCAGCATCTACTTTATATGTGGCGCACCTTCATGAGTGTCAACTACCGCAAGCACTACGCACACATGTGAGCGAGAACAGGGGTCATCGGGAGCAATAATTCTTACCGTTGTCTTGTGACAGCTCATTGAAGGCGGTATCTGCAGAGAAGAATGGACGCGGGAGAGTTTGAAGTGGCGCAGAGCCTGTCCTGCGCTTCTTAGCCGGGGGTTCGGCCTGCAACGACATATGCGTCCCTTCCTACTTCCTGGTATATCTTGAGGTGCCCAAGGATGTTCGAGGGGTAGCACTTCGAGCCTCAGGTTCTATTCACACTTGCGAGGTGGCTGGGACTCCGGAGAGATCAACACACGACCTTTCTACACGGGCACACGTCAGCCATCCACTTCACGTATCTTCAAGCTTTCGTGGGAGACGAACTAATTCACACAAGTGCTGACAACCACTTGTGATGGTGACTTGCTTACTGACTTCAAGCGAAGTCTTTGCGATACCGGACAAGTTCCAAGGAGTGTGCCAAAGAGACGCTCTAGCCTTGCATGTTTTATCATAAGCGCTTATGCTACCTTGGATGACTAGAAGTTGAAGACCGTCTGACGACCACAGATCTTGAGCTGAACCGCAATTGCGTCACATGGAGTGATGGTCTGCGTGAGGAGTGAAGGAGATGGGATGATATTATGCTAGCTATGGCGTACAAATACCAAAGATGATGTGTAGATAGGGGTGAGTCGCTCATCGCTCTGAGTCTGACCGCTCCGACAAGACATCCTCCAACAAATCATCGTGATACCGCTGCTGGAGGGCCTTCAGGAACTCCTGCAAGCCGTCCCCTCCATCACAGAATTGAGGTTCTTCACGGACATGCCGAGCCTGTGGTCCGTCACCCGGTCCTGAGCATAGTTATACGTCCTGATCTTCTCACTCCGGTCAGCACTGCGCACGAGATTCCGACGGAGATCTCGCCGGTCGATCATCTCTTGATTCAGTTTCCTGTCCATGAGGCGTCCACGCAGGACCTGGAATGCTCGCCTGCGATTCTGTACGAGAATTATGCATGTCGTCAGTGAAGGTTCCCCGAGTGGGCAAGGAGGGACATACCTGATGCTGACTCCTCTCATCTTGCATAGAAACAGTGATACCAGTGGGTATGTGCGTGAGACGAACAGCAGATTCTGTTTTGTTGACATGCTGTCCACGTTGACAATGTAAGTACAACGGCCTCAATCCTCCATTCTGAACGTACCTGTCCACCAGCACCTCGGGAGCGCATGACCTCGATCTTGACCTCGTCCATGGTGAACAACTCTTCATCTGCGCTATTTGACGCCTTCTCCTCAATCAACGGGAGCACCTATCCAACCCTGGTTAGCCTTGCGGAAGAGCGAAGCCCATGTGGTGACATACCATGGCACTGACAGTACTCGTGTGCACTCGTCCACTAGCTTCTGTAGCTGGAACCCTCTGGACACGATGCACTCCGCTTTCCCACCTGAGCGCATCGTACACACCCTTCCCCTTGATCTCCATGATGGCATCCCTCATGCCTCCAGTTTCAAGCGTGTTACTGGCAAGCATAGTGACGGTCCAACCCTGGGCTTGAGCAGCCCGAGTGTACATCCGTACCAGGTCGGCCGTAAACAGGGCAGACTCCGATCCTCCGACGCCCGCCCTCAACTCAATTATGGCTGATAAGTGAGCCGTATTTGAGGGAGGCACGAGGAGCGAAGGAAAAGTTTCCTCGACCATGCGGTTCATGCTCTCCGAAAGGGACGCGTATTCCTCTTCCGCCATACTACGCATGGTGGGATCTGAGTCGCTGAGGAGCGGCAATGTCTCTTCTAGAGACTACTGTTGAACGTGCAGTCAGACGCTTCCTCTAGGGAGGTATAGTGAGGCGGACCTGCTTCGCGTGTTTCCATTCCGTCCATGCATCCTGCAAAGGCTCGAGCTCACGAATTTTCCTCACTTTCTGTATGTCTTCGTCCGAGAGCGCATCATCCGATACCTTTCAGCTGCATAAGTATGTATGCAAACGGTCGACGCTCATGACACGTACCTCCGACTGCAGTCTTCGCCGCTCTTCAACTCTCCTCTTAACATACTGAATTATGGGTGCATCTTCAACTTTGAGTGAGTGCGTCGCCTGCCGTGGGGTGTGTGCTTGTGCAAAAGCAGTTCTAGTGGTCACAAAAGCCCGAGATAGTCTGAGTTGGTGGAAAGCAGGTCGAAACATGGAACGAATGCAAGAGACGAGCGGCGGACACTGCGGAAGGCCCGAACATCCGGGCGCCTCCTGATGATCGGGACTGAACCAGGACCTCCTCCTCCCTCCTCCTCTCGCGAATGACAAGTACTGCCTTCGGCAACTTTTCTCCTATGCATGTCGATCGGGACCATCCACCAGTGCACTTCTCTCTATAATTTATCGAATGCTGTGGTTCCCCATCAAGAAATCATATATACACGGCAGCTAGCGTCATCCCGGTCGTCCGCCTTGAAACCAACTGTGGCGACCTCAAATGAGCTTCAACAACGCCCCCGTGATACTTCACATTGCCAGAGATCTGCAGGACGAGGAGCCTACACCACGACTCACAGGACCACCCCGCGAACGCCCTCGGTCGGACCCATGTCTACCTGCTCGTCTACCGACTTCAGGTGAGTCGCTCCTAACTCTGCTATCTCCTATCACCCACGCACTTCAAGCGTTCATACAGCGAGAGGCAGAGAGGGTCGCTCCGAAGGCTGTTGAGAACGAGATCAACCGAATACACCAGGAATTGGAAGCTGCACTCGCGCCCCGCGAGGACGAGATCACTCTCCCGCCGTCACCCACATCTCCAACAGCCAGTCCAAGGGCAAAGCGGAAATCATTATTGGATCGCATCTCTACCGCTTCAAATGTCGCAAAGGCATTGCGAGCCGCCGGGAGGAACGATGGACAACCGTGGAGGGCTCCTGAGGTGCGTCGTGCTTGCTCCTCTTGCCTTTGCATCCCATGCAGATCATCGTGCACAGCCGTTTGAAGTATTTCGTGCAATAGAGAGGAAGGATATCATGTTCATCATGGAGGTCCGTGACCGCTCCTTTGAGGTACGCCTATGACACCTATAGCAACTCGAGTTACATACCTTGACGCCACTGTTTCACAGAGCCTCATCAAGAAGTCTGGGGACGTGACCCCGCTCATCCATGCCTTGCGCATAGAGCATACGGACATGGCCATCATACTACTTGGCGCGTTTTCCCGTTACATCAATCATCTGCAGGACGAGGATCTGCAGAAGCCCGAGACGAAGAAGCTCCTCAAGATACTGCGTACGTGATTCGTCATAGCTCATTCATTCCTTCCGCTAAGCGATTGCCCAGGCATAAACCTCAAGGCAGCTATTGACTACGGTCTGCAGAAGTCTCAGAAGGACCTTATGGCGTCCTTCCTGCAGACGCTCATCATGAGCGAGGGCGACTCGTGGATAGCTCTCACCACGGCTGACGTCGCGGCATCGTTGCGTATGGGAACAGATGGGAAGCCCGTACATACCGCTGGGAGTGCGGTGCGGAGCTTCGCTACGAAGAACTTGGGCAAGGCCGACCTCATTGCGTCGCTGGAGGACTAGTGCGTATAGTGGGCCTACCGTGTGTTTGGCCAAGTATTCTGACTGGCTCGCAGCGTGGCGAACGCGACAGCGGACCTCGTCATGATGGCTGCCTGGTCGTGTGCGTTGTCAGTCATAAAGGGCGAACCAATGCCGGTGCGAATTTAGTCTGTCTCTTCTTGCTCTTCACTACACTAATGATAGAACAGATGTACTACTTCGCTCGAGATGATCGAGTATATAGGGCGTTCGTCGAGCGATTGGACAGGCATAAGGACGCGATTCAGACGAAGCTCGGCAGGCGGTTGAGATGGCAGCTGAATGCTCTGCGGACACACCTGGAGGGTCGGAGTCGGAATTACCATGTAAGTACGAAAACTGGCTGCTGGTCGTGTTGTTGACATCCGTCCGTTAGAGCAAGGTAGAGGCGCTAGCAAAGGAGCTAGATGAAGGTCAAGGCTTCTGAAGCATCGCAAACTATCTTGCTGTATTTCATGGACAGAATATCCGGTAATGTGTATCAACAGATGTATTCCTAATTCTCACACGCCATCCACTCGTTGTCCCTTCGGAGAGCCCTTCATCATTTCTTGCTCATACAAGGTGCCCTGCGGGTCAAAGCCTACACCCGTACAGTGGCGTATCATTGAGCATATATCGAACATGCCGCAGGATACCTGCAGGCTTGAGCTGCGGTCATCGACCGTGCTGATGCTCGTAGAAGGTGCCGTCCGTGTACAAGACTACAACACGCCGTGCGGCGTATCGTCGAGCACACATTTTCGAAGAAATCATTCCAATTTGATTGTATCACCAGTAGTAAGTAGAACGTGTCATATAGTAGCATAGTGCGCAATATGCCACACGTTCGTATCAAGGAACCAGCTTGAGGCCTGCGTACCAACTGTACCCAGTGACAACGACTAGGCTCAGAAAGGCCGGTAGCAGGTTCAGTTCCACAACTGCGAATATCCAAGCAGTCGCCAGGGGCGGACTCTGGAACAAGGTTACGTGTCATCGAGTATCAGCCGGATGGACGGACTCACCTGCTGTATGACTTTGAGCCAGTTTCCCCGGTTGATGAGCCAGACTAGTCGTGAACCTCCGATGGAGGCGAGCAAGAATAGGGCGGTCTGTACCCGTATGTCGAACTTGTAGCGGTTGGCTAGGAGGCAGGACTGAGCCAGGCAGGGCATGTACGAACTGATGGACTCACTGTAGAACACGAATATTGAGATGACTTCATGGCGGCGGGACCGTCAGCCACGATCGAGCTCGCAGGCTATGGTTCAGACACGCACTTGGCACCCCCGGGAGCATCCTATCCATAAGTTCACTCATTTC
Organism: Lentinus brumalis; assembly: GCA_001792895.1. NCBI lineage: Eukaryota > Fungi > Basidiomycota > Agaricomycetes > Polyporales > Polyporaceae > Lentinus > Lentinus brumalis. Next base: position 2,923,845 of record MARA01000002.1, on the reverse strand, counting down.
TGGCCTCCGTCCGTATTGGTAATGCACGAGACTACCGGTCAGAGCCATTGCGAGTCAGCCAGTCGCAGAGGACGCGGAGAGCCATAGTGTGCATACATCTCCATCATGAGTAGCATGAATGACATGGGGATGGTGAGCATCGCTGCGCTGAAGACCTCTTCCGCGAACGGCGACAAACCCTCCTCATCCCCCTCGGCTCCTTGTGTGACTTCCTGTCCCTGGTCTGCTGGCCGTGAGGGATTCCACTCTCTCGGAATCTGCTTGAGGATGCCAGACTCGTTGATGATCCGCCATTGCTCGTCCTCGGGGATGTCGATGGTGTCTTGCTTCTTCGCAGAGGACACGTTCTTGCGATTTCTTGCCATTGGTAGTTGAACTGTATCGAGCGTCGTGGATATGTGTTGAGACGACAAGGTGGCTGACGGGTGCACCTCACCGTCGCTCCGAGACGCTGAGTCGGCCCGCCCTCCGACAGCAGCTCTCTTCCGCGCCTCCAGCTTGCTTGCACTCTGACGACGTCCGACTCTCACACCTACCTTTGCCTGCTGCTACTTGGAACAGTCTCGGGCTGAACGACGTGAACAACATGGCGACTGTGATTGATGTCTCTAGTAACCTGGGGAGTATATGCTGAAGGGCTGGGTATGTGATATAAAAGTGTCCGCTGCACGTTGTGACCGAACGCTTCGCCAGGTGCTTACCGACAGGATCTGTACGAAGTGCTCGAAGGTGCCTTTGATGAGATCTCCGCCTTCTTCTGCGGCCCAAGTCCACTTCTGCGTGAATTGCGATCCGGCACCGTCTACCGGGGCTTCCGCGAACGCCGCCTCCGCACAGTCTTCACGCATCGCGGGTGCACCGAAGCCATCCGTCCCCCAAGATGTGCATTCTGCCTCGAGCACGTCAAACAGCAGTGCCATGTCTCGATCCTCTACACCGCCGACCGAAGTCTCGCATGCCCCCAGTTCACCTCCCCTTGTTCCACTCATGGACACCGCCGAACTCATGCGTCGACGTCACCAATCCGACACTGCATCGACTGAGATAGGCAAACGGATGCTGAAGGGCTGGGCTATGCTCGCGGACGAATGTCCCAATGTCGATTGCTATGGGATTCCGCTTGTGCGTCCCCCGAAGAGAGGAAGCGCACTCGACCCGAGAAAGGCGAGTAGAAGCCACCGCTGGAACTGTAACTGTCGTTGATTTTTCATATAACAGGAATGTGTGATCTGCGGCATCGTTTATGTCGACGGGACCGACGCATTTGGTCAGGACGGTCTGGTACCGATGCACCCTTCACCTCCTTCCGCGGCTACACACCGCGCAGCCATTCCCGATTCCGTCGCTCCGGCCTCAACCTCGTCGGCGTTTCTGGACAAAGGCAAGGAAAGGGCTTATCCGGAGCCTTCCGCTCAACCAGTCCGTTGCCGAAACCTTGTGCTGGATCCTGCTGTGGTCTGACCCTCCGTTCTCCCTCTCAGCAGGTACCTGCCGCTCGAGAACTAGAACACAAGGCCGCTGTAAGCTCCGTCTGCTACCACATGACTGTCAAGCGTCACTGAAAATTTACCATCACTAGGCCGCGCTACCCAATTCATCTACCTCGTCCGCGCTCGAAGCATCCGCGCGTTCTCTTGAGCTATCCCTGATCGTGCTCTCGGAACGCCTCGACGCTTATACGAGTGCTCCTTTCATCGATCCCACAGCAATCGGGCAGACGGCAGACGTCATTTCGAAAGTATCGCAAGCATTGACTCAAGTCAAGCAACTACTACGGAGTGAAAGTCAAGCTTGAATCATATAGAAGCCCTGCGCCGGGGTGCGCTCTCATGACCTGGAGTTCAGTCCAGCAGCCGAGGAATGGGTGAGTGTTATTTCAGGAGTGCATGCCCATCGTAGAACATAGTGCATGTTCCGAATGCGCAGTGGGGACGGCGTTATGTTCAATGCTAATAACAGGTCAGGAGATAGCAGGCGTTGGAGTGCCACGCGAAATGAATGGCTGGTACAGGCATACAGCAGCCCACACAACTTGTATCAAAACCTGCGGGAAACCGCGTTGTCTACCTTAAACCTCCAACTGCAGTCACCCATGCGATATCGTGCGAACATCTTGCGTCGCGGCGCATACTAGGCTTCGAACACCTGACACCACCGGCCTGCCTATCTGCTCTTTGATTGCCCGGAAGATATGGGCGCATTACAAGCAGAAGCACGCGCGCGTTCAAGCGTGAAGCTGCGAGATGGCAGGTCGCCGCGATTCGAGCCTGCGCGGTAACCTCATGCTTGCCGTGCTGCTCGCTATAAGGAGGCCCCCTCGCCGTTCCCTGTGGGGTCCTGATACCCATCTGATCCTGTCTCGTCCACAGCTCTTCGTCGCATCATATTCACCAACGTCGCGTCGCCGACGTTGAATGCTGGCATTCGCCTCTCGCTGATCACCTGTCCCCACCTCGTCCTCATTTCTTTGTTGTTTATATTGTCATCATGCCTCGTTTGTTCCCCAGTCTTGGCCGCTCCTCGAAGGAGCAGGCCCGTGTCTACGGCCAGTACGATGGGTACGATGCTCCCTATGGCCAGTATGGCTATGGGTACGAAGAGCAGGAGCCCCAAAACAGTTCGGCCTGGCGCAAGATCCTACACAAAAAATCTACAAAAAGAGTACGTCTTTGTTCGTCGACAGATGTCATCGACTAACACCTCCGACAACTAGCAGAATTACCAGAGACAAGATGAGGTATGGTATCTACATCCTTGGAACCGCATCACCCTGAGCTGACTCAGGTCACTATCGCCAGGCAACGTTCCCGCGTACAGGAGGGGGAGGGTACCGCACAACAGTCGAGGACTATCCAGAGGACCGCACACCTCCCCGCGGAATGACGGGGCGGGTCCTACCCACAGACGATACGGAGTCGTTCGAGGAGCTTCTCACCGGTCCCCACCGCAGCGACACTTCCATCCCGCTCGTCCAGCGCGAAAGCTCGCTGGCGCGCCTCCAGCAGGCCTTCGCCGACCACGGCACATACGGGGCCCCGACTATGTCGGCTCAGCCGTCCGGCTCGCATGGTGCGCCTTTCTATGCACCGCAGCCGGCTTACGTGGGCCAGCCTCATGTCAGTGCTGTGAACGACATGCACGAGCCCGCGGTCGTCGTTAACCCGATCGTTCCGAGGGAGGCGGTAAGGCCGCACATCGGGCATCATTCTTCGTCTTACCCCACACGCGACCAGCCCATTCATAGACGTAGGGAGCGGGAAAGGAGTGCCCCGCCTGTCGTGAAGGTGCGTGCAATGTTCGGGGGTCTTCATCTCGTATTGAAACTGTATCGCACAGGCATCTCGCGATCATCCGGCGTACTGGAGCCAACCGCTTGACGCGGAAGAGGAGCCTCCGGTTGTTGTTGTGGTCGAGCACGGCAAGAACGGGAAGAAGGACAAGTACTACATTATACCCGGCGGAGCGCCCGTCATATTCGAGGATGAAGACGGTAATGAACTGACTCGGTGTGTTCATAACCTAGTCTATTCGGCCTGTGAAAGACGAGTTTACATTTCACCATAGGGTCGGCGACTTCAGTGGGCGGTATAAGCCACCCAGGCGGCCTCGACCTGTCATAGTCCAGGACCAGTACGGTCGAGAAATCTGCCGGTGAGTTCTTCGTGTTGCGACTCGCCGTAATCCATGCGGTGGGGCTTGTCGTTGATAGATCTTCTCCGCCTTCTGCAGCTCCGGCTTCAACAACGATGACCAGATTTCAGTGGGGAGCCGCTCACTTGACAGTCATTCCTACCATAGCGAGAGCGGACGATCCCATCACCGAGGGCGTTCCGCGTATCGCACGCCCACTCAACACGACTCTCGGTAGGCGGATGTCGAACATAGCACACATTCGAAGATGTACTGAGGAACGGCTTCGATAGGGAACATGGTTCAAACCATGGCTCTCACCACAGCTCTCACCACGGTTCCCATCACAATTCTTCCCACTCGGCTCCTCAAATGTATGCGCCCGATTCCTATCTCCGGGATCCTCATTACCAGTAAGTCGTTGTTGGTCCTGTTCCCAGGCCGATAGCTGATCATCGCAACAGACCCTCGCGGGGACGAGCAGGTACTCGCTCTCCGCACGATAACCTCGTCTACACAGACCCCAGACCGCCTCGCAGCGAGCGCAGTGCAGGGTACGTTCTATTGATAGCTTGCAACAGGCCGTCGATCACTGAACAGCCCGACCATACATAGTTCCAGCGATACGTTAGTGCGGTCGACGAGTCCTCGCTACGACGATCAGCGCGGCCACACAAGGGGGCGTGTCTCCAGACGAGAGCAGGGCTCGGATGATCGCGCACATGCGTACCGTAGTGACTACCGCCGAACCGGGTGAGTGCGCTTTGCCGCGTTCTGTATCGAACAGTGTGCTGCCCGTAGAGTGCCAGCGGGGGGCAGTTTTCGTTCTCGTCCCGGGTCCAGTCAGTAGGCCGACATGACTGTTATGACTGAGATATGGACTCACCCTTTCGGACACCGTCATCTCTTCTTCCTTTCCCTATGAAGCCACTATGTAAAACGCCATGTTATATGAGAATGCAGGGTATGCCCAATAGCCCGTAGCTTGCCGTATGTTAGCCAATGACACATGTACTATATGCATACATCACCGTTTACCACCCCTGCCAGGCCCGCCTCTGCCTCTGCCTCCGCCTCCGCCTCCGCCTCTGCCTCTGCCTCCGCCTCTACCTCTGCCTCTGCCTCTGCCTCGACTTGAGCCGCCCTCTACGGCGCTGATTTCGTTCTTGCCCAGTTTGAGGATACCGGCCTTGAACGAACCTACACCCATCTTCATGCCTCGGTCTCGCTTCTGGTTCTGTGGCTTCGAGGTCGCCGAGGCATCATACAACGCCTTCAACGTGGGATGGTAATTACCCAATTGTTTCGCCTGCATTAAATAGGTCAACAACAAAGAAGACTTCGAGTGGACGATGGGGCATACCTCCTCCAGCTGTTTCTGCTGTCGCTCCTTCTGCTTCTCAAACAGCCCGTCTCGTACGTGCTTCGCAGCCCGATTGTGCTCGGTTTTTCGTACCACCGACTCGCCCTTTCCGAGCTTAACTTTGCCCGCTGCTTCCATGATGCGTCCCGCGAGTGCTTTCTTCCTCTGTGCAGGTGTCAGGTCCAGATCAGGGTTGAGTGAACCTGATAGTAGTTGTGTGTGGACCAGTTTGTGCAGGAGTGCATCATTTTGGGCATTCGTCCTGCAAGGCCAAGGTCAAGTCAGTTGTTCCGGACGAGACCTCGTAGGACATGGACTCACAGGTCGTCATCCTCATCCTCATTCGAAGCAGTCTTCTTCTGGGAAGAGCTTGGCGCATCTTGGGTGAGCTTTGTCACCTTAGACGACTGCAAGTGCCATGAGGACGCATGTAATGGACAATTATGCTGCGGCCCACATACCATGAAACCTGATTTTAACTGTCTCGGGACCGCGGAGGACGTGCTCGGTTCAGAGAAGACAACCACGTCTGGCTGGCGTGAGTTACTCTCGTATGTGAAGTCGTCATCCTCTGTCGAAGATTTTTAAGACACAAACCTCTCTGACAACTCTATATGAACCACGTACCATCCTCATCCTCATCGTCCTGATTGTCCGCCCCATCTTCGTCCGATCCGCTCTCTTGGCTGTCATCCTCTCGATCCGAACCGGAATCACTCCGGATACCTTCCCACTCTTCTTCTTCCTCAGTATCCTCGTCAACCTTCGTCTTCTTCGCACCGCGTTCGGTAGGTTTCTGCGGTGCATCCCTCCTTTTTCCCAAGACTACAGGAGTGTCGAAAGATTGCAGGAATTGTCGTCCATGAGCCTCAAGAAGCTTTAATAATTCGTCGCTCGACATGCTTGTCAGACAGTCCGGGGGCAGAGGGCCAGCTCAAGATTCAATGTGTGCAGCGAATTAACTTTGCGAGAGTGCGTGTCTGAGGCGCGAAGCGCGTTTGGCGCCCAGTGTAAAGTCACGTGCTTACCCTACACGTCGATCGAGGCGGAGGTCTCACACCTCAGTCTACACCCTTCTGCTCACTTCCTCGAGGACCTCTTGCTCGGCGTTGCTCACCCGGCCAGGTCTGTATGAAGTGGCCTGCGCTCTGGCCATCTGGTCTTCTCGCCCTCCTCATCGCTGGCCTTGACAGTCACTGGTTGTCCTTTGGGTCTGGACATGCTTTCGCCGAGGGTGCGCAGTGGACGTCGGGAAGGAAACTAGCTCTGAGGTTGGTTTCATTGCTTATTTTATGACACTCCGCTGGACCCGTGCTTCAGGCACCAAGTACGCGCGCTGTGGCACCATGGCTTCGACAACTACATGCGATTCGGTGCGTCCTTCCTGCACATCATCTCCGGGGAGTTGTTGAACCACTAGTGATAGCTTTCCCCCTTGATGAGGTGCGCTTACTACATTGACCTCGAGGCTCATTCAGAACTAGAGCGTATCTCCAGCTCGCGCCTTTGTCATGTACAGGACGAGGACCGAACTGGCACAATCCGTATGTGATCCTATCTCGCGCACCCGAAGGTTACGCTGCATGACGCGTTTGTAGATCCGACATTGCGTCGAATGATGTCGCCGGCAACTTCTCCGTAACCCTCATCGACGCGCTGGATACCTTCGTGGTATTGAATGACCCACCAGGATTCGAGGAGGCAGTCCGGAACATCATCCAATGGGTGTCTTTCGATGTGAACACCAAGCCCCAGGTGTTCGAGACGACCATCCGAGTGCTGGGCGGTTTGTTGTCGGGGCACATATATGCCAACCGGACGGGACAGTCATTTCATCTACCCTGGTATCAAGGCGAACTCTTGGATTTGGCGTATGACCTTGGGGTCAGACTGCTCCCCGCATTCTCAACACCCACCGGTTTGCCATACGCAAGAGTGCGTAGCACCCTGCAGGATTGATTGTGTTGTTCTGACATTTGTTCTGCTAGATTAATCTACGTCATGGCGTGCCGAAGGGAGAGTCGACAGACACATGTGCGTAGGCTCCATCCAATCTGCTATGTTGTCTGATACACGCAGGTACCGCTGGTGCTGGGTCCCTCATCCTCGAGTTTGGGACGCTGAGCCGACTGACGGGGGACGACCGTTTTGAGAAGGCGGCGTATAAGGCCTTCTTCGCCCTCTGGAACCGCAGATCAGACATAGGTCTTGTAGGCAATACGGTCAATATATTTACTGGAGTACGTCCATTCGTGGTCGTGTGGCGCGTGTAAGTGGTGTAACACACGCTTGATGACAGAACTGGCTACATCCAGAGGTGAACGGCATAGGTGCTGGGATCGACTCGTTCTACGAGTATGCGCTCAAGTGGTACATCATGAGTGGTGAGTTCCTCTCATTGTACCTCCCTGTCGCATGTTAAATGTACTGTGACGTAGGCGAAGTAGAATTCCTGGATGTATGGCAAGACTCGTACGCATCTGCCATGCGGTATGCACGATCTCCGGACGGGTACTGGGTGAGTCGCGCGCTCTGCTTCCAGCCGCCTCCGCTCATTTGCGCAACAGTATCGAAGTGTCAATGTCCACACGGTGAGTACCCCCGGCTCTGTTACCAATGCCCGCGTAACCAGACTTCGCATCCAGGGTGATGCACAATACAACATGGTCGATTCACTGTCGGCATTCTGGCCAGGTTTGCAGGTTCTCGGCGGTGACATCGAGAACGCGATCAGGTCTCACTTAGTTTGTGCGGAAAGATCCAACTATCTTTGAGTTCCTTTAGTTAACGTTTACCGCAGATTGGAACCTATGGCGAGGCTTCGCTGGTCTTCCGGAGATGTGGGACATGAACTTCCGCACAGCAACATCGCTACAATACCCGTTAAGACCTGGTGAGTACTTGCTGCCATCCTGCAATGCTTTCCACTAAGACGAGCTTTCCGATAGAGTTTGTCGAGTCGACTTGGTATCTCTACCGGGTAAGTCCAAGTGAGTAGAAACACACAACGCAACTGACAGACCATCAGGCGACACAAGACCCATTCTACCTAGATGTCGGCGGTAAGTATATTGCGTACATGTGCCATGACACTGTGTTGAGATCGAGTGTGCGGTGCAGCACGAATATTTGCGGATATCAGCCGTAGAACAAAGGTAGCTTGTGGACTCGCGGGCATCGAAGACCTTCGTACGAATGCGCCGAGCGACCGCATGGAGTCCTTCGTGCTTTCTGAGACCCTCAAGGTAATGCCGTGCCTTAGGCTGCCGATCTTGAACTGTCAACTCACGCAGACGCCAGTATCTGTACCTCCTCTTCGACGAGTCAAACCCCTTACACAGTGATGACTCGCAATGGGTCTTCACGACGGAGGGCCACATCCTTTCACTCGACCCCGCCCTTATGAAGCCGATCTCCGCGGCCCGAAAGAAGCTTCGTAGAGTCGAGAACCTGCAATGCCCCGCCTACCAGTCACCACTGCTCGCCTACGATGACTGGGACGCGGAGACGGGCCTGAGAGGAGGCATAGCCGACCGCGCCGATATAGACTACGCCCGTCAACTTATTGGTCGCGCGGTGTCCGAGGCTGAGGAGCAGGCATGGTCTCCGGACGGGTGGTGTTCGATACCGAAACACCAACCATATGTAAGTATGTCACTTTTTAGCAGCAAGCAGAGCTTGACGGGTCTGGTGGATATCTAGATGTATGACTTCGTTCTGTCCGCGGACGGCCGAACCGTCCCAGAAGACCTGCACCCGCCACCGGAGAAGATGGTCACAGTTTCCGACGGCTTCCTGGTGCACAATGTGACGGGCATCCGTGTCCACATCGTCAGTCGCCTGGATGGGAAAGGTTATGACATCACCAAACGCAAGTTCTATCCGTATTCTCCGTCGACAGTGTAGTTCTGATCTGCTTGTTACAGTGGGACCTCACGCTGTCAAGACGGGCCAAAAGATCTACTTCGACGATCCCTCGCTTGCGCTTGCACCAGTCGGCAAGGACAGACAGAGGCGCGTCCCGGAAGTCAGCCTACGCCTATACCTCGATTACGTCGATCCGATGCTGCAGTTGCAAGGCCTAGGCACGCAGGACATCATCACAGAGACGATGGTCGTCGCGGCCACGGCGTTCTTTGGAGGGGATCCAACTGCCTCTCGCTCGCCTTCCGGCGAACCAGTTCTGCGTTTTGGACATGGCGAAGGCGTGCGCGTCGTCCGCTTCCCGAACAATCCGCTCGGATGTGCGCCTTACGACGACGTCCTCCTCGAAAACGAGGCGATCGCTGTCCGCAGAGGCGACTGCACGTTCCTCGAGAAACTGGTGTTTGCGCAGCGTGCTGGGGCGTCTGGGGTCGTGGTCCTCGGAGACGAAGACCACCACATCAACCCATCCGCGGACTCGGAGGAAGTGCTCGCGGCAGGCGAACAAATCAACGAGGTCGCGGCTGTCGTGCTGCGGCGTGAGGACGCGGAGCTTGTTGCGAAGATGCTGGACGCCGCGGATAAGCATGGACTCGGTGCAGTCAGGCTCGTGGTCGAGCCGTCGGATGGGCCGTCGGAACCGCGCAACGAAAACGACGGAAGACATCAGGAGAACGTGGACGACGGCCGGAAGGAGGTGACGCGCGTGCTGTATCTCAACAACCATCCTTTGCTCAATACGAGACTCACTGTCTGAGCTGCATCTGTACATGGATATACCCAGCGCGATGCCGTGACATCATGACGCGACTCAAATGACGAGTACATATGCATTCACAGCTCGTAATCGTGAGTACTGCGCTGTAGCGTATTCCTTTGACTTGAGCTTGAGGTACCGGTCACGGTGCACACACAATGACAGAAGGAAGTCAGTCGCTCAATCACAATGCTCTGATTCTGTTATACATGCTCCTTGATTTCACCATGCTATGAACCTCCTCTCACCATACCATCTTTCATCAAACGCACATCTTAATAGCGCAACGAAGGGCTGCGACTAATAGGGGCAGCATGCAGACTTCGTTTGTGACTTTCCATCCCATTGTATTTGGCCGCTATACCTGAGGCCTCCTGAAGAAGACCATTCATCTCGAATACATCGCTTCTTTGCTGTACCCGAATGGTCGCCCTAGAAAGCCAGAGCTATAACCGAGGTACCTAGTCGTCAATCTTGACGATGGAGTACATGGGTGCATCCAGCTTCTCGTGCGCCTTGAGGAAAGTGAGCTCGATGATGAAGAGATACTCCAGCGTCTTGCCCCCGAGCTTAGCCACAAGCTCGCCTGCAGCCTTTGCAGATCCACCTGCCGCAGCCACCTTAGCACGTTTGCACATTGACAACCAAGCATCCACCACGAACCGGTTGCAATGAGATCGTCAATGATGACGACATTCTGTCCGGGCTGGATAGCATCCGCCTGCATCTCGAAGACATCCTACACATGGAACAAATTGGCCGGTCAATCTTGCGAGTGCATAAGGTGAAGAGCATGGACACGCACAAGGCCGTACTCCTTCTCGAACTCTGCATGCACGACCTCGCCGGGGAGCTTGCCCTTTTTCCGCACGGGCACGAACGCGGCGCCGAGCCTCATCGCAATGATGGGCCCGAGGAGAAAGCCTCTCGCATCCAGGCCGACGACAACATCGATCTTCTTCGTGGGCGACTTGGCGATGGTGTGCGAAGTCAGCCTGTGCACGAAGTGCGTGATGAGGGTCTCGAAACCGACGGGGTCCCGGAGGAGCGGGAAGATGTCTAGGAAGACGATGCCCTACGTGTAAAATGTGAGAAGGCAGCCTGAAGTTTGGTGTGTGCAGACGATACCTTCTTGGGCCAGTCAGGGAATGGCCTCAACAGGCTCCTCAGGTACTCGACGTCGGCCATGGTGGAGGGACGAAATATATCGGGCGCCTTCGAGGATGGTATCGCACTGATAATGATTTTCGCTTAGATCAATCTGCCGTCCACTGATGAGACCGCGCGTATATAGTCGTACTCACTGCTCAGTACCGTGAAAGTATAGCGTACTAGTAAGTTACATAGCACCGCTGTTTATGCACATGCACATTGCAAGGACTGCACAGATTGTGAATCGCGACGTTGCCTACAGTGCGGCTGGGCAAAATGTAACTCAACGCAACTCACTGCGAAGAAGGGAGGCGCGAGGCGCTTGGTCGATATGACAGACAATGTGCGATAGGTATACACGGTGATGCGTGCGGTCATGATCATAGATTGGCCATACCCTTGTAGCATAAAGAGGAAAGATCATGTGGAGGATACAAGGACGGACAACAGCTAAGATTTTACACGGACTCAAGAACATCGGGCTCCTTGAAGTCCTTGACTACACGCGTGCCAGTCTCCTACAGGGCGTTGAGCATCAGCAGAGGGTGATGCATACGACTGCGAGAGATACTCACGTCTGTTGACTCGCCATGGAGCTCAAGCAGCTTCGACATATCGAACTTCGGCGCCTTCAGGATCTTCGCCTTGTGAACGTAAACGTTCTGCAGGGGGTAGATGCTCCTCGCCGCCTTCTCGATCTCACGACCAATCGCCTCCGGCACGAACTTCTGCACGAGCTCCTTGAGGTCGCAGCTCGTCGCCTCCCGGGTCATGATCTCGAACATCTTTTTCCGGATCTCCCGGACCTGCGACGACTGGGCGTAGGTGGTCTTGCGAACCTGCGACGGCCGACGCTTGGTGAAGCCGATCGCGAAAAGACGGAGGAGGTAGCCATCGGTCGTCTTGACGTCGACGTGGGCCTCGATGAGGGTTTGCCACTTGCGGACAAGGGAGCGGAGCTTGTCGGAGGTGAAGCTCATACCGTGGAAGTTGGTGAGGCAGTTCTTGCCCTGGACCTCGTCGATCCGTAGCTTGATCTTGCGGAAGGCCTGCTCCTCATCCTTGTTGAGGTCGGCCAGGGAGACCTCCAGGATACGACCCTTAAGCGAGTCGTTGGCGTTTTCTGAGGAGATAAAGGTCAGAAGGACGTCCAAGCAATGTATATGAGATTTGATACGTACTGAGACCCTGGGACCTGTTCACAAGGGTCTTGCCGACATTCTTGACCTCGAAGATTGAGGGCGCCTTGATGTCGTACCAGTCTAACATTCTCATAGGTTTGCAAACGCATCGTTAAGGATGTGCAAGCACGACTCACCCTTGCGGGAGAAGGGGTCAACGACCTTCTTCTTGATACCCTTCTTGCCCTTAGACAAACGCTTGTTCTGCACGCGTAGATAGGTCAGAGCTCCAGCTTGTTTTCGTCAGGACATCGGTGCAGCGAGACAGACCTTGCCAACAGCCATGGCGGGTTATGTGGAGGTATGCGGCAAAGGAGGACCGCAAGGAGGAGGCACCGGCAGTTGGACGGGCTGAGTTTTGGGATGCGTGAGGACCCGGAGACGCGCACCGCACCAGGCAAGCCTGTGGGAATGTTGCTAGGTGGCTGAACCTTAAACGATAGCTGTATAGCTCGGTTCGCACGGTGAGCGCTTGAGTGTAGGACTTACTGTTTGCACCGGTCCGAACACATCAATGCTCACTCGGTCTGACTTCGACCAAGCTTGCAAGGCCTATGTCGACGCTCATCGTAATGCTCGTGCTTCTGGAGTGAAAGACTATCCCGCCGGCTGGATCTGGACTGAGCATCCCGTACGCTTCTTGAAGCCTCTCGCAGCCCCCTAGCTCATGCGATCCAGTATGTCCCCAACCTCGGCTACCTCTCGAGGACTCTACACCTGTCGGGAGCTCCGCACCCATGCACTGATGTTGGAGAAGCCGACGACCTCAACCAGCCGTCAATAGAGGAAGATGACGCAGTGTTGCACAGCCCAGAGGAATCGTTGACCTGCAATCAATACGTCGTATACTCTGCGACGTTTGGCGTGCCTGCATTCTACTTCACCTTGCACGATCGCAGTGCGTGGAAGCTCATATGCATCTTGACCACGGAAGTTCATGATTACGGTATGTCAGGCGGCTCTCCTTTAGCTCTGGAACAGGTCGTCCAGTCTGCCCTCTTCCGACCCAACACTCTTCCCTCCCCGGATGGGAACACTTTCGCAGTCACCCTACCTCACTCGGCCTTCTCGCTTCTGTCGCAAGGAGACCATCCCACCCTTGGTACGCCGTCCTGGTACTTTCATCCCTGCAACACTGCGGAGGTCGTGGGTGAGCTTATGGCTGAGGTGGAGGAGGGTCGGACGAATCTGCTACGGTGTATGGAAGCTTGGTTCATGGTCTTGGGGAACATCGTAGATCTCTTCGCGGGAGAATGAGGTATCGTGCAGCCATAGATCTGGACTCTGAGCATATTTGTCTGTGCGAATTGAGATCCGACATACGAACGTATCTATACTCCGTTGTATTTACTCCGACTCCTGAGTAACTTATTGGCTCTCACCCTTGTCCCGAACCATGTTCACTTCATACTAATACTCGCTTGCGTCCATCATGTGGACGGTGGAGATGTCGTATGAGATCCGTCCGTTGCCCGGCAAGCGGGATGGTCGGGCGAGCGGGGTGCTCCGAATCAGCTGCCCCGGTCGCGGTGCCAAGTTGCTCATCGCCGACTGCCAGCTTATAAAAGGCCGGGATGGTCTCACTTCTGTCGTTCTCGTCTTGCTCGACAACACCGACACCGGAACGACTTTGAGCGCGACTCCTAGCCTGCAATTAGCCGACCCCGGCGGTCGTACGATAGCCAATAAAGCTCGACCTCGCGTTATTCTTCGATTAATCGATCAACTCAGGCCATCTTGCGGATATAAAGCTCTACGACATGCTGCTGGCTGTCCGCATAACCTTCCGTTCTTCAGCCCCTCACCACCGTCTCCCTCGTCTTGTACGCACCATGGTACGTGCTAGCTCAAAGTCGCGTCCGTGCCCACCGCCGACAGCTGAGACACCGCCGACAGTCCTCCGCAACTCGTCACGAAGCTGTCATCGTCGCCGCGTCCAGGACGCCTGTTGGCTCGATCAACGGTTCGCTGAAGACCCTGACCGCGCCTCAGTTGGGTGTCGTCGCCCTCAAGCACGCTTTCGAGAAGTCGGGCGTCAACCCCACCGCCGTCGAGGAGATCTACTTCGGCAATGTCGTCCAGGCTGGCGTTGGCCAGTCACCAGCACGGCAAGTCGCTCTCGGTGCGGGCATGAGCACGCGCTCAGATGCCACGACCATCAACAAGGTCTGCGCCAGTGGTCTCAAGGCCATCATGCTTGCAGCCCAGAGCATCGAGACTGGCTACAAGAGCGTCGTGGCTGCTGGTGGTATGGAGAGCATGAGCAACGCACCGTACGTCCCCAGTCTCCTTGCATATTCCCAGAACGCTGCAAATGTCGTGGGGGGGGGGACGGGGGCCCATGGCCGGACCCTGCCCAATCCCCCTGCCGAGCAGTCAGCTACTTAGCTGTGGCCGATTCACGTCAAGGCTAGACTGCGGTCTATGGATGTGCAATCATCCTGCATGCGTCACGCACGTCGGCTAACATGGGCGTCATGTCTTTAGATTCCTCCTGCCTCGCCAAAACCCCGTGTACGGCAGGTTCACTGCTCAGGACTCGCTTGAGAACGACGCGCTCTGGGATGTCTACAACAAGTTCGCGATGGGCAACTGCGGTGAGGCCGCTGCGGAGAAGTTTGGCATTACTCGTGAGTCGCAGGACTCCCATGCGATCGAGTCGTACAAGCGGGCGGATCGGGCCTGGAAGGCGGGTGTCTTCAGCGAGGAGATCGCACCCGTCACCATCAAGGGCAAGAAGGGTGACACCGTCGTTACCGAAGACGAGGAGTACAAGCGCGTCATCTACGAGAAGATTCCTACCTTGAACCCCAGCTTCAAGAAGAACGGTGGTACTATCACCCCAGCAAACTCATCGAGCTTGAACGACGGTGCCTCGGCACTCATCCTGATGTCTGCGGAGAAGGCGAAGGAACTCGGCCTCAAGCCCCTCGCCAAGGTCATCTGTGAGTGTTATTCACGCCAAGCAGATGACACCTGCTGACGGTCGCTCTTCATAGCTTACGCCGATGCTGGTGTTGACCCGGTGGACTTCCCTGAGGCACCCACCTATGCCATCCCTGCTGCCCTCGAGCGGGCAGGTCTCAAAATCGACGATATCGCGCACTTTGAGATCAACGAGGCATTCTCGGTTGTCGTAAGGATCGCGGAGAAGGTTCTCGGTGTTGATTCGGCGAAGATCAACCCCAATGGGTATGTGCTACAACTTCATTCCCTGAGAGTGCGACTGACACTGTGTCTACAGTGGTGCTGTGGCTCTCGGTCATGCCGTCGGCAACTCTGGCTCTCGTATCGTTGTCTCCTTGATTCATGCATTGAAGTCTGGACAGTATGGTGCGGCCGGTATCTGCAATGGGGTGGGTAATGTTAATCCTTATGTGGCTGCTTTCGACTGACGACAAATTTTGCAGGGTGGCGCTGCGTCCGCATTGGTTATCCAGAAGTTGTAATCTTACTCCCGCTTGTGTATTCTGCTGTCGTACTGCTATCATATCCTGGTTAATCATCGTTGATCTTCAGCATCCACTCGCTCCGTGTGCGAATTGTGTGTTCCTGAATGCCATCGAACGTGTGAGCGTTCGCCCATGTTCAAGGGGGCCATGACGTTCGACGCCGTTTCGAGACGAAAAGATGCGGCTGCCGAAGGCTGCTAGCGCGGCCCGTACAATTGCTATCAGCATGTGAGTGTGAGGTTATGTTTATGGCACGCGGCACCGTCGGCTTATCTTGGTGCTCCAGCATTCGCCCGAGTCGTACTTTCCACGCAGATAAGTGATACGGCTCAGCTGGGGTTGCGGTCTTCCGTGCAACACGGACGTGGATGGAACGTATAAGTTAGAGGGCAGATGACCGTGGCTGCCGTGAGACGGGCGATCCAGTCCTATCTCGCTGGTTCTCCGGTGCTTGACTCCGCTCGTACGTTCCCACTTCCTGCCCTCTACAATGGCATCGCTTCAGAAACGCGGATCGCTTGAGAAGCGGGACTCGGACGAGAAGACGCGTTCGCAGGACGAGAAGGACGCGTATGACGTTGAGGTCTCTGTCTCGGTCGCAGATTCTGCCAATGACGACGAGGCCCTCAAGCTGGTGGGCAGGGAGCGTTCTGCCCAGTTCACCGAGGAGTACAACAGGAAGCTCCGCAGGAAGCTGGTGCGTACTGTAACTTGAGATTCAATTCTACCACAGTTGTAACTTTGCTGCTGCAGGATTGTATCATCCCACCATTATGCGCGGCTGTGTACTTCACTCAGTTCCTGTACGTGCCGCCAGTTCTCGGTGCTGCTGGTCCCCTGACTGACATGAATCACAGTGACAAGACTTCACTGAATTACGCAAGGTACATATCCGCGCAGTTTTGGGCTTGGAGAGGCGTGCTGACGACTCGTCGTAGCATTATGGGGTTCCCCATTACTGGCCAAGTATGTATCGCCCATCTTGCAATCCGAGGCATCTTTGACACATCATCGCTACAGCAATACAACCTGGTGTCATTGGCATTCTACCTCGGTATGCCGGTCGCCGTTGTTCAATGCTTCGAAACAGCCATAATGACAGTTTCGCAGGATTTCTTGTCTGGGAGTTCCCAACGGTGTACATCTCGCAGAAGTTGAAGGTACGTCACCGGCTGCCTTTGACTGCTCCAGTTTATCAACTTCCGCGCAGGTTGCCAAGTACCTCGGGGCGAACATCATCGTCTGGGGTATCGTCCTTATGTGCCACGCAGCGGCGACGTCGTTCGGCGCGTTCTTTGCTCTCCGCTTCCTCTTAGGTACGTGAGCAGCATTCATTGAGCCTCACGCTCGATACTCATGCACTCTTCGAAAGGCATGTGCGAGAGCTGCGTAGCACCTATCCTGATCTTGATCATCTCTATGTTCTATAGAAAGGACGAGCAGGTCCGTCCCTACATCGCTCACTGTGCGTTGTCGCTGACATCTCGGCGTGAAGGCAACGAGGATCTCCTGGTTCTATGTTATGGTCGGCCCCTCCCTGTCTTCTTTCCTGGTCTTGTGTTGACAATTTCTATAGAATGGGTTGACCCAGGTCTTCGGTGGTTTCGTCGCATATGGTATCTCGTTCGACAGTGGGCGCCTCCTGGCACCGTACAAGATCATCTACCTCCTACTTGGTGGCCTTGCAATCATCGTCGGCATTTGTGTCGTTCTCTGGCTACCGGACTCCCCCGTCCATGCTCGCTTGCTCACCAAGGAGGAGCGAATTGCTTGCCTGGAGCGCGTTCGGGATGATCAGGGCGGCACTGAGAATAAAAGGCTCAAGAAGGATCAGGTCGTTGAAGCTCTGCTTGACGTCAGGACTTGGCTCATCGCGCTCACTACTGTTCTAAGTGCGTTTCCAGACTTGCTATGTCATGAGCATGGCTGATCTTCCGCTAGCGAGCATTCCGAATGGTGCTTTGAGCAACTGTAAGTCTTACCTGGTCACGTACTAGTTCTGTTCTACTCACGCCTCCAATTCAGTCAGTAACATCATTATCAAGAGCTTCGGGTATACGTACGTCGTCTGCGTGTCCCGTGACTTGGCGATGTGCTGAACCCTCGTAGCTCGAAGCAGACTCTGATCTTGTCGACACCCGGAGGAGCGGTAGCTTCCCTGACCACATTGCTTTGCGGGTGGTACTCAGACCGCAAGGTACGAACTCCGTATCGAATACGCCGTCCCCTCTCTGACGTCGGAAACAGAATGAACGCATGACTCCTATCGTTTTCTGTCTGATTCCTACCATTGTGGGCTCCGCGATGCTCATTGGGCTGAATGGCTCTGGGAACAAGGGTGCTTTGCTTTTCGGTCAGTGTTCGCGGAACGTTTGCACGACGAAGCCATGCTTATCATAGTGCACAGCGACCTATCTAATCGGGACGTTCGGTAGCGCGTTGTCATCTGTGTATGCATACAACGCAAGCAACACGAGCGGGCATACGAAGAAGGTTTGGGGAGATGCTCGCCGGATAGGCCACGGTCACTGACACACTTCTGGAACTCTAGAACACCATTAATGCTATCACCCTCGTAACCTTCAGCATAGGCAACATCATCGGGACGGAGATCTTCCAGCCCAAGGACGCACCGTCATACATTCCCGGCAAGACCGCCATCATGGTCCTCTTGACGATTCAGCTCTTTGTGTCATTCTTTTTGCGCTGGATCAACATACGGTTGAACAGGCAGAAGAAGAAAGCGCTCGAGGAGGAGAAAGCGCGGCACGGGTGGACCGATGAGCAGATGCAGAAGGAGCGCGAGCGGCATGCGTTCTTGGACCTGACCGATAAGCAGTACGTCTCCCATGCTGGGGCCGCCTGTACTTTGTCTCTCTAACCCACGATTACAGGAACATATTCTTCGTGTATACTGCATGATGAGCGGTACGATAGTATAGGAGTACATACTGATCGTTTCCCGAATTTATGCACAACACACTCATGCCGGAACTGAATCTTGAAGTCAATCTCGTTATCGCCCTGCTCATATCCCCAGTAATACGAAGCAGGGTGTCGATTTTCCAGGCTTTCCTCGCTGCGCACAGTCCTTATCAGTCGGCCACCCTTACTGCAAGTCTGGTGAGAGACTCGCGTACAGAAGGGTGCCGTCTGGAGAGTTCTTCGGCCCCAACGGGTGCGGCAAGCGGGACCGGAAGTCCCTCGCGAAGTCACAAGATGCGTACCAGACGCTCTTAAGACACCTCAAAGCTTGGAGACAAGGTTGTCGCCATCGACCCTCGCGATACTCTGGGATTCCGCCATGGAGCCAGAACTCAAGGATGAGAACAAGTTCGACACGGTCCTCGTCCTCGATGCGGACTCGGAAGTCGACTTGCGCGACAAGGATGAAGCATTGCGGCTGGTGGGACTGGAGAGGACGGCCCAGTTCACGGAGGAGTACTATGCTAGACTACGCAGGAAGCTGGTCAGTCGTTGGCATTGGGCCTCTCCGAGTCTGACCTCATGCTGACTCCCGCGCAAAAGGACTTGGTGATTCCCCCGTTGTGCGCAGCGGTGTATTGCACGCAATATCTGCACGTCTAATCTCCCTTGTTTCAACCACCGCGTCCAAATGCTTACATGCCTGCGCAGGGACAAGACGGCGTTGAGTTATGCGAGGTTCAAAGTTCAAAGGCCTCGGCCAAGGAATGGTTCCTGACATGTTCTCTCTCCCAGCATCATGGGCTTTCCAGTCACTGGCCAGGTAGTACTCACACTGCAGTGTGATCGCGATGAAACTCACCGTGACTGCATTCTCGCACAGGGGTACAACCTGGTCGCATTGTCCTTCTACATCGGTGAGCTTTTGCATGCGCCAACTAGCGAAGTGTTCGAACTTATTTCCCCAGGCTTCTTGATCTGGGTATTCCCCTCCATGTTTATCGCCCAACGACTTCGGCTGGGCAAGTACCTCGGCGCAAACATCGTCGCATGGGGGATCGTCATGATGCTGCACGCCATCCCCCACTCCTTCGGGCCGTTCTTCGCGCTCAGGCTTCTCCTCGGCATGCTCGAGAGCTGCGTTGCTCCCATCTTGATCCTCATCATCTCTATGTTCTACAAGAAGAACGAACAGGTATGCAGAATCAAGTTCTATAGAGCTGAGATAACCTGTGTCACGTAGGGAAGTCGGATGGCGTGGTTCTACATGATGGTATGTAGCAGAATTCTCCTTGGGCTAAGTCGAAGAGGCTGATAGAGTTACGTAGAATGGCGTCGCAGGCATCTTCGGCGGCTTCCTCGCATACGTACGTCAGCTCATCAGTTCTGGCTCTGAACGAAACTCAGCAATGCTTCGAACCTCAGGGTATTTCCTTCATTCCCGACCGCGGTTTCGCTCCCTTCAAGATCATGTACCTGATGCTCGGCTCGCTCGCCATTGCCGTCGGAATATCTGTTTTGCTCTTCATGCCGGACTCCCCTACGAATGCACAATTTCTGACAAAGGAGGAGCGCATCGCAGCCATAGAGCGTATTCGGGACCAACAAAGCGGAACTGAGAACAAGAGGCTGAAGAAGGAGCAGGTCCTCGAAGCCCTGTTGGATATCAAAACCTGGTTGATCGTCCTTGCAACTCTGCTTAGTACGTTCGTGCTTCCTTGAGAGCTAGCGTCCCGGCCGACGTAGTTCCTCCAGCCAACATCCCGAATGGCGGCCTGGCTAATTGTGAGACTTCCCTCCTTTGTGTCCCTGAATTCCCTGACTGACAATCTCATCCGCAGTCACTAATATCATTGTGAAGGTCGGTGGTCTCTGTTATTCCCTGGGTTGCTTCCCATGGGCTCTAACATACTAGGCATGCATACTTGCAGGGCTTCGGATATACGTGCGTAACGTACACCGAGGCCCACTACATCAGGACCACTGACTTTCGGCCCGCAGTACGAAGCAAACCCTGATCCTCTCGACTCCCGGAGGAGCGATTGGCATATTGAGCGCAGTCCTTTGCGGATGGTACTCGGACAGAGCGGTATGCCTTTATTCTTCTCATGATTCGGTCGTATTGATCAGGAGATGTTTGTAGGGTGAACGTATGTTGCCCATCGTCTGGTCCCTGATCCCTACACTGGCCGGAGCGGCTATGCTTGTCGGACTGAATGGTTCCGGGCAGAAAGGCGCACTCCTCTTCGGTACGTTCCTCCCCGTTCATCCCCGAGCAATTCGATCCTGACTTGCTGCGGCAGCCACGTGGATCGTTGGGACGTACGGGTCATCTCTCGCCATTATCTACGCCTATAACGCATCCAACACTTCCGGACACACGAAGAAGGTCACGGTGAACGCGATGACCCTTGCGGCTTTCTGCGTGGCGAATATCGTCGGAACAGAAACATTCTTACCCAAGGATGCGCCCGGTTACCTCCCCGGGAAGATATCCATCCTTGTGTTACTTTCCGCGCAGCTGGCCCTGTGCTTCATCATCCGATGGGTGAACTTATGGATGAACAGGAAGAAGCGCAGGACTTTGGAAGAGCTGAAGCGGCGAAACGGTTGGACTGACGAAGACGTACTACGCGAACGGGAACGGGCCGCCTTTATAGATATGACCGACAAGCAGTAAGTACTCTATAGCTGTTGAAGCGACCTCAACGTCAACACCGTGTTCACCTCCTGTACAGGAACCCCTTCTTCGAGTACACCGCCTAAGAAACATCTTGTATGCGCTTGATAGCAGCTACCTATACACGCATATTACTTGACAGCTCACGGTGGCTGACGATACTACTCACATATCCACCTACTAGTAGCTGGTTAGCACTTCAGTATTTCAGTACTGTAGTTACGTTGGTTACTTGTTCCAGCGACGGGCTCGAGATGTTCGATGACGTCACGCGTCGTGCTCAGCCGAAGAGGACATGGCCGGATGTGGCACTGGCGGTTCGAACTTGAAGTCCGCCACCCGTCCACCTCCCACTAGGACAGCCTCTGGTCAGCCTCCCAACGCACTAAGTACGGCCGCCGACGGCGCTTCGATGCCCTCTGTCTCCTCTCCCAGCAACGGCCACCTTCCCAGGCTCAACTCGCCCAACGTCCGCACGCTTGACTCCCTCAAGAGCGACAGATCTCATCTCCTGCGGACGTTCGTACGCTCTCAAGAGGCTCATTTATCTGGTTATGCTCTCGAGGGCAAGTCTCTCGCTGCTTCCTGGTCCTTGGACACTGGCGACGTCGTGGGTCCTGCCTCTGCTCTAAAACGGCGTACGAGAGACGTAGAGCTGGAAAGTGGGTTCGGGACACCTCTCCTGAAACCTCGCGCACAGGCCAGGGGGCTCGGGACTGCCCCCAAAATCAGGAACGAGACGAGAGCGGGCGATGGAGATGGCGATCCACCAGTAAAGAAGAGTAAAGAGTCGGTCATAGGTACCCGCGGTCAGGAATCGTCCGGCAAGGTCGCCAAAGAGAACGTCTCAGCCGTGCATGAGCGGATTGTAGCAGACGATGGGGAGGACGTGCATGCGTCGAAGCGGCTCCGTCAGTCTGGGATTCGAGAGTTTGCACCTCCGCTGCCGCCCGCTCGAGAGAAGGCCGTCACCAAGAGAGCCAAGCAGAAGGAGACACAACCCAAGGTGGCAGCGAACAAGGGACGCGATGGAGATATTGACCAGGAACACGAGCACAGTACGTCTTTGACTTGTCGTCCCGGCTCGCGCGCTGAAGGAAATGAACAGGGCTCACTGAGCGGCGGGAACGTAGACGCGCGAAGAAAGCGATCGTTGATCCCAAGCCCGCACCTCCAGAGAGCGAGCACAGTGACGACAACGAGTCAGCGAAGGGCAAGCCCACGAAGAAGGCAGCTAAGAAGGGCAAAGGTTTGAACATACCTGCAGGATTGGCGTTGATGCACGGGTTTTCTGCCAAGAATATCGGCAAGAATCGTTTGACGGTGAGTACACTACTACGAATCGGAAGGTTCACAGAACTCACGAATGATATAGCTGAACTTTGACCCTGGGATCGGTGTATTCAACAAGGGGAAAGCGTCCGCCAAGACCGCAGTCACTAAGTCGAAGCTGACGAGTGAGTGGACCACTTTCGCATTTGGGCAGTACTAAGTCGCGGTGATGCGTGCGTCAGAGCCTTATCTTCATATTTTTTCCGAAGAACGGTTTCTAAGCAAAGCCCCGAAGGAAGGCCGTCGTAATGCCACCAGTGACTCGGGTGCTTCAGACTCGGAGACAGAGGAACCTTGCCCGCCATCGCGATCCAAGCCCAAGAGAGCGGCAGCACCTGAATCCACGTCAAAGCGCAAACGCTCAAGATCTCCTAGCCCGTTGTCGACTATGCAAAGTGATCAGGATGCGGAGGGTTCTCAGGACGGCGCATCTCCTGCCAAGAAGAAAGGCAAGCCCGCCCGCGAAGATTCTCCTGTCTGGGATATCGAACTCGAGGATGGTCAGCTCCTTTCTGGTGCAACATCTGGGATCTCTGTACGCTCTGAGGAGGGCACGAGATTGGGCGGAACAGTTCTCTTGGCTACTGGCGCCTTCACCTCGAAATGGGTCGTCGCGGAGAAGCCTCATCTTTCGACTACGCCAGACGTCGTAACACCTGCCGTTGAGCCTTCCGTGGCTCAGGAGTCCGAATCATCTTCCCTTGCTCCCTCTCATTCTGCCTCGCAGGTCGCTTCTCGCCAGGACGAACACGGAGCCGCTGGCGCGATGCGATGCGAAGCGTTTTCGAGATTCTTCACTGTCCCGCTTCACACAATTCTTTCTTCAAAGCCTCAACCTGAATCTTCGTGCACCAATCCTCAACCTCTTGTCTCTCCGCCGCCATCGCCTTCACCGAGTTCAGTCGATCCTCAGCCACATGTCTGTGAAGACAATAGCGGTGTGGGCTCACAAGACTACGGGCACCGAGCTGTGAGATGGCAATCGGGTCTGGGCGACTCCTTACTCGCTACTGAACGACTAGCGAACCTCGGACCTGACCCGTTTGTCTATAAGCGAGTAACGTCATCTAACGCCCTGGCCAATCGTCCGACCTCTTCTGTTCTCCTTTCGACTTCTCGTCCCTCATCTCCTTGTCTACCCGCTGGCCCTTGCTCACCTGCGTCTCCTGGCCGTGTAGGCCGCGACACTGGCGAAGTAGTGCCACGCGCCGTGCTTTTGGATCCAGAATACTATGCGGCAACTAGTGATCAATTTGTACTCCCTGACTGGACCATGTATCCGCCGGACACCTTCCAGACCACCGATGCCCCGACTTTCCTCTCACCCGTTGACAGACACGGAGGCATGTCGGGTGACCACAACTATATGCAAGACGAGGACGAGTTGGCGGTCGTGGAGCCCGTGTACTTCGTCAACTCGTATACGATGGAAGAGCATGCCTCCGATCTCGTTATGTCCTCCCCTATGTCCTCCGCCTTCGAGCATCAAGCTATCGCATACCACCACGACTCCGCCTACTTCGTTTACAACCGGGACATCGAAGTGGTTGAAGAGGAGCATCACGAGTTCTTGGATACTGTCGACTTCTCGGCGGAAGAGGCTCCCTACTTTCCCGTCGACGGTATGGCCGCCGAAGAAGACGGGCTTCGCTGGCTAGTCGATGACGCACAGGACGGAGGAATGGAGCCTAGCCAGAGCTTCTATCCGAGCGACGCTGATGACGACTATCTCTCAAGCGAGGCGGGGTTCGCATCGCCTGGAGTGGCTCTCGCTGCTGGTCTGGAGTCGGACGACGCCCTCGAGTCCGAGCCCGGCGAAGATACGTCCGTTCTCGGGGCTTTGCCTCGCTTCTCGCAGGGCCGAGCGTTGTTGATGGGGGTGGCAGAGACCGGGGCTCGCTGTGGTCATGGTGGCCGCATTGGCATGTCGAGCATTGAGGAGGACGTGGCGAAGAGCTTGAAAGGACATTGGTTGCCGCAGAGATTCTGAGTTTGTCCCTTTGCCTCCGCATGGTCTGTTCCATCAATGACAAGAGTTGGCTCGCGTTGTGGCCAGACCCTGACAATGCGTGTGGTTTTGGTCCTCGCTTATGTGGCGCGAAGTGGCCGAAGTCACGCGGAGTAACGCTGTGACCTAGCGCGTTGTTTGCTGGTGTTTGTCCCGTCCAAGTGGTCACGTCCCTATTAGTGGGCGCGTCGTCGAAACCACGCTCTCATTTCCTCCCTTCTCCTTCCCCGCTCCCCCTGTCCTTCGCATCTTCTGCCATATAAACTACTCGAGAGATCTCGAACTTGTCGTCCCCCGAATACGTCGCTTGTGTTGCAAGCGCCAACATGAGCCTCAAGGAGAACCGGGGCAATCGCGTAAGTACCGTGTCAACACCCTTGTTGAGGGCCAGGGGATCACCAAACACGTCTTCCCATCCTCGCATGCTTTGATAACTGTAACGCTCACCTTAATTACTATGCTTTGCTGCAGAACGTGCTCTACATCAAGCCTGAACCGGAAGAGGCCCGTATAGCCCCTCTTGCGCAGTCTCGGTCATGGCAGGCGGAGCAAAAGCCTGTCGTCAAGCCCGAACCCGTCGACGCGACGCGTCCTGTGAGTATCCCTGCTCTTTTAAGTCACCAGTGACGCGTTCTGACGCGGTGAACGTGATCGCGCGCATTCGATGTCATAGCCTGCGGACGCGCCCGCTGTCAAGCCTGAATCCGTGGCCGCGCAGCGGCAGCCGCTCAAGAAGGACGCGAGCCTCAGCGAAGGCACTCTTGATCCCCGTAGCCTCTATAAGGTCTATGGGAGTGCAGACGAGATCCAGTATGCGCCCGAGAATGCGCTCAAGGAGGGTATGGGCATGGTCAAGGCCCTCAAAGCTAGCATCAAGAAGGTCGACCTGGGGAGCAAGATGCGGGCGGACGTTTGGCAGGAAGAGCTGAAGAGGTACGTAGTTGGTGGTTTGCGAGGTTCAGGGGCGTAGGAGAATGTGCGCTAACGCGTTCAATAGCTTGCTTGGACAGGGGACGCCCACGACCATGATTGCTGTATGCGGCGGTGAGTCGTCATTCGGATCGCTATATTCATTCATTGGACTGATGTGGGTTTGTAGCCACCGGTGCTGGCAAGTCGTCGACGTTGAACGCGATCCTGGACGGTAGGAGGTTTCACACTGAGTGGTTTCGCGTACTCATCACGCATCGTCTCCATGGACAGACAACATCGTTCCGACTAGTGGCATGCGCGGTACGTACCTTCAACACACTTGCGCTGGGGCCGATATTCACTGCGAATTCGCATGCAGCTTGTACCGCCGTAGTTACTGAGATAGGGTATCACAAGAAGAAAACAATTGACGGTGATGTGTCGTTCCTCACCGAGAAAGAGTGGAGGGAAGAGTTGTCGGTGCTCCTCGACGACCTCATCGATGAAGACGGGAACCTCAAGCGTAGCACAGACTTGCGCACCGATGCTGGCGTTGCTTGGTCGAAGGTTCATGCGGTGTATCCTTCGATCTCGCAGGAGCAGCTCGCCCGTATGAGCGTCGACCAAATCATCAGTCGCGACCAGAGTGCGCCTCAAATCTTCTCGTTCACTATGAGGACAATGCTGACGTAGTTGTCGTGCGATCCAGAGATCGCCAAGCTCCTTGGTACGACCAAGCATATCTCCGCGCCCGACTCGAAGACGTTCGGGAAGGAGATTTCCAAGTACATTGACTCGAAGGACCAGAAGCGCGGCGACAAGAAGGACAAGAAGAAGGACAAGGAGAAGAAGAAAGACAAGGATGACGGCCCCGCCTACTGGCCGCTCATCCGTCAGGTGCGCGTGTGGTGCAACGCCAAGGCGCTCTCGACTGGCGCAATTCTCGTCGACCTGCCTGGTGTGGCAGATGCGAACGCTGCGAGGAACAACATTGCGAAGGAGTACATGAAGAAGTGCGACTGTGTGTGGATCCTTGCGCCGATAACCCGGGCTGTGGACGACAAGACTGCGAGAGGCAAGTTGACTGCGTGATTGACGGCGACGGTTACTCATGACGGTGGCAGATTTGATGGGCGACGCATTCAAGATGCAGCTCTTGATGGGTGTGTCCTTGCTCAGTCAAACTTGCGCTGAACATGATGACTGATTTCTACTTACAGACGGCAAGTAAGTACTTAGGACCAATCATTCGCTGCAAACTTCTCATCTTCAATCGCTACAGCTATGACGCCAACTCAATCACGTTCATTGGTGAGCGAGCTTCGCTGGCAAGCGCCATTCATAGCTGACCTGCATATAGCCAGCAAGTGTGATGACATCTCATGTTCGGAAGTTATCCGTGCATTGGGTTTGGATGACGATCCTGAACTTGAAGCCATCGAGGAGGAGATCGACCAGTCCAAGACGGAGACGGAAGAGTGGAAGGTCAAAAAGGCAGAAGCTGAAGCTGCTGCACATGGTATGTCGATTCAGTCGTCGTATTGTAGGGGACCGTGATTGAGCCCGTGCGACAGACGTCAATGAACAGCTCAAACAGTCTCGCGACATCCTTCAGGAACATCAGGAGCATCTCAAAGCACTCGAGGCGGGCGAATCCTTCGAGCCCAAGCTGACCGCAAAGGCTGGCAAGGCGAAGAAAACGATGGATGAGGCGTCAGCGAAGTCTGACTCTGATTCCGGCTCAGACTCGGAGTCTGAGAAGGACGACGAAGAAGAAGACAACGAGCCCGAGAACAAGAAGCGCAAGAGCAAGAGCAGTAACAAGCAGCGTCCCGCGAAGAAGCTCAGGGCGAGTGTGGACAGTGACAGCATGATGGATGTAGATGATGATGACGACTTCGAGGTGGAGGATGATCTTATCTTCTCGGATGACGACGAGGACATGGAGACGCAGGACAAGGACTCGTCTGACTCTGATTCTGATTCTGACTCCGACTCGGAGAAGGGCAGCGAGAATGGCGACGTCGACATGGACGATGTTGACAATGAGGAAGTGACCCCGGAGATCTTGAAGACGAAGATTGAGGAGGTGAAGCAGGCTATCAAGGACGGGCGCGTGCAGTTGTCTGTGTTCAGGCAGCAGCGCAAGGACGCGGTCGACATGCTCGCGACGCTCAAGAAGAAGCAGAACGACGCCCAGCGGAGGAAGAACGCGTTTTGCTCGCTCAAGCGATCTGAGGTGCGTTTTCTCCGGCCCCAGACTCTGCCGTATATGTGCTGACAAGTCACGTCGTTGCAGTTCTCGAGAGATGTCTTGAAGGCAGACTTCCGTACAGGCTTGAAAGACTTAGATGGTGAGTAGGCTAGCAAGCAACAAGAATTGGAATTGTGTGGGCGGCGTGGCTCACATGAGACATAGATGCCGAGCAGGAGCAGAAGAACCCTGACACATTCGACCCCAGCGTGAATATTCGAGGTAAGTCGTCTCAGCGTTCCGGCTGGCAGAAGTCTTACTAGGACTCCAGACTATGATGCCATCGACCTCCCAGTGTTCACCTGCTCTGCGAGAGATTATGTCCGCATCAAAGGTACGCCCTTTCGTGGAGGGCTCTGTATCTGATGCTTAGTGCTTGTCTTTATAGGCCAAGTGAAGGGTGACGGAGACCCGACTTGCTTCACCAAAGTGGACGATACTGGCGTCCCCGCTCTCCAGGAATGGTGCCATCAGCTCACTATCTCCTCCCGCTCGCGCGCAGCGCGCAACTTCCTCACTCACCTCAACACCTTCGCCAAGAATGTCCGTGTCTTCCTGCAAGGCGTTGGCGAAGTCACAGAAGCAGACCGACTCGCGATGAAAGACCAGTGGGAGTCGTACGCCCCCGACGAAGAGGATCGGTTCGGTATAGCGAGCTCCGATGGCGCTTGGCCAGAATACGAAGATTATGGGCAGGAGAAGCTTTACACTATGCCGCAGACCAAGGTCGGCCCGGACGGCGAGCCTATAGGTGTTGCACCCCGTCTTCGGAAGGTTCGTTGCATTCTGCGTTGAGAGTGGAACGGTTTATTGACTATCTCCGCATTCAGGAGTTCGATGCCGTCATCGACAAGTGCGTCGAAGAGCTGCAGGAGCGGTTCAAAGAGGGTCTTGAGGAGAAGTGCCAAATCGGCGCAGCGAACGTGGGTACTACATACATCGAGCATGGAACTGGACGCTGATTCATAGTAATGATAGGCTGCCTCTGCTGCGGTTGAGACGTCCGACCAGTTCGCCGCGAGCATGCACTGGGCAACTTATCGTGCTAGTCAGTCATCCTCTGCAAGATGCGCGTGTCAAGTTGTATTACGGTACTGACCTATCGTGTTTCGCAGCCCTGCGCCGACATGGGATGTGGCGCCAAGACCTCAACGTCGATCTATCGAACCCCTTCACGCGTCAGATTGCAAGTTCGTGGTCTAGGGTCTTCGAGTCTGACCTGTTCGCATCGTTCGAGCAAGCGACGATGGACGTCATCAAGCAGCTCATCGCGGACGTCGAGGCGTCCGCTGCTCCGGGCCTGAAAGACCGTGCAAAGGGTCAAGGCGAGCTCTGTCTCGAGGAGGCGCGTGGTGCGCTACGCAAGACACTAGACGTCGTGAGCGAGGCCATGAACACCCAGCAGAAGGAGATTTCTCGCTGCTTGGCACCGCACGTCCAGGGGCAACTCGTGGATGGGTACGACCGTGCGATGGAGGAGCGCGGCCGAGGTAGCGTTGCTCGCCAGAAGGTAGGACCGTCTTCCATAGCTCTCACTTGCGAGAAACTTACCACTACCGCGCACAGGCCGTCTTCCATGATCACATTGATAGTCTCAAGGACGAGATATTCACTGGTGCCGCTGACCTGATCATGGATCGTCTAGCGGGCGCCGCTACCGCTGTTGGAGACGCGCTTGATGACGCGTTGAGCGATCTCGCGATGAAGGTGCGTCGCTCGTGATGCGTTGACGGGTAAGATAATCAACTGACTCCGTCTGTGACATCTAGATCGAGGTCAGCATCGCCGTCCTGTGGGAGGGCGTGCGCGACGACCCGGAGCAGGTCAAGACTCGCGCCGAGGTTGTCGAGATTGTAACCGAGATCCTACAGCAAGTCGAGCTTTGGAAGGCCGCCGAGGGCATGTCCCGGGCCATGGGGACGTACACGAATGCTTGACGTACCTGTCTGTTAGCTTTCGTTGATTTCTTTCGGACGCGCCTCAGCTGCTCAGTTCAATTCCCTTATTCATCTCTGTCGCAATGCTAGTGTCTTACTATATGTTATCCTTGTACGCTGACCCCTCGCTAGGATCACCTGCTACGTTACTCCGAGACATCATGTAGATATGTATTGTACTTTCTCCTACTTCCTACATACAATACCCCTATGTTATGCATTGGGAGTCGTGCGTATGCGCTGTTGATGCACTCTCGTTTGCTTGCTTGTTTCGTCTACTATCTAGAGCTCAGGTTGTACCATGCCCAACAAGTAGTTTGTCATACAATATATTGACATCTTCATATAGTTTGCCGACCATCAAGCTCGTTGACGTTGCTTGCTCCTTGAAGTTCTTCTGTCCGACGCCAGTTGCTTGAGCTCCTCATATAACCTGGTCGATCTGTATCAATGCCCCCTCTTTGAGGGCGGAAGTTGAACTTGAACATGTTGTCGCCGTCAGAGAGGTGGCCCGGTCACGGCGCGCGTTACGTCACGCGTTTTCTCACATTCGACGTCGCGTTCGAGTCCTTAGTCGCGTGTGTCTCCTTACCACGACGTCCTCACGTCTCCTCACGTCCCCTTTCCTTGTGAACAGGCTCGTTCCTCCCCATTTGCGTCGTTTCTATGGCACTCTAATCGACGCGCTTTAGTCTCAACCTTCCTCGCACCACTACTTACTTAGTATGCCATCGGGAGAGACTACCCTCGGAGTACGTCCCCCCGCCCTCCTACGTCATGTATACATGCCAATCCGCGGCTCATCAATACATGTTTTGTCTATAGCCCGCTCAAGGTAGGTCAAGCCTGAGAGAAATCCAAGCCACGAATTCGACCCGCCGCATTCTGGGCTTGCACAGGCCACCGTCGCTACACGATATTTGGAAATGCCGGCGATATCGTGTATACTGCTGCCAATGCAGAGGAGCAAGCTCTCGAGTACATAAGCAGTATAGAGTTCGCCGTGAAAGGTCGGAAGCTAGGAACAAGCGTGCGGCAGGAGCAATACGCAGATGAGATTGCGAAGTACGTTTGCTTCCCATGACCGCTTCTTCGCTTGCACCAGATACTTAACTGCGTCATAGCATCAAGGCGGCTCATGGTCCTAGGCTCCTAGTGGCGGTTCTTGGAGGTTAATTTTACTCAGCATTGAATATTTTCCTCTCTGATCCACTCCGATTTGCAGCTACTGGGGCCGGAAAATCATCTCTCATCAACGCACTTCTCGGATGTACGAGACCGCGTGTAGCTTATACTGCCAGTCCCTCACGTCCACCATGCAGATGACATCGTGCCAACAAGCGGGATGACCGGTACGTCGATATCGAGTCTGCCATTCTCAAAGAGCTTATCTGATTGCTCAACGTCGCGCATCAGCATGCACAGCTGTTGTTACGGAGATCTCCTACAACAAGGCGCATACTTTTCAGGCAGAGATTGACTTCTTGAGCCCAGAGGAATGGCGACGAGAACTAACAACAATGCTAGAAGATCTCTGCGACAGCGGTGATGCAGAGCAAGAGGACCCCGTTGAACGAGCGATCTCCTCAGGAGGAAAGGACGATCCGGCAGCTATCGCAAGGGCTAAGGTACGCCACGAATCCTTCTCGGGAGAGCGATCAGTAGGATTGACTTGCCCGTAGGTCCGTGCAGCTTATCCGGACACTGCTATTGACACTTTTTCCGGGTTGGATGTCGACTCGATCCTCAAGCAGTCACCACGTAAGTACTCAATGTAGTCATCATGCTCTCTCTCAATTGCTGATGCGCCTACAGCGGTCACGCAACTACTGGGGACTACGGCTCGCGTAGAAGCTGAGACACCGAGCGATTTCGCCTCTTCACTTGCCCAGTACGTCGATTCGCGAGAGCACTGCGCCGGCAATAAATTCGCATACTGGGCCTTGATTCGGCAGATCAAAATCCGATGTCCTTCCCCCGTTCTGTCTTCAGGGCTCGTCCTTGTGGATCTTCCGGGTGTTGCGGACTCAAATGCAGCTAGATCTCGTATCGCAGGGGACTATATACAGAAATGTGACCATTTCTGGATAACGGCGCCCATAACTCGTGCTGTCAACGACAAGACAGCGCAAGGTAAGTTTCGGTGACACTTTTTGGCAGTCATACAGTACTTGCTTGCTGATGCGACATACATTAGAGCTCTTGGGCCGAGCATTTCGGCATCAAATCAGACTTGGTATGTGCACTGCATTGCATACATGTACCGCATTACCTGACAACCTCACCTTCTCCCAGATGGAAAGTATGTGTCTGGCATCGCTCCCAGCCTGATCGCTGTATATTGACAATGAGGAAGGCTTGACCCGAAAGCTTTCACGTTCATTGGTAAGAGAACTTTTGGTTACTTTGGACTCAAGCTCCCCCCTCACACTAAATTCTGCCAGCGACGAAATGTGACGATGTCTCCCCTGCTGAAATAGTCCGCGATCTCGGCCTGCAAGCCAACACTCAGTACCGACAAATTATGCGAGAGCAACAGCGTCACAAAGACGAGGTCACTAAGTGGAAGGACCACGAGAAGAGTGCAAACAAAGCTACTAGTGGTGCGTTCATGCAGCGACCGCCAAGCTCCTCGTCCAGTCTCCGACTGACCGTGACCACAGATATCCAAAAGTCGCTGGATGACGCCGAGGCCAAGTTGAACGAATACAAGAGCGCTGTGCGTTCCGCACTCGCTAAACGCAAGGCCCCGCATACTTTCGAAGCGAATACGGAGAACTCCAATAAACGTCCCAAAGTTGAGCCGATACCGGCTGGTGCCGAGCTCATGGGCATGATGGGCGATGCTGAGCCTGAGGGTCCTGTGGACGAGTCACATGCTCAGCAACCACTGGAAGACCGGATACCCTTACCCTTGGTGCCAGTGCAGGACATTGTTCGGCTTCAGACTTATATTTCTGAGCTGCAACAATCTTTCGACGTGCTCGTTCAGCAGAGCAAAGAGGCACGACACAACATGAGAGAGGCGGACACGCAATGGAGATCCAGTCGCAAGGAGTTGTCTGCCTTCTGTTCTCTCCAGCGTTCTCAGGTCTGTATGAACTGTCTCGAGCCATCGGCGATCTGCGCTTGGGATTAACTGTTTTCACCGCAGTATTCGACGCGCCGCATACAAGCCGATTTCAGGACAGGGCTTCGCGAGCTTGGTACGATTGACGGTTGTCTTCATACATCCGTGTATGATCCAGGCTTACGACGTGCTGATATTCAGGTGTACACACTGAAGATGGTGAGTACTTGTCGTCTGCTGTGGGATCTTCCTTTCTCGTGGGGCTGACGACTGCGATGCTGAAAGACCTCCCTGTATTCACCGTGTCAGCCCGGGACCATGCTTTCTTGTCTGGTATGACACCATCCAAGAATCAGATGATCACACACACTGAGACAGACACGTCGTAGATGTGGAAGAATCAGCGTGCTTTACCGATATCGAGCAGACTCGTATTCCCGCACTGCGGGAATGGTGCCACACTCTCACTCTACCTGCTCGGGAGAAGGCGACACACAACCTGCTCGTCCAGCTGCGGGCCTTTGCGCAGTCATTCAGCGCGTTCATAGAAGGCACTCCGGGAGTTTCGGAGAAGGACCGGACAGCGATAAAACGGAAATGGGAATCTGCAATGCACGGATGTTCGTCAGAAGACTTCAAGAATCGTGGCTACCGAGAAGTCAAAGCCAAGCAACGTACAACAGGAGTGACGTGGAGGCTCATCAACGTGAGTACGCTCGTTGTTATACTCGTCCAGCTTGCGCTGACGGATGCATCTCGGCAGTGTCTCAAAGAGGTCGTCAAGAATTGCGTGTGCGATCTGCAGGATGCGTTCGCAGAGTACCTAAGCGACAAATGCGACGAGGGCGAAGTCCGTGTGAGTGCAGCCTCATGATGTGCAGGACACGGCCGTCACGGTAGCCAAAGCAATGCTAACGTGGAGCCTCGGTCAATTCTGTAGGCCGCGCAACGAGCCGTGCAGATAACAGACGAGTTCGCTGCTTCGATGGCATGGCAGTCATTTCGCGCAAGTACGTACTCGATGCTTTTCCGATGGGCGCAATGTTGACAAGGTCCGTCACATAGCTCTTCGGCGGGACGGCTCTTATAAGCGCGATCTGAACGCAGAGCTGACCATCCCCTTCTCCGCGCACATTGCAGAGAGCTACTGCGAGCTGTTCCGGAAAGACTTCTTCACGACGCTGGAAGACGAGGCGCTTGAGACAATCGAAAGTCTCATCCAGAACTTCGTTGACTTTGTTCCGGCCTACCTCCGAGTTCGGGCCAAGAGCCAAGGGGAGATCTGCATGGCGCAAGCTCGCGCATCACTTGGGAACATTGTGCCTTCCGTCGACCGTGCCCTCAAGGACTACCAGCCGTTGATTGGCCGAAAGCTGACGCCGCACGTGCAAGCACAGCTGGTTGACGGCTACCGGCTGGCCATGCAGGAGACGGGTCCCGGGAGCGTGAAGAGACAAAAAGTCAGTACTATCCCTCATCTATATGACATAACAATGAACGTTTATACCCGGTAGACTGTCGTCCATGACTATGTCAACAGCAAGAAGGACGCGGCATTCAAAGGTGCGGCTGAAGTCCTGACCACTGGACTACACGAAGCCGCCTTGAGCGTGGAAGAACGCCTCAACAACGATCTCGCGGAAGTCTCGAGGATGGTGCGTATACTACTACGATTGCCTAACCAATGATGTTGCCAACCTGACCATCATCCTTTCGACTCCAGATGGAGAAGAACTTGGCGGTCCTTTGGGAAGGTCCTGTGGACGGCGAAGACCAGATCGCCGCTCGTCTGGATATCCTGAGCTTGCTAGACGAAATATCCGGGCAGCTTGACTACTGGTTGACCGCGAAGAAGCGGCGCGACGAGGGGCAAGTTGCAGGCCCATCGTAGTTGTGCAATGTGATACCCCCCTCGGTCCCATAAGTTCCACCAAGCTTTCTCACATGTTGGAAATAGGAATGATATAGTGTATAAGAAATTGTATACTCCTTCCTGCGATATAACTCCGTCTGCAGTGATATCCAGTGGCTCTCGACACTGCACAATATGCTCTTTCAAGCCGCGTGACTGGGTAACGAGGTTTATGCACGTATGTCGCTGGGGAAGGTACTTGGGCTCTGTGAAATTCAAGTTCTGGGGCGAGTACTGCCCAATGCGCTTGCTACGTATACCACCTATCACCACCTTCCAGCCTCGATATAGCACTCCCCAGTACTTGACAGTACTGTCCGGGAACTCATCTGCGTAACGCATGCCAGCCATCTTGCTTTTACGGATTGAATAGGTCTCAGCATGCTCTAGCTGCGACCTGGTCCTCAATCAAAGCAGTCGCCAGTATGAGTCTTGTTCATTATTTCGTGACACCGTACAGAAGGTCATGTAGGCTAGGGCAAATAGATAGCATCTGCGGCAGCCACAAGAAAGCAAAGCATAATCGATAGCGTGAGAGGGGTCGTGAACGTAGGCGTGAGCGTAGGCATACACGGTACAGAGACGATATACAATAATATCCGCGAGACAGCAGCGAGTCGACGAGAAGATGGGACCAACGGTGATAATGTGATGATAACATAGACGATAAAAGAACAAACGAACAAAGGGGGGACCCGGGGGAGCGGCGTCTCGGACGCATCCGTCGACCTCGGGGTTACTCAGGTCGTGCATCAAGCACGAGGCGGAGATTGATGGGAGGCAGCACAAAGCTGCAGCAAATAAGGAAGGAGGAAGGTCCACGCCGGAAGACTCGTGCGCGTGGCCGCCACGGGAAGGGGGCGACCACAATCACAAGGCAAGGCCGAATTCGAAAAGCGTTTCAGACGCGGTAGATGGGCCGGCCGCGCCAGTCGACGGTGCGCCCTGTGCGCGGGTCGCGATAGTCCGCGCGGTGGTCGCGGTAGTTCGCCGAGGAGCCTTGGCCCCCAAAGCCGAACATGCGGCGGATGCGCTCGCTCAGAGGCTCGTTGGACGAGTGGCTGCCCCGGCGCTGGCTGGAGACGTTGTACGTCGCGGTATCGCGAGGCCTCGACTCGCTCTGCAAGAAAGGAAGGGGGAAAGAATGAAGTCAGCACAAAGGACAGTGCGGTCCCGGAGTGTAGACGGGCTTACCCGACGAAGACGGTTGCCCGAGCTGTAGTCCCGGCTGGCCTGCCTAGGCACAGAGTGGGAGCGGCTCGAACTTGAACGGTGCGTGGGCTGCACCGAGGTCGACCGACGGGTCGTAGTGTGATGGTGGTGGTGGTGGTGCGACGGACTCCGACGCGAAGAGGAGGAGTGATGGGTGGGCGCGGAAGCCGTGTAGTAGACATTACCGGAGCCGCTGCGATGGTGGCCGCTGGTGTGATGGCGGCCAGAGTCGTGCTGGTAGTTCGGAGTGAGGTATTGAGGACTCGGATAATATGCGCTCGGCTGGGCATATGCGACGGTGGGGCGGTAGCCAGGCGAGCTGTGGTGGGAGGAGGTGTAGACTACCTGTGGGCTGTGGGCGGCGGGGTAGTAGGACTGGGAGTGGGTGCGCTGGCGTTGGGAGGCGGGGTAGACGTAGGTGGGCATGTTTGCTTGTTCTGGGGGGAGGAGGAGTGGCGGCCATTGCAGCGAACGCGGACGCTTTATATGCGGGGCGGGCAGAGGAGCAATCCACAATATTTCGCGTGCCGGGGAACGGAGAGGCAGGATGACGCATCTCAGATCTGTGTAGATCCCGGCGTCTCGAGCTCTGTTCCGTCACGACAAACGAGCGGTCCTGTGCGCCGCACTGCTCCCCACATGTCTTGCGGCCTGCAATCGCCCGCGCGAGCCCTCGGGGAACAGCTGCTGCGTCTGCGAAATGCCTTCTGGGGTCGCGGACTCGCTGGTCGTGCACAGGTCAGGTCTTTCTCTCCGCCCTCCCGCTCCCCTCCTCGTTTCACGGTGCTCAGATCCATCCGAAAGTGCTGCGCGTCCTACCGCACGCATCTCCGGCCACAATCCCAGCAAAGTTCAGCGCGCCACAGCACAAGTTGCGCCGTCCTAGCTCGTTCCGTGCATTCCGACCCGTCCTCCCGTCCCGCTCTCACACATCGTCCCCATCGAATCCAGCAATAACCACTTTATCGCCTTCTACCACCACCACGCGGCTGCCTGCATGCACTTTCAATCTTCCCCTAGTCTTCTGTGCGCCACTCTTTCTCTGTGGCCGGGCTCCACCCGCCCCCTCGATTCGGCATCTTCACCGCTCGGCGGCGGAGACGCTCACACGGCCACACTCTCTCGAGTCACTAGTCCTGCATCGCCGCAAAGCTGAACACCATCGAGCTCACCCACCGAATATTCTGTTAGTCCGAACATGCAGCCGCCCCGTCCTCCTTTTTCCCCACACCCCACGCGCCCGGGGTCTCCCTGGAGGCTACATACTGTAGCGTACGTACGTACGCCATCCGTTCTGGATCCTTTGTGCCTTTGCGCTCCCTGCCGCCGACTCTTCTACTTCCGGTCTGTGGGAACTAGGGTGGTGCATGAAACTCGTTACTTTCTAACAGGGACTTTTCAACAGTGTTAATAACAAGTTATTAACTGTGAGAAAGTCAGAGGCTGAAATGACCCTGTTGGAAATGCGACTGATTTACCCCCGTCAACCCCTGCAGGGGGGTGTTTGGATGATGTCTTGAGCTTTACAGTCACACTCAAGTGTTCTGTTTGCATATGGGTGCTTGCAGGGGGGTATGAACAGGAATTCGAGGCTGTCAGGGGGCTCGTCCCAGACTCTCCGCAGAGTCGCAGACTATTATAGGGCTTGATAAGCCCTGCTTACGCAGATAGACGCCCGGATTAATAACAGTTAAAAACAGCTGTTAACAATCGGTCGAGGAGGGCTCCCGTTAATAACTGTTAGTAAGAAAGTCACCGACTTTCATGCACCACCCTAGTGGGAACAGTAAACTATCCGCGATCCGTGTCTAGCGCTATCGCCGCGTGTACTCTGCGTGTCTCTTTGTCTTTGAGGCTTAAATGTTGTTGCCTGGGCAGCGCATGCAGGCGACACCGCCAGCCTCGGACACCTGGGGTACACGCAAGCCTCGCAGCAACCGCGCGCTACCACCCACAACAATCACGAGGAAAACGGGACTTGCATAGGAACATCACGACGCCTCGCAAACCTGGAGGCCGAGCCTATTCCGCCCAATACGGGGCCAGGGGCGCTGCGTACGTTCGTTCACACGAGCGAGAGAGATCACATCGCCACAGCTTCCTTGTTGCACGTCCTGCCTCTTCTGGCTTCGATTGTGGAGGAGGTTCCTGCCCCGGACGTCCCTGGACACGTTCCATCAGCGAAGCACGCCCCCGCAGTGGCGACCGCCCGCAGCGTCCGTCCAACAGTCAACACACTCGTACTTGGGTTCCTGGCTCTGACCTCCTGCTTCTGGCCTGAACAGCGACTCTGGGAGACCCTGAAGGGTATGTTGCGCCTCCGTGTGTCCTGCTATACATTTGTTCGACCCGTATGTGCCTGACGGCTGCGACACGAGGCGAGGACGTGTCACGACGTCGAACCCAAAAATCCAACATACAACCTTAGAGCAAACTCTCTCGCCGCCCCCTGTTCATGCTCAACGCAATCCCGCGCACGCTCTCTCGGAGTCTATGCCACCATTCCCACCCGCCTCTCCCAGGTCCTCGCATTCCATTCCGGACAAGCTCAGAACACCTCGCGCACCACGGTCGTCGCAGCGTTACCCCGCAGACACGTCCTCGCTACTGATTCTGTACTCGGTCGACCTTCGAACGTCGAACCATCCCGCGATCGTGACGCACAAACCCCGAAGAACATCCTGCACGGTGCAGCGTGCCGGGGTCTCTCCCCTCCCCACTCTTCCAATACCGCGCGGCCGCGCGTGCAATCTGCAATCTGACTCGGAGCACTCTCTCATCAGTGTCATTGCTGATCTCGGAAGCTCCAACAGCCCCGCATCCCCGATCGCGCCCGTGGATGCCCCTTCATACCGTCCATTCATCCACACATCTCCCGGGATCCTCACTCAGCCCGCAGAAGCCTTCGCGGGCCTGCCACGCGTATTCACGTGGACGCGGAGCTCCAGTATAGATCACAATTTTAGGCTTTCGAACGCTCCTCCTCTGCGCGTGTGCGGGGGACCGCTGACGTACATCTAGTAGGCTTTGGGCGTCCGCTCGTCCCGGCTCCCGAGGTTCTGTGCGTCTTGCTGTGGGTCTGTGGCGGGCGCGTGGATACCGGAGGGTGTGCGAAGGACCCTTTGCGTCGACGGTGTCGACGGGCTGTTCGTGTATGTACGAGTACGGGCCTCCACACGCAGGAAGGCCGTGGCGATAGGCTCAAGCCTCGGGGTTAGACGGCGCTCAGATACTGCTACTGTACTTATGTGGGTGTCTGACTTTGGGTATGTCCACCTTACCGCGACCTAATACACGCCTCGAGCTTGTCGGCCGGTCCGTCTTTCCCTCGAGTTCCCAGCGGCATCCAACTTGAACCACAGCTGGCGCTGGAAGCATCGAAGCGGCATGCCATTGCTATGCATTATGACGCAGCATGTCTTCGGGCACGGTCTTCGCAGCGGCGTCCGCTCATCGACTCACCGAGAGGTACAGTGCGTACTTGTGCCTTCGTCCACTTCGTCGTGGACGATCGTGCGGAATCGAGTGGCTCGCCATCCAGCTAAGAGTGTGA
The DNA here is from genome assembly GCA_001792895.1 of Lentinus brumalis. Lineage (NCBI taxonomy): Eukaryota > Fungi > Basidiomycota > Agaricomycetes > Polyporales > Polyporaceae > Lentinus > Lentinus brumalis. The sequence goes on along the minus strand of MARA01000002.1, from coordinate 2,884,591 downwards.
GCCGGACCACGTTCCGCCGCAGAACACACTGATGCTCCCCACGGCGGTCGCATCGTAGACCCAGATGAGGGGAGCATGCACGCCTAAAGCGGTCGCGTGGCCACACCACTCCTCCGCGCGCCCAAACTCAATCCGCTCGGTAGCCGCGTGTTTACAGCAGTACGAGCCATACCGCGAATGGTGTGTGGTGTGGTTAGGATCCATGTATGTTCTATCAGCGCACCTTCTGCCGCGGTCCGCGTCAACGGCCACTGGCAGTGGCGAGCAAGACGACCGGGTGCTCACTCAGGCAAGGTACTCAGGCCTTCCTATTATCACGTACTCGTCCCTGAAGCTGAAGAAGGAGCTGCGCGGTCAACGTTGGACGTTGGCGCACGAGTTGGAACTTGACAGCCGCTTCACCTCGGATAGTCGCACTGTGCGCACAAGCACTGCGGCAAGGCTTCGACAGAACTCAAGTATCGCGCCTAAGCTCCACGTACTGCAGTACTGAATCCTTCAGATGATGTGTGACTCTCACCAGGCGGGGCGCTCAGGGAGACGACACTAGTGGCAGCGGCGAACGTCGTCCATGAGGAGAGCTCAGGTGGGCAAGTGTCCGAGAGAGGAGACCCCGCCACTCCGACTCGACAATGGGGTTTGAGGGACTTTTCATCCGTCAAACCACCAGCACGATCATACCACCGCCACCAGTGCGCCACGGACAGAATCCCGTCTACGCACAGGGCATTGAACGCCGGCGCCCAAGCGGCGTCGTCATACAGACGTGACTCAAATACACGGCTCACATGCAAAGGAGGGTGCAGATCACCCAAGGGGGCACTAAGAGAGGACAAATCAGGATGTCAACGCAGCATCAGGATGTATTGGACATTTTACAGTACACCACGCATGGATGATACGCCCATTGCCCTGTCGCCCTCGCAAACTCCAATCTCCCCATTCGTGATGCCGCGGGAAGCGTACAGTGCAGATTCCCAAGTCAAGGCCAGAGCGGAATGAATGTAGAGGGCGACCCTGCCTGTGTGGGCTTCACGATTAGTCGAAAGGTGTGCGCGCAGGCGTTCGAGCGCGGTGGGAACGATTGCAAGGGAGCGACTGATCGGATGTAGGGAGACATCGAGAATTGTGATTGGGCTCTGCCAAAGCAGCGTAATGGATAGGCGGCTCGGCGGCGGAGATCCTTGAGGACTGTGACATCTATACATGCTGAACTCTAGTAGTCCAGCGGCTGGTAAGTGACCCACGAAGGCAAGCGACGGGATCCCATGATGCTAGGCATACGCCCACGATCACTCCATGTCGGCGAAGTCTCCCTCATCCAAGTCCGCGGGCTACGGTGATCGCAACGGAGCCGTAGGAATGTGATGCGACAACAGCAGAGAAAATAGAGGAAAAAAAAACAAGTCTCGTCAGCACGAGATGAGCAGTGTAGCAAGGTGATACTGACCTCCTTCGGCTCCTCGGCTTCTCCGTATTGCATTACAAAGTCGATATGGCTGAGCACCGTCTCAATGGAGTCAGGGTCCGTCAAGTCGAGCGCCAAGAACCGGACTAGAGGATTCTCCTCTATCTGTGCGCGGTCGTCGGGGCGCGCAGCGTCGGTAAACAGACAAGAGTGGAGACCACAGCCCCGTGGTTATTACCAGTGCAGCCATACCGGAAGGTCGTAGCGCGCGATACCGTGTCGAGCGGGTCGCGCCAGGGTGGGGTCGGCGGAGTCGGGTAGTACAGCATAGCTGCTGAGCAGGTGAAAACGACCGCAGGGACACGAAAGTGACTCACCAGCTGAACGATGGCTTGGTTGAGCGTGTGGAACCGGGAATTACGCTCCGTGCGCTCTTCACGGCTTCCGGGTGCTGACACCAAGAGCATGGGGTCAACCTCAAGATACCTGATGAAGACGTGAGTTAGTGAGCGGAACCGTATCGGTATATTAGGATCCGGAAGGGAGGATCTGCCAAAAGATGGCAATGCAGAGGCGGGGACCATGGGTGTCAACCTCGAATAGGGGTATTGGTGTGGCGCATGCCGTTCTCTGCTCAGAGCGGTAGGAATCCGCCAAAATCAAGCCGGACACTGCAGATATGCCTTGGCATCTCCCAAAGGCCATGGGGAGGCGCGGAACAATTGCGCAGATGGAAGTTGAGTCCTTACCTTGAGATATCCTTCCTTGTCCGAATACCATTCCGTCCACTTCCCTTGTCTTCCACATTCGTTGTGACGAGATCCATCTTTGACATGATGTTTATCCAAGGTACTTCGAGGTTGACCATCGCGGACATTGCTGAAAGAACACCACTGGCGATGAACGGACAACGCTAACGGTGAGAGACCAGTCGGACTCGAGCTCGAGGCCGACGTACCTGAAGAACTTGTACTTGTCTTCCATGAACTGGGACTCAATGAGGTATACGGCGCATGTCCGTATTCCGAGCCTCTGTAAATGGCGGACGAGGGTGGGGAGGAACGGGTGATGTGTGTAGAGCTCGATCTGACCTGATTCTCTGAGTAGGTTCTCCTAGAACGTCTGCGAATGAAGATGGACCATACCTGGACAGTCGATGATCAGGTAGTCATCATCGTAGCCTCCTAGCTCTTCATCCAGCCAATCCATGTTTTGCATGAGGTATCTGTGAGAAGACACTGTAAGCGTACGGATACAACCTCCCACCACGCATCAATGACACGTCAATCACGCCAGCTACGCACTCGAAGCAGTACACCAAACCTCCATTTGGTCCATACCCGAGCTCTCCCATGACGTCTTCGAGCGAGATGAGGTCCCGGATGTCTATTGAGGGCTCGTACTCAAATGCGTCCGAGTTTGCTGCCGGATCCAGATTCACAAGATGCCCCGAACGCTTTGAGGTTCGCAGGTGCGTGATGAGGCCATTGCAGAAGGTTGATTTGCCGGCACCAGCGGGACCGGTAACAAGCACGGCGTAGCGCATCTTTTGAAGACAGGCGAATTCGTGAAGAAGGGAGTAGCAAGGAGCAGTGCGAAAGCTTGTGGTTCCTGTAGTACTCTTTTTTCTGCCAATATCCAGTGCACGTAAGGACTCGAGGGAGACTCAGACAAGCGGGAGGCTGCTGTGGCTGACGGTGGTGGCTGGAGGCGAAGTTCTCTATCACATGGGCGCCCATTGTGCTCGGCAAGATAATCTATGGGCGTCTCAGCGTAACGGTTCCATCCAAAGCCTTCTCGCCTCTTGTCTTCATCGTCAACGCCGACTCCGAAGCTTCACTCGATGCACGACTTCTCTGCCTCTTTCTTGAACAATACCGGATGCTGCGCCGGTCATGTCTTACAATGAGGATGCTCAGCCTAACGAAGTTCGCCATTCTCGAAAGGGGAACGCTCTGGTTCCAACTATCCGGTCGACGTCAACGTCCCAACCTCGCGTAGGACCTCACCGAGGCAGAGGATCCGCTCCGCGAGCAGCACCTCCTCCTCACTGGGGCAGAGGATATGGACCTCGCGGCAACAGCCGTGAACGCGGAAGACATGGACACGCTCGAGGATCCGCGCATGGCAGTGTTCAGGGTCCGAGGGATGTTGTGCGAGACCGTCCTCCGCACCAAACACCTAGCCGTCGAGGGACCTTGCCGTTCAGAGGACAATATGATAGGCGGCCGTCGAAGAAACCAAAGCTAGAAGACGCACAGTACAAGCGCGGAGATATAGTTCGAGGTTTCGAAGGTTATCCAGACGCCCCCTACAGTCGAACCTTCAGTATGCCGGAGTCGGGTCAGGTAGGATATGTTATGCTCAAAGCTTGAATATCTGTTGACTACCTGAACGGTTTATAACCTTACATCTAGTTTATTTCCTCAGTGTCACACGCTACAGAAGTGCCGCAGGCATATGCGCTCCTTGGAATTCAACCATCCACGATGCTCCCTCCGTGCAACAGCATGACCTCCCTGGATTCTCGGCGACAGGGCTCGCCATACTGCTCGTTTGCACAGTCTTCAGGATCTGTTGGTCCCTATATCCCCGACTCAGATTCTATCATCGATACTGGCTCCGCAATATCGGACTCGCTGCAGTTGGTGAAGTTACAGGAAGAAGACAGCATGATACCACATTCCGCGCTGCCTCAGGCGGAATCTGCACCTAGCAGCTCGTATCGAACTCTTCGAGCTCCTTCCATAGGTGAAGAACACGACGTTCAGCAGCAGACAGAGACACCACCACAGGAGGAAACCCGCTTGGCGACGGACACTCAGTACCAAGAAGCCATGTCTACTCAGGATCACAAACGTCATCCAAGGTTCCGCTCTGGGCGACTCAGGTTCCGACTACCAAAACGTCACCAGGCAGATGTCGAAATCCCACCAACAAGGTATGACATTGCGAGCAAACGCTTTCGATTCTGTTTCCTGATCCCTCATGACACGGACCCGTGTAGTACCCTGCAGGACCGCTCATCGGAACGACGATCCAGTAGTCCGGAACTTCCGGACCTTCGGGAACTGCTGCGTGACAGCGCTGTGGACAATGCTCGATCTGGTTCAAGCGACTCGGAGGAGTCTGTTACTTCAGCCTCCGACGCGGTCGAAGTGGTCCTCATGAGGGTCGAACCCCACGACAAGCCTCGCCGGTTATTCGCCTTGCCCTCGTCCGGCATCCTCAGTGTCACTATGCGTGGTTCCTGTGACCTTGTCGAGCGAGCGCCTCTCAGGCGTACGGCCCTACGGACAGTTGTGGGTGGTGAGGAATCCCGACAGCTTGTCGATGATGCCTGCATCTTGCATTACCCCCAAGGCGATTTCGTCTGCCTTGGGCGGGTAAGCGACGCACAGCAGCTTTCTGTTCTCCGCATCCGGGACAAGGTGGTACGTAACACGCGATTTGCTCTTGCGGTTGCACTTTGTCAAACTAACATACAACAGCTATCGGATGTGGGTGTCTTCGGCCGTCCAACGCAGCCTGGCAAGAGAGGCGGCATCAGTGCTATATGCACTATGGCACAAGCCGGCACGTTTGTGACCGGCGGGTACGATCATGTCGTGCACCGATGGTCCTTGTCGGAAGAACACGATGCGACGCCCACTCCGCTGGCAATCAGGCACACCTCGACCGTCCAGTCGTTGCTCGCGATCCGGGACACAAGCGACAAGCTACTCTCCGGTAGTGCGGACTGCAGTGTCTCGGTGTATGACGTCGCTGCAGAACGGGTCGTCAACTTGCTCAAGTTGTCGAACTCTGTCTACCAAGTCCATTCTGCTCCGTCTCCTTTCTGTGCGCTGCTCGAGGTGAGGAGAAGCAGGGGCTTTTCAGAAATGCGAGACACTGATAGACCATCCAGGTTGGTCATAGGGAGTTACAATTCGAGGTTCGAGACTGGCGTCTGGTCCCTACGGCGTCCGTGGTACGGTTTGGTTATCCGAACGTGAAAGTGCATGGGAGGTACACAAGAGGTCAGTGACTCTTTGTAAATTGTAGGGACCCCATGCTCACAGTCAACTCGTCCATCTCTCTAGGCGCTGTGCACGACCACATGTTCGCCTGCGGCGGAAGCGAGAAGGATGGCTGCGTACGTCTGTGGGATCTCCGGAAGCCCTCGAATGTCCTGAAAACGGTACGGTGAATGTCCTCCAATGTAATCGCTCTGACGGGCTGTGCGCAGATACAATGCTTCCCTGGTCGAAAGACGATCCAAGTCGTATTCGATGATGGACGGATGGTGGCCTGTTCCGAGGATCACCAACTAGCGTTTCTTTCCTGCAACCCCGGTTGACTCGTACAGTCTGTAGATGGTCTCCTGTAACTTATTTTCTAAAGTTATCTCCTCTTCCCGTTCTCCTTCCCTCGTCAAGAGTGGACGTCCGTAGTTTATCGGAGTCCGGACCGCTCTCCCCGGAGCGATCCGAGGCGCGATCACGTGCTCTCCTTAATTACTGTCGCTCGCTTCTCTCTTGGGCAATCGCTCTTGACCACACTCCTCATCGATGTCTGCGGTCTTCAAGCTCATCCCGACGACGCAGAAGTACGACTGGGGGAAAGTTGGGCTTTCATCCAAGGTCGCGCAGTACGCCGCTGCGTACTCGGCGGCCGGATTCACGCTCGACGAGAACGCACCGTACGCCGAAGTAAGTGATGATTATCCTTCACTCTGCTGCACAGGCCAGGTGCTGACCTCTCAGGTCTGCCATCATTAGCTATGGATGGGCACGCATCATTCGTCACCATCGCGCCTCCTGGACTCGCCTTCGCAAGAGAAGCTGTCCGACTACCTCGCTGCACATCCTGAGCTCCTCGGCTCGCCTGTCATCGAACGCTTCCGGAGTGAAGGCGCGGCCGAGGGAAACCTCCCGTTCCTATTCAAGATCCTCGCCATTGAGAAGGCACTCAGTATACAGACGCACCCAGACAAGGAGATGGCGCAGCGGCTGCACAAGGAACGTCCGGATGTGTACAAGGGTACGTCCGACCACCCTTTTACATCGCCAACCTCAAGCTCAGGGGGGTCCATTCGCACAGATGCCAACCACAAGCCGGAGATGGCTCTCGCGCTGACACCATTCCAGGCCATGTGCGGATTCCTCCCTCTCGCTCGTATCGCCGACTACATCGTAGATACGCCCGAATTTGCCGCGCTTGTGCCCCAGGCGATCCGTGAGCAGTTCCTGTCAATCGCCTCGTCCGACGAGCCGACTGGCCCAACCGAGAAGAAAGCGCTGAAGGACCTCTTCACTGCGGTCATGACCGCACAAGAGTCGAACTTCAAACCTGAGCTCGAGAAGCTTGTGGCGAGATATCACAGCGGTGGCGCTAAGGCATCGGAGAAGGAGGTCGTAGATCTGGTCCTGAGGTTGAACAGCCAGTTCCCGGGCGACATCGGCGTATTCTGCGCATTCATCCTCAACCATCTCGTTTTGAAGCCAGGTGAAGCGATTTTCCTGGCTGCAGGAGAGCCCCACGCATACGTCTCTGGGGGTGAGTGAAGCTCTGTTATTCGCATTGTCGACATCGTCTGATAGTATCATGCACCTCGTGCTAGACATCGCTGAGTGCATGGCGACGTCTGACAACGTCATTCGCGCCGGCCTCACACCGAAGCTGCGAGACGTCCCAAACCTTGTGGCCGGGCTGACCTACACTTCCGCACACGCGAGCAAACACCTCGTCGAGCCCCAAGCGTTCGATTCGGCCATCCACAGCACCCTCTACGACCCGCCTGTCCCCGAGTTCTCCGTCGTGCGCGCAGCCGTCCCGGCGGGCGAGACCGAAGTTCACCCACCTATTGATGGACCAAGCATCGCCATCGTCACTTCTGGCAAGGGTTCGATCGCCTGGGACAGCAGTGAGAAGCTTCAGCTTTCGGAGGGGGAAGTATTCTTTGTCGGCGCAGGCCATGAAGTTCGCCTTGCTGCCGGTGGTGAGAATGAGTTTGTGATTCACCGTGCATTTGTCGAGGCGAAGTGAAACTGCAGTATGTATGCTGCGCCGGGATACCAGGGACAATAGAAGTAGTCAAGTGATCGTCATGTACGATGTGTAGGTTGTGGATGTCTAGTGGATGTCAGGATCAACGTTGATGAGCATGTAGAGCGCTAGTCATTCCTTCCATCCGCACCATCGTCTGTCCCTGCACGACCCCGACATTGCTGCTGCCGATCTCCTTGCAACTCTTGCACCAAGGTCACGCTATGAATACACAGCGCCGCAAAGACGAGATCGAGAAGGCGTACCAGGTCCAAGTCGCAGCAGGCCTCCGAGGAGCTGCGCAATTCGGTGCGGTCGGGCTGGGTCTTGCTGCCATCGGGCACTACTCATGGCCGGCATTCAGGTGCGTCACCTGCGTCACGCATATCTGCTTGTCCGACTACCAGTGCTGACATTATGCTATGAACCACTTCTCCCATCGCACTACACAGGAGGCAAACACCTGCACTCAAGGCTTGGCTGGTTACGATAGGTTGAGTCGTCCTTTTCTCTTCCCTGCGACCTTTTTCTCAATTCGCCTTCCCCCCAAACCTCATCTCCCGACGCATGTCCGAAAAGTCTCTGTACTGGGGCTTTGTATCCGCGCTGAAACTGCCCTGCAACAGCACGAGCTCGAGCAGCGGCTCCGCGAGAATAGCATACGGCGTGAAGCACGTATAGATCTTGCGCGCCGCGGGCTCGTCGCGACCGAGACAGAGATCGCGAAGTGGAAAGCGGAGCGGGAGCGTGCGCGCGCCGAAGTTGCAGCGGTGGTAGCAGAACAGCAAGCGTCGGCATCTGCGCAATAGGTTCGCTCTGCCTTGACGGAGTCATCCCTATCCACTCTAGATGCTTGCACTGAATATATAGACGGATTGCATCATTAGTTCTACACAGATATTGTCGTAAACGAGGAGTTGCTTGTCAACTGTAAGGTGAGCTTTACTTCTGTATATGCGTGAAGATGTGAGGAAGCTGCGGTGTGAACGTGCGGAGGAGGCAGAGAGTGCTAGGATATATCAATCGAGGAGCAACGATAGCAGGATGTCCGTTAGGAGATATAAACGAGACGACAACTAGACGTGAGTGCTACAGAGCTTACTATGAAGGATCCATCATACTGTCCGATTATTGTCCGTAATTGTACTCGCCGCCTTGCCCAGCGTAGCCCCCGTTGGTGTGCTGTTGTGGCACGGGAGGGAGGAATTGAGGTGGTCTCGGAGGGGGCCCAGGGTAGTATGCCTGACCCTGGGGAGCTGGTGTGAACGAGCTCGCCGAAGGCTCGTACTGCAGGTGCGAGGGGAGGCTCGGCGGCGGAGGTGGAGGGGCAATGACTGAAACGCAGATGGCTGCTGCTGATAGTTGATGGGCGGCGGAGGAAGACTCGGACGCCGTTTGGGAGGAGGGTGAGCAGGCTGCTGCAGCGACGATGACGATGACGACGACGGAGGCAACGGTGGAGGCGGTCCTGGAACAGCCAACTGCCCATTCGAGAATGAAGCTTGAGGCGGTGGATGTTGCTGTTGCTGTTGGGCAATGGAGGGGGAGGAGGGATTGACTGGTAAGGCATTGCGCTCGGGAAGGAAGGTGGATTTTGTGTGCCAGAGTAGAAGCCCTGGGCACCAGGGGGTGGTGGACCTGGTGGAACAGGAAGGGAGGATTGCCGACGCGTAGGCTGTGGATATTGGGACGACGGTTGACCCGGGGTAGGTAGCGGCCTTGAGCCTGTATGCCCGTTGGAGGGACTTCCCGTCAACGGCGGAGGTGGCGGGATGGGGTCATGCGACGGAGATGACGTTAGGTGACTGGAATATGGGGGCTGCTCAGGAGGTGCCGAATGCGTATGATGAATGGTCGGCGTGGACGTTGAGTGCGGGTATGGTTGTTGTGCGGCTGGCGGCGCAGACGTTGGAGGCGGCGGGGGCGGCGGGAAAAAGGATGACGGTGGAGGATTGGAAGGATACGACGATGTGGGAGGTGTGGATGATGAGTATGAGGAGGACGGAGGCGGGCCTGCGTGCTGGGGAAATGACGTGGACGGCGGTAGGTTCTGAGGAGGGTAGTAGTGAGATGGCGAGTGCCCCAATTGTGGGTAGGACGAAGACGGTGGCGGGCCCTGAGTAACAAAGCCAGATGGGGGCGGTAGTGAGGAGAAGCTCGATGATGGAAGACGAGAAGGAACAACTGCTCCTCCATATGCGCCAGGCGCGGGGGTCGCGGTAGGCTGGGGTATGAACCCTGATGGCGGTGGCGGATTGGAAGACAAAGGGACAAAACCTGAGGGCTGGGGTAACGGCATGAACCCGGATGACGTGGGCGGCATGCTGTACCGGGGGCGACCATGGCCGTTGAAGTTGGACGGCGCCGGGGTGACTGCCTGCTCGTACAGCGGCTGGTACGGATCTGGAAGCGGGGCCGACTCATGGTGGTACGGTTGGGGAGGCTGGGGCGCATTATAATCGTAGGGGTAGCCTCCACCGTCAGAGTATGTCGACTGATGGAGACTATGCTGGGAGTACGAGGACTGATCTGGCGGCCCAGCCATTGCAGAGGTAGGTCGTGGCAAGCTGCTACCGCGCTGCGCCTGTAGAAGAATTAGCCGACCGTCCTGCGATAGGAAGCACTGGTAGGACTCACGGGCATACTTTGTCGCCTGTTCCCTTGATCCACTCTCAGCTCCGCGAAGTCGTTCATCATGCCGTCTACAGACGAGTTGTGCGACCGCGTGGTCTCGTACGGTGCGACATATATGTCTAGTCTCGAGTTCGAAGAGCGCAGAGAAGGCGGCAGATTCTCGCGACGGATCTCATCCCGACTGCTTGCGGATCCCATCCTTGTCAAATCGGTCAGAGAGGACGAAGCCGAGTCGCCTATTGGGACAAATGTGCCACGACCACCGTACTGCCCATTGGTCGGCTTGGCGGTCGTTTTCTTCGTCGGTGGAGGTTCCTACCGACGTCCTCGTGTAAATATGGTGAAGGCAGGCTGCGGCAACTTGAACTCACATCCAACCAGAAAGTCAACTCGAGGTACACCTCGCCGCAGTACTTCTCTTTGTGCATGATGGTGAACCATTCTGTAGGAGAAATATCAGTATCCGCGATGCCACTCATACGGAGTCAACGCACCATCCGTCTCGCCCTTGGTCAGCACCTCCGTCAGATCAACTTGAGACTCCCCAATCAAGTCTGGTTCGCGGGGGTCGTCCGCGTAGCACGCCAATGCCATGAACTTGCCGCCCTGCACCTTCGGAGGTCCCTTGCCATTGCTCTTCGGCGGCGGTGGAGGGGGGTCTGCCCCAGGAACATGTGGCAGGTCGTCGACATCCTCATAGAGTTCAAAACGGATCTCTTCGTCCCACTCAGGGTGCTGCCCGCCACGCTTGATCGCCTTTGTGCGCCGCTTCTCCCCGTTGAAGATGACTTGACAGAACGGATCTTGCTTGCCTATGTGACGCTTGTTTGGCAGGTTCCTCTGGCACGCGAAGACGCGTGGTGAGCAGCGGCCAGGGCCAGGGAAGGGGGTATACACACACCGCTTTGAGGATGACGACGATGAGGGTGCCGATGTGGCGGCCGTTGGACATCTGGAGACTCGGTGAGGGTGACGATGGCTCTCGTGAAGCTGTCTGTCGTCTCGGACGGCGTGCAGGGAGTTGGGGGGTGGAAGACGTTGAAAGCCGAGGATTTATTGGGACGAACGTGAGCGCGCCTGAGCGCGCTTGCCGAGAAGATCACAGCACTTGACAGAGACACGCCCGCTCGGTTGTGACGCGGGTCGCGTCGCCACCATGTTCCTCCATGTTCCCTCTCATGCCGTGACTCTCGCTCCGTGTAAGTATACGCCAGTTCTCTCTCTTGTGAATGCCTTTCACAAGATACCGCACGGACTCTAAGCACAATCAGAGTCCTGTTCCGGACGCAGTTGTCATTGTCAATCGATGTCTCCGGCAGAATTCCTCGGCGTAATGCCCGAACCTGCCACTGTGCCCGGTACGTCACGGCCAACATGGGTGGCATACCAATGCCCAGTACGCAGTATGAGCGCAGCCATCAATGATGTGTGGAACTTCATGCTATGAGCGCAGCAGGTGTATTGTACAGCAGCAAGACAGTGCGCAGTCGATGGGCGATCACTGGCCGGGAACATAAGGCTTTCCATCCTTCAAGATGAGGTGAGGCTTCCGCTGAGCGAGGTCAAGAAGCATCTCGGCGAAGTAACTGTTCGCCCAAGCGAACCACGGCCGCGTGTATGTCTGATCGTATATAGAGACCGACTCGTGAATCAAGCCCAGACCAGCGGTGTTCTACAAAGCAAGGTCAGCTACTATCGCTTGCTTTAGGTCCACCGCTTACGTTGGCAATCAGGTATAGAGAGTTCAAAATCTCGCCGTCATTGTCCGTGCCAAAGATAGCAGAGATCTGCGACATGGGCCATGGATGGTATGCATCGACGTGCGGTCCACTGGGAAGGAAGAATAGGTCAGCAGGCACTTGATGGTAAGTCTACATATCGTACCCAATACCGCTGAAGTTCTTTCCTGCAGCATAATAGGGATTGTTCCGGGACAGCAGGATTTTACGGGTCTTGACGTAGGCCGGGTGCTTCTTGTCAAGGAAGCCAAGGTACGGCAAAGAAAGCAACGACTACACGTGCGTCAGCGTTGCTTTGCAATGGCATACGTAGTGTGCAGATGCTCACCGGAACGTTGGCATCATCCATGACGTATCTTCCTCCGAACCCTACATGCGGTGGTGAGGTTCATTCCTATTCCACGAATAAAGGAGCTTACCATTCGTCTCATACGCGAAAACGTTGTTGACTACCGTGGTATCCCAGATGGCCTTGTTGATCGTGGAGCTATATTGGCGAGCCAGCTTGCTCACATTGTGTGCTTGCTTGGCAGAGTCGAGAATCTCGGCCAGGTGCGTTAACTCCACGCTCAGCATCGCGTTGGCCGGGGTCAAAAAGGCTGTTATTCACATATATTCACATAATATTCAGTTCTTGCCCATCGAGAAGTCAGCATTGCTTGCACCTACCAAACGTGCTCAGATCGTCAGAGGGACGATGATGGGTGCCCACTAGGCCCGTGTAGAGCTTGGGCTCGCCGATGCCATGGTTCGGGACTGCCGGTGAGAGCGCGCCGTTGCCCCCAGTCCAGTTGTAGTACGAGATGAAGTTGTAGTCCTCGTCGAAGGTCGACTGAGATTGCTCCCAGATGACACGGAAGATCTGGTCGATGGCCGTGAACCAGTGCGCGTTCATGAACGAGGCGTCCTTCGTCGACTGGTAGTATGACCTGGACAACTTGAGGAAGCCGCAGAGCGAGTCGATCTCGTACTAGAGAAACGTCAGGATACACCTGACAAAAGCTCACGAACTCGGTACGCACCTTGCACTCGAAGACGGTCTGGTTGTTGACCGGCCTGACATGCGCGTGAGCTCTACCAAGCAGATCGAGAATCACGATGCTCACGGGTTCACGGTAACACCGTCTGCCCAATCATTATGCGTCGGTGCCAAACCACTCTCGGGTGGAGGTTGGAATGCGCCACAGTACGGGTACTCAGAGACATAGCGAGCCTCGTTGTTGATCACCGCTTTCACAAGCGTCGCCAATTCCTTGTCTTGGGACAGCAGCGTGTGGTAATGCGCGAACTGATTCGCCGTGTCTCGCAGCCATTGCGCTCTTTATACGCGTGTCAGCGCCATGGATAACGAGCAACACTGGACACAACATACGTGATGTCCTACAATGCCCCGTGAGTCGAGAGCTGCTGAAACTCAGAGGAAGGACGCACCCCGGTGATGATGAATGCGAGGTTTTCCGTCTGTGTAAGAGGAAGTGAGCCATATGCACCTCAGATGAATCTGGACAACTTACCGTGTTGAAGTACTTGACAGTCGTGTCTTCCCGGGCCGAGATATGTCAGACACAGTTTGCCATACACACTACCCGACATACCAAGCGTGTTCGGGAAGGCGTTCTCAAACAGACGAGCCAAGTCCGGATCCTTCAGCCGCGCTTTCATGTCCGTAATAACTTTCTGCGGGAAATGCGATGGGGTCAACAGCGCCTTGGAAGGCAGAGATGTTCGTGTGGACGTACTTCGACAGCCGTGCTATTGAATGTACGGCACTCCAGTGCGGGTCGCATGTAGGGCAAGGCGAGAGGTCCCGACGAAGGGTTCCCTTGCGGGGACTACCCACCAAACCCAGGCGCAATTCGTTCGTGGTCAACACTGATGCGTCCAGGTACCACGAAAGAACTGGCGTACCTGCGAGTACGTCGTGAAGTCCGGGCATTGTGCCGCCGCACCCGCGAAGGCAGACGCGGTCACCGCCGCCGACACGAATGACGCATATCCGAGCTTCATACTGGGTACGTTCCAAGATACCGTCGCGGCGTGTCCCACAGCGCTGCAGAGTCCTGGGAGGTCGAGGTCGACGAGGGCGAGCGGGGTCCAGGATGCCGTCAACGCATTGCAGCCCTTTATGAACGCGTCTGCCAACGCCAGCGGCGACCCTGGGCGAGATATGCAATCAAAACATGGCGACGGACCGGATGGGAGAGTTCCATACGCATGATGTGCGTTGCTCACGAGGTCTGAGGCCTGAGGCGGCAAGAAGAGAACACTCCCAGCTGACCTCTGTTCGATGTAGGAACCCAGGAACACCTGGATGGAGAACGTCACGCGCCGAGGCGGGTTTTGATGTTGCGCATTTCTGATGAGGTTACGGAACAAGTTACGAGATGCGCATGAGGTCCAGTTCTCGGTCTCTGGCCACCGTAAAGTCGCCAAAGCCGATCTGGCAAAGTGGCCGCCCCGACTTACTGTAAGTAGCAGCAGAGCCAAGTAGAGTGATACCTGGTTCCGCGCCAATTGAAGTGAGCCCTCAAGGAACTTGCAGAACGAAGGACGAGCCACGGCTTCAACTTGAACTTGCAATTGCTGGCAACTTATGTAAACTGTGAATGGTGAGGTACGGCTTGGGTACGGCGACGATGTACCTACAAGACCTGGCACTAACTTGAACTACGTGTACGATGTATCTATATCAGTACCCGGTCTTAGGAAACACGGGCATTCCTCCGAGAACGCCAACTTCGTAGTTTTTACCGGACTCGTCGAGAAGCCCTATAACCAATCCCTCGACGCACGCTTCCACCTGGGCCAGATACGCGGTGTTCTCCTTCCCGAGGCAGTCATCGTCCCCTTCAGATCCTAAATTGATCTCCAATTTCTCGAGCGAATGGCCGCGGTCCTTGCGAGTACGCAGCGCGCGAGGCATCGCCCAAAAGGCGGACTCTCCCATGGAAACTACGCAATGCGAGCCAATAGTCCTGACCGTCCTGAGGCGTGGACAGTACACGGCACCGTGGTGTGAGGTGCTCGGAGTCTGGCTGAGCGCCATCCAGAACGTGTGGGTGGACTCGGGCTCCTCTAGCCTCAAGTCGATCCTCTCCAGGTTTGGGAAGTGCGCAAACACGTCCACCCAGTTGGTTACGGACACCATCGAGTACTCCCCAGAGACTGCGAGCGCGGTGATCGGGGAGTGGGAGAATACATTGACGAAGTCTGCTAGGGCTCTCGATAGGGAGAACGGCCAGTCATCCGCGACGTACTCGGACGTGTCGAGCTGAATGGCGGCCGTGTGCGAGTTGGCGGCGTTTGTTCCACGGAGGCCATACACCCCGCCACTGTCGTGCTCAGCAGAGACCTCGGCAGATGTGATCGCGCTCAGCATGGGGAACACCGCGGACCGATCCTGGGGTATTGCTGCAATAATGCCTTGAGGATCCTCATCGCTGATGCAGATGGACAGTGAGATGAAAGTGACTGCGGGAAGACGAAGGCAGTTGAGTATACAGGTAGTCGGCAGGTATGAACAGGACTCCAACGTTAGAGAACGGAGACAGGAAAGGGACACGACCCGAGCTTGGAGGTTGTCGGGGACCTCGGCCATATGCCAGGACACTTTGTGTAGGTGGAGGATCTCGACGTGCGTCATTGACTCGAGCACATCGAGGAATTGACCGAGGGCATGGCCCAGACACAAGATCTCAGATCTAGTGTACGGAGATGGCGATATAGGGAGCGTTCGGTGGGAGGGCAAAAGCCGTCCGAACGAAGGCATAGAGAGCGGAGAGAAGGAAAGCTCTCGGTTGTGAGTATGATGTCCACAGCAGGTAAGTTGTCGCGGAGTGGGGAGAATCGAAGACCGGACTCAATATCCAGGCGTTGCAGGACAGGCCACTGATGTTCGACAAGTAAAGCGATAACGGACATTCTCCACGACAATTCCAGGTGCCGTATTGTCAGAGAACGTATAGTGGACGCCCCTTTTGCGAGGACGGGCCATATGTCGTGGTTGAGATCGTTGTCGCGTAAGGTTACGTCTGCGTGTACATGTGCGCAACGTTCCAAGGAGATACGAAGCCACTCGTGTGTCGAAGTCACCTCGATGGTCCTCCAGAATCCCGGGTTAGAACACATGACTCTACGCCAATGCCGGCAAACCGCGAGAATCGGTAACCAGGTGATGCGGTAGCTGTTCTTTCCGTAGTCGTAGCGAGGAGGCTCGGCCTGCACCAGTGCGAATATATCGACCAGGACCTCAACGGGGAGAGAATTGACGGGTAGTCGCGCGTTGAGTAGTTCGTCAATGTCCCACATGCTTCGCCGTAGTTCGTGTAGTTTGTGCAACAGCACCTCCTCTTGGCAAGCAATGTCGGCTCTCCTTTGAAGCAACGTATCGACGGCATCATGTTGACCGGTGAGGAGGCGGCCCGCGTGTAACATGGTGTTGTAGCGGAGGCTAATTACTGCAAGTCAGTGCCCAAGTTCATTTGATGCGAACTCTCGAAGACGTACTCAGCCTGCTAGGCTTATACTATCGCTGGCGATGACCGAGCGTAAGTCCTCCGAATCGTGGTTGAGATTTGGGGAGAAGGTGGCACGGTGCACGTTGTCGACTCATTCAGTTCCTACTACTGCGTTCAACCCGGCATTCCCGGGGTCCTGTCAGTGTCAGACTCTTAGCACCCCTGCCACGTACATACTTCTAAGATGGCTCATGCTCATAATCACCGGCGAGCATGTCCACATAATGCGCCGTCGGCCTCGGCAGTGATAAGACGCATGTAGAAAGACCTCATCGCGCTTTGAGACACATACGGGAAGAATGGCACAAGCTCACGGACACAGACATGAAATATTAGCCACCGCTAGCATACTCAGTATGATGTATATGACCGGCACCATTGTACCATGGAGAGCAGATCTCCATGTCGACTCTCATCGACCAGTCAAGACCCTCGCTAAACAACGATATAGCGTATGTACTGTGTAGAAGAAACGTTCTGGGACTGTGACCCGTGAATAGTAGAGCAGGCGCAGTGAAAACCAACGAGAACAGTAGCAAGTCCAATAGAGGAACCGAGAAACCTAACAACCCGCGTGAGACGCGCCTCAAAGGAAACTAGGGAAGTCGCTCACAAGGAAGGCCACTAGACCGCAGCTGGCGTTGAAGGCGCAGAGAGATACTCCGTGTGAGTCGTGCTTGCAGGGCTGAGAGGACCGGACTGCATGGATGACATATAATCCTCTTCAATCGCCTCAGCATCCTCAGCATGCTTGGCGTCCTCCAGGGAGAGAGAAGCGGCCGCGGCCTCCAACTCGACAGGGCCCGGTTCGGCCTTCGTGGGTGTCGATGCCCGGCTCGTATGATCAGCGGCTGAGGCCTGGTCAGGCGATAGCACCTCAGAGGCAGCCTTGGAGCCTGGCAGTGTGACTATCGACGCTATGTCGGCCGGGACGTCGGCCTTCGGCCTGGAAGCCGTCGAAACGGAGGACTGGATCTCCAGAGCTGGCGCAGGCGGCGTCTTGGCGTCCTCCGTACTGTCCTCTGACGGGTCGGTGGCGGAACTGCGAGTCTCTCCTTCAGGTGTTGCAGAGGAAGGGCTATCATGCACATGGCTCGTCGTTGAGGCTCCTTCCGCCTTGTGCGCCTGCGCATCAACCTCCTGCTGTTCCTCCGACTCTGGGAAAGCATCCTCGAGAGCGTCCTCTGTGCTCAATCCGCCCGTCCTATAACTCCCGGACGTCCACATGCTCTTGCTGCGAAGCCCTCCTGGGCTGGGTGCCCCGACCGCGCTACCCGGAACATTTGCGCTCCAACCGCTGACGGTGCTGTCCCAACTTCCTCGCCGCGAGCTGCGAGGGCGGAGGGCACGCATGCTGGCAGCCACGTCCTGGTCGTAGTAACGTTCCCCTTCGACACCTTCATCGAGCTCTCCCATGAAATGGCTCGTGCTGTCGGTCAAGCCTACCGCATTGCTCCATTGGGAGATCGAGTCGTCTGCCATAGACGCACGGCCAGAGAGCGCAAGTGCTGAGACACCGTTGCGCACACCCGGCAATCCGAACGCCGATGAGGCGAGGGTCAAGACTGACGCGTCATCGGGCGGTGGGGAAGATGGGCGAGGATTGTTCCTCGGATGATGCGTGGTGTATTGAGGGGCGCTCAATTGCGCACCAGAGTTGCCCGACGACGGTCGTGACGGACTCGTTGGCGAGGGAGGAGGGAAAGCCGAAAATGTGATCGAGCCCGCAGACGGACCAGACGAGTGTGTGCGGATGTGTGGCGGCAAGCGATGACCTGGAGTGGTGGGTGTAGGCGGTGCTTGCGCGATGTGCGCCATGCCACCAGTCAGATCGACGCTTAGCAAAGTGGTAGGCTTCGTGCTCGCAGTCACGCTCCGGAAGGTGCGCGAATGCGAGAGATAAGAGGACGAGTCGCGAGAGGGAGAAGGGG
Organism: Lentinus brumalis; assembly: GCA_001792895.1. Lineage (NCBI taxonomy): Eukaryota > Fungi > Basidiomycota > Agaricomycetes > Polyporales > Polyporaceae > Lentinus > Lentinus brumalis. The sequence continues at coordinate 2,866,335 of MARA01000002.1, read as the reverse complement.
AAGGAGGGGAGCTAGGAGGCAAAGGGCGTACGGATGCATCTTCGTCTGCCTCGAACTGGCTTGTGGGTGAGTACAGCGACTCGCGGTCCACAGAAGATTGCGACCCGTCATCGGAGTCACTGTCGTACGAACGACTATTGCCATCGTCTGTCTCGTTCAGCGAGATGGTGCCGCGAAGGCTGCGCGAACGGTTCCGCCTTGAACCTGTCGTGTTACTCCGAGTGCGCGACTGAATCGATAGCGGGGGAGGGGCAGGCACAGATATGCGACGATGTTGCTTCTCCTTGCCCCGGGGAGATGACGCGCCATACCGCGGAGCGTCGGATTGACGTCGGGTACGCGTCCCGGCGAGTTTGCGCTGAAACCAGTTGATGATTGGTTTACTCGCCCGACGGGACACTTTCTTCATATCCTCGCGATTTGAAGTCTTCGCGGGAGCCGTCATGGTAGCCGCCACGGCCTTGGGGACGTCCTTCTTGGACTTGGCGGTCGAAATGGTCGAGGAACGGGGCGCCGACGCATTCGTCTTCGACGCTCCCTTCGAAGGTGATGAGCTCGCAGGATCCACCGGCTGAGGGACGGGCGATGCAGACATGACGATGGTGGTGGTGGTGAGTGGTAGAGGTGGTGGCTGCGACTGAGCCGACGCCCAGCAACCATGGGTGTGGCGGTGCTCCTGAACCATGTGTATGCAAGTCTCCATATGAAGTACAAGCTAGACGCGCAACAGACGCATGCAAACAACTCATAGACCTTCACAGGCCCGGACAAGAGCAGACATAAACATACGGCGACGCTGGGAGAGGACACGGAGGCTCAAAAGACCACTACTTTCTTCTTTTTCGGTGCTGGAGCATCTCCGAACGCCCGCACGACCCCAGAGTGCGCCCCGACCTTCACCCCCGCCTTCTTCTTCGCCTTCTCGCCCACTTTCTCCGATCTGTCCACCTCGGCAGTCAGTCGCTTGAACGTGTGGAAGTCGTCTTCGTCTGCGCCGCTCTCCCGACCGGTGCCGACGAAAACTGTCGTCGCGACAACCTCTGCAGCAAGTACTGAGTGAGAAGTGCTCCCGACGTAACATCTGTACTACGTACCCTTTTTCCTCATGGGACAATCCTTGGCCAGATGAGTTGTCTCCTTGCATAGCTTGCAGCAGCCGCCGTTCGGGTATATGCCCTTGGACTGATTTTGCGGGCATTTCGATGCGAGGTGACCTTTGCCAGAGCAGACGAAACACGAAGCGAAGGGTAACGGATTCTCCGGGTCTACGGGCTCTTGGCATCTTGACAGATTATGTCGACGCGAGCCGCACCTTACGAATTCGCCTATCAGCAAGGGGTTCGCTGCGTGGACAGATACACTCACCGGTAGCATATACCGACAGCGTCACGACCGGACTTCGCTGCAGGCTTGCCATGCTCGCCCTCTACTGCGTCTGCGGCCAATGTATTTGTGCAATCTCTCGCAGAGTGGCCCCTCTCTCTGCACGCGAAGCATATTGTTTGACTATGCTTGTCGTCTATCCGCTTCACCCTCCGTTGCTCTGAAGCAAACTTGCGCGCGTTCGCATCTGAAGGTACAGTTAGGACAGACCGGAGGATACGCATGCATGGGCATACCTTTTGGGTGACGCTTGTCGAACTTCTTCCCCTTCTTGTCATTGTCTCCCACCCTCGGCTTCTTCGCCGGTCGCTCAGAGGTAGCCTCTTCATTCTCCCCACTCTCCTGCGCACCCCCTCCCCCTTGCTCCTCTGCCGCTCCGTCTTGCGCTGCTGTGGGAAACTTCTTCTTCTTCGCGCGGACGCGTTTCCGTTTCTTCGTCTCGGATTCAGCAGCACCTTCTCCCACAGGATCTGCGACCTTGGTGGACGTATTTGCAGGTTCCTTCTGAGTCTCAGTCTGGGGCTCGTTGTCGAAGCCAGCCTGGACATAAGTTCGCTTTCGAGCAAAGTTGGTGTATCTTGTCATCGTGGAAGCCTGGGTACTGTAGAAGGCGAGCAGGACAGTGGTGGCAGATTCACAAGATCTACAGCACCCGATCGGGCAGGATCGACGGCAACGGCGTCAACTCCCGAGTATGTATCATAGTCAAGCCTCTTCCTCCTCCTCCATCTCGTCCTCCCAAATTACATCTGCTCTGTATCTCTTGCTTGCTCGCACTATACCCATGTTCGCACGAAGACTCGGCTCCGTGCGCCCTGCTCGCACATCCGTAGACCAATGCATGCGTCCGCGTGTGCGTAGATCTGCTCTCGCGCTACGAACCACCCGCTGTGCACCCTACGTGACAATATCTGATCCGCCGAAGCCTGGAGAGTCCTCTCGTATATCGCTGGCACATCCGAAGGACCCGTCGAATCAGCCAATCCCCTCCCAGGGATCTCCGTTCACCCCTCCTCCGAGTCCTTCGACTCCTCCACCGAGCACGGATGGTACCATGGTCGAGGCCTCCGCTCCGCCGGGTGACGGTGTGAATCCTCTACCTCCTCCAGACGCATCCGTACCTGCGAAGTTTGATCATCCGCCAATTGACCCACAAACGGGTCTATCTCTGCCGGTTTCTCCCCCCGTGCACATCAATCCACCCTTCCACACCCACAAGTTCTTCAGTGTCCTGGAGAAATCCTTCCCAACGCCAATTGCGCGCAACCTTATGCGCGTGTCGCGTGCGCTACTCGTAGACAGGATAGGACGAGTCAAGAGAGACGCTTTGACCACGCAGGACTTGGAAGCTGTGAGTCGTGTGCCAGGTCGCGTATGTGACCTTTCGCTGAAAGCATGCATTGTCTCTAGCAAGCGTACCTATTCCGAGCCGCCCTCTCTGAGCTGCGGTCAGAGACAACTGTCTTTACCAGGAACGAGACCGCTGCCATGCGTGCGGCGACTGCTGCGCTCAGACGGGAGGTGGACACCTTGGGCAACCGCTTGAAGGAGGATATAGCCACGCTGAAGCACGAGTGAGCAGCCATTTCTATATTTAACCGGTGCAGACGTTGACACCGCTCGCAGGATACAAATGGACCTCGATAGTCGAAAGAACGAGGCGAAGGAGGACCTGAAGCGCATCGACCTGCAGATTGAAGTTCGTATCTGCCATCTCACTGCTTGGTGACCCTCTGACCAAACGCATGCTTTCGTAGGAGGTTCTGAGTCGAGCTCTGATCACAATCAGCGAGCTCAAGACCCAAGTGGAGGAGTCTCGGTGGGAGAAGCTGAAGGCTGCAGTCGGTACGTTTCTCGCGCTGTTTGTGCGCTGGGCGGTCCTCATTGGTTGAACGTTGCAGTGGCGCTGGCGGTATTGTCGGTAGTCATCATCATCTCGATGGAGATATATGTGGTCCAGCCGAGCAGGCAGAAGAAGGAGACACCCCGGCCCCGCCTCCTCCAGTGATCATGCCCGGCGGCGACCAGCCATATCTTGTATGATTGTGCTGCCGGTTGGCTTCCCCATGGCCTCGGGTGCGCTTGTTGAGAACAGTTCGCGATTGTTAGCGCGTTGACGAAGATAGACTGGAAGGGTACGTTGCTTGGACTTTCACGATGCAGAGGTGAAGACGACGCAAGCTGACTTGATCTTCAGACTGCATGTATCATACATATCACGGACTGTCGCACATAGACGTCTAGACACACTCCTTGGTGTTCATATAAGTCGAATAGTACATTTACCTTACACATCTACCAATTATATCCTGCCTCGTGACAACCATATGCGCATGAACCCAGAACACCAAGAAGGGAGAACGCGAGTGGAGGAATCGTGTGTAGTGCTCCACCATCATCGTACCTCCAGCTTGTCTAGCTTGTCTGCGAGTGCGTCTGCGCCCGCGTCCTTCGGGCTCGCAGTCCCGCTCGCCACCGTCTCCCCCTTCTCCTTATCCTTCCCTGCCTCGCCCTCGCCCTCCTCGTCCTCGTCCTCCCAGTTGTCCTTGACCGCCTCCACCTCATCCTTCTTCTCCTTCCTCTTCTCCTTCCGCTTCTCGTTCTTCTTCTGTGCCTTCGACATGCCTGCCTTGGACGCGGCAGGCGTCGCGGCCTTCGGTGGGGGTGCCCAGCCGATGATGTGCCCCTTCGGAAGAGCGTTCGCCTCCGCCTGTGCCTGCCGCGTCCCCCGGAAGCGGCGGACGTCTTCCTGCGGGGTGAAGCCCGGTCTTATCTTTCTCTCCTTGCGGACGCTGCAGCGAGAGCGAGGGTCAAATCACGGGCAGGGGTACGGGGGTGCGCGACGATTCACGGTACGCGGGGGTCGGGGGACGGGTGAAGGCATGTCGGATGTCGGTGAACGCGTTCGCACGGGTCGTATGTCAGCACGATATCATGCAGAGAATATCGGAAGCAGCGTACGTTCCATCCGATCTCCGTGATTCTGGGATAACGCGTTCGAGGGTGCGCGGGTCAAGCGCAATGCCAGAGGCCGTTGTTTCAGGGACGATGGGAGGTTTCGACATGATTTCGAGATTGATATGTATGGCAGCCGACAACCACTATGATTTCGAATAGTAGGAGTAACAGTTCGGGTCGAGGACGTACTTGAGAAAGTACATGTGCCCGCCGCTGCCTCAGTGATACTGGCATGATCGACTCACCGCTACATCTAGACGCCCAAGGACCTTGCCGCCTTGCGCTGCCTTGCGTCGATTTGTCGAGAGGACGCGCGACGATCGTCGAAGTTCACGCATACACACGGTCACGAAGACCCAGAGAGCATCACAAGTCATTACATTCGTGCGGTACATTAGTGATGTGGGTTTTTTGCTTAAGAAGTAGTGCAAAGTCGCTGGATTGACGAAGCGACGATACAAGTTGACGAACGAATAAACGGCACCAGACCGCGCTGGGGACTGCATGGATAGCGTAAAGTGACAAACGCAACCCAACATAGATATGGACGATCGGGAGTGCAGAGCGGGGAAGGGGGATTGCATGGTTGTTGAACAGATCCAAGTGGGAATATGCGGGTCTGTAGCGGTAACAGCAGAGGCCGCCAGCTCGGATCCTCGTGTAATGTTGATTGGGCACTTAGGCGGCAGCAGCAACGGGGGCTGCCTCAGCCTGCGCCTCAGGCTGCTGCTCCTTCTTCTCCTCTGCCTGCTCCTCCTTCTTCTCCTCTGCCTGGGCATCATTCCCCTCGTTTCCCTCAGACACGTCGCCGTCGTTGAGTGGGTTGACCGCGATCTTGACCGCGATAGCCCTGCCACCAACCTCCTTGCCCTGCAGCGCCTCGAGGGCCTTCTTCTGCTCGGCCTCATCACCGACGTCGACGAAGCCGTAGCCCTTGCTCTTGCGGGGCTTTCCCCAACGACGGCGGACAATCCGAGCGCTCTTGACGTTGATACCAGCGTCGGTGAAGAGTGCGGCTAAACCAGCATCGTCAATGTTGAAACCGAGGTTCGCAACGAAGAGCACGGTCTTGGAAGGCTCGCCCAGGGGATCCTCGCCAGCGGGACGAGGGGGACGAGGGGTACGAGCCTTGCGCGGCTTGGGCTTCTTGGCGGCATCACCCTCAGCGGCGGGGGCACCCTCAGCAGGCGCCTCACCGTCGGAGGACTTGCGCTTGGGCTTGCGCTGAAGGCACTGATCAGTTTTTGGCTCGTATATGCCACAGCGGACAACTCACAGCCTTCTTCTTCTTCTTGGGCTTGGCTGCGTCGCCCGAAGCGTCGGCCTTGGCCGCGTCAGTGGAGGCGTCGCCGTTCGCTTCAGCCTCGCTGACCTCGCCAGGGACGGACTTGCTACCACGGCGACCAGTCCTCTTCTTGACACGCCTCTGCTTCTTCTCGTTGTCCTTCTGATCGGCGGGCTTGGCCACCTCGACGATCACGGTGCGGCCATCGAGCTCCTTCTTGTCGAGGAGCTCAACAGCCTTCTGTGCGGCCTCTGCGGTAGTGAAGGAGACGAATCCGTAACCGGCAGAGCGGTTGCCGCCGCGCATGATGACCTGAGCAGAAAGACTGCAAAGATGAATGAGCATATAGACTCGGAACCGACTAAATGCGTGGAAGTAGGAGCCTTCTGGGCAGTCGGCCATCAGAGTCTCTCGCCCCATGAGACCTGCAGTTCGACAGATATATGAAGTTCTCCCATCTCGACGGTGAGCAACTCTGGATAACTGGGACACCGCCAGTGCATCGAAGGTCGGTAGTGGCGCGCACCGCTACAGATAAAGTCGCACTCCGCACCGGGCGATTTTGCAAAGAAACGTTAAAAGAGAACGTGGCCAATGCGAGACCACTGCTCAGTGCAGGAGAGGACTATGTCTGGAGGGGCGACTGTCCTTCGAGGCCCGAGAACGTGTGCCGAGTCTGAGCCTGGGTCCGACACTCGAGCCCGCGTGTCGGCGGCCCTAGCATGACAAGGAGGCATGCCGACGCGAGCTTCTCATCGGTGATTGGAAGCAGCACTACTCAACACAGAACTGAAGGTGCCAGAGAGCCACTCGGCTACCAGAGGGGCGTTCCTGAGAGGGTGAAGAAACCGCTGAGTACGTACACTTCGCTCTGGACAGGCTCAAAGAACGTCTTCAGCCCTTCATCCGTGGTAGTGTACGCAAGGTTGCCGGCAAAGACCTGTGGCGGACGGTGGGGATGAGGGGCGCGTGCCACGTCAGAGATGGAAAAGGACAGACCTTGAAGCCAGGAGTCTCTTCGACGACAGCCTCTTGCGCAGCCGGAGGCACGCCATTCTCAGTGACGGGGGCGGCGGGGGCGTCAGACATTTTGAGGTGCTGGACGGGGATGGACTGGTGGGTTTTTCGTGAGGATGAACTTGTTGAACCGGTTTCTTCGTGTCAAACTTGGGGGTTGAGAAGAAAGGTGTGAGCGCGGGCAGATGCCTTGTTTTGATACCTGGCAAACTCCGCTCATAGCCTATTACGTCGCCATGGCTGCTCATCAGCGTCCAGCCTGCGCTGGCCACGCTACAGATTATCAGAAAATTGTCATTTGGGGCAGGCACTGGCAGGCAACGCGGACAGGCCTGTGCAACGCGCACAACACGCTGTCCGGCGAGGGCAGCAGGCGGCGAGGACGAGCGCGCGGGGGGCGCCCGCGCTGAGCAACCGTCGGGCGCAGCAATTCTGGGCTGCGGGCGTTGATCAGACGTCCACGGTAACCGTATCATGGTTTAGGATGGAGATCCCTGGCCGGGTGGGGAAACAATGTACGCGCACGAGGATCTTGGTCTCGTACCCAGACTATGTACGGGATGAGGTCGCACCCCACCACCGCACCACACCCGAACGTCTGGGGCAGTTTGATAGAGACCTCCTACCTCCCCCTATTTGAAATTCAGTCACGGTCACGAATCTCGCGTAGCCGTGATCTCGGTCACTTGCGTGCCAGCCACCGTCCCGCGTCGTCGCAGGGCAGCCCGGGGTTCTTGAACGTCGACGCGTTGCTCGGAATCCAGGTGTATTTTATGATTGAGCATTGCGTGTGTTCTCACTGTGCCTATACTGACATTACCAGTATCTGATCAAGAAGCGCCAAAAACCGCAATAGTAATGCACTTTGGGGTCTTGCCCAATATTACTGTCACTCATCTGTGAGTTACAATGGTTGGCACAAATCCCTCCGGAGCTTCTGAACATGCTCAATTCTGCTCTTGAGACGAACGAGGGTTACAAGTCCATCTTCTGCGGACTTGCACTGTTGTCAGCGGCCTCAAGCCTCGGTACATCACACGATTGTAGCATTTGATACAAAATTCTTCCAGTATGTGCTATGCTATTACGCGCATGTCTACCTGATTTTCCGACGCTGGTTGATGCATTGAGGTGGAGGAAAGGAAGTAAGTCGCGCAACCGTGACGCGTGTGCGGGCGCTTGGTACCATATACGGGTGCCTAAACGCCCGTATGAGCGCGACACGCGAGATTCGTGACCGTGACTGAATTTCAAATAGGGGGAGGTAGGAGGTCTCTATCAAACTGCCCCAGACGTTCGGGTGTGGTGCGGTGGTGGGGTGCGACCTCATCCCGTACATAGTCTGGGTACGAGACCAGAGGATCTGCACGCTCCCAGTCTAGAGACGGACTGTATGCGCCGCCCGCCGCCTTGGCGAGCAGGTCGCTGTCGCTGGTGGACACTGGGGCCTGTTTGGGGTCCGTGCGTCGCTTGGCAGCTTACATAAGCGGCTGTTGGTGACTACCGTTTTCTTCGCTGCGGCCGTCGTTGCAACCCACAGCTCTTTCCTCTCATCCACGTCGGTCTCCTCCTCCCTCCTCCCTCCGGGCCCACACACTCTTTTCACGCCCGCCGTTCGTTACATCGCACACAATGGCCTCCAAGCTTCTCAACATGGTTGCCCTCTCCTCTCTGGCCGTTCTGGCCGTCACCTTCGGGCCCGCGTCCACCAACGCACTTTCCACCGGCCATTCCCACATGGCCCGTCACATCGACCACGCACCCATCGCGAAGAGGAGGCGCGACACCAGCAAGCGTTGCAAGGTCCGCTCCAGCACCCTCAGCAGCGAGGCCCACTCCTCCACGGCGCAGCCGCAGACCACCGCCAAGGCCCTCGTTGAGTCCTCTTCCACCAAGGCCGCCCCCGTCACGACCAAGGCTCCCACGAAGACGTCTACTCCCTCCGCGCCCGCGAGCACCCAAGGCTCGGGCGCTGCTGGCAGCGGCAAGTTCGGCCAGAAGGGCTCCAAGATCTGCAACGCCTGGGGCGATGGCAACGACCTTGCTGCCTTGAAGGCGTTCAAGACCGAGCACGTTGTTGGGTGCGTGTTCACTTCCCGTCTCAACGGTCCGGTTTTGCTGACGCGGACCCTATAGTCTCTACGATTGGGGTGTTGACAAGCCGGACGGCGCTGACGCCCTTGGTTACGACTTCTGGCCCATGCTCTGGGGCGGCTCTCAAGACAAGATTGACGCCTTCGAGAAGGCTATGGCGAAGGACAAGTTCGGCACGATCGTCCTCGGCTTCAACGAGTGAGCGATATGTGTTTGTGATATGTCTTGCCTTGCTGATTGTTCTGTCTGCAGGCCCAACGAGCAGGGTCAGTCAAACATGGACCCGGAGACCGCTGCGTCTCTCTGGAAGCAGCACATTGAGCCCCAGGTCGCCAAGGGCTACAAGACTTGCTCTCCGGCTATGTCGTCTCGCCCCAACGGCAAGCAGTGGATGAAAGACTTCATGAAAGCTTGCGACGGATGCACGGTGCGCGCTTTTGCACGTTTAGTATAGGGTGTGACAACTGACTTTTCGCCTGTGCCCAGATCGACTACCAGTGTGTCCACTGGTACGACATCGGGTTCGAGACCCTCAAGACCTACCTCGAGGATTACCACAACCAAGTTGGCCTCCCCATCCTCCTCACTGAGTTCGCCGACCAGAACTTCAACAACGGTGCTCAGGCTACCCAGAGCGAGATCTTCGAGTTCATGGGTCAGGCGCTCAAGTTCTTCGACGAGACCGACTGGATCCTCGCTGCTTGCCCCTTCGGTGCGTATTCATTCTCTGGGTTCATCGTGCTCTTGTTTATCTCGCGACTGTTAGGTGTCATGCACGATCTCCAGGGCGTCAACACGCTCAACCTCCTCCAGTCGTCCAGCGGCGGCCCGACTGACCTCGGTTTTATGGTCATCAACAACTCCTACTAAGTTGTTGCATGTCTGATGACCGACAGACGCGGGTCGTTGCTCACGCAGTCTCGTTTCCGAGCATGACTACGATAGAACTTCGTGATCACCCTAGTACCTATACCCCTTCCCTTCTTTTCGGGCCGCTGTGCCTCTGGATAGGTGTTGATGGTGGCTACCCTTATCTGACAGTCGAAGCTGGCTTGTCCTTCACGCTGCTCACTGTGTGGTTGCGGTTGCTGTGCAGATTTTGTCCCGTATCTCCCGTATATCTTTAACCTGACACGTTATCTCGATGTTGTGATGTCTGTGCCCCCAATCCAGCATATATCAGCAATGCATGCACGGTTTTGTATTGACGAGCTGCGAACGATGAGCTGGGTGCGGTCGTGAGAACGCTGCCGTGCACCGGAATGGACGGTCGGCCGAACGACGTGCATGCACCCAATCCCATGGTCGACCTCGTTCCGCCGGCGCGGCCATAGTCACAGTGCCCAAAATTACGCCCTCTGTAGCGACAGCTCCGTCTTGTTCACATACATCCACGATCCCCGTGTCTCAGCTTGTCGCGCCTGTGATGGTCAAACATCTGCCGCCAGCGGTCAAGCAGCTGCTCACTCTACGCAACCCGCAACCTCGCCCGGCGCCGCCACTGTCTAGACTGAACGCGGTGCTCGCGAGCACGTTTCAGGACGCAAAGGCGAAGAAGGCTGAACGAGGATGGCTGACTCTCGCTGTGCGTAACGATGCGTCTTTATCGCGCTGCTCGCGTATGTACTTACGATGTGTTCGTTGCACAGACATGCACGCTCCTCACCGCCAACGCGCCGCCAACCATCGGCCACCTGTACCGGTTTACTACTCGGAGTGACCCAGACCACGCGGAGACGCGTCGGGGATTGGCTGAAGCACTGGACAAGGCCGCAGTCATGCGCGAGTCTGCGTTGAAGAGCTGTATCTTCGTTGGCGTTCCCCGGGTGGGTACCAAACAAGTTCCACCTTCTCTCTCAAGCTGACGAGCTTCCGAACTGCAACCACACAGACGATTCTGTCGCTCGCGAGTTTGCACGAAGCCATCGAAGACGATGTCAGGCAGGGGCTTCGGAAGACGTCGAAGAGGTACGCCCTACTTACGCCCGAGCGCGCCGCATATAGCGATGTCCCACACCGGGCTGATGGATTGGCACGCACACAACACTTGAAATGAACTGCAAAATGAACTGCAAAATGAACCCTACCCGCCGCGTTGGGATGCTTATTCCAGGACGGTCACGACGGAGAACGTCGAGGAGATCGTGGCGCGCGGACAGGCGCTGTGGGCCTCCATCTATGAACCACACGCGGAGAAGCTGTACAATAAACTGGGCTCCTACCACCCGGACTTCATAAGTGAGTGTCTTTCGTGCACGGTGATGATGTTCGCGCATGTCTTTCGACCGTATGCTCTCTGCCTGGCCAGTATGTTGCCGTGCTATGAAGCTTCTCGAGCACGTTCCTGGCCGGCGCATCTCGTGCATGAGGCTCGAGTCGCTCGCCCGCCGGTGCAAACCCTGCCTTCCCAATATGTGCTTGTACTGCAACATTTGGTCCCGCGAGAGTGTGCTAGAGATGACGCAGGAACCCGACATTGTGCCTATCACCCTTTTGTCCTCCGAGAATGGGGGGTCTCGGGATACACAGGTGCTCCGCCGCCTTGGGCTCGGATACCTCTTACGTCCTTTACTGTTATGGACGATGTTGTATACCAAACGCTTGGCAGAGACGTCCGGCTTGCGCGCGGGTACTCCCGCACTCGCACACATCGCATCCGTCAATTAGCGAGTTGCTACTTCCGCCGACTGGCTCGTCTCTCCAAGTCTTACACATGCTGATGCCCTTATCACTCTGTCGCAGCGTTCATCATACAGGCCTACGGCACGGTTCTTGCGCCAATGCCCGGCGGAGATGCCGAGCAGGGGAACCTTTCGCGTGCCCTCGGCTCGGTCGTCGGTACCGCATGCTTGCGTGCAGAAGGTGGGGTTGGGCCGCAGCTCACTAGCCACGTGTTTGGCCTTCTGAAGGCCCGCTACACGGAAGGCATGAGCGAAGAAGACTACTGGCTAGCAACCGACGAGGGCACGGAGTGGGTCATCCGCACGGTCGACACAATCCTGGACGTCGTGAAGCCGGAGCTGGGCGACGGGTCCGCCGCTCAGGCGAAGCTGTAGTGCTGGGGTTTAGGCCGTTGTACTGTACGTTAATGGGTGTGCTCGTGTATGGCGCGTGGTAGATCGCGATGAGATGAAATGTGTTGTTCTCCCCGTGCGTGCTCGCCAAGGGCGCCCCTGCAGTGCAATGCCCGAAAAGGATGTCGTCTGGACAAATCTGGGAGTCAGGATCTGACATCCACGGTCTGGTTGGCTATCGACGCGGTTACGGCACATCGGGGTCGATCGTTGGATCGTTGGAGCCAGCCAACTGTAAGTTGGCGTGTATCGGGAAGCTAAAGGGGGATGGAGATGCGCAGAAGGACCCTGAGGAGCCCACCGGTCTGGTACCGGAATGCAAGTCCACTTCGATTCGTGACTAGAGTAGTATACAAGGTTGTACATTGACTTATAGATATAAAGATGAAGCGTGCCGCGGCGGAGATGGTACATTTTAGAAGTATGCGTAGGACGGTAGCGTGCTGATGAGAGTGATGGAGCGCAGAGAGAGGAGAAGGGGCTTCTGACGAAGACGACCACAACGAGACAACGGCTCGGCCTCGAGGCTGAAGTTCACAGTCCGAAAGCCATCACGAACCGGTATAACATCGCTGTAACCGTTACAGTGTCCATGAGCGGGGGGTGCATCTGTCCGAGTGTGATCAGCCATCCATCGATTGCGCCCGCCGTGGCCGGGAGGTGAAAGAGAGCGACGTACGACGACTCCTGCGCCGGCATTGCGGACGAAATGTAGCTCGCCGTGGACTTCGCCAATGTTGTACCGCTGGGGTCGTGTCGGGCGGAAAAACGCAATCACGTTGTCGTTCTGGTCCTGCAGCTGTTGGATAATCGATGGTGGCCAGGAGCCAGTTCAGCCTCCCGCGTCCCGGAGCTGAAAACCGCGGCACTGGGCACGCGGCGACAGGCACTCACCACGACGTCATTCGTAGAGTTGTTTGCTGGGCGCCATCGATACTGGTAGCCGTCTGGGCCGTTGAATATCCTGCCGTTCTGTCCGAGGAAACCGACGTCGCGGCGTGCGTTCAGACCGGAGGCGTCCACGCAAACACAGACCGTTCACACACTCACGTAAACGCGGGGATCCGGGCGGACGAGGTCTGCCATGGGCAGCGTGCTCTGCTCGGAGGCGTGTATCAGCCCAGATCGGTGCACAATCTGATCTCCAGGCCACTGCTTACCTTCCCGATTATTGCGCGTCCGAGCCCTCCGTTTGGCGCCCACTCGAGTTTCGCGACGCGGTCCTCCTTGTTCGCGCGGATCGCTCGCCACAGGGTCGTTACGCTCACGCCCTGGCTGTTCGTGTCGGTCTGTGTGCGGGCAGGTCAGCTCCGACAGCATGGAGACATACGCTCGGGAGCGGCGGGAGGCGCACCTGGAACCGGTAGAGGATGCCATAGCTGCCAAACAGCTGGCTCTGGCGGGGGTCCTGGGACGTCCAGGATAGCACTTCGTTACCGGAGCTCGCCATGATCGTCGTGGAATGTCGTCAGTGGGGAAGTTGCGCAGATAGAAGTGTAGGACCGGAAGGCCTGGCGAAGCTGAGTGAGGAGCTACCGTAATTGCTCGAGAGCTTTATATGCTCACCCGCAATGCGAAAATTTCGGTTTCTGCATGATGTGGGGATTTCGATCGGGAACGTGTCGTGGCGGCAGATAAAGCTGAGTACCGCGATTTCCAACGTGCCTCTGGAAGAAGGATGCTGCATGATGTCCTCCGGAGCGTCGTATGTGGAGTGAGGGCCGATGTTCCCTCTGGACGTTGATCGAGGGACACGAGGGAGTCCTGTAGACGCCATCTCTTGTCCTCGAGACTGGCAAAAGAACGAGCTGAGAACGTCGGCTGCGCTTCGATGCCACGAACCAGGGTGGACAACAGAGGCGTGTCGGCGGTCTGCTATGCACTCCATTGTGTAAACCGGTCAAAAACGCGGATATATCCGTCAATAAAAACAACTTCGAACCGCACTTGCCTCTCCTCCTCGTTCGCACACGAGGTACCAAGAAGTCGATCTCGATAAGGCATGTGGGCTGCAACGAGGTGGGTCGGACATGCACACCCAGGTTGGCGGGCCAAGGCGTGGCTGCAGCGTGTAACCAGACATGCCATACGAGGGACAAAGGGCATACCCGTTCCCAGTCAAAGTTCATACCGGGTGCAGGATTGGGGTGCAAGCATGACAAAACCGTCCAAGGATGCTCGCAACCTCCCATCCAAACCGGCAGGTCTGGCCGTGAAATCGGAGTGCTCGAACGCGCAAGATAGCAAGAGTGTGCTGTTTGTGAGGCTCATCTCTGGACGACATACGATAATATCAGAGCTTAACCTACTTCCGTGAACTCTCCGCTGGCATCATGAACCTTGTCTAATGAAGGTGGCTCGCGCCCCTCCACGCGTGGAGAGGCAATTCCGCCCAAACCGCGGACAACCGCCTGAAGCTTCTGCGGTCACGCGCCCATCTACGTCCGATGGCAGAAGAGAGACCAAATGAAGAGAAAGAGACGCTACGGCTCTCGGAAGGAATCTCCTTGGCATATCGTCGCGCTCTACGTATGTACAGACTCCAGGCACATGTGTCAGGATGGGAGGTCCGAGCGAACGACTTCTTGGAAGCAGGACCGTGCGTGCAAGATAATCAATGGGGGTCGGTACGGCACGGTTGAGCAACGGATACGTACACGCTGAGATGGGAAACACACCTGCTCATGCCACCACCTGAATGCCAATCGTGCGCGCCGTGCCAATGATAGTACTGGCGATGGCTTCTAGTCGGAGATGCTTGAGGTGCTCGTCGGTTGCTTTGATTTTGGCGATCTCGTAAACATGCTTCAGGCTAACGGTGCCCACGAAGTCATGGCCGGGACGACCTGTGCCCTTCTCTATACCCGCGGCTTTCTTGAGGAAATACGCGGTCGGCGGGGTTTTGGTGACGAAGGAGAAAGTGCGGTCAGGCTGGACGGTTATCAAGGTGGGAACGGGGACACCAGGCTCAATGTGTCCGGTGCGGGCGTTGAACTCCTTGCAGAAGTCCATGGACTTGACACCACGAGCACCGAGAGCAGGACCGACCGGCGGTGAGGGTGCTGCCTTGCCAGCAGGGATGAGGAGACGCTGCGAGGACGCACATGAGACAAGGCATGGCGAGTGATGCTGGCAGGACTCACAATTATCTGTGCCCTTGCATTGAGGGCCGCTTTTGACATCGCTGGGGACGGAGGGCAGCACCAGTCGGTCGTCGCAGAAGAGGACAAGTCTGGGCGTCTTTGCCCGCTCAGCGAGGGCGAGAGGGGCCCGCCGGCCCGGGGCAATGCACGACGCCACACGCCGCCCTGTTCGGGGAAGCTGGCGTGCTGCGACGGCCACGGTTACGCGTCGCGTCGTCCTTGACTCACACCACCACGTCCAACAGCTCCCGTCCCTCCTTGCTCTCGTCCACCATGAAGTTCCTCGCCCTCCTTGCTCTCGTTTCTGCCGCCGTGGCGACCCCGCTCGCTCTCTACGGCAACGAGCAGTCGCCTCTCGGCAATGTGCTCCCCACCGAGTACCCCGGCTTTGACCTCGACCTCGACGCGCCCCGTCTCGTCCAGCTGGAGGGCCAGGAGGAACCCGTCGTAATGACGGAGCTGGAGAAGGTACCTACATGCGCACACGCCGACCCCCTGCATCGTTCACATGTCGTCATCTTCCCAGATTCAGGCGAAGGCTCAGGGCATCCGGTTCTTCGATGTGTAAGTCGCGAATCCCAGGTTCATGGAAGCTTTCCTCACCGCCTTCTCTAGCACCGAGACGGCAGACCTTGGTTCTCTCGCGCAGTTCAGAACCGCCGCCAAGCGTATGTTGTCTGCCGTACTCCCTGGGCAGGGCTTTCTCACTGACAGAAAACGCAGCGTCGTACCCTCCACCAAGTCACAACGAGTCCGTGCGGGCTGTCCTTGACACCTTGAACATTCAGAATCTCGAGGACGGCATTAAGAAGTTCACGAGCTTCCGGACCCGTTGTGAGTAGCTTCCTCGTGCGTCACCGATCTCTAGGCTCATGCTTGCCCAGACTACCGTAGTGATGTACGTCCAGCCCGCGCCTTCTGACCCGATTCATGTTAACCGCTGTCCAGACCGGCAAGCAAAGCCAGACGTGGCTGCTCAACAAGATCACTGAGGTAGCGCTACCGGTGACCAATTCGATGCCGATTGATCTCACCTCTGTCTTTAGCTCACAAAGGAATTCGCTCCGAAGCTTCTGCAGAACAGCATCAGTATCCAGGAGTTCCCGCATACATGGACACAGAGCAGCGTTGTTCGTCGCTCGCAGGATCCTTTACGTTCTCTGCTCATACTCTCGTGTTCCAGATCGTCAGAATCAACGGCACCTCAACCGACGATGACGGCGTGGTCATTATCGGTGCACACCAGGACAGGTGTGTGTTATAACCAGTGACATAACGATGCCGTCTGAATGCCAACGCCCACCACAGCACCAACAGCTGGCCCTTCCTGCCTGCCCCTGGTAAGCAAGTCATATGGCTCATATTTCGCCACCGTCCTGACACGTTTAGGTGCTGACGATGACGGCTCGGGTTCTATGAGCATCTTGGAAGCGTACCGTGCTCTGATCGCGGCCGGCTGGCAGCCTGAGCGTGCGGTCGAGTTCCACTGGTATGCTGCTGAGGTGCGTTTCCCGCTTCCCTGCTTCGATACGTACCTGTACAGATATGTTTTCGCCATAACAGGAAGGGGGGCTCCTCGGATCTCAAGCTGTCGCGCGTTCGTACGAGAGTCGCAATGCCAACGTTGTGGCCATGAGCCAGGTTCGCGTCTATCGTTTTGAATCTCAGTCTATCAGATCTCACATCTGCATCGCCAGTACGACATGACAGCCTTCGTTAAGCGCGGCACCCGGGAGCAAGTCGGAATAATTACTGACTTCACTGATCCCGAGTCAGTGTTTCCGGTCTATCCTGAGCTTTGGTCACAATTTTTCATACTTCTTCATCGATACAGCTTGACGCAGTACAACAAGGACCTAGTCGATCTCTATCTTGACATCCCCTGGGTTGATACGCAGTGCGGTTACGCTTGCAGTGATCAGTGAGTGTCGAAGCAATCTCTGCGAACGCTGAGCCGTCTCTCTGAAACGCACCACTTAATCTCCCAGTGCCTCGTGGCGCAAGGCTGGATACCCTAGTGTCTTCACCATAGGTGCGCTCCATTGACTCGCTCATCTTTTGGCCGTGCTCATGCCGAACGCTCGATCGAATCATTCGAATTCTCTCTCGCATTCACATGCATCCAGAGAGCAGCTTCCCAGAATCGAACCATCAGTACATCCACACCGCGAACGAGTGAGTAACTCCGACGTTCCTCTACTGGTCAATGCTGATGTCGGCATCGTTCGCAGCCGGTACGATATCTCTGACGAGTTCAGCTTCGAGCACATGCGCGAGTTCTCCAAGCTCGCAGTCGCGTTCGCCGTCGAGCTTGGCGGTTGGTCGAAGTCCTCTTAGAGGTCGATTGCCCTCTCCATCTACTCTGTACTATTATCTACGCACGCTGCCTTGCGCGTTTGGTTGCCCCCTGTACGACGTATACTATCTACATTTCCAGGACCACAGATGACCCGATAGCCCATGATGCCGCAATACGCTCAGTGGTTGTATAAGTTGTACGTACGACGATATCTGGTGTCCGTTCTGACTCGACACGGGTCTTCTTCAGAGCATTCCGCGGGGTTGACGTTGGGTGTCTGCACATGCCTTCCGAGGGGTTCGTGATGTTGCCGGCAAAGAGGGAAGCCTGGAAGTCGCCCTAAACCCCTGCAACTCCGTGATTGCAACCTAGTTACCCTCGGCCGCGCCCAAGGAGCATAGATTCCCTCTTCACGTGTGGCATGCCGGGACATGCGTCTTCCAAGAGAACGTACCGAACGCTCGCGCGAGACGCGAGGCGCGTCCCGTGTGCATGTGGCAGACCGGTCGCGATTATGATTATTGCTAATCCGGACGCGCACCGTGGCGGTCCTTGCGCCCCGCTCCGCTGGAGGTTCTGTGCTGCAGCCACAGGACCACAGAAGATGGATGGAAGACAGAACGCGAGTCAGGGCGTCCGGCGGAAGCCCACAACTCAATTACCTGCACGGTCCTAGTGGCTCGCTCCCATGTCCATACTCCGACGATGCACACGCGAATGCGTCCCTAGCTGTACGGTACCCTGGGCGAGGCCGGACCCTGTCCTAAGACACAACCACCACCACCCAATGGCCCTCACGCTTTAGCCCCGAGCATGCTCCAGAACGTCACCGAATACGCCCCGTACGCGATCACGTCGGACCCAGAAAGCACGGTGTGTGCAACCTCGGCCTGCCGATGGAACTGGAACCGTTCCAATACTTTCTGTCAAGAGGTCGGATGGACAAGTCAGCACAGAATCAGATGGATGTGGCGTGGACGTGGGTATGGAGCAGGGAGCAGGCAGGATGCTTGATCGGAACCAGAGGGTACTAGGGGATGGAGACATTCCAGCCGCTGGAGGAGGCCACGCACCTTCTGGGCACCATTCCGGTAGTCCCAAACCAACACCACACCATCACCATAACCGCGCGCGAAGAACGAGTTCATCGTCGACCCCCGCGTGTAGCGGCTTCCATATCTATGGGCGGAGGAGCTGCTGTCGGACCACGAGGAGCTTGCGCTTGCAACCGAGTTCGTGTCTGCGATCGTCCGGCTACCCTTCGAGGGAAACGCAGGGGTGGCGGAGCGATACCCAAACTCGAGCCATGGTTTGCGTGCAAACCCGCCAGCGCGCAGGTCATACAGCTGCACCTGGTGGTCCATATGGTCGATCTAGCCACAATTTTGGTTAGCACCCGTGCCGTCGTTAATGTCTCACTCTCTTAACCGCTGACCTACCTCGAGCGCAATGAGGCGGGGGTCTTGAGGGTGTACGTGCACTTGGGTGATCTTCCCTGAGACGCGTTCTGAGTCGGCGTGCGCCAGCGCGGCCAGCTTCGTACTTGCAATGCGGTCGCCGGCAGCCGAGTAGACTGTCTCGTCCCATCCGCAGTAGGCTAAGGCATGCACAGGTTGCGTGTGGTCCGTCGGGATACGTACTGAGCTTGCAGACCACCCCTCGCGGCTCTTTCTTCGACCGCTGCCGCGCGATATCTTCCAATGATGGACCGTCTTGTCGTGGCCGCCTGACACGAAACTGTCGCCGGATACTGGTGCGAGGCATGCGATTCCTCTGTTGGGAAAGCACTTTCCGAGACTGCGATTCTCGATCACCTTGGAGTGCGCCCTGTAACTAAGATCATGCCGGCACGGCCGCTGCACTCACATCCAGCATTAGTTTACTGAATACAAGGATTGTAAGCGTCTCGTACCTGATCATCTCCTACGGAAATTAACGACACCTGGCATGGGCCACGATTGTACCCGACTACGACGATATCGTCACCTATGAGACACGCGTCTTCAACATGCCGAGCGTCGTCCTCCACAGGAAGAGAATGAGTCGATATTCGCATCCTGTACAGCCACCCAATTCAGCGTTCCATAACGCAAACGAACATCGTGCAATCACACACTTCCGTCGCTGATCGACGAAATGGGCTTCGCCACGCATAAGGATCGTGGTCAGAGGGTTGCCCGGGTTTACAGGCGCCAAAAGCCGCCTGCCCCGCGCGTAGTCTGCCTTCGGAATGACCACCGTGTGCCCGGAAGTAGGATCGCTGGGACGCTGGCGGTCAACCTCCGGGTCGTCCTCTGGAGATTCGTCCGTTTCACCACTCAGTCCTGACTCGGATCGTCGGGCACGACTGCTATCGGAGGCGTTACGCCCCGTTTGAAGCGCAACCCTTGTATTGGACCGGCCCATACGAAGGTTCCGTGAAGAAGCCGTGTTTGACCGTGGTAGACGCAGTCCCGAGACGCTGCTGCAAGTGCCGATTACGTCTGCACCTTCCTCGGACTCGTCGCTGCCACGGCTTGGGCCTGGTTGGCCGTCTTGCACCTGGGGACGTCGGCCCATGAAGCGAGGAAGGGCGATGGTTTCGGCGCGGATGCGAAGGCTAGAACTTTCTACCACTTGATCTTGAGGACGACAGTGGGCGAATGCAAGGTTCCGACGCGGAGTAGAAGGAATGCGGACATGGCGGGATGAATTGAGTCCAGCACGACATTCGGTCCGGGATGAACCAGAGGCTGTGTAATCCGAAAGAAGCTCCGACGTATCATAGGAGCGAGGAAGGAAGGGAAGTCCAGGAACAGCGTGAGTCTGTGCTGGCGGAGGAGAGGTCCTTGCCACGGATGACTCTCTGCTCGAGGGACGCGTCTCAGCATCACTAGAGTCTTCCGCAAAACTCTTCCATGTGCCATAGTCAGGTATTCGCACACCACGACTCTCGGGCTCTTCGAAATCCAGGACAGCGGGGAGCTGAGAGTGTCAGAAAAGTCATCGTTCCGGGGGTGAAGCGGCTATCTGTCTCATCGAACTGACCTCCTCTGTCTGCTGACTGTCTCCCGATGTTGGAGAGCCATGTCGAAGACGCACGGACCCGTTCACCAGGTCCGGTGAGCTATCGTTGGACCATCTGAAGGGTCGCACACTACGTCATTGACCGGGAACATGAGGGAGAAGGCACAAACCTTCTTTCATTGCCTCCCCGGGTTCCCAGGCTTAGTGCAGGGCGATTCGAAATGTCCGTGCGAGCCTCCGTGTCATACGGGGTAGCAGTTCGGTCTTGAAGGGCCGACGAGGAAGGAACAACTCCTCGGAGTCCTACGCTATTCCCTTGGATCAATGCACCGTCGTCCACGTCGTCTTCAATGACGATGGGATTCGAGGCAATTCCAGTATCAGCTCCATGTAAGGAAATCTCGGTGCAAGCCAGTTTAGTAGAAGCAGAGGCAGAGCGAGCATTCGAGCGAGGGACGCCGGACAGCTCTTCCGTAGCAGATCGAGAGGTTGCGCGGAGCAACACTCTGTCAAGGTCTTCGGACCGTATGCCCTGTCTGTAACATGCATACCCCATGAGCAGCCTGGGAGGAACCGACAGCTGAGAGGTGAAAACGCACACCGACAGCAAACTCCGGATATCTTGGTTAGGTGCCGTGACGTCGGAGACCCTAGTGTGGAATACATTCTCATGAACATCTCATGATGTGGTGAATGACATACCAGTCGAAAGCGATACCGTCAGACCTCCAGTCATCTGCTCTCAGCCCGATCTGGTACGCCGCAAGTGAACCTAGTCACTTACAACAGCCGAGGAGCTCGGACCAGGCGCTTTCCTTCACTTGCAAGTTGCGCGGTGGTCTGCAAGATAAGGTCGTTGATGCTTGTGTGGTTCAAGTCTTGTTGTAGCGACGGAGAGAGCGACAAAATCTCTTGGCCACTTGCAGGCCGCTCGACGCCTGCCGCAGTGGTCGGGGCTACCGTCGACTTCCGACTCTTGCTTTCGTCTTTCTTTGGATCCGCGATGCGTATGCGCCTGATATCATCAAATCGTCGAGGTAATGGTGAAGCAGAGCGTTTGGTAGAGCTACTCATCCGCCGACGGAAGCAAGATGCAGAGTGCGAGAGAGAAAAGTCAACTGCAGCTTGACTGCAGCGACATGATCGCGGTAAAGCTTGCTTTATAGGCGTCTACGTGATTGCAGCGCTTGACATCATAGCCTTGCTGCAGTCAGCGGCTCATATCCTGCATACTTACCTCTACATAGTTCGCACTGTCATGTCCGATGAAGAGGATGACTATCTCTCAGACAAGTTCCTCGTAGAGGCAGCTGCGGCATCCAGCTCGTCAGCCTCGAAGACCTACGCTGACCGCCGCAAGGAGGAACTCAGGAAGGCCGCCCTCAAGAATGAGCAGAATCGGATCAAGAGCCGTCGCGAGCGCGAGCTAGAAGCCCGCGAGGAGGCCCTGAACCGCTCTCTATTTGAACGCGCACAGGAGGAGGCGCAGGAGAGCGGGCAGCAGAACAAGGCGTTGGCGATGATGATGAAGATGGGCTTCAAGCCGGGGCAAGCGTTGGGCAAGGATGATGAGCCCGCCACCGCCACGCTCGGCGGTCGCAGCAATGCGGGCATCGGGTCTGGAAGCAGGAACGTAAAGACGGAAGACGAGGAGCCTCCAGCGTTGCCGCAGGTCCAAGAGCAGGATGCTGAGCCGGTGAGGGCGGGCATCGGTGCGCGGCCTGCACACGACGCGGTAGAGTCTGCTATGAAGCAGGAGAGGCCATCGCATCGAACCGTCCCACTTGCGCTCAACGAATGGGAAGGTGCAACTTCTCTGGTCACTCGACTTCGCGAGTACTGAACGCACATCACAGGCAAGAAGGGTATTGGCACCCGTAAACGCGCCGTGTCGCCCACTGCGCCGGAACGGCTCGCAAAGATGGCCAAGATGGCGGACGATCGTACACATGGCTCTTTCCGTGACCGCGCGAAGCAGGAGTACGAGGAGCGACGGGCCAATGGACGGCTTCGCCCCGCCCAGCGGACGTGCGTCACTCTGGACGAGAAGGCTGGCATTCAGGTGTGTTCTGTACGCTTGCTTGCGTCTTGCTGGTCCTGATCTTTGTTCTAGTTCAACGTCCTGTGGCTGAACCCGGAAAGTCCAGAGACATTCCCAGAAGGTCTGCTCGATGCGTTCGACGACCCCGTACTGGTCGCATCTATTCAGCGGCATCGAGCAGACCACTCTCTGGAGGGTCGTCTGCGTGCAAAGATGCAGGCCGACGCCCTCAGGCCGCTCAAGTCTTCCTTGGACGACGTCGATGCCGATGACAGTCGTGAGAAGCCCGAGCTACGCAAATCGCCCTACTCCCAAGAAGAATTTCAAGAAGCGATTCAGTTCCTGAAGCTCGGGGTGCGTCTTCTGCGTTTCATCTCTGCCTATGTCCGCTCTCTGACCGAGTTTTGGATGATCATGACCTTGTTCATGATGAACGGGATCCCGTACCCACAGGCACAGGATCGCCTCACGCTCGTCCTGGACTATCTCCGTCGAAAGTACGCTTACTGCTTCTGGTGCGGCACGCAATACGAAGACGCGGAAGACATGGAGAACAACTGCCCCGGTCCCGACGAAGACGCCCACGACTGAATGACAGATACAAGGCCTTGTAACCCCGTGTCTTCCATGGCAATCGCATTCTCATTGTCAACGTCAGGGTCTATCTGGCTGCGGACGCTGCGAAGCGTCAGAGCTCAATTGCGTTCCGCGCCCCACCCCCGGATTTGTTCTCCCCGGCGTCAGGCATCCATCCAGCAGATAGTCAATCACCATGCTGTCAGACGGTCGGTGAGGTTGTTTGCTGCGGAAGGTGGAACTGCTGTCTGGTGTGGTATTTTCGTGCAGTGCGACAGCTGACACGTATCACTAGTACTATGCTATGTACTGCTGCTCTTCATTGTCCTTCTCCCCCAGAACCGGAACGCAACGAACGAAGATCGAAAGGACGGTGTGGTATCTATGTGTGAGGAGCCCGAAAGCAAGAATATAGCATGTACACGACGACGACGACGTTGTCAACAGTCCGACAAAAGGAGTGTGTCAGCCAAGCTCGTATCGAGACCCGACCACCGCACCATCCATCCGCACAGCCCTGCGACACCAGACAACAGGCAACGGACGCAGGCAGCAGCTGCCAATGACAGTTGACGTTGAACCGTTGCGATGTACGCGGCGCAGGTGGTGGACACCTGCGGAAAGCTGTGCGTGCTGGTGGCAATGCATGCAGCGACGACACGCCAGGTTGTATGCATGCGGGAGAAGCGAGGTGCGACGGCAGCGGGTCTGGGCAGAGCTCAAGGCGACCATGGTGCCACAGTGCGTGATCAAAGAGGACTTTGGGATCAGCAACGAAAGCAGTACAAGAGGTAGCGGAGAGGGAGGGTGGTATGATGAGCGAGAGTGGTCCAGATCCCAACCAAATGTGGGAGTCTGAGTTTGCGAACCTGATCTCTGAACACTGAACAGGAGGAGCGGGTCTGGACTATGCGCGGTAACGACCGGCGGCGCATCTGGGGACGAGGAGTGAGTGGGAGGGAGTGGGAGGGCTCGAGGGCCAAGGAAGAAGGGTATTGTCCGAGATGCAATCGCAATAAGTAACAGGAGTGTCCGATCACGGAAGAATAAGAGGCACGAGGAAGTCGCGCGACCCCTGGAGGCTATCGTACAATGATACGATACAGTTTTAACCGGTGGCGGTAGGGTATGGCGAGAGCCCGTGGGCGAGGAATTGGTGTGGTGAGTGAGGCGCGGGCGCAGGAGCGGGGCCAGAAGGGTTCTCAACGAGATGCGACGTTCATGCAAGGGGTGCAATCTGTTTTCTCGTGTGGTCTTCTGGCGAGAGCGGCGCGCAGATCGAGATGCGAGGCGACACTACGGGGTCGCAATATCGCGACTGCCACGTTGGGCTCGCGCTGACAATATGCGGCGGCTGCCCGAGCTTGAAGTCGGGATCGAGGGCACCGTCCATGTCCTCGTCCTCGCTATCCGACGATTGGGTGGCGAATGAAGCGGGCGACAGGAGGGTCGGGAGTGCGGGGATGGTGAGCGGGTGCGAGATACTTGTGGTTCGCTCGCGGAAGAAAGTTGGCGAGGTAGGCGAGTTCTGCGGAGTCTTGCGGCGAAGGTATGAGGAGATGGGCGTGTACGCCATGGAGTCGGTCTCAGATAGTATGAGGTTGTCTGGCCTGCGCGAGCGACGTCCACGGAAGGACGCGCTGATTGGCGACAGACGCGGCGAAGTAGAAAGGGCCTAGGAAGGCCGTCAGGACTCGTACATGACATCACAAGGTGTGAACTCACTCGAGCGGGACGTTCAAGTGTGCGTTCCGCGTTGAGGATAGGCATACTTGCCTTGCGAGAATGGCTCTGCGACGCATCCGCGTCAGGGGTATGTCGGAAAGGAAGCATGTACACACTCACAATAGAGCCGTATGGTGAATACCTGGTTGTGGCGCGAGAGCGACGAATGTCTCCCGGCACGTCTCTCTCCGGCGAGCCCTCGTGGGAGGAGACGACAATGGAAGGAGAATGCTTGTGCTGAATGGAATAAATATTGCTGGTGGCTGATGGTACATTGCTTGAAGATGCAGAGAAAGCTGAAGCGGAGGAAGAATGGGAAGAGGACCTGGAGTGGCGGACAGCGAGCTTGGCGGGTTCGGGGGCATCGTCGGGGCCGCCGAGGCCGAGGGAGGCCATGAGCTCTACGAAGGAGGGGAGGGTGGTCATGGTGGGCGGAGGACAAGGGGCAGACGAGGGCAAGAGGAAGCCGGCTGGGGACAACCTTGGACAATTGGGGCATGTCTGGGGAGATTATAATGGAGGCCGCCTTGGAAACGAGCCGAGAGAAAGTGGTTGCCATGAGCGCACAGGAGGAGATATTGGAGATGTCATGGAACCGCGCAGGAGACGGGCGTAGATACAAGATGAAGATGCCCGACAATCGATCCTCACTGCCTCCCACCCTCCGTGCCAACCGCTGTCCCATCGCCCCGTCGACAAGGCAATCCTTCCGTTCCGACAAATTCAGCAACGATCAATCCACCCCGTGCGCGACATACGCCAGCACACACGCCGACACCCGCCTCTGCCAGTCCGACACGCCCCGACACGCGCGACATACGCCCTCCACGGCGCGTCTACGCAGCACGCCCACAGTGCACCGCAGGCATCCCAGCCACCGTATCCTCACTACATACGTCTATTGTCCGTCACCAACCGCCCGTTCTGATGGATGCCAAGTGTTATTTTCAGCGATACGACACACCGGAGGCGCGGACCGCAGTCCACCGTAACCTGGTGCCTGCCCGAGTTCGGAGTCCGGGGTTCCTCCACGCCTGCCGCCACCAGGTCGTTGCATGTGCTATCAGACTCACGGGGAGTCTCGCCAGAGTGTTGATTGTCGACACGTACGATGCTCGCCGGCCATGATGAGTACAAGGAGTTGCTAGCACACCATCGCAACGCAAAGCGCATGACTAGGCATGACGAGAGCCCGGGCGGTCGTTGGGATGCAGGCTGCGGCTCCGGAGCACAAAAGTAACTGTACTGTATGTAATCCTCCGTTGGGGTGCCGTAGCTAGGGCCTTATGTACATATGGTGTCAGTGTGCGCAGTGTGTGGAAGCGATCGTCCATGGATTACTTATACTGCTGCGTGTGCTGTACAATGTGCATCCTGCGCAGTCAGAGCTGGTGATACAGCAGCCCCAAAACGTCAGAAGAAGACATAAAGGCCGGTGAATATACGTCCCGACCGGAGAGCAGCAACGACAATTATCGCCAAGGCACACACCGTGCTTGCCATATCGAGGCGCGCGCCTTCGCTCTCGGTGCCTAGCGGGGCGCCTAAAAGACAAGAGGTTGTGTAAGCTTGTTTGGCCACGCAAACCTCGCGTCCTTGTCATCTGCGACCACCATGAGTTCCCAGCAGCCTGGCAACAGCTACGGTAACAACTACGGCAGCAACAACGGTCCGTCGTACGGCGCTCCCCCGCCTCGCCAGGACATGTCCTATCTCTGCGCGGGTCCGTCTCCCTACTTTTTGTCTGATTTTGCCGCTGACGTAGCTATGTTCGTAGATTGTGGCTCGTCCAACGAGATCAAGCCTCGCGAGCCTATCCGCTGCAGGCAGTGCGGACACCGCATCATGTACAAGAAGCGGACAAACAGGAGTACGTGCAGGACATCGTGCATCTCACCCGTCTGGTCGCTCACCAGTTTCATAGTGGTGCAATTCGAGGCACGGTGACCCCTGCGTCGCTTGAGACCCGCCTTTCCGCTTTCATTCTCCTCGGCTTTGGATGGATGACCGGTGCACACGCTCCTTCGACGACGACGTCATGGTCTGCCTGCGACCTATCGATGTGGTGCCTACCTTGCAGACCTGCAGCGGCATGCAGCTCGCCCGGGAAATTTTCCTGAGGCAGTTCGTGCCGCGCTCCCGCACCCACGTGTAGACTACGACCACGGCAATGTCATAACGTGCATTAGGTTCGGTCATGCGCACTCTAGCTCGGATGCGCTACGATATACATACACGGTAAGTACAAGCTGTACAGGCTAAAAGACAAAGCAAGAAAAGCGCAATCTTCTCCCCGGGCGCACTAGATCCGATCCTACAACACTGCTCACTGGAGTCGATCACCTCGACATCCAATCCGACCCCTCAAACTCCTTCTCGTTACCACAGGGTATATCTGGCGATGGCGATGGATGACTGCTGACGGACGGGCTTCCGCTACCAGATATTGAACCGTCGGAACCAGAGGTGCAGGAAGCACGTCACCACGACACGGTCCAGGAAGGCCTCTGCGCGCTCGCTGACCCGCAGGATGAAGGTGCTATGCGACCACTGCGCGATTATCTTCCCTCGGTTTCCTAAATTGTCGCTGACGCACTAGAAGCTCCCGGAGGTTAACGTCTGTGCCTGGAGAACCCGCGGGCTGGCGTGGTCCGTGCGACACTCACGATCATGTCCGCCCCGTTTTCGGCGAGCTTCCATTTGTACTCTGAACTCCCCGCCTTGAAGCGACGTGATCTGCGCGGGGGACGTGAGCATTCTCGTCGGAAGCGGGTCGCAGCGTGAGGTGCACGGTGTACTCACTTGCTAGACGGCTTCTTGGGTTTCCGCAGCTCTCGCATCGATACCTGTAAGTTCCCGAAAATGAGCGTATTTTCGACGGGAGCATGGCGAGTGGCGTATTACCCTCTCAACCCCAAAGTACACCGCGCCGGTCGTGTTGGAAGACCACTCTATCTGCCCAGCGTTCTCCCACAGCTGCGTCTCCGCGTTCTTTCGCTGAATCGACGTGACCCCAGTGGTTAGCCCGGTGTTTGGGTGGTGCAGCTGATCATGTCGAGGGGACTTGTCAGCGGGTGGGGGGCGGCGGACGAGATGGACCGGGAATATCGCACCTTGTACAGCTCAAGCGGAGTCTGCGATCCGTCGATAATTTGGAGGACCTGCAGCGTCCGCATATCTGAATTCGGATTGCTGGAAAACTCGAAGCGCAGGACGATATCGGAGGACGAGGCCATGGATGCGATCGGGGGGCAGGCACGGTGGCGGTCACAGAGAGCAAGATACGCGTGTGGGGATAAGCGTGGACGGTCGATCGAGTGGCTGGGACAGCGGGGGGGATGGGAGAGGGAGGCGTGGTGCCACCCGTCGGAGGAAGTGGGATGCTTTGTTATATGTCGGCCAGTCACGACATGACGGTGTGCATGCCGCCTTCCCGTCCCGTCCGAGGCTGAGATCTGAGGAACGGGCTTGGTCCGCTCGTGCACGCCGGCACGCCGGAGGGCAAGGGTCCTGTGCCTCCAGGCCGGGTGATCTCCTTCGATCTGATTAGCATCAGTCCGCACTGGAGAGTCTAAATCGCGTGGTGGGTGCCGGAGGGAGCAGGAGCGACCCGATAACCCCGCAGGTTGGACGGGGCGTGGGCGTGTGACGTCGCAAGTAGCTCGGTGCGAGGACAGGTCTGCGAACATGGGGAGGCCATGCGCGGCGGAGCGCAGGGGAAGCCAGGGGCTCGGGCGGTGCAGACGAAGTTGCGAAGCGTTCTGTGGGCTGCGCGGGCGGATGGATAGGATTCCGAAGAAGAAGACTTCTAGACGATTGGGCTGCTGCAGAAATGCACCGCTACGGGCTGCTCGGCGGCGCCCTGATTAATGGGTTGTGAGGACTGAGGGCAACACGGGAGTCCGCTACCGGTGGGTACGGTGCGGTCCCCAGGCAAAGCGTGCGGTGGCCCGAGGCTTCCACGTTCGGGAAGATGGAAGGAGCAATCTGAAGGAAGAAAGGTGGCCACGTATGGTCGGGAGTTGGATGGGAGTGTGACGACGCGCCTTATCGATGCATCCTATGATTCTGGCCGGACCAACCTGGATAATCGACAGTCATCGACTCCGTAAAGCTGCCGACGCAGGTGCTAAACAGGCGCAAGAATATTCATGACGGACGAGATCGTGATGTCGCAATAGTAGCCGGCTGGCTTGTGCGGACTGCTCGGAGGTTGGGGCAACGGGTTCCACCGTTCGAGCCGAGGAAGAAACAGCGTGGCGGTGAGACGAGGGACGCTACATAGAGCACACCCTGAGCTCATGGGCGCGTGAGGCCGGAGAAGACTGTCGATGCGTCGATCTAGGTCAAACGTAGTATGTACCTCCCATGGGCTCCAGTGCATCCGAACCACAGGACACATATGTACAGGCGCAGAACGCTCGGAGGGAAGCTGCAGAAGCGCAGAAGCGGCACGTTCTGGCCGAAATTGACGTAGTACGCTACCGCATACACGGCAGAAGCTCTTCCATAGTCAACAAACTAGGTTTGCTCTGTGATGAGAGCATGTCTCTGCCATTCAGCTGCGAAGCATGTGCACTCCCGCGCGGCGCCCGACGAGATGGTATGACCTGGATATGACCCACGTCTTGCCCACGTCCCACAGTGCAGGTCACAGCCCTGACATCGGCTATGACAGGTGTATACACATACCATATACCGCGGCCTGCGTCCTGGAACTATGAACGTCGGCTACCAGCGCGAGCACCGGCACGGCGGTCTAAGGGCTGCATGGGTGGAGCATGGCATCCGGAGATAACTGAGAGAAGAGCTGAAGGGTGGAGAAGCAACAGGGCTTCTTGCTTCTGGCCAGCCTGCCGCGACGCACGCGTCCAGCGGACTGTGTCTGCTAGCCGCGTGGCTATCGTAGGACGGGCCCGCGGTGGCGGTATATGAGTTGGCCGGTGGGCGACATCAAGGGAAATGACGGCATTTACGGTGCGCGCAGCTGGAAAACGCCGCTCTGCCCTCGACCATGGAGCAGGCCGGAACAGAAGACATATCAACGGCAACAGAGACCGAGACTCCTTTGTATGGACTGCGGGAGCGGCGGGAGGCAGAGTGGTGTTTGTGCGCGTCGAGGGTGATACCAATGAACTCTAGCTGGGGGGAGGAAGTACGAGTGCTTTCACGGAGGCTGGCTGCGAATGCACGGTTCCAGGGAGAGAGCAAGCGGCGGTCCAGTACTAGTACACCATGGCAGCACATGCATGCGCAGTACGCAGTCGAGGCTCAGAACAGACGGCGGTCTGTGCACTTTGACGTCGGCGGTGCGCACGTGGGCAGCGCGTCTACACGGGGGATCGGCAGACGACGCCGAGCCGGTGCGCGTCGGCGGCAGCCCTTAGAAAGCAACGGCTTCAACGCCCCCCACCATTGCCCCGCCCCAGCCCGCCCCCTCGCCGCACGTCCCGCACGCATTTGTCACGTCGTTCACGTATAACACGCCCTTCCAATGCCCCACGACAGAGATCGCAGCATGTCCCAGGACATCGAGGTGCGTGTCGGAGCCCGAGAGGCGTGCATACAGCCAGCCTGAGACATTCGCCTGCGTGAACACAGAGCTCAGAGGCTGCATCTCCCATCGACAACGAACGCGGTACCTCCCAGGCCCCCGCTGCCGGAAAACCTGGGCGAAAGAAAAATCCCAAGTATGGGCCGTCTCTCCTCAGCGTGCTGACACAAACTCACGGTCCGCATGTGTTCCCGTCAACCACAGCTCGCAGGCAGCGCGCCGCGATCAAAACCGTATTGCGCAGAGGGAGTTCCGTCTGCGTAAACAACAACGCGTGAGTGGTACAGCATCCCTCTATGACGCCAGGGGGCGTCGTGCACTCATCGTGCTGACTGTTCACGTTTGACGTCCGGTTCAGATACGCGATCTAGAGGCGAGCGTCGAGATACTTTCGGGGGTAAGGATGAGGCGTTGTCGCAGCTGAGGAAGGTGTTGAAAGGTATGAGCAACACGTTCTGTCGTCCTATCGCAAGCTCCCGACATTAATGGTCGTCACCCGAGACCTCATGGCCGAAAACCAGGTGCTACGCGGCCTCCTCAAGAGCCTCAGCTCGTTCATTGGCGAGGGCGCAGGTGGTATCGTCAACAAAGTCGGCTGGGAGCTGAGCGAGTTCAACGATCTCATCAACAAGACGGAGACCGATACCGCTTGGGAAAGCTACCAACGCCATAAGCGCGATGCGTCCGAGTCTGTTCCCGGCCCCTCAGGTCAATCGGGTCCAGGCAGTCAGAAGCGGCCCGCCGACGACGGCGATCCCTATGGTCTGCGGCCCAAGCGAGCCAGGGCGGAGACAAATGGCGACTCCTCTCGTTCGAATGACAACTTCCCGCTTCTTGTCCCCCTCAACCCCGCCGTATCGTCCATGGGTCCCAATGGACTGTACCCACCTGGTCGGCCCCACGACGGCGGTCTACTCACGGATTATGGCCGCGGTCCGTCGTCAGCATCTCCCATGTTCGTCCCTCCGTCGTCCCCGTCGGTCAACAACCAGTCTGGTCCGTATGGTACCTCATCGAGTGGCATGTCGATGTCGTTTCAGTCGCCGTATGGTACCGGGATGTCCATGTCCGGAGATCCCATGTCGTCTATGACCATGGTCAGCAGCAGTATGGCGCCCATGCCCGGATCTTCCAGAACACAGTCGAATTCGCAGTCGACGCCGCAGCAGCAGCCAGACGAAGAGGAGATAGACCCGAAGAAGATGGACGCGTACAAGCTCATTCAGTACGTGCGTTTTGTTAATATCGGGGTATATGCACGCTGATCGTACGACGGCGTCTTGTGACAGCTACCACCTTGACAACTGGAAACGCAATAATAACTACTGTCTGCCATCCTCGCTGCGCCCGACACTGGTACAACGGTATGTGATCGTTCGATATCTTGCGTTTGGCACGTCTGGTCTCACCTCCTGTGTCTTAGAACGATCCCACATGGTAGGAGCAGTGCTAGAAGCTTGTTGCGCAAATCCTTATTGACCCCGATGTGGTTGCAGAGAGTGTGATTGACGGCGTGTTGCACCCCGAGCTTCGCGATCGTATGATCTTGCTCCGAGGTAAGCCCATTCTTCGCACACAAATACTCAACCTTGTGTCGCAGCGCCCGACACCTCCTTTGACGGACATCGCTCACGGCTGTCATTTCAGAGCGGTTCAATCTTGTCGACTGTCTGCACGACTACCGACATGCGGTGATCATCCACGGCGACGACGTCCTGGCACACAACAACTGGGAGATTTCCGAGACATGGTTGCAGCGTTACAAGTGCGTCCGTTCCCTTGCTTGACACCTGCTTGCGTCTCATCACGACTGTCAGATTCCTCGTCGATCCTGCGACCCTCAACATCACGAACAAATGGCGCAGAGAACGCGGCGATCCTGAGTTGCACGGCTCTGAATATTCGACCGAGCAGCCAAACCAAGTGTAGCGCTAGCAAGTACTAACATATCACAGCCCCTGGGATAGACATGGATCGGACTCGATTCCGGCAGGGATGCATACTGTATTATATAGATACCGACGGAGTCCGTCATCACACGTACGCTGCTACGCACACCGTGTGATGGGGTGGAATGGCCGTCGTAGTGCGCTGGTTCTCTCGTTCTTCGTAGTTTTCCTAGCTTTCCGTGTTCAAGGTCTCAGTAGTACTGGTAGTTAGCGTTATGGTGTCTATGGTCCCCTTATGCACACCCTCTGTTCACGAGAGGCGATGGCTGCAATGTTGGCGAATTAGGAACGGAACAGGAAGCAACACGTCTGCTGATACGTGAGCACGGGAGTGCGCAAGGATAAGAGAGAGGCTCACAGTATACAGATCGAGTATGGCAAACGGGAACAACGCTCTACCAGGAGGCCTTCTTGACTCCAGGCAGCTCTTTTGCCAACGCCTTTAACCGAAACTGGTACTGTCGACGTCCGCGTGCGTCGTCAATTCGCGTCGTCATATGTCACGAACAAGCAGACGCACCCTGCAGAGCCCGAACTCGCTGATGATACCCCGTCCCCTGCCAGTCTCCGTACACCGGTTCTGTACCGTCGTGGGCCGGGCGTACCGTCCGAAGGTGTTGAGCTGGAGCTGCGCCTGGAAACGGACCTGCGGCGGGAGTGTTTGGTTGCGCGCGACGTAGAGGTATGCGCGGCGGAGGATCTCGTTCGCGTTCACGCCGTGGCGCGCCTTAATGTCGCGCAGAACCCGTGCGTTTGGCATGCTGGCGAAGCCTCTCTGCGGTGAGGGTAGGAGTCGGGATGCAGCGAGCGGCCTGCAGACGGAGATGACGGGACGGACGATGCGGCGAGCGCCCGTCTGCGCCCGTGATCTGGCTGTGGGCGGCTCGCGAGGATTTGTTCTGGCCAATCAGCGTCGCTCCGAATCCAGACGCAGGACTGACGTCCAGCTCGACCTCGATCTCTGCGTTCTCCTCTCGCGTCCATCGCTCTCGCACACATCGCTCGCGCCTCGCGGCGTCGACACCAACCACCACAATCTCTCCAGCGGAGGACATGGGAGATTGAACGTGCGTCGCCATCCAGCTCGGTGTTCAGAGCGATCACTGACGTAGGGGCTCCCCTTTCTCCGTGCAGGATATAACCACAGAGACCAGACACGAAGTCGAAGACACACTACACCACACCATGTCGTCGTCGGTTGCCCGCGCACTCAACCTGAACCCTCGCCAGCGCCGGACGTTCATCTCCTCCCTCTTTGGCCTCACGTTTCTCGCGTCCGTCGTCACCGTCTCCGCGTCCGCCCTCCTGCCGTGCCCTGCGCACCCCACGCGCGGCCGGTACCTCGACGGGTCTCCGGAGGCTAACGCTGATATGAACATGAACACGAGTGGGAGGAGGGGCGTCACCGTGGTCGAAAAGAAGCCGAGGAGGTGGATAGAGGAGACGAGGCCTGTGCCGAGAGCACCCCCCTCGAATGTGCAATCATAATTTTGCCCATAATCGCGCCAATGGGTGTGCTCCCGCCGTCTTCCAGTGCATTTGCGTCAGAAGGGTCCATCTGCTCGGTGCGTGTAAATATTCTGGTAGGATTGGACTGAGGGGGCACGCCGTGACCGGGTCGCCCCGTGTCAAGTATGCACAATGCACGTTGGCGGGCGGTCCTGCTTGCACAGAACAGGCCGTTCCATGGAGCTAAGTATTCCGAATTCATCCCACTGCACCCGAGACACTCCCTTCAAAGGTACCCGCATTCGGAATTGTTAAATGCGGCTTCTATGCCACACTCGCGTGGTGTGAGCGATATGCCCGGCCAGCCAACCAAAGCCAGCATGTTCATCTACTATGGTACAACAGGAGGTATTTTGGGTCGTGGTATACATCGTGGCAATCATGCTCATGCAGCGGCAGCAGCAGCAGCAGCAAATCACGAGCTCTCTGAATCAGTCCGACTGATCGTGTCCCGCCGCTTCCTGTACGCCTCTTCCTGCTCTTCGTGCGTGCCACTGTGCGTGCCAGAACCCCGAGCGAGCGCGTGGGTGCATCCGCATCCGCATCGGAGACGAAGAACGCAGAACACAGGACACAGAACGCAGGACGCGGAGGAAGAGAACGAAGGCTAATAGTCAGCTTCGCGCACGCGCCACGGACACGGGCACAGGACGCACGGTAATGGGTTCTCCTGGATTGGCAGGCAGCAGAGGAAGCACATGAAGTTGATAGCGGCCTGGCAGATGAACACGACGTGCAGCGCGTCTGCGTACGAGTCCACCGCCGCTTTGCGCAGCTCGGGCGAGAGCGTCGGGATGATGGTCGTGGAATGCCTGCGCGTGCACATGCGTGCTGTCAGTTTCTCTGACACCCCGGCCGCGGAGATGAGGCGTCGGAAACTCACCGGATGTCTTCGATTATCTGTTGTTACGACACGTACGTATGGACGGTGGTCAGTTCCGCTGGCTGGGACCGTGCATGGGGCAGATGAGGGGACGCACCGAAATCGCGTCAGGCCCGTGTATCCGCTCACGGAGCTTCGCAGTCAGGACGGTCTGCAGGAGCGCGCCACTCAGGCTGACGCCAATGACCTGTCCGGTGGTCCGGAAGAGGTACGTGACTGCGCAACAAGAAGGGACGTGCTGAGCATGGCAGAAGCGCGAAGAGGAAGGTTGGAAGGCGACGTACTGCCCGTGGCGACGGCTATGTCTTCGCGGGTGACGCTCGCGATCATCGCCTGGCGGAAATGCGTGTTAGACGGCTCCGACGGAGGGCTCGGGATTGGGGGCACTTAGACGTGTGGGAGAAGACGCACGATTAGTGTGGTGGTGATGACGCTGGCCATACCGAACCCTTGTGGGACAACGTCGAGCCATAGATGGAGTGCCGAGGAGGACTCGTTCCAGCAGGCAACCAAGCTCGCCGCGAGGACTGTCAGGAGACACGAGAAGAGAGTCAGGTTGTAAAGCCTTCCGGTCCGTCGCATGACCCTAAAAGAAGGCATGTCAGTTCTGTGTGGCACAGAGCGGATGGGATGGCTGCGGTCAGAACGTCATGGGCATCTATCTGCTATACTCACCATCCGGCAAATACACTTCCGGTGGAGATAGCGACCTGTGAACAGTCCATGAGGTCAATTTCGTGTCCGTACACGGAGACTGGTATCCTGTAAACGTACGGAATGAGGGAGCAGATGAAGTCCTGAACAGATGTCAACTCAGAGAACATTCAGGGCGAACTCCATAGACCCGACTTACCTGCGCCTGTCGAGGAGTTTAATCTAACAGCCGAGAAATACTGCAATGTCCGCGGTTATGCCAAGCAAACACACGCGGGCGCATTATGCACTCACTAATGGTACGTTATAAATCTAGAATGCAGAACTTAGACGAGCCTGGACGAGCGGCAGAGAAGAGAACTTACCATGGAAAATGCAGCAACGCTCCCGAAAAAGTTCGACAGCGAGACGAACAAGGGCGTCCTCTGCTTAATCAAGCGCATCGGCATGACCGGGTATGGGGCGTAGCAGGTCTCGACCCAGATAAACAGTACACAGAACACGACGCTCGCGAGAAGCAGTCCCCATACTACGGGGTGAGTCCAGGGCAGCTCCTCGGTCGATTTGAGAGACAGGCCGAGAAGTAGGCAGCCGACCGTGCCGACGAGCGTGAACGAACCGAAGCCATCGATACGACGCAGCTTCGCATGCAGGGGCTGGCTCTCCACCTCGTCTGGAAGCTTGATCGAGACCTTCAGGGCGACCAGGATGAACGAGAAGACCAGGATAGGCATCTATGTGGTGCGGGGCGCGCAATGCATCGTAATGTGAGCGTTCGGCGAGGGAAACGAGTGTCAGGTGTTGGTGCGATTGAGTTTGAGTGAGATCGATACGAAATGATCGTAGCACGGGTTTAGTTCCGTGGGCGCTGGAGATTGAGGAGGCGGCTCACCTGGAGGAGGAATGCGGATCGCCTGAGATTGAAAGTTGGCAGTTGGCGCAATCAGAACCCCACATAGAGCTCAGGAAGCGTGTTGGTGAGAGAAAGCAGGACTGTGGCTTACCATCCGAGGGCGTCGTTCATCCAACCACCGAGGGGGCCTCCCAGACCGGCTCCCAGACCGAACAATCTGCATTGACACGGGTGAGCAGGTCGGTGACATGTACCTTGCGCACGAAGAGCCCGCACATATTAGTCATTCCTTGATACAATCCGCGCTGACGGCTACCGGGCGCATTGGACGTCAACATGCGTGTCCGACGAGGTCGGGATATAGGACTTACAGGGGAATTAGATCCGTTACAGCGACACTCGAGACTGGGAGGGTCGGGTGAGTGTCGGTTGCATGACGTCACAGCTGCCGCCGGGCATCTCACCTGTCATAACTCTGTTACGCCGTAAAGTGAGCGGTATCGATTAGAATTCTGATGTCGCGTCTGCAGCTGGGAGAGCGGGCCACTCACCCTCCGCCTCCCATGCCGGCGAGGGCTCGCGCGGCGATGAGTGCGTCCATGGAGGGCGCAAGGCCGCAGAGCAGGGTGCCCGAGCCTGTGGTAGCAGCAATTAGGCGTGTGATGTGACAGCCGAGCGAAGACGGCATACCGAAGAAGGAGAGCGCAAGAAGCATCGCGCCTCTGCGGCCCAGGATGTCGGACAGTCGTCCTGGCGGCGGGGATGCGTGAAACCACGGAGTTGCGGAGACGGGGGCAGGACGCACCATATAGCGGGGTAAAACAACATACGGAGAGCAGATAGGAAGTGCCGATGTAGGAGGAGCGGTTGGACTCGTTGAAGTAGCTGCCGATGGGCGAGAGCAGCGTGGCCACGATGGTTCCTGTCGCATCACAGGCGCGAGGCCGGCCGACGTCAGCGGCGGTTGCGGTGGCAAGCGAGGAGCGCACCATCAAGGGCGCCGAGGAAGACGGCGCTCCAGAGGCCAGCGAGGACCCATGCGAGGTCAGTGCGGGAGACGTGGTCGGGGGCGGGTGGTTCGGACGAGTGTGAGTGCTGTGTCGCGCTGGAGGAGTAGGAGGCGGCGTCTGTGCGGTCGTTCCCGAGCAGCGGGCGCGTCTCGTCGGTGTCGCGGAGGGACGGGGACATGGCGGCGGAGGGGCGCGAGGAGGGAGGGACGGGGCGTGGCAGGCAATATAGCAGTGGGTTACAGCTCCTCCCGAAATCTGGAGAGGAGGAGCATAGCCCGGGCGAAGCGGGGTCGCATAAGTATAGCAGGAGAAGCAATGCGTTGCTGGGCGTACCTGCGATGCGCGGGAACAGTCACGGGCTGGGAACGCGGGGAGGCCAGGCAGTATATACGCCCTTTATACGCGTCCCTCGCGCGCAAACGGCAGCGGAAAAACAAGAGGCGGCCTGCGTCGTCCTCCTCAGATCCTGCTCACTCCCAGATCGGCGCGCTCAGATTAGATCCACCGCGAACCAAGGCACTGTCATCTTCCGCCATACCCGGTCTCGCTTCTCGTCCTCGCCCGCCCGCCCTCCCGCCTCCGTCCTCGTCCTCGTCCTCCACCGCCCCGCCGTGCTCATCGACCGCCCTGCACGCACGCCAGCCCTGTCCGACGTCCACGCCCGCCTTGTGGGTCCGCCCTGTGTTACTCTGCCATATTCTCCGACGTGCACGGATTTCTGGTCATTTCCTGACACTCGCGCCCAGCACCTCCCATCTCCTGCCCGGCTTTACCTACCGACCTGCTCGCGTACACCGTTTTTCTTGCCACTAGCCCCGACAGATGCGCACACCGCTGACGCAACGTAGGCACATCGCTACCCCGCGCACGCAGGGCCTTGCCACACCACACGCTCATGCCGGGCCAATGCATCCTTCCCGCTGCCTCCGCTGCTGTATTGACCCCTCCCGAGCACTCTCGTAGCGAATGCGAGGCATATAGCCTCCATTTCAGTGGTTTGATCCGCTACTTATCGGAGGGCTCTCAGGACACCCACAGAATACGGCATCACCGAAGAGGTCTCCTACCCTGCCTGTGTTTGCGGCGACAGCCTCAAGGAAGCATCCTGACATTTCTGTGCTACATTTCTTACCTGTTTTGGCCTCAGCCCATGCAGCCATCTTGCGCCGGCGTGTTCGCGCTGCAGGCCACGCATCCGATGCGACCGTCCCCACCCGACCGCTCTCGGAGCGGGTTGGCATCCCGGGTTTCGTGTGAGTCCTCTCATGATGTTGCGCAACGTCCAGCAGGGACGCGGAGAACACTGAAACGAACATCTCTCAGACATCTGCACGTCGCGCCCTGGTCGTCCGGTGACTCTCATCCGCGGTTAGCTTTCGATACCAGGCTTCAGTGGAACATTCGCCCTACACCACCGCCATCCGCATATGGCTGTGAGCGCCTTTTCCCCATCCACTCCATGATGCTCGACGGCAGATTCTATCATGTCATCCTCCGATCCGTTCGTAGGTATCCTCTCCTCGTCCAATGAAAATCAATTTCGCCGCCCATAGTTCACAGCACATGCTCGCCGCGGTCGTCAAACCGCGTCCTCAGTGACGCTCCGCTTCAAATGAGCCTCGACGGCGGGCCTCGTGCGGGCTCAGTTTGCCACTCACGGGGCCTTATAATCTTGCTTCCAGGTGGCGACACGGCTACAGCACCCGGTGGACGAGCTTCCAGATTCCCCGTCGCGACATGGATAACGGTCTCGGACCGCCCTGAAGCTCAACGCGGGGAGCCCGTGTCTGTGTTCAAGGTCCCTTTCACCCGACCTGCCTCCCGCGCGCTGTGCATGTCGCCTCGTCGCTCCGTATAGGAATACAAATTGGTCTCGGCCAGTCCCGTTCGCCCACGGCCACGTTGCTCATATCGTAAGGGAGAATCACAGACGTGTCTTCTTTCTCTCTCGTCTGCGACCCATCGGACATTAACACTTCAACATTGGCGAGGATATATGTGCGATGGGACTCCTCGCTCTATGTCCGTCAGAGAGGTGCGTCCAGGAAATGTCTTCCATGGTTTCCCGGGCGGTAGCTAATTTTGGGCTCCGGTTCAAGGTCTTCCAGGCACACCTAGGCTGGACTGCGTCAGTCTTGATGTCGATGGACATGCTCAGGGTACGTTGTACCTGCATTGCTCAGCAAGACTCCACGCCGAAGCTCTTGTTCCTGCAAGTTTCTCTGACTACTTGGAGCTACTGACTGGCCGAGCCCAAGACCCGCAAGAGCCAGTGTGCCGCTGTGCCGCTGCGACCTGACGGTGCGCGTCGTTCCTTCTTACCAAATTGTAGCATTGAGGCTCGTTGGCGCCGATGAGTCCGTGTTCGAGATCATGGCGCACGCTCCATGACGCTCGACCAATTCATCTGCTACCGCCGGAGCTGCCATATCGATCTTCCTGACGCGCATATACGAGGTTTCGAAGGAGCTCCATCCGCTTTGTAACTTCCCGTACCCTCCTCACTACAAGTCTCGACCACCGGGATATCGGCCTCTCCAGAGCGACACGCTGTGGTCCGTGCCGACGCCTGTGCCGATAAGTCCGCCATTTCAACGTTCGCCGAAGACGAATAGGCCAAGTTCTGACTCATTGTATCGATGGCGGAGACAGCACAAGCTGATGATGGTTCGGATTGACGTGCAGACGTATGTGTTTCTCTATCATCCCGATACCAGCGTTGTCCGGGCTGTAGGGTTCTATGACCTTCCGGCCCACCTGGAGCACTCATGCCACGCCCTCGACCCGGCTTTCCGATCCTCCCTTCTGTTGTCGTTGCTACGCAGTTCGCAGCGCGGCTCCCTGGCCGCCCGAACATCTTGCGCCAGCACGACGGCCTTATGTCGTGGCTTGTCGTCGTCTCACCCTCCAAGCCACTCTACCGCCCCAGCTCTCTTCCGCGGGAGACACTAGGCCGTGGCGCACGTCACGGTATGTCCAGAATGTCAGCTGGGCCCCTGCGCACGTTGTTCCAAACCACTCTGGCCCGCCCGAGTACGCACACTTCCATTCCCTCCACAACGCCCCGAGTTCCGAGGTCGGATGATACCCATTCCCCACTCAGGACTGGGGTTCACTTCCTCGACCGGACGGTGCGGCACTCGCCATGGCAGCGTGTAGGTCGGTGGAGCCTGTCAACACTTGAACTTGAAGCAGCGCTCGGCGTCCTGCATGTAGGCCGTCCCGACGTGTTGCAAGCTGGCTCGTGGGTGCCTGGCGCCCCGCCCCGCAGTCGGCCTCGGGGCGCTGGTCCGCGGCTGGGCAAACGGTTTGGACGTGGATTCGTCATCGGTGCAGGTTCATCCCATCGTTTGAATCAGGGTGTGTACCCGCATGACATATGCTATCCGTCCGAGGTTCGAGTTTGGGATGATCCGAGCCCGGCGTCGAGGGGTGAGGTTGAAAAGTTTACTGTTTGGGCTCGGGAGGCCGGGGGCGCTCCGACTGGCGCAGGATCAGCCCTGTCTGGCAAGCGTGAGCCCTGCACCTGCAGGCTGGGTTGGTGCTGCGGCCTGAGGCCTGCGTGCTGGCCGTCGCGGGAGGGAACGAGGAATGCTCGTCGGCACCCTGGCCCTTCGAGCCTTGTGGGCGATGCCCATGAAAGTTGCGGTTCTCGTCTCGTGCTTCCGAGGCGAGCGGAATGTGCGATGGATTCTGGAGGTGGACGAGGTATAGCCTACAACTTGCCATGCGTGAGTCTCCTCACGCAGGGGAGGTTGTAGACGGTGCTTCCTCTACCATATAAACCTAGTGCTGATGTGCTAGTCCTTCAACGAATACCTGCTTGATCGACCGCGCTAGAGTGGACTCGTGGGACAGAAGAATGGGCGGAAGTTGGCTGCTGGTTCTTTGATGCGTCTCGGACTAGACGAAGTGGGCCCGACCATTTGTCACCCTAGCTGGTTTCCCGGTGGTCTCTCATACGAAGTGCAGATGATCCAACAGGCTAGGACGGCGGCAGAGCTCGGAGTTGGGTCACCGAGGAGGTACGTCCGGGGTCTCAGGTCTTCTCATCAGGTATTTGTCTCCGCGAGCAGCTCCTCGGTGCGTACGCATCAGCACATACAGACGTGGGGTCTCTCCCAAAGTGCCGAGCAGGTCGTACGACAGTGTCGACTGTGCACGAGGACGACTTTGTGTTGCGCAGCAGCCATAGTATGAGAATTGCTTTTGTGGCTTCTCCGACGCAGACTATACGTGCGTGTATGACGTTTTCTCTCAATTGATCGGGTGCAAACCCACAGGATCTACACGGCGACTCACACGACGGACGAACGGGACTCGTGGTTGGCTACAAGTGACCGCGCCTTCGCAAGGCTCGCGTGGCTTGGCAGCATGGCGACTTGAAAGGATTCAGCTACCTCCGATCTACCTCCATGTCAACTCTGACATCGCTTGTAATATTCCGCGTCTCCAGCATAACTGCTGACGTCGTATGCGGATGCGTTACTCGTCCAAGTGCGGAATCTCGTGGGCTTCCTGGACCATCGGTGCGCTTGCTCCTGACTCTCTAATACCCGATCGGATATCCCGAACAGGTTGACGACGTTGTCTTCAGATTGCCTTGTCCGCCTAGGTCCGCCTCCGCCTCCGGGCTCGTATGTTCACGGTTGCCGGACGGTACTTAATACGTAAGTACGAACACGATTTGAATTTCCGATCTCGTGCTAACACCCGTCTTCTCTCAGTGCCCTGGGAACGCCGAACATAGCTTGTGTAACGAACACCTTGTCCAGTCGTTCCCGATTGCCCACGATACGGCAATGCACGCACGCGTGGCGTACAGTGTCCGGCGGGAGGCATGTATATTCTTCGCGGAGGGTCGTTTCCGACCGTCGACGTCATTGCAGTGCCCTCCGGTTGCGTCGGTGCGTCGGGACTCGGGACCTCTCGTCAGATCCGACCTTGACGGTGCAGGGGTAGACTGTATGTGTCTCTGTGCTGTAAGCATTGAGAAGACGGGTCAGCCGGCATGGATGATGCTAATTTGCAATGTCAGAATGCGTTGAGGATAGAAGGACCATCTGAGGCCGAGCCGGACTTCGGAACTCGCTTGCTACCGGAGTCTCCCTGCAAAGAGAAAACAAACATTAGAAGCCGCATGCTGGCGCAGCTGTACGGTTTGCTTACTAGGTATGCGCTCGTTTGGCCCGCGTTGAACGTCTCGGAGCAGTAGAAGGCTGACAGAACGATTGTCAGTCCATGTCAAGCAGGTCGTAAGATTTCGTGCTTGGTGTCACAGGATTGGTGAGTTGCATCCGACTCTCTCGGACACGAACGCGCGTTGCAGGCTTTTACTGAGAGAGTTTGAAGTTATTTACAAGGACCCGTGGCTAGGTCATCCATGTCAGAGACGCTTCACGGCCGAGCACCTATTCTGAGCGAGCGTTTCCCTAGCTGGAACTCAGAAGCAGCGCAGAACTACGCAGCAGGACCGTTTACATCCATCCTCACGGATCTGCTATCGTATGTCAACACAGCGGCCTGTCACGACTTACCCAATCGTCCCCAGTCAAAGAAGCTTGAAAGTGGCAGCCCACCCCCGGGCCTGGTGACCCCGAGCCAGACGCAATATCGCCGCTACAGCTTGCTGACAACGTCGCCCCTAGGTCTTTATGCTCGCGGCGCAGCAGCTTTGGCTTTCCTAGCGCGATGCCTCCGACCAGGTCGGAGCACTGTGTACATCCGGGTACCCGCAGTGTTTCGCAGGGCCGTCGTACGCCGGGACACAGAGGGGTCGGTGCCGCATCCTGAAGGCATCGCGCGTTTGGACGGGCAGTCTTTGATTGCACCGAGGGGTAATGGTCTCAGTTCTTCCACCACTCTCCGATGTTTCAGACGAGGGACAGTCAAGTTGCCGCTTGCAAACAACCAGTTCCGAGGACCGCATGCCCGGACGGACCTGCGGACACGTATGAGGCGTCTCGCGTCGTTGTTGATGGGTTACTGCCTCAGTCGAGTCGCCGCCTCTCAGTGCAACAGTCGATGGTCGGGCTTCTGGGATGCGGGTCAGCCAGAGCAATCACGG
Source organism: Lentinus brumalis (assembly GCA_001792895.1). Classification (NCBI taxonomy): domain Eukaryota; kingdom Fungi; phylum Basidiomycota; class Agaricomycetes; order Polyporales; family Polyporaceae; genus Lentinus; species Lentinus brumalis. Next base: position 2,823,255 of record MARA01000002.1, on the reverse strand, counting down.
TGGTAAGATGTCAAATCATGGAGACCACTACGTATACCGGATAAAAGGTGCGTCGTGATAGCGTCGCGGATCTAGCATGCGTTGCTCACATGTGCACATATCCATGTGCACAGGGACCGAATGTAAACTGGATGACAGGAGTCCTCGAGGAGTCGCCGTTTCTGAGGTCTGCAAGTGCGCTTCTCGAGCGTCGCTCCACGGATATAACGGCTTATGTTACTTGCGCGCGAGCGTGCGGCAATGGGGAACGAAGTCTGAGCGGCGGCGGCAGCAAGGTGTGCAACACTGGTCTCTTGTCTGCTGGGCTGATATGCCGACATGTTTTGCGGCAGTGATTTATATGGAGGACTCCCGAGTGGACATGCCACCTAGAACGTTCGAAACAATGTATGTCCGAGACCGAAATGTAAGGTTTGGGTGCTCACTTCGTTCCAGTAACTCCTCGAGTGCGACCCAGCCTCTTCTCACTACAGCTTATCTCGTACAAATCCGCAATTGTGCGGACTGGTGGTGTAGACGAAGGGTAAGATGGTGCGCGTGGCAATACCAGTAACTGAGCTAGACGACTCGCTGGTAGCGAAACATCACAACACAAGATAGGGCCGATGTCCCTAGGAAGAGCAGCCCCAGATGGTACTTTGATTGCTGCCTCAGCTATGCTGCGCCTTCTGCATACTGCATGAGGTGTCCATAGCTCAGTGAGCGACTCTACGGCCCAAGTGGGTACCGCGCAGCTCGGGCTGGGCTGTGGCCGAGGTTCTCAAGCGACCTCGGGCTTCATACCTGGCGTGGGTGCATGGAGGTGCGTGACGTTGCGCCAATGGCTATAGTCAATGACACGACAACCTCTCCTCGTTCTAGCGACCAGTCCAGATCCCAGGAGTGTTGACCCGGCACCAGCCGGTCGCCTCCGTCCTCGTCCTCGGATGAGTCTGCTCAAGCGGCACACATCAATATTGGCAACCGTGTTGCCGGCTGAACTACCCGTTAGCATCTATGGTGCTTCGTGCCCCTTCACCCTCCCCGAGCCGTCTGCCGACGCTACGAATAAGTTGCGCCTGTTGTGTTCGTGCGTCACCGCCGAGCATCTCCAACCTTCACGCCTGCAGAACGAGCGATCACGGGTGCCTTGGCGGTGGGACTCGGAGTGGTCCCGCAGTCAATATTTCATTGCTCAAACTCAATATCGAGCAGGGCGATGTCCATACCGAGTGGACCCGAACGAACCTTTCCGCCAGTTGTTTCCACTCGGGCGATTCCATATAGAAGGAGCCAAGGTCTGGCGGTACGGCGGTCAGAGGGGGACATCGTGCTGCAGCGGGATGAGAGGTAGGCCGTAGTAAATTAGTGATATTGCTGCAGCGGCCGTGAGTACGAAGGTCAGATCGATATTCAGTGCTGCTGCGGGAGCTGCCAAGGAGCTAATGTCAGTTTATGGTTCATAGCAGTCAAGAGGCATGCGCTGCAGAGGCCACTCAAAGCACCAGCTTTGGATTCAAGATGCAACGGGCAAAGGCCCTACGTGTCTGCCGTGTCACGACGTGAACTCGGGGTCTTTGGGGTCTCCAGTCAATCTCCCCAGGACCGGGTTGCCGATGGGCACTAGCGCATGAACTCGCGGGTCACGCTTGCCTAGGCCCAGCCTGCTTGGGTCCTTGCGCTTGCAAGACCCCCCCTCGGTCGTGTGTTCACGTAAGGGTCGCTCACTGCACTCCCGGTTCCTGCATTGCAGAGGTAATCCCACTGAGCCCGTACGTCAACTTTGCAGCGGCTGCGTTCAGGCGATCGGTATCACCGGTCGTGGATCCTCGGAGATACGCCAGTACACGGGTGCGCCGTGTGCTTGCGGGGCGCGATAAACCACAACGAGGATACAACACGTCCGAGTGGGAAGACCGTCGATCGGTGCCATGGAGAGCTTCCAGGGAAGTTGCGTAAGCTCGTCCGCTACTCGCCCCGGTGATCACTGGTGTGCTGACTCTCGGTCCAATCCAGCGACTCCGAGCTTGCGGTGGTGGCAGCAGGCGAGCCCTAAGCGAGGTTAGTCCATGAGCACGGGTGACAATTAAAACAAGGACTCACAGGTCGGCTAGCAATTGTTCCAGGAACTGGAAAGTGCTTCTTGATCGAGAGGGCGGGACCCACGCTGACGAGTTGTGGGTCCGGGTCCGCGTCGAGAGTCGACGCATGGGCCAGATATGATAGGCGACTGTCGCGGTCATCAGGCGCGATAGCGGGCGCCTGCGCATGTTTTCTTCATTGTCCCGCTGCCATACACACTGACTACATCTCTACGTCTTTGCAGCAGGGACTCGCACTCGGCGCACCGATGGATCCCCTCGGGAGGGGCGACCAGCTTTGCGGGACATTGCGGACCCTCGGTTGTCCGGCTGGACTACGCCAGACTGACCTGGTAGTGGCCTTTCCCGCGTCGGTTGCCTGAAGATTCGGCGGAAGTAATTGGGTTGCTCGAGTGGGTCCATCACACGGACCACTGCATCGCAGGGCTAATGGAGTGCACTGTTCTAGATGCGCGTGACACAATCTGTGCCTGCGCAGACGCAGCTCTTGCAGGATGTCGTCGCAGACATGCGCGAGAAGGGCAACCGGAGTTCCCCTCGGAGTGGTTACGGGGACAGTCGGGGAGTCGTGAAACGAACAACGGTGTGCAGGACGATCAGACATCTCTCGCGCAGAGCTGCGACTGCATCCGAGGCAGGCAGTGGGCCTGCTCCCGCGGGCAGAGACCGAAGACGGCGTGTGGACTGCTCTGTGCGGGCAGCCGGCGGGATGTCTGACATGGACGGGAGAACGTAAGGGGGGCGGTGTGAGGCGCGGGGCGGGCTTCCCTGCGGAGTCGGGATTAACACTGGGAGGACTGGGGCTGCCATGCTCGGAGCGCGACTCGGGCCCAGCTGCCCCAGGAACGCGGCCCGTGTCTGACAGGCTCATTCCTCTCGCCCGAGCTGTGGCTGATGCTCGCTGCACCCCCTGAACAGGTATCTCCTGCATCCGCCGGCGAGCCATCGGAGCGATCCCGTGCTCGCTGCCAGCCCCGGCCTCTGTCTCTGTCTCGCTGATGCCCCCCCTGCCCCCGCCGCGACCGCCGCTCTCGGGGTCCCAACGACAATTCGGCGTCTACCGGCGTCCTTCCTCCCGCCCTCCCATATTCGGCGGGATCGTCTTTGTGGCGCTGGACATCAACGATTTTAATTTTGCCCGTACGTACACTGTCTCCATGTCGCGCTGCCACTCTGCTCACCTGCCTGTGCTTTCCAATGCCGGTATCCCCACTCACAGAACGGCCCGCCATCCTGTGACATGACGCTGTCTGTCGCGGGGTCGATGATCTCGGTCGGGGCCTTGTCAGTCTTGTCAGTCTGATTGTGCGTTCCAAGTTGCGCCCGGTCTATCATGATCAGTTCGACCGCGCTTTCTCCTTGACCATCATCCCAAGAGGCGGTGGGACTGACATGCACATGCACCACTCCCCTGTCCGCACTGCAGATCAGGCAGGGCATGATGTTATGTCCTGATGCTGTGAATACGAGTCGGCCATCCCCCTCTGTTGACCGCCTCGCGATAACGGCACTCTGTGGTATTCGTGAGTCAGCCCAGGTCCATAAGCCCGGGAGATCACTTGCATACGTACTCATCTAACAGAAAGGCAACGGACCTTCCGTCATCTGCAGGGCGTTCGCACGCGCACCGCCGCCTCTCCCAGCACAGAGCGTGTCCGCGACCAGCGCGAAGTTTTGCGTTCAACAGCGGGCGAGCATTCGCTCCCGACGCTCTGGGGCCCAGATCAATCATACAGACTTTCTCACCTCGTGGTGAGACACATCTCCCTTCGCATATGGCACAAGGCTGGGGCGCCGGCGCGAAGGGCTCCCAAACGCAGTGTGGCTCAATCTCCTGTGATCCTGCTTCGATGTTGGACTGCACTCAAACAGATCGTAGCTCGCCAGAAGAGATCCCGGCCACTTCGCGCAGCGTCAAGGCGAGAAGTGAGAGCCAAGTGGATGTCTTCTGTGTTCTGGACGGCGGGAGCGGAAGCGGGACACCAGGCTTCCTGCTGGTGTGTGCACCCGGCGTCAGACTTCTCTCTCGACTTTCGCATTCACACCAGGGCGCTGGCATCAGAACGCATGTGCTACAAGAGCGCATATGAAAAGGTCCCGAGATCCCTGTACTCCGAGGACAAGCAGTCGCCCGCCGCGTCCGTGTATCCGCCAACCGTTATTGCACCAGATACATACATGAGACGTTGGACTGGAGTCAATCAGTGCGTGCCTCCCTCTCTTGAGTCTCTCTGACATTTCTGCGGGCGCGTCATCGGGACGGCCGACAGAACTCTCGCTCAAAATTTTGAAGCATGCAGCAGTCTGGTGACCGGAGTTAGACGGGCGATGGACAGATGACCGTGGACTTCTAAGGATGCGGGCTTGAAGTTTGATGCCTGAACTCTCCTTTGACAGGCCGGCAGGTCCAGGGTGCGATTGCAGCTGCACTGATTCACGGGAGGTGCGCAGTGCGTGTCCACCGGGGACGATGAGCAGCTCTGCGAACGAGTCGGTGCTTCGCTGAGGCTACACCCGCGGTTCAAGGGAACCCCGGCGCGCCACTTACATGCATACCGCCCAGGAAGGGTCACACTAAGTACTGGGTCACAGGAAGAGAAGGCGAATTCTGAAGAAGGCCAGCGGCGTTCTATGCAGGCTGCAGTCATACGGACGCTACGTTTCTTCTGGCCTGTTCTGGCGAACGTTATGTATGTACGGTTGGTCTGGGAAGTTGAAGGACTGAGCATGGGCCAGTCCGCATCCGCGACAGCAGTAATTTCCGTGCCTGATAAGCGGTTATTAGCCGGAATTGTATGTTTCAATGCTGGCGGATGAACACAAGAGCCGACGTCGGGCAATCAGGCGGGCGCGCGGACACGGATGGTCCTGGATGGGGCTAGGTGCGGGGTGCGATGGCGCGCGCCCGCCACCGGCGGCCTGTGCTTGGAAGGAGGAGGAGGACTAGTGCAGACGGGAGACTGCAGGAGACACGGGAGGAGGCAGCAATAGCACTGGCAGCCTAGACCGGGACCGGCCGCGGCTGACGTAACATTAGAGTCTGGTAAGAAGTGTAAAGAACGCTGGGCTAGGACTGTTTAGCGTACGCTTAACGTCGTCGAGCGCCCTCATTTGCAAGCTTGGCCGTAAGCGAGTGTCGACGACGGTGCCCCGCTGGTCTCTTCTTCATTCTCCCATCTGTCTCGTCGACGCTGTCCCGGACGACTCCCCTCGCACTCTCGCTGCCCACTGAGCCGCGTACGACTGCGAGTAGTCTACTTGCCATTCTTTCATCAGCTCGCCATCACTCGCCTACGGACGGTCCAACAGCTTCCGCTCACTAGCTTGGGCAACCATGGTTCACTCAAGTCCCGACGCAGGAAGCATGAGCCCCGTCATCCCACATCACTCGCCGCTTCCCGTCCATCCCCTTTCGCCCACGTCTCCAAGCAGCCAATCTGCATGGAAGTCCATATTCAGGATAGGGAGCCAGTCGTCCAAGAAGGTTGCCACCTCCTCCCTCACACTTGACACGAGCACCATCCATACCTCTCCGAGCGCGCTGACTCCACTTACCTCCGCTGCGTCTTCGATTCCCACTCTGCTCGCGTCGCCGGATCGACGGTCTTCGTACAATTCGTCGAACACGCTCTCCAGCGACTCGAATCCCTCTATGCCCACACGAGCCGTGCACAGACCGCCGCCCACCCCAGACTACTTCACGCACGCCCCGTCATCAGAAGTTGAGCCAGAGGCGAGCACAGAGAAGGCGCGGTCCAAGAAGCAGCGCATGCTCGGTCGCAAGGCGCCCCAGACGGCCACCTCGTCACAACTAGAGTTCATGCCCCCGACCCCGACGACGCCCTCGTCGCGCGGGCCGTTGTCCCCAAAGGCATTTGGGGCGAATGCGTCGCGTTTCATCCGTCGCGTCGCGTCGGCGCCTAACGCGAAGGGCTTGTTCGCTCTCGGTGGCCGGTCCAACAACAACGCGACGACGAAGAACGGGCTGCTATCGCCTGGGGACACGGTGCCTCCGATGCCCGAGTCTAACTCGGAACAGGGCACGAACTCGCTCGAGACCCTCTCCTCGGCATCGTCCCGGGGCGCGCCTACTCGGCAATTACGGTCGGCGAGCTCCAACTTGGGGTTCAGGACGAAGGATCGGGTTACGAACGCGCAGACATTAGAGGGTCCGGGGAAGATCGCGTTTAGAAGGACGTATTCAAGTCATTCTATCAAGGTCAAGTCGGTACGTCCGCGTCTTCACTTCTTCCGCTTTGCCGCCCCTCAAGGAGAGATCGTCCTCCCCGTGTAGGTGGAAGTGGGTCCCGGCAGCTTCCACAAGATCAAGATGCTGGGAAGGGGCGACGTCGGGAAGGTGTACCTTGTGCGGGAGAAGAAGTCGGGCAAGCTGTTCGCCATGAAAGGTGCGCCGTACCACGACCGACATGCACGCATATGGCTCATCGCAGGACATAGTCCTCTCCAAGAAGGAGATGATAGAGCGGAAGAAGATCAAGCGCGCTCTGACGGAGCAGGAGATTCTCGCAACGGCAAACCATCCCTTCATCGTCACACTCCATCACTCCTTCCAGTCCGAGAACTTCCTCTACTTCTGCATGGAGTACTGCATGGGCGGCGAGTTCTTCCGAGCACTGCAGTCGCGGCCAGGGAAGTGCCTCTCGGAGGATGCTGCGCGGTTCTACGCTGCAGAGGTGACAGCAGCACTGGAATACCTGCACCTGATGGGTTTTATTTACCGGGACTTGAAGCCTGAAAGTACGTATATGACCGGCCATCTCGGCTGCTACGGCCCTGTCCCGCGAACCCTCTTGTGGAGTGCTGTGCTGACACGCGCATCGCCAGATATCCTACTACACCAATCTGGGCACATAATGCTATCGGATTTCGACCTGGCGAAACAATCCGGCGAGCGCGGTGGTCGGCCCGCGACTATACACACGGAGGAGAATGGGGTATGCTGCTGTCTTCCATACTTTGCGTCACCGCGCTTGCTGATCCGAAATCTGCCATTCTGTGTCGCTGCCACAGACCCTTTTAGTCGATACCCGAGCATGCACAGCCGACTTCCGGACGAACTCGTTCGTGGGCACAGAGGGTGAGTGCCTTGCTTGGTGCCACCGGCGGACCCAGAGCGGTGCACTGACGTTGTGGCGTTGTTGCTTTGTTCCGCAATAGAGTACATCGCGCCAGAGGTGATTCAGACATCCGGGCACACCTCTGCCGTGGACTGGTGGACACTGGGTATCCTCATCTACGAGATGATTGTGAGTGTGCAGCGGAGTTTTCGTGTCTCGCATGCTTGGTCCCTGCCTTCGCTCCCACAGTCTGACGCCTCGGACCTTTTTGCGCAGTACGCAACCACTCCGTTCAAGGGTGTTGAGCGCAACGACACGTTCCACAATATATTGAACCTGCCAGTTCATTTCCGAGACACGCCGAAGGTGTCACAGTAAGCATGTTCCGGCCTAAGTGTGTCGCGCACTGTCCCCCTAACGCTACCGTGATCTCTCCATTACGTGGTTCTCCCTTGTAGCGCCTGCAAGGATGTCATCACGCGTCTGCTCGATAAGAAGGAAGCGACGCGCCTGGGCAGCAAGAGCGGCGCCTCGGAGGTCAAGCAACACAAGTGGTTCGCCAAAATCAATTGGGGTCTCCTACGGAACACGCAGCCGCCGGTGAGTTTTTCTCTCATCCTACGTTCTCCCTGCTCGCCGTTTCCGGCAATTGTGCGCGCATACACGGTGATCACATGGGACCCCGCCCGCACCATGGTGGTCTAATCAGGTTAGGTGCGGCAGGCCGCTATGGGGCGCATGCTCCGCGATGCTGGATTGGCTGGCCGCGCGGGGTCTCAGAAGGACGAGTGATAGCCTTGCGGTTGCCTGGCTGTGTCACCCTGCGCGGGCTTGAGTCACGGTGGGCATGTCGGAGATCGTCCATCTGGCATTTAGAATTTGCCGAAATGGGGAGATCCGTCGGGCTCTTGGAGCACCGATCGCGATTGACGGTCGACGAGGACGAGATCCCTCGTCGTCTTCTCGCCTGCTGCGCGGGGTATGATATGCAAAGGAACCCCGTCGATGTCATCATCGTCCCATCGACCCGGCGGCCGCCCATTAGCTCTTTTGATCGTCCTCCGCAATTGACACGCACAGCCGCGGCGTCTGGGAACGCGCTGCGCGATGCCGTATGGTCTTTGTGTTCTGTCTTTGTGCTGTTATGCTGTTACGAGGCCTGTGTAATGCGTCTCCGAGAAGAACTGCTTGCTGACGATCTTCTTTCCCCTCTTCGCCGTATGGCACCGCTCATCGCATCCCATTCTCGTGATGATGCAACAACGATCTGCTCTGCGCATCATCATAATCATGCACCGGCCACGCAGATCGTGCCCACCGCCTCGAACGGAATCGACGCGGTGAACTTCCGGCAGATGAACGAATCGACATCGCTCCAGTTCGAGAAGCAGAGCTCGCTGAAGGGCGTCGCGGGGTCGGGCGTGCCCGGCTCGCCCGGACTTGGGGGCGAAGACGGGCTGGACCCTGCGCCGAAGCCGCCAATCGTGGACGAGTTCAGCGCGTTCTCAAGTATCACGCTGCACTACGACGGCGAGAGCTAAGGCTGTGCGCGCCGTGCGGGTGCGTCGTCGGTTTGGTTCGTCCTTGGTCCGTGTCGGGATGGAAGTCGGTGTGGATGGTGGCCTACCTGCTGGCACTGCGCTCGGCGACTTATTCCGAGAGCGGGTGCGATGTCTTCCTTGGTCGCCGGTCGGGGCTACCGATCGTCTATGCGCCTTTGTGGAGCACGGTCGATCGGACCATCCCTCCATTACGATCATGGACGTCGTGCGCCGCCGGCATCGTCGGTGTGGTTGGCACTCCCTTGATCATTCGCACCTCCTGAACGGTCCCTCCGACTCCGCACGGCTCGGGGTTAACTCCGGCTCCTACACGCACCCACAACGCATGGCCCCTCTTTCCCGCACCTCTATTGTCTGACGGGACCCACGGTATTGCTTCGTGCTGGTTATTATCGCTTATTGTGTATGTCTCTGCTGCGGTTCTTCTGTGTCTGACGCACTGTTCCAACTTCCACGCCGTTTCACCTTTATTTTAGTCGGGTAGAATGCTCGTCGTGCCTGGAGACGCGTACGTACGCTCGTTGCATCCCTTGCCAGGGGTGTGGTGCGTGTCGTGGGTGCGTGTCGGAAGGGGCGGCGGGCTCGGACGTTTCGCTTGGTTTTGGGCTCGCTGATTCCTCCTCCCATTCCCCGCATCCGGCATCCGCCAACTTCACACACACATACTCTGCGTCGTCCCCTCGTTTGCGTCCGACTCGCTGCTGCCTCTCGCTGATCTGATTCTGAATCCCCACTGTACCATCACGCCGCATCCACCCACTCGTGCACAGCAAAATATCCAGCCCCCATCCTGCGCTTCATCTATTCAGAGTCCTCGTTCGTCGTCGTGCGTCACCAAGTCCAAGTCCATACCGATACCGTACACATAAATCCCGTAACCTATTATTAACCAACCCCACTGACACTGCTCGTTTTTACCCTGTACATCATTCCGTCTACCCCCCGTTCCTCGTTCCCCGTCCCTCGCCGCTCGTTGCAGACCCTCCCTCCTTCCCGCACCCCGTTGACATAGACGACCACCACCACCTATTAGGATACAGACGCATTTCGGAGCCCGGGCGCCGGATAATTTCTCTCGCTTTTCGCTTTTCGCTTTCCTGGATAAATAACTGCCGGACGAACGTGTTATCAGCGGGTGGAAGCAGCCAAAATGAATATCGAGAAGCGTTTCGAGCACCTGTTGGCTGTTTCGTGGGCTCGCTTGCGGGGGTCTGGCGGTTCGGAAGGAGCGGTGTGCGACGGCTTCTATGTAAGTTCTCGAGGTCTGGCCGCGGTGCGTTATGTGCGGTGCGCGCCCATTATACATGCTCTCGGGCTTCGCGAGATCTGTGGCACTGGCAGGACTTAGTAGTACTTAGTGGTATAAGGTTGCGGCGTTCGGACGGTTGTGGGTGACTCCGTGCTGTGCGTATCATCGGCGTATCTTCTTCGGGGTTTGTAGGGCGGGAAGATATGATATGGCATTGGCATTGGCACGCGGCGGGCGTTTCAAGGGACAAGGGGGGAGGGAGGGGGAGGGAGCGGCCGAGCACTCGAGATCTCGAGCCTCGCGGCGCAATACATTCCAGGCTCCGCGTGCCGCGCTGGGGGTCGGTCCCTGGCCGCAGGACCGCAGTAAGAGCGAGCGTGCGGTGCGGTGCGAGCATCATCATGAGCTGCATCGCTGGACGGATTGGACGCTGGCGTGCCGGCGGGACGTGTGGCAGGCTGCTGTCTGGGGCGAGCGAATCTTGGCCACAGCCTGCAGGGTCCCCGGCGTGCACGTCAGTCAGTCAGTCGGCGCGAGGAGATCGTGCGCGCCGGCACTGCACGCCGGAGAATGAAATGCATAATGAATATTGGATTGTGGGGAGATAAGGCGGGCAGCGTGGATCTGCCGCTAGTGCAGGGCGGTGACAGACTGGTTAGCGGACAGGGCTCGGGAGGGCGGGGACTAATTGGGAGAGAATGGATGTAGACACGTGGAGGAGGAGGACGACGGCGTTGTGGCGCAGAAGCGCATACGACATTGGCCGTTGCGGAGTGGTTCTCGAACTCGCTTGCGCTGGCGGGCGTGACGCAGGGTCGGGTCGAGGTCCGCAGGGAGGGCGGCGAGGGCGGCGAGGGACAGAAGGCCGGATGTGGGCACTGGCAGCGTCGTAGGCAGCGTCGTTGAGGGCGTCGGTCGTCGGTGGATGAAAGCTGTGCATAAAGCATACACAGGTGATCGGGGAGAGCGGGTGCCCGGAATGGACTAGTCTGGTGCGCACCGTGGGAGCCCGTGAAGGTTGGGGGGGCACCCTGGAATGGCGATCGACCAATCACGCGCGCGCGAGCCGAGATGCCGCGGAGGAGGAGGAGGACACTGTGCAGAGGCTGGAGACATGGCCCTGCTCGCAGGCGTTTGTCAGCAGAATGGAGGTCGCGTACGGCATGCGGAGAGGCAAGTGCCGAGGAGTGCGTCCGGATTTAGACGGGGATGTTCGATCAGAGGGTCTGACTGGATCCATCGCCGGGGGTTCTGGAAGACAGTGACTGGCAGCGAACTCTATTCGATGCAGCGTGACAGGACCCCGGGGAGCGCGGCGAGATGATGACCGGTCGGTCGAGGAAACTAAGTCCACCGCTCGTCCTTCCTTTTCTGCCGGGCTCGAATCCATTGCTCTCGCTCTGGATCTGCCCTAAAAGTGTTGCGTTTGGCTGCCTCTTCTCTCCCATCCCTCCCTGCGCCTTCTGTCAAGAGAAGTCCGTCTCCTTCTCCATCGCCTCGTGCCCGCAATATTCGTTTCCTCTCCGCCGCCCGCCCTCCCCACCCCCGCCCTCGCCTTCCACCTCCCTGCCCGCGATGTCGGCAGACCTCTATCCACAGTCCACCTACCCCCAGCGCACCTCCTACCCCGCCCGCCCAGACCAGTCCTACCAGCTCTCCGCCGTCCCCCCCGCCCCGCTCGTCTACCCGCCCTCCTCATCTCCTCCGCTTCCCAGCCCATCCCAGAAGCACAGAACTCCGACTCCCCCACACACTCGTCCCCCCGCGAGTCCCAGTCCCCAAAGGCCGACAACGCCTCCGCAGCAAAACAAGATGGCGCGTCCCAGCAGCAGCCCGCAAAGCCCCAAGCGACCTTCCTCACAAAGCTCTACGCGTACGTGTTCGACGCGTCCTCTTCCCCCCGCTCCCCGCTCATTAGCACCCAAGTCTCCTCGAACGCCCCGAGAACCACCACATGATCCGCTGGGACCCCGCCGGCGAGCACATCATCGTCGAGCGGCCAGAACAGCTCGCCCTCCACGTCCTCCCAAGCGTCTACCGCCAGTCCCGCTTCGCGAGCTTCTCGCGGCAACTCAACGTAAGTCGTCATTTCTTTGACATTGCACACGTCCTCCCCTTCCCTGCGACCCTGACGCGCTTCGTGCCTTAGATCTACGGCTTCATGCGCAAGGTCAATCTTCGCAACGTGGACCCGGCTATCGACGACCCCGACGCGAGCACCTGGTGTGAGTGCTCACTCCCGCAACATGTCGCGCCGTTGACTGACATCGACCTCCAGCCCACCCGACCCTCAACAGGCATTCCCCTCCCGAGGTCGTCGCCAACTTCAAGCGGCGCGTCCCTCCTCGTCTCCCCAAGCCCCGCAAGCGGGACAACGACGTGCCCCAGATACCCCCGCCGCGTTCTGCGATCGGTACGGGTCAGCTTCCGCTCTCTATACCTGCGGGTGATTTATCACCGTACAAAGGTCGCGCGCGTGGCTTTTCCGCGCCAGGCTCCTTCACGCCTCTCAATCAGCCCGGTGCTGCAGGTTGGGGCACCAGTTATCCCCGGTCCACTCTCCCGCCGTTGAACGTGCCCTCTGATCCGCCGTCGCTCTCCGCGCACGGCAGCATGTATTCTCACTCGTCGCATACCCTTCATACCCCTCTGAAGATACCCAGCCCACATCCGCTTTCGCCTCCATGTCCTACTCGAGTTCTGGGCGCGAGGCGATGATGCTTCCCTCCCCCTCCTCCCAGTACCAGTACGCCGACCAGTCCAGCAGCTGGTCCTTCTCTCCCGGCAGCGCGTCGACCGCGCATTCATCTGGGTCGTTGTCGAGTCTGCTTAACCCCAGCAGCAACATGAGCAGCGGTTACTCGAGTGCGACTCGTCCCCAGCCTGCCGCTATCAACACATACACGTCCTCGTACCCCCAGATCAGCCGCAGCCACCACAGCGCCGGGCCGGTCTCTCCCGATAGCCGACCGACGTCAGGTTACAGCGCGTCGTCGATGTCCTCGCTGCCCACTCCTTACGAGGACTCGAACGCGCACCACTTTGCGCACGACTACTCGCGTCCGGGATCTGGCCACCACCGTCCCTTGAGCCCCTCTGGCTCCCGGCCCCCGTCCTCGAAGTCATACCCGAACGGCGGCTCCTTGAGCATCCGGCGCGAACGGCGACACAGTCAGGCGATGTCCCCGTACCCGTCCCCTTACTCTGAGCACCCATCTCAGCGTCCCTCGACGTCGCCTCACCCTGCCGAGGACCACACCGGGAGCGGCGGTATCCCGCGCGTGCGGAGCATGATCCAGTTGCCCTCCGTCGACGCGTATGGCAGCTTCAACCCGCGCAAGCGGACTTTGCGTACGCCGTCGACGAGAACAATGGTCACGCGAACGGCATGTACGCCGGTGTTCCAGCCCGGAGCGTGCGGCCGTCGACGAGCGCGTCCTCGCTCAGCACGACCAGCTCGGCCGCCAACACGCCTGGTGCAGATGGCTATGGCAACGGCGCCGGCGAAGCAGATATCACGCGATGTGAGTGAGTCTATTCGCTGGGTGGCGGTCCCGCTGAGATGCACTGTTCATCGCGGTGTATCGATGCGGTATAGTCCGGGTCGAACATTGCTGACCTCGGTGCCCAGATTCACCCGATTACGGCTTCGTCCCGATGAACGAGCACCTGCCGCAATACGCTAAGACCGGCGAAATGTAGTCTGGTGCCTCCTCGGCTCGTTGTTACATCATGCTCGACATCTTCGTGGCGATTCCGCCCCGCTCCCCCTGCCCTGCCTCCTCATAGACGTCTCGTCTTTCAGCTCGGATCCATAAACTATATGCGTTCTTGCTTGTCTCGGTTTCCGGCTCGTCTTGCTCGTCGAACGACGATGAACATCCATGGTTATCTTGGGGACTGGAAGGCGATCACCCCTTCAAAAGGGAATGGGCGGCTGCGGGAAGGGGACGCTCTCTTCCGCGAGGGTGTTGTCGGTGGCTGGGGGGAACGTCCACCGTTCTACCCTGTGCCAGCGTCATACCATCTGCAGGATCAGATGTCATCGCGCCTTGGACTGGCTGCTGGCATGGACCGTGTGGTACGCTGCTGTGCGATGCTGTTCGCATCTGCAGTGGTCCGGCGGATGATCTGCTCGCTGTCTGTGCTGTCTCGCGCGCGTCTCTCCCACACCTGTTTTCTGATATGCGCGTCGGACGCTTCTGTTTGTCATTTTATTTTTTCTTCATTGGGGGGTGGACGCATGGAGCCTGTCCCACCTCAGTTGCACAATACTTCTCATGGACTCTCTGCCATCCCTCCATCCCCACACGTCCCTAGTTGTTGGCGGCCATTGTGCTGATGGACGTCCGCGATCCTCATTCCCCGTTCCCCGCCGTCCATACTTACCTTTCTGTTCATCGGCTGTGGCGTTCATATTACGTTTTTGCGCTCGTCATCGTGTGTCTCATAGTCTCACCTGCTCTGCCGCTTTCTATGTAGTCCATTCATCCGTTCTCGCGATAGCTGTATTTCTCGCTCGTCTCGCCGCGTCTTACTATTCTCCGTTGGCTCGCACGCTCCCGCCGCTCTGTAACATTTTATTCTCCCCTTTCTCGCTTGCAATTCCCCACGTATATACATGCACTCTCAGTACACCGTCCGCACAACCGCACAATGCATATACCCCTCCGCTCCATTTCCTTGTTGGCGCACCTGGAGGCACCTGGCTGGAAAATGGGACTAAACGTCTACCGGGCGCCTGGCAACCGATAGCGAGTTTGTATTGCCGCGCGCTCGTTGCCTCCCCCAGATCTGGTGGCAAATCGGCGTCCTCCAGCCAATCGTCGTGCGCTCGCGGAAGCAAATTGTGCACCGTGGGCGTCTGGTTGTTAGCGCCAACTTGTGTGACGGTGTGACTGTACACTAATAGCTCGTGACATCCGTCACGAAACGCGGGCACGAGGCGCACAGTAGACTCCGCGAGCGTAAGCTCAGCACCGACGTCCGCGATCCTCACGAGGCTAAATCTTCCTTCCTTCTCGACTCTTTGGACTGCGTGGCGTCGACAAGCGGCTCGTCACTGTTGGCTCTCATAACGACACGGTCAGAAAGTACTTAATCTTGCCCCTACATCACAACTTCACGCTCGTAACGATGGACGACTCGCCCGTGCGGCGACTGGTGGAGAAATGTAGATCCAACGGTCCGTGTTGTTTCCCCCTGGCGCGACTTTGCGCGTTGTGGCGCCATATCTGATGAATGCTTTGTTTGTGGCTCGCGTTTGGACGCGTTCGTGTGATGGATTTGGACTGGTCGGCGTGATTGGTTGGGTTTCGGGACGGGTGGTTTGTGCTGGGCAGATATCGACGCGAAGGTCGATGCGATTACGAAGCTGCAGGCCGAGTTCGAGGCGGGCACGGAGGTGCGTACATATTCCAACCACCGACGTGTCGGTCGGTGCAGGCTGGGGTGCACGGATGCTGATTGCTGACTGGTACATGGTGCACGCGCCGACACGCAGATCCCGGACCCCGACGCGCTCGTGCAGGCCGTGAAGGCGTGTCTGAAGACCCCGAACCAACATCTGACCACCGCAACGCTGAATGCACTTCCCCCGCTCGTCCCGCTGCTGTGCACACGGTCCCCCGCACAGATCCCGCTCCCGTCGTCGTCGACTTCCCCGGCTGCGTCGACGTCTTCCGCCACGTCGTCCCCGGTCGATGCGTATGCGCTCCGGATGGTTCTTACGCAGCTTATGCCGGCGGGCGGCGGCGTCATCGATCGGCTGGGCGACAGCCGTGAGCGGGCACGGGAGAAGGCGCGGGAGACGTTGGTCGCGATGGGCGGGTTCGCGTTCCGATGCGGGAGCACGGGCTCGCACCTGAACAAGTCGGGGGGTGGCAAGGGCCCGGAGACGCCGCTGCAGCTGTTCGAGCGGTTCCTCCGCGAGGGCGGGCTGATGAGCAAGGTGTGGCGCGTCAGGGAGCAGGTGAGTGTCGTTTGTCGTTTCCGGTGCGGGAGACCGATGGGCTGAGGAGCGTGTGCGGATGTTCAGTCGATGCTGGTCCTCGTGCACATCCGCCGGGCCCACCACTTGTTCCCGATCCGGCCGTACCTTCCCCTTCTGGTGGATGCTCTAGAGGACACGGATGGGAACGTGCGCGAGTGTGCGCGACAGTCCGTGGTCGAGCTGTTCACCGGGCCGGGAGTGACGGACATGGCGCGGGCGGACCTCAAGAAGGAGCTGACGAAGAAGGGCGTCCGGAAGACGATCGTCGACGGGGTTCTGTCGAAGGTGCTTGCAGGCGGGGGTGGGTCGAGCACGCCGCCGACGATGAGCGAAGCAGGGTCCGAGAACGGCGACATCGCGGGAGCCGCTAAGGAGTACGTCCCGCCGAGCATCGCATTGATGAACAAGCGTCCTGGGCCCACCGTCACCGGCGCAGCACCCAGCAGCAGCACCTCTCGATCGCGCATTGTGAGCCAGGGCAGCCGCGAGATACCAAGGCCTGCTAGTCGCGCGGCCGCAATGTCCCCGACCGGGGAGGGCCCTTCGACCGCCGGCGGGTCAGACGTAAAACCGGTCTATGTGAGTGAATACAATTCTGATGTTTGCTGAACATGGAGGTGACTGGAGGGCGTGCTTTCCTTTGGGTGCGATAGATTGCTTCGAGCCGTGATCTCGAAAACGAGTTCGCTTCAATGCTTCGGCCGTTCGAGGTAAGTCGCCATGGTGGTGGCTCAAACGCATACTGTCTTCGCCGCCAGGGCCAGCTAACGATGTTCCGTGCATTGTTAGGGCAAAGAGACGGAGCACAATTGGGCCGACCGTGAACAGGCAATCCAGCGGGTCCGCGGCATGCTCAAAGGCGAGGTACATGAACGGTATGCAGAGACGTTCCTGCACGGTTTGAAGAATGGATTCATGGAGGCCTCGCTGAAAACGGTGAGTTCCATCTGAAACGCCATCCGACAGCGAGCATTCATTGACCATTGACACTCCCAATATGAAATCACCGCACTAACAGCTGACCAGTCTTCGGACGACGGTTGCCACGAACACCTGCGCCCTGTACAACGAGCTCGCTATCGCCCTTGGCCCCGCTCTGGATCCATTCCTCGAGCTTCTCTATACCAATCTTCTCCGGCTGGCGAACCTTACCAAGAAGATTGCGGCCCAGACCTCGCAGGCAACTGTCACCGTGCTGATCCAGCACGCCTCCGCACCGCCCAAACTCATCATTCCTATCCTATGGAACACTCTTCAAGACAAGGCCATCAATACGCGTCAGTACGCTATTGGTCACGTGAAGACGTACCTCGAAGTCCACGGTGCGCGTGCTGCGCATGCGATTGAGACCACGAGCACGATCGATCTTCTGGAGAAGATCGTCAAGAAGGCGCTGGGCGACGCCAACGCGGGCGTGCGGGACAATGCGCGGCAAATGTTTTGGATATTCCAAGGACTCTGGCCAGAACGGGCCGCTGCAATCATGCAGTCCCTTGATTCGGTGTCGCGCAAGCAGCTGGAGAAGTCGTGTCCCGACCCTGGCGCGCTCGCGACCATCCCCAGCGCTGGGTCACCGCCCAAGACGAAGAAGAGCAGTGTTGCGGCCGCGATCGCTGCTAGTCGAGCCAAAGCGAAGGCTATCGCGACCGCACCGCCCTCTCTGAGACACCAGGCGACCTCTACCTCGCATACGATACGCGCGACGTCGCCGCCCACCAAGCGGCCTGCCTCTCCGTCGTTCTCGACGAGCAGTTCGACGGGTGCAATTCGTGCCACATCCCCGGTTTCGCGCTCGTCGCCGCCCAGATCGAGAGTCGTCTCCGCAGGGACGCTCTCTCGGTCGACAAGTGCCAGTGTGGTCTCGAATACAACCTCGCGGAGCCCTCCGAAACAGCTACATAGCGCCTCGCTGCCGTCCCAACCAGCAGCAGACCAAACATTCCGGCGACGTCCCTCGTCTCGCCCGTCCCTGAGTACGCCCTCACCAGCCTCGAATTCTACATTCCGCAAAGCCGTTGAGACGGCCTTGCCCGTGTCTCCGCCTGGATCTGTCGTCGACTTCGCTTCGCCAACACCCCGACCACAAAGGGTTGGGCAGGCAGCGGCGGTGCCGGTCCAGCGCGACTCGCTGTCTATAGCAGGCTTGCACCAGTTCGACGGGTACGATGAGTCCCTTCTTCTGGCGACGAACATTCCTGTGCCTGAGGACAGCGACTCGGACATGGACATGGATATGGACGAGTCCGTGAACCTGATCTCGTTCTCCACGCCCTACGAGCGGTATCCGCCCATGCCGAGATCGCACTCGCAGGCCAATTCGTTTTCTCCCGTCTCGACGAACTCTAAGCAGCTTTTCTCGAACGCGCTCTCGACAGGGACGAGCTCGCCTCCCGCTGGCGTTGCGCAGCCGCTCGTGGAGGACGCAATGCGCGCCCGCGCGGAGCAGGCCGAGAGCGCCGCGGAGCGGCTCCTCGAGCTGGTAGAGCCCGAAGAGGACCACGCACTTCCGTCGCCCATTCCAGCAGCCCTGCTCCTGCGGAACGGGCAGGGCCAGGGTGGCAAGCCCAAACCTAGAGTGGGCGGTGGGAGCACCGTACCCACGCTGCCGCGGACGCCTGTAAGCAACAAGCGCAACGCGGCGATAATGCAGCAGGCGGCGCTTTTCCAGGATAGCCCGGCTTCCAATGGCAAGACGACATCTCTGTTCGCGATGGTCGACGGCCGCGATAGCGCCGGGCAGTGGTGGGCCAAGAGGATGGCTTGTGAGTTGGTCCCATGATGCAGTGTCCGAGGACACATTTTCTGATAGTGTATGCTGATGATGCTCTGCTCGCGCGGCCAGTGCTCAAGTTGCCAACCCCACATGAGGACATCGGGACCCCAGATAGGGAGGAAACCCTGAAGACTTACATCGCGCCGCTGGAGCAAGGTACAGCGGATGTTCCCGTGCTCAAGAAGCTAGCACGTTTGTGCATGCAGAACGCTGTCCACGAGCCACTCTCACCCATCCGCACGGCTTTCTCCGTGCCTCTCACATCGTCACCACTCGACGGCTTTGGGGGGCGACAAAGGTCCCCAAGTACGTCCGAGTACTGGAGACAGGACAGGCTGTTCGATCAATTGTTCAACGCGCTGGTGAACTTCTTGGACCCTCGAAAGGTGTGTGTGTACGTGACTGCGGAACCTGGGGTCAATGCCTGATAGGACGCGTTCTCATGGATTCAATTAGAATGCCGAAGAACTCGAGTACGGCTTGATCGTCTTGTGGGAGATGCTGGAGAACCAAGCGCCGCTGCTCGAAGGGCGTGAGGCTGATGTTTTCAGCGTGCTTCTGCAAATCAGATATTGCGGCCAAATGAACGTACGTGCTCGTGCTCGTGCTGTCTGTTTGGGTTCAGTCCCGCGGCTGCGGTGCGACAGTGCTTACGTCTTTTGCAGGTGATGCAAGCGACCAATTTATTCCGAGATACACTCACGAGCCGCATTGAACCCGTGTATGGTCTGACGACCCTGCATGCGGCTCTCCGCGCGTTCTGGGATGCGCCCCTTCCGCCATCGGCTACCACGGAGATTAGGGACGGAACCTATGCGTTCGGTCTGATAGCGCTTGGAAAGTTCTTCCTGCGTCTCCCCTCGGAGGTTCTGGAAGAGGAATTGCCTCGACTACGGTCCACGCTAATTTCGGTGCGTTACGTCTCCTCTGTCATGGCCAAGGTGCTGCTCCCAGTACCCAGCTGATCGTCTCCGTGCCCACCCCTCTCCCCGTCCCATAGGCTTTGACGTTTACGACCGGGAGCAGTTCTCTGGCAGTGCGCGAGGCTGCCACAGCGGCCACAATCGCTGCCCAAATGATCCTGCGCGATGAGACCCACCTCTTCACGCTTCTCGATGGCCTGCCTGACGAGAAGAAGAACTTCCTCGCGTACATGTTCGACAAGCACGGCGCCCGAGGTCCCGCCCTCGCGTCCGGACCGTCAATGGACCACCTGGAGCGGGAGATGCGGCGGATCGACGGACGCGTGAGCACCCCGCGCCGCGGCTAGGTTATGAGTATGCTTCCTGCATTCATTAGTAGTTGACATTGACGTTCCAGGGATTCAGAAGAGTCTCATCACCCATCCGTTAGCAGGTCATTGATACCCGCACTACTGTAGTCATATAATCAGTTCTCCTTCCACGCCTCGGTTCTTGCCATGTTATCAATGTCTGTACTCCACTATGAATCATGCGATAATGTACATGCGAGCGGGTGTCCGCTGCCCATTGTGAAGGAAGCCTGTCCGTCGATCATGAGAGTCCTCGAGATAGAACGTGGTGGGAATGTCGCCTGAAGGGGCGGAGGAATCGCGTTCATTCCCGGTTCATACGAGCTGGATGCGCGCATTACTTACTTTGTTCCGTCGAGAACACCTCCGCCTACAGCCGTTGGTTCGCGACGACTTCCGCCAATTGCCTCCTCCAGCACGCCAGCTTCTGCAATTCTTCGGCCATGTCCCGAAGTCGGCGAGCGTGTTCCTCTTCCTCCGTCGCCTGATCCGAGAGGAGCGTGATGAACTCTTCCTGCAGTCCATTGAACGAAGAGCTCGGAGGTAAGGACCAGACACCGAGCCCAGAACGAGAATCCGCCGCCGATCGACGAGAACTGCAGTCTTCAAGGTCAAGAGGACGCGCCCAGGAGGAGAAATCTTTGATCGTGCGCTGCTCGTTCTTGTGGTATGCCGAGCCGTCCTCCAGATCGGGACCTTGAGAAGGAAGAAGTCGTGCTGCGGCTGTGGTCCTCCTCTGCTCAGATGAAGTCGCATTGAGACTTCCAGCGGCCTGAGTATGCGTCATGGCTTGATTCTGCACGGGGCTGGGCGCGGCCTCGCGGGCGGAGACGACGGCGGAACTGAAGCGACCAGCTCGTTCGCGGACTCCGTGCACTCCGTGCCCACGTTCCTGGGTCCTAAACCTTGCAGCTCATCCATGACACGCTCGAAATCCCGGACGACCCCAAACGCTAGGTGGTTGTGCATGAGGAGCCGCGGATCAGACGGACGACAGAGACCTGGCCGGAGATACGGTGACGACTCGGAGGGCATACCCTCGCCTTCTGCGGTCCGACTGACTAGCGGGCTGCAAGGAGAGGCGCGGAGACTAGAGGATATCGCATCCTGAAGTGGGTCGTGATGAGGACGGGCGTGAGAGGATCCGCGAGGTGCCGCATGCGGTTCGGGAGACGGGCTGGCAAGTCGCGTACCAGGGGTTTGCTGAGACCAAGAATACCCGGCTTCGGATCCCGCTTGCGAAGGGAACACGGCGGAAGGGAGCTCGGTACTTTGTGGAGGAGAGGGTGGCAGGCTGTGAGACGTGAGGTACGGGATTGGGCCCGATGGATGAAACGGGGTGACCTCTGACGATCTCAATTGCAGCGGAGATATGCGTGCTAACAGATCGTAGGCGTTTTCTGTGGGAGGTGCCGTGCCTCTCGTCTCTCGCGATGAGTCCGATAGCGGGGTGTCGCTCAGGTGTCCAGAGACGTCCGGAGTGAAGATGCGGAGAGACGGCGTGCTCAGCAGATTTTTCAGCACACTCGGGCTAGCCTTCGGGAAGAGCCTCTTCCGGATGGGCGTCAACAAGTAGTCGTTCTTGTTGGCAATGGCAATGTCACCGGAGTTCCAAGATGATCGTTTGCGAAACGAGTCAGTTGTGTCCGGCGTGTTGCAGTACGAGGCTTGTTGCACTTCCGGTTGCCCGAGCGACAAGTCCGAGGAGAAATCATGGTCCAGAGTATCCGCAAGTACCTTCACTCTTGCCTGTTCGTGAGATATGGTCGCGCAGAGTAACTCTAGCAACATCTCGCGGGGTAGTTCGTCTTCCTCCGGCTGACACAGCGGCTCGCAACGGCGGAACTTGCTGCGGGACCTCCTCGGAAGGCTGGTGTAAGGGTCTTTGACGTAACTCTTGCACATGTTGACTGACAACGTTGAATGTGGACGACGAAGGGAGCGCGGGACCCGGGTCGAGGGGAGGAGGAGGAGGACGCTCACTCCGATGGCGCGACTGCGCGCCACGCACAGCCACATGAACTCAACCCCTCGCTCGAACCAACCATCATGGCGACCTCATGCAATTCGTACATCGTGCCCGACGGTGCAGCTTCCTGCCCTACAATTAAGGTTGTTGCATCATGGAGTTGTGGGATTATTGGTTCACGGATACATCGGATGCGGAACGACGCGCACGGTTGGGGGTCGCTTGCCAGCCTCCACAGTTCCTCGTACTTCATGATAGAGGCTGATACTACCTCACAGGGTCAGGACTCAGCGGTAAGTAGTCGGTGTCGGACGTGCCTTAGGGAGGTGGGCGGAGAATTCTCCTCAGTAGGTCTCTCAAAAGACTCCCGACGTTGACATCCGACTTCGGAAAGATCTTCTTCTGTTTCTTGGAATACATCGCCAGAGCCCGCTCGCTGGGGAACGTCTGGACAGGCTTGTCGGGGTCGGGTCGCTGGAGAAAATCAACGAGGTTCACATGTGTGGTCTTCACGATCTGTAAGACACAGGTAAGTGGGGTAACATTCTCTATCTTGTGCACTTGAGCTTACTTTACGGCATTGCGCGATGGTGTCAGGGATGGGGTCAACACCCAGGGCGTCGCACAGGCTCTGCCAGGCACTCAGATCGTCCGCACGCCTGCCGTACATGACATTGAACTGCAAGACCATGGCGTTGTGGATTTCATCCCGCTCGATCTTGCGACGAGCGGGGTCGTTACTCCACCCCTTGAACCGTAACAGTCGGCGGAACTCCTGCAGAAATGGCGCGGCAGGCTTGTAGTCGAACTCGGGGTACTTGGCAAAGTACTCGTGTATGTGGTTGGGCTCAGACTCTGCCTATGAATGACAAGGCGACTCGTTTCACCGATGCATCACACGCCCGAGTCCGAATGTGACTCACCATTCCGCTGCCAACACTTGATATCTCCGCAGGGTGACAGGATGCACGGACGCCGGGTACGAGTGGATGTCCTACGGATTATAGAGCCGAGCATGAGTCTTCCCCCTGGGCCGGGAGAACACCAGAGGACGACGCACAGTTGATGCAGTAGTGGATAGTGTCTCAGTTGCGGGAAAGGGGCCGACGTCCTCGCTACTCTCGCTACTCAACCAATTGCATCTTATGTCCAAAGTCACCATGCGTAGGACACATGGCAATGAGCGCACTGCTTGTTCGTGCCATTCCTAAGTACTTGTGCTGCGGTAGCGGGCTTGCTACATACCCGGTGTGAATCGAGGCAATGATACCATGGACCACGGCCCAACAACACTAGAGATGCATGTCTCCGTGACTCGTGGCCGCGGGAGGGCAAGTATACCATGGGTATCACTGAGAAGTAACAAGTACTATACATAATACGTGCTGTAGTCGATCATCGTGATTCAATATCGCCGGTCAGAGCTAATAGAGGTCATCGCAGTATACTGCTATGTGACGAAGCAAGGAGCGGAGCAAGCCCGAGCGTTTGGCCGCTGTCCGGCCGTAGACCTTCCCCGTCTTATACGTGTAGTCGCTGAGCTCCTTCGCAGACGCAAATGTCCGGACGGGCTGTCCTGGATCTCTTGACTCGATGTAGTCGACTAGGTTCACATGAGTCCCAGTGACCAGCTAGCGAGTCGAAGGGTGCCGAATCAGCACCTGCAGTAGCTGGAGGCGTATCTACTCACCTGTCGACATATGTGCAAAGTCTTTGGTACAGGCCTCACTCCAAGCGCGTGGCATAGTCGCTGCCACGCCAGGAGGTCGTTCTCCTTCCTACCATACATCACCGTGAACTGCTCCACCATGGCCTCCTGCAATTTTCTCTTCTCCCGCTTCTCCCGCTGGGCGTCCCACTTCTTCATCTCCGTCAACCTCTTGAACTCATCGAGAAATGGTGCAGTCGGGTGGTAGTCGAATTTTGGGAAGCTTGCAAAGAAGCGTTCGATACAGTCAGGCTTGGCCGCCCTGCGTGCCGCCCTGACCGCTTTGACCGCTTTGACCGCTTTGACCGCTTTGACCGCTTTGACCGCTTTGACCGATTTGACTGATTTGACTGTCTTCACTGTCTTGACACTTTCAACGGGTTTGACGGTCTGAGCGGTCTTGGAAGTCACTTTCTACACGTAGGTCTCATCAACGATCTCCGTTGGGTGAACAGCCTTCAGGACAATCATCACTAACCTTTGCTCCAGTAGACGTCGACTTCGCTCTGCAATGAGCTGCAATGCCGATGCTTCTCACAACTGGCCGCAACAGCGACGTCCGTAAACTGAGCCAGGCGTTGACCATAGTGTTGCGGAGCGACGGAGCTATCCAGGGAACGAGTGCGAAACCGGAAGACCTGGCTGTGCTCACGGGTTTTCGCCTCATGTCCACCTTGCGCCCTACTCGGAGACATGCGTGCAGCACGCGGGATCAGTGTCCATTACAGCTGTTATCATATCGATAGAGACTTTGAGGCACCTATGTAAAGATGTTCGGAAGAGGTCGGACTTCATCAATATCTTGAGTCCGCTCTCTAGCGAACCTACGCGAGGACGCCGCCCAGACTGAGTTGGATTCGCAGTACCTTTTTTCGTGGTCCGCCTCTGCCGAACATCTTTACGTAGGTGTCGCGAAGTCTCTATCGATATGATAACAGCTGTAGTACCAAGAACTTGAAGAAGAGATGCAGAAGAGTGTGCTGCGGTAGCTTCGTTTACGTCTCCAGTCGGCGCTCCGCCGTCTTGTTGCTCGGAGAGGGAAGGCGGATGGATGCAGAATGCAGACAGGCTGTCCGTCTGTATCTCGCGAGGTCAGGACATCAGGCATTCTGACAAGATCAAGCCACGCTACCTCTGTGCTTCATGAAGTCGCTAGATGCGGGAGAACAGTATGCGGTGTGCATGCATACGAGAAGTCCAGAACATGTACCGCAATATCTCCCAGCTTTCGACACCACGTCATACATCCACAACTATTCCAAGCACATCCTCACGACGTCTTACGTCCTCCCTTCACACCACGCTGTATCCCGCGCTCGGGCCGTGGATTCAGGATGTGACGCAACAAGTACTCCAGGAGGCTCCCAGCCTCGACCTCGTCTCTCGGAAATATCTTCCCAAAAGCCCGAGTGTACACACTCAACGCGACTTCCGTGGGGAACCTGGTCGGGGCCGTTCCAAGGAAAGGAGCGTCGAGGAGGTCGCAAATATTGATGTGAGACGTCACGACAGCCTGCCAAGCGATAGTAAGAGGGCGGTACGATGCAGTGCGACGACGGCAGACGTACCCGACGGCATTGCTTCAGCTTGTCTGGGATTGGGTCGATCTGGATGATCTCACACAACTTTTGCCAGGAGGCGAGGTCCTCGGCGTTGGTACCAAAGGTATGGTTGAACTGCTGCACCATGGCACGACGCATAGCGTCGCGGGCCTGGTCCCGTTCGTTGCTGTAGCGGCGCCAGCCGAAGTGGTCGCACATGCGATAGAACTCGTCGATGAAGGAGAGGTCGGAATCGTAGTCGAACTCCGGGTACCGACTGAAGAATGCAACGATGTGGTCGGGAACTGGTCTGTGCTGATCAACATCCTTCCTGGCCTTCGGTGCCTTCTGTTCCTGTGCAGTCTTGGCGGTCAGTGAGGCTTGCAAGAGACAGGTTGGCCAGAGACGTACCTTAGACACAGGCGCATGTGGGATGTGCTCAAAACGACAACTATCGCCGAACCTGCATGTCCCCTTCTCCGCAAACTGATAGCAAACGGGCATCGTTATCGTTCTTGGAAGAAATCGTGGACGAGGCGCTGATAGAAGTGAACCTGTCGAATTTATATACTCCCGTCCCACGCGTTTTGTGGACGGTGGGCTGGCGAGAACCTTAACCTCAACGGGCTGCCGTCTTGGAGCGCTGACATGTGCTCGCGTACTTCACCGTAGACAGAGACCCTGGCAGCGTGGGCATACAGTGCGCCGTGCTCTCATACGAAGAGTACAAGTTGCGCTCACGACCACCAGCTCTTACCTCGAGAACGTATACGTCGAGGTCGACCAGATTGTCACCCGCCGGTTCGAAATGATGTTCGGTTTCCCAGATCTGCATGCATTAGGTGCAACGCGCGGCGTACAACGGCAGTAACACGGTCCAGCACAAGCAACGTAAACCTTGTGTGGATTCAATGAGCCGTCGCATGCACAGAAAGAAGTAAATTGGACCCACCAACTGCCAAAGAGCGCAATGCAACACCCTGGGATAGTAGTAGTGTGGGATTAGTGGTATCTGCAAACAACCGTCAGTAAGCAGTGAAAGGTATCACCATATGTGCGCGCACCTATAATACAGCAACCGCACAGGACCGTGAACCTGTTCACGACTCCCGAATTTTATGTGGCGGCTCCTCCCGCTCGTCGAACGGCACCGACGGCGCGGGCAACGATGCTTGCCGCTCCAGCGCCTTCGCCCGCCGCTCCTCCTCCCTCTTCGCCTCGATCTCCGCCTGTGTGCGGAATGTGACGATGTCGCGCCACACCTCCTTGGGCACGTCCGTGCGCTGTCCGACGTCCCGCAAGAAAATGTCCTTCCCAACCCACACGCGTCGGCCAAGCCGCTCCTTGACGCGCTGCATGTCCCGCCCGAAAATGTCGTCGACGTGCTGCTCGAACTCCTGGAGCTCTGCGAGGTCTCGTCGGAGCAGGAGAAGGTGACGGTCAATGTCCAGTTTCTTCGGCTCTTTCGGGGAGGAATCAGAGGCGCATCCAGATCCACCGCAAAGGGCGAGGAAGCATCCGATGCTTGATTGCTCGAAGGTTGGCGTAAGGAGGAGGAGGGGCTGAAAAATGAGGAGAATTGCGACGTCGAGGAGGCGGCCGGGAGGTCCTCGCCTTGATCGCTGCTGAGGTCATCCTCCACATCACGTACCGGGCGGTAGACACCGGACTCGATCCACCGTCCACGAATGGTCTCGTAGAACAAAATGTCGAATTGTTTCCAGCGAATGACACGCTTGACCTTGACGTGAATCCATCGGAGAAGCTCCAGGTTCTTGTGGCGGTTCGCGTACCAGAATACGGAGAGGAAAAGGCTACGAGTCACAGAGAGACGGGGAGAAGGGATGTCTTCTGGAGATCTTGAACGCGCCCACTCGCGGAGCTGCCGTCCCTGCTCCCGTTCCTGCTCTAAAGCGCAGAGGAGGTAATGTCGCGCAAACACTGGGTGGCCCGCCTTCGATATCCACTTGAGCAGCAGGCGGTAAGACGTCGTGTTCGGTTCTACGTGTGGAGGCTTGTACGGGGCGACCTGCGGGTTGGAGACTCCGAAGTCGTCGTCGTCCTCTTCGTCAAACGCGGAGTTGGAGGCGGAAGCATTTAATGGAGTGGTGATGACCTCGAACGTCTGCACGAGCTTCGAGACATCTCCGGCCCGTCCCAGGTAGTCAAGAGCAGTGTTGAAGGCAGCGAGATTGAACGGGAGCGGTTTGGGGATCTGCATAGGCAAACTCGCCTGACTCTCCGTACTGCTTGACGCGCCGCGCATCTGGCCCCAGTACTCCAGAGGTGACCGATCCGGGTACGCCAGGTCAACACCATATGCGTGACGCAGAAGAGTGGTGAAACCTTCCATGTTCATCGTCTCCTTCAATATTCGGAAGGCAAGGTCGACGTTGTAGGACGCGTACTGAACTCCGTTGGTAGACATCTCATTGAGAATGTCCAGACAGTGCTCCGTGACCTCCGCCACGAGTGGGGGCCGGTAAAGATGCCACACTGGGAGAGTCAAGCGGTGACATAGCGCCTGAAGGCAGAGGGCGTACGTCCGAGGTTCCTTCACGAGTCCTACGCGTCCAATCTCCCGCAATACCATCATCGAACCCTTGTAGTTCCCAACCGCCGCGAACATCTCCAGGACGCAGTGATAGTCCTCCAGAGAGGGCGTGTCACCTGCGGCGCGTATGTTGCGAATGACCCTCTGGAAGCGCGACTCGAACAACTCGTCCTCCGTGTATCTCTGCCCCTCCGCCATCCTCCGAGCAAAGACAGCACGTACGTGTACTGCGGGCGGCGCGCACTTCCGGAGCACGGACTGGTGGATCTCCAGCGGGACCTTGGCCGACCCGAAGAACTCCAGGAGCTCGAGGTAACTTCCCCATACACGGTTGTGGTTCGGTGTCTGCAAAGACAGGAGGCCTTTAAAATCTTCCACCTTCCTCCTGCGAATGACGTCTAGAGGGTTTTCGTCGGAGTGCGAAGATGAACTGGAAGAAGCCGTCGAAAATTCGGCGATCGGGACAGCTAGCGCAGCACGGCAGGAAGGGGTCACATGTACGTGGCGGACATGGGGGAGTGTGCTCGTACTTGCAAGTCTAAACTTGCGTACGCAGCGATGCGCCATGCGAATGAGGAGGTAGGGGACCCAGGAAGCAGAGCAAGCAGACGGAGAGCAGAACCCGCCACCCTCCCAGTGACGAGCCCGAATTTTTGCCACGTGACCCATTTGGCCAAAATAGGAAACTGGATGCCTCAAGTGGACCATGTCAAGCATCCTCTGGGGCCATCACGTATCCCAAGACTCTGTTAGATTCCAGTCGGAGGGGAGCGCAGTCATTGTATCCTTCGAATTGGTAGCGAAGCTGTCGGGGTCTTCGGTAATGAACTCAGGAAACCGCGTGGTGCGGTATATGGAGACCATACGATACCGAACACTGAGAATCCGGCGAACAGAAACCCTCACTCAACACTTAAAGTTATGTGTTGCGAGGAGTATCGAGGCCTTTGTATTAAACCATAATAGATCAGAGTTCGGCGTTCGCGGAGATGGTGGGGAGACGCGCAATATACACGTGGCGTAGACCATGCCAAATAAGGACATTTGTGGGTCCAGCTTTGCCTTCACTTTTGTCGGCAGTCATCACGCGCGCGGCGCTCCCTCCTTGTGTTAGCCACGTCATCCGGTGGTTGGTGAAACCACCTCCCGCGCTTCCTCGTCAACCAGACGCAGCCGAAGCATGGCGAGCACTGTATGTGTTTCTGACATCTTGACTGTGGACTGGTGTACTTATTTGAGGCTTAGCTTGAGTACCGGAGACAGAAGACATGAACATGCGGCCATGTTCTCACATTATCTTCTGTCATCAAATTTTCCTCCGTTCCAGCGTGCAACTGAACATACCGCCTTGGGCATCTTCTCATACCGGATCGTCCCCCATGCCCGGACTTAACGTCTCCCTAGAGGACGTAAGTAAGTCGGCTGCGAGCACCCTCCCTCGCGCGGCGCCCCTCTGTGGGGAAGAATGCCGTAAAGAAGGTCTCTCCAGGCTTGCCTCGTCTTCTGGTCACACTTCGTACCCTATAGCTGTTGGTCACTCGAGGACAACAGCGTAGGCAAAAGCTGACATGAAGGTGGGAGCAATTCCTGGACGGTCTCTTCATGGAGTCCATGGGAGCCGCTACGGTGCGCTGACATACGTGTTGCCACTAGTGCGCCGCGCGGATGGCGGCCATGTTATCTCTTCTGAGGAGACGTTCCGCCCCCAGTGTGCCGTATGTTTATGCCGTCATTGTCCTTCATGTGACTCTCTGACAATTAACCAAGCTGTCAGGGTGCGCAGTGAATTGAACGACGCCTCACGCTAGCACACCGACGGCCCTCATATGACCGGGCGGAACCTATACGACGACGGCCTGGACGCAGGGACAACATAGCGTCATGCTTCTCGCATCGCCCAAACCGCCTGGGCGGCGCATACTCGTGTCCGTGGATGTCGAAGCTGTCGCTTAAGCAGATTTCTGCCGCGATGCTTTGTGCTGCTTGTGGCGAACGAGCCTTGACAAGATAGCTTCTGCTCTCAGCAGGGTCGCCGTACGTCTCGCTCAGATCTTACATGAATCTGCTCATTTCGTCTGATAGATCCCGCCTACCGACGAGCACATAGATCGGCAGTCTGCCTCATCACCGCTCGCGTCCGCCGCTTCAGATCGATCCCGCAGCGACGCCCACGGCTGAGATCTCTACGACAGCCCTGAGTGCGTCGTCGTATTGCGTACGTGGGTATGTTGTCAGAGCAAGTCGTCGGTTCTGTCGTCGGTTCTCAGCAGCGTGCCTCGACGACGGTCCATGGGAAGACTTGACTCAGCCTCGTCTTGCGGAGTTCGCGGAGTTGCGGACCGACCCGTGTCTCGCCCACCCAAGCGAGATCGTCGACACCCGGAATCGTGCACGTTGAGTCGGCGTTATTCCGTCTCAGCCTTGAGCTCAAGTCGACAGGTCACCGCGGATGGAGCACATTGTTACCAGCAGTACGTGCATGCCGGAGCGACGATAAGTCGGTAATTGTTGCTGACTCGACGATAGATTTCATACGATATGTCAAGAGACCGCCGCATGCACCTGTCTTAAAAGTGCCGGCACTTTTGCATCTCGACAGTACAAGGTGTATTGTCGGTCAACTCGCGGAGTGACAACTCGGGGATTCCGGACGCCAATATCTGCTCCTCTCCCAGGCTTCTTCGCATCCCAGGCACATGGCGATCGGACATGACCACCTCCCCCAGCATCGTCCCCACCACCCCTTGGTACAGAAGCTGGGAAGCGCGACAAGCCTTCCCTTGTCGTTCTCTCCGCGGCGGTGCGTCCTCGCCTGTTCTTGTTCAGTGCCAGTAACCGCCCGCTGCATGCGTTATTTGTTGGTATATTCCATGAGGCGGGGCAACTCATAAGGCATAACACACCGGCCGTCCCCTTGTCCCCGTCCCGCGGACCGTGGCGCGCCAACTCGCAGTCTATAGCAGAACGAGCGAGTTGATCAGAGCGGCGCGTTCGGAAAAATTCTGGGGTGCGGGTGTGTAATGAAAACCTTGTCATCCTCCCGCAACAGCACCCTTCCCAGCCGCCGCCCCCAGATCCACAATCTGAGCCTGCATCTGTGCCCGTGTCCGCGCCCGCTTCTGGGCTCTGTCACGGTGCGCGCGTGTATCCCGTTCCCACGTCGCGTTCCCCTCGAGGATTCCGCGGGTTCTGACGGTCCGCGAACTCTCCGCCAGTCTGACAATCATTTGCTGCTTCAAGTAGCGGTCAACATGCCGGTGACGCGTTCCAGAACTGTACGGGAGCCGTTCTGATCACTATGCCAGCTCTCGCTCTGGCCCGTACCCTTCCGTGCCGATGAGCCACTGGCTCGATGGCTGCGGAAACTGCCAGCTGTCTGTCCGACGTCGTAGGCAGCGCAGGGCCATTGAGCCATGGTTGGACAGAACGTTATCAGGCTCAGAAGGGAGGAGACACTGTACATGATCGAGACCAAAAATGAACCGTTTCATCCAATTGATAAGTGGCCGAAGCGTACAGGCGGTTGCCAGTGTATGGAAAAGGCCATAACGCCGCTGAACCTACGTCGTCGCTGGGATTCACCTGTGCCGGTGAAAGGCGGAGTCGTCACGCACCCCTTGCGGGGAATACATCCGGGCAATACAATCGTGGCGTCCATGATAACTTTGTCTCTCCGACGCTCTCCCACCAATGCCGCCAGTCTGTGAGCTGGCACGGCGACTAGGCTGACATCACCTCATCGCCCCAACGCGCCAGCAATCTCGCTACTGTAAGCTGTCAGGCATATCGATGGTCAAAGGGCATGGCTCGGTGAGAGCGCGCCTGCCATTTTCGGGCGCGGGCCTTGTACTGGCGTTCGGGATCTCCGATGGCACAGATGGCACTCGCGCGGTGAGGCTGCCAATTCAAGCCTCCAAGCGTCAGGTCCTGATGCCTGAGGCCGCAAACCTTCGGGTAGCCGGGATCAGAAGCCCCCACAAGCTGTGCAGGAAATTCAATGGCCTCCCCTGCTCCGGGCCTGAGAGGTGGTGTGTCGCAGGGCATGTAAGCGGACTGTGCGTGATATCATTGCGCCGAAGGTTCCGTCACTGTGCTCATACAATCCGTGTCCTCTCGCTATTCGCTGGGTAGGCCCGACAGATGGATGTACCCGTTCAAGGGCGAATGAGATCACAAGGCCGATCGGGCGAGCTGTCCGTACGAAGAGTAAATCGCGGGATGCTGCCAGGTTCGTATTTGTTGATCAAGCAGCCTTACGGGAGTCATCACTGCTCCGGGCGACGCGATAAGCTGGAACTGTCCGCAAATGACCGACTGGCGAAGCCGTGTGCGCGGTGGGATTTCATGCGTGCAGGGACGCGAGTGCAGACGAGAGCGCCGTCGAGCGAGCTCTGGCGGTCGGGCAGTGGGCAGGTCAGGATAGCCTGAGGGCAGTCGGATTGCTTCTTCCCGCGAAGAGGCGGGGGGCCTTCGTTGCAGTGAGTAGGCGGCGAGTGAGAATCTGCTTCCGAACGCCACAAAGCTGCTCGAGAATTGCCGAACGGTTCGCGAGATCTGGCGAGATCTGGCTCGTAGCCCGGAGGTGTCTGGGGTCCGGGTGTCACGCTGGCTGCGTAAACGTCGGGCGCTCGTCGGCGGAGCAAGCGATGCAGCATCTGGCGAGTGTCCATCTGCCCATCACGCACCCGTCCCCGCAGAGCCGCCCGCCCGCACGCCAGTCCTCCAGCTGCTGCTCTCGGTCGTCTGCTCCCGCTGCGGTGCATATCGATCACCCAACATGATAATCACCTCTCCGCCAGATGGCTAACTACTCCCAATGCCCACTCCAGACGCCAAATCGGCCGCTGTGTCGTCCCATACTATCATAGTTTGTTCGACGCGAGGCCGGGTCCGCGCCCGGGGCTACCCGCACATCAGCACGGTGCACAGGACGATGGGCGACGCCAGAGGACGAGGACAAGGGCACGACCACAACAGGGACCCACGTCCTCGGGTGGTGCGGGTATCGCGCGAGCGCACTCCAAGCCAGCATGAGCAGCGCGGCCCCATGCGCATCGTCGTGCGCCCGCGTGAATATACCGGATAACTCCCTGCGTTCACATCGTCAATTCTGGGGTGCAGATGCCTCCACTACGCACATATCACATATGGAACGCCCTCCTCGAAAGCTCGGGGCAAATTGCAATCATCGACATCCCGCCCCAGTGATGTCGATGCATACGTACACGGTACAGGCAGCTGTCAATCCGCCCATCGAATGAATCATCTGATACTCATGTGCCCGTCCAGGGATGGTTTTCGGATGCGTGCTTTCGGAGCTCGGAGCCTCGGATTCGGAGGACCCTCCCGCACTCGTCCTGTCACTCTGCCCGCGTATCCGCGTATGCCACCCAGTGTGGACCTCATCCAGGCCCGGCGTGGGCGGTTCGCCCTCCCTGTCTGTCGACCGTCTGCACAGAGTTCTGATCTCTGTGAAGAGAGACGTACAAGGGCCCATCTGCACGGCCTGCTTTAGCCAGACTGAGGCGGCAGCTGTATCCTATAACCGTCCGCTGACGCGTACGGTCATACACGGCGCGTGATAGTGGCCGAATAGCGTTCACTATGTCGTGATGCAAAGCTCCGCTGTGCAGTCTCTGTCGCCCGCGGGCCTCTTCCAATCGAACGGCGCGCACACGGGCGTGCGCATCCTCCAGCTGCGCCGTATGGACGAATAGGAGCGGGCGGAAAGATCCGCAGCGTCCGTCCGCGCGTCCGAGGGTGGGACGGGCGTCGCGCTGTCCAGCGAGCCTCGAGCGCACGGCCCCGGGAACGGGACAAGACCACAGTTTTTCATTGGATTACGCCAACAAAGCAAGGAAGGAAGTGAATAGCACGGACTCGGAGGCACGGACGAGCGTTCAGATAACGGTCAGGAGACGATTTGCGTAACGCTCGCTCATGATGCAAGTATTAGGTCGCGTCTGCACGGTGGGATGTGCCCCAGTCACCCGGATGGTCAGTGGCGTTCATTTAGCAGAAGCGTGTTCTGACGTACGTACCTGTTTAGACCGAGTTGGAATCTCCACACAGGATCGTCGGAACCCAGCCGTCATCACAAAGGGAAGTGGACGCTGCAAACTCGTCCGCGGATGCTCCTCCGAGTCCAGACGGTGGCACGAGTGATGGCGTACGGTTCACGGTGCGATCCCGGTGAAGGACCGGACGAGGGTGCTCCGAGTTCACGCAGGCAGTGTCCCGGATGCGATGTCATGGGTATCTCCGAATTACAATCCTCTGTGCGACGGGGTATCGAGGGTAGCACCGGCAGCAGCGAGGCGGCGCAATAAGCTATATTGTCCGGACGGCGAATGCAACACAGATGCAAATGATGGAGTCCTGATGTGGTGGAAATGGTGGTCAGTTCCGTGCTGGTGGCGAGGTGGTCTCTGTCCCACGAGACGAGCAACAGCGAGCCACGGCTCGGAGGGAGTCAGTCCGAAGTCGTTTAGACGCAAACATCGCCGCTTGCAAAGTTCGGATAAGTCGTCGTGACGCCACCCGAACTGATCGAGCGGCCGAAGATGGTTGGGCCATGTCTCAGCTAGGCAAGCCAACTGTGGCACAAGATGCGCGGATGGGAATTTTCGCATCGCGTTCTTGTTCGAAAGCCTTTCCGACAGCGCCGGGCGGTAGACCACATAAGGATAATGGAGACCACGTACATTGGCATACACCTCCTGCGCGACCGCGTCCGAGTCTTCCCAGTGGCATACGAGGTCGGCTCTAGTGCGTAGCAACGTCCGTGTGGCGTGGTCGGAGGAAATACCGGAAGAGAACAAGAAGCAACCGAGCAAAGAGAGGCGCAAGTGTCGAAATGGTCAGATTAAACGTCGCGCGGAGTATGGAGAGTGCGTGCGGTTGCTCACCGGCCGCCCTGTCCTGCGTTCTCGTTGATTTGCGTGAGGACGATGAACTTGCTGCACAGGGCAAGACGGGAAATGTCAGTGCCTGTACGGGTCGCCTTACGGCATCGGGAAGGGGTGGCTTATGTGCTACTTACAACGCTTGCGGCTGGATTTCTGCACGTCGCGGGTACGCGGAGCGTATGCGCAGGTAGCGTAACAGACAGCAGAGACAGGGAGGGGCCAAATGGGTCAGGACATGTACCTATTAACGCGCAGCAGGCGACGTACCTAGCATCCGCTTCTTGACACGCTCGCCAATCTCCTTAATCCACGCCTTGACCTTGTCACGCTCCCGCGGCTCGGGCCACGTCGCGCTCTTCAGTGTGCTCTGCAGAAGCTCCTTCATGTACGCCTTGAGCAGCTCGGCGTCGAAGGTCGGCCGGGGCGAGGGTGCACTCGGGCGCGGGGAGGGTGCGGTCGAGCGGGGGGTGGACGGCGAACGGAGCCCGGATGCCATTGTGGTCGCCATGGAAGAAGACGTGAAGCGAGACAGACAGAGGAGTAGAGCGGAGAAGAAGAAGAGCAAGGTCAGGTCTGGCTGGGGTCGTCGTCCGAGTCCGCCACCGTATCCCGTCAGTGCCGCAGTGAGGCTGCCCGATGCGGGAGTTGACGCGTGTTTGGCATCGTGATAGCACGTGGCGGCGTATTCGCCCGATATGGCAGGAGCGCGCACATATGCGGTGTCCGGCACTCACGCGTCTCGAGTGCCCGTAGCTGCTGTACTCGTCCGCCACCCAGGCTCTGCTCTCTGTCCCCGGACGCGCCCCGTCGCCGCCACCATGTCCTCAATAAGCTTCCCGTACGGGGGTCACGGTCACGCCTCGTCCTCGTCCTTCATCTCCGTGCAGGACTCAAGCGACACGGGCAGTCACAGGCTATCCGCAGCCTCATACGACCCGCCGGACGACACCTCTTCCTTCCAGATGAATCCGCTCTCGTCGCACCCACCGCGAACACCACGGACGTCGCTCATGTCGAACGGCTCGCACGTGTTCGGCACGGACGTGTACGACACCAAGGAGGACGCGCAGGTCACACACACCTTCGAAATCGAGGCGGACGAGTCCGAGTCCGAGGACGGGGAGAAGGCCGATGGGGCACGTGCACGCGTGCGCAGGGAGGACGTGTGGCGGGAGCTGCTCAAGTCGGCGAACGGGCGCGACAAGGCGTTCGTACGTATCCCTCCATGTCTAACGTTTCGTGCCCCCTTCCCGTTCGCGTGTGTCAGATGCTGACGTCGGGCGTGGATGGCTACAGAAACTGCTGCAGTACTCGATGAAGATGTACCTGCTCTTCCACCTTGCCGTTACAGCAACTCCTCCGTTCCGGGGAAGCAAACGGCCTGCTTGGGAGGCGCAGCTTACCCAGCGCCTGACTTCTGCAATCGCTGGGTTTTCCCTCACGAGGTGCGTGTTCATTAGAACGTTCGAGCGACGGGAGGTTGTCCGCGTTGGCATATTCAATGTCTGTCACGCGTACGTCGCTGAGCCCGCCAGACCCGTCTTCGCCACCGATGCGGGCGCAGTCATCACGCGCCAGGCGGAGTGTCCGCGGGCGCATTCTTCGTCGAACAGACTCCCGTGCTCACACGCCCATACTTGCATCCATGAAGCTAACGCTGCACACCCAGGAAATGCCTCATCCTCTTCAACTGGCTGCCCCCACTGACCTCCATCCTCGCCCAGCACCAGTCCGACTCGTACGTCACAGGGTCGAACAAGGGCAAGCAGAAGCCCCTCCTGCACACCTTCCTGCACGCCCCGCCCCCGGTCCTGCTCGAGTTCGTGAACGGGCTCGCAGACGACGCAGCGACGTTCTCCAAGCTCGGCCTCCTCGGCAAGCGCACGGGCGAGCGCGCGGGGCGCCTCGCGGACTGGTGCTGGTTCGCGAGCACGCTCGTCAACCTGGTCGAGAACAGCGTCGAGCGCAGCGTGATCCTCGACCTCCAACACCAAGGTGCGTCTCAATCCCACTGCCTTTTCGCGTTTATACGCCTCGTTCTGGTGACTGACTGTGTGCGGGCGGGTGCGATCAGTGGAAGGCCGCCTCTACTCCGAGTCCATGTCTGGCGCCACGACGAAGTCGAATCCGGCCGGAAGCAGGCTCGACGCGAAGGAGCTCGCGCGTCTGCAGCGGCAGGACTACTGGATACAGATGACGCGGCTGAAGCTGCTCATGGACCTCATCTTCGTCTGTACGTCCTGCCCTGTGTGCCTCTCACGCCTGGGTGTGCTTTGCTCACAGCCTATCTCTGCGGTCGCGGTCGCGCCACAGCGTATGATGTCTTCCGCCTGAAGCGCGCGAAGGGCCAAGTCCAAACTATCGCTGGCCTTGCTTCGGCTGTGCTCAGGTGAGTGGTGTCCCCGCCGGGGGCCTCCTAATTCTCGACGGGGAACTGTTCTGATGTATATGCGTTTTTCGCCGTAGCTCCGCGAAACTCTATGACCGACACAAAAGTTCGTTGATGAAGGGCATCTCGCAGTGATTGCGAGACGTCATATTCCATGCTATGATATACCCCTGATATTACATCTATGTGCTGCTGACGGTATTCAGTCCTAGTCTTGTTGTTTAGTGCTCTGGTGTTTAGACCTTACTGGTAATCAACCCCGTCCGAGTGTGCGAGGCAGGCCGACAGTCGGGACCATGCGCGATAGACGAGAGGATGGGGTCCGACTTGGATACCTGGTAAGTAGTGTACATCCGAGGAAAGCGGGGAGAGTGTGAGACTACGTGCGAAGTTGAAATGCGGGGTACTCGGAGGCCCATATGATGCCGGACGACTGATGGTTGGTAGGTATGTACTCACCTTACACCAGACAGGTTGTGAAATGCGAAAGTGTATTCTTCAGGCTCGGACCGCGTGTGCTGGGGTGTAATCAGAACATAGCAATGCAGCACACCGACGAACGCGCCCAACAACGGATAAGATTGACCGCCGAACGAAACACCAATCATACCGCCACTACCACGGCCACCATCCAGACCGCTTCTTCGTCTCGCTCGGTAGTGTACTTGATACTGAGGACGAAGGCTCCGAGGTCTTCTGCTGCTCTCTGAGAGCGATAACCTCGGCCTCAAGCTGCTGCACGTGCGCATGGGCTTCCTCCAGGAACCTCTCTTGCGCAAGGTATTGCTGCCACGTTCGCAAGCCCTGTCAAGCAAGCCCGTTCGGTCGTGCCGCACGTGCGTCAAGAGGGGAGATGGGAGGCGGCGTACGATGTAGACCGCAGAGCCCAGGAGGGCAACCGGGATCATGCCCGCGACATAGTCGGTGTAGAACTGGGCATGGCGTGACGGCGTGGGCGGGGCCGCCTGGGAGCTCAAGGGGCGCGCGCGGACGCGTCTGGACGCGGGCAGTTTTCGAGGGGGGACAGCGCGGAAGCAGAGACGAGTGGTGCTGCTCGACAGCGACGCCGACATTTTGGCCACCCGGGAGAAGAGCTCGAGCACGAGAACAGGGCACGACGCGGTGGTGGAGTGGCAGAAAGAGGCGGAGTTGCAAAACGCGGGCAGAGTGGCGGAGCACGTGGTGCGGGGTACGCTTCTTGTGATCACTTTCCGCCCTGGCAGTAAGTCGCTGTAGTGGTTTGCAATGCGCTACCAAGGCGATGACGCGGACGCCGCGCATGTACTGCGAGTGAACATATGGACGGTCGGTCGAGAAGTGGCCCTTCGTGCAAAAGTGCGGTCGATGGCATGCCGTCAACCGGGCGTTATGTCAATGCAACAGCTCATGCGCGACTGAGTCCGCGCGACGTGGGTGCTGCGGGGGCGGGATGGGGTGCTGCTCGTCGTCGAAAATTAAGCTGCAAATAAGAGGGGTGGCCCCGCGTGTGACAGGGGGTGGAGAGCAAGCACTGCAGGACGAGGACGAGCGGGGGCCCGCGCGCCGATCGCTAGCAGTCGGGCGTCGTGGGAATTCGATCAAGCGAAGATACATATACCTATCAGAACGTTCACGCATTCGTCTTCTCCAGGCCCCCGCTGCAGCCTCATCATCTTTGCTAGCGGTCGTCCACCGTCGTCCCTCTCTTCGCCCCGTCCTTCTCCCTGTCTGCCCTGGGTCGCTCTTGGACTGGCCTCCAATCTAGCAGCTGCAATGGACTTGCACAACATCCCCCCTCGGCTCGGACAGCCCTCGACCGCTCGCCCGCTCTCCCCGGGGCCACATCCCCCGTCGTCGTCTCGTACGTCGCGCCCGCAACACCCGCAACCGCAACTACCCCCGCACCGCTTCGCGCACCTCCAGGAGGTGGTTTTCGACGAGAAGGCTGGATTGTCCCAGCTCGAGACCATGTCCAGGAGACCCGCAGACCTGTCTCCGATCGCTGGCCCTTCTTCGTTCTCGCATTCACCAGCCGCGTCGCCAGTTTCATCCATACCCCCGTGGATCCGCTCCCAACGTATACACCATCCGCGTCCTTCCCATCTCCAGCAACCGTTCTCGCCTGCACCCTGCCCGATCGCGTCAAGCTGGGCCTCACCATCAATATCCTCATCATCAATATCCCCCTCATATACGCGTCCCCGTGGCCTACGGATAGCTAATCTAATCAAGCCCTGGATCCCTATAATATTGTACGTTATCACCACCCTGGGCTTCCTCGCCGCCGTGAGCTTTTGGAAAGTCGAGGTCTTCCAAGGTGAGCCGCCGCCACTCTCTGCATCCTTTCGAAAATCTGCGCCGCCTTCCGTGTCCTGACCACCATCTCTTCTTGACCGCAGGTTTAGACGAGCTATCTCGTTGGCTCAAGTCGGATACATATCTAGGATACGCCGTGATCTTCACGCTCATCTTCGTAACCACGTTCCGTAAGTGTCAATGGCCGTCACTGCGCCACATGCGACAGCGCGTAGCTTCACCCGGGCGCTGACGTCCACCCGCCTCTACAGCTCCCATACCTCTATACTCGACGCTCATTATCCTCTCTGGTTACACTTTCGGCGCATGGACTGGAGCGATAATCTCTTACGGGGCATCGCTCGCAGGCGCGCTTGTCGTCTTCACGCTCTCGCGAACGTTCTTCCGTGCAACCATCTCGCGCTGGCTCTCGTGCACTATCACGATCAAACGCGTAGTGCGCGCCATCGAGAACAACCCGAAGCTGCTTTTCCTCATCCGTCTCGCGCCATACCCCTACAATGTCATGAACTGCCTCCTCGCCGCGTCCCCGAGCCTGACCCTCCGGACGTACACCCTCTGCACCGCGCTCTCCCTCCCGAAGCTGATCATCCACACCAGCATCGGGAGCTCTATCCACTCCTTCGCCACCTACCACGCCACGCACCCGGGCTCCGGGTCGGCCGAGGGCGATGACGACCAGGGCAGCACGCTCTCGCACTACTCCGCCATCGTCGGCATCATCCTGTGCCTCGCCATCTTCGTCTACCTGTCGTACATCACGCGCAAGGCCGTCGACGAGGAGTTGCAGGACGAGGACGCGATGGAGGCCGCCTACGCGGAGGAGCGCGTCGCGTTCCTCGCGGGCGAGGAGGGCAACAGCCTCGACATCGAGGAACACATGACCGAGACCCGTCCGGAAATCCGCCAGGTCCGCGCGGGGAGGCCGCGACCCCCGTCAGTTTCGTTGTCGCCGCCACCGTTGCCGCGCACGCTCCACCTTCGACCGGGCCCTCGGACGCTGCTGCTTCTTCGTCTTAGTGATACTTACTTACTGTGTACATACTTATTTACACGCGCCGCGGTGCGTGTCCGCGGACGCTGTACAAAAGATGTAAGATTTTCGTTCTGTGATTAAGATTAATATCTGGACAGCGGATGTGTGGGGTTAGCGTTCGCGTTTGTTGGGAGTAGCATATACGGACTTGGCTCTTTTTCGTCGTTGAGTACTTGGATGGCTACGCCTGCATCATCATGGGGATGTTAAAGTATACGAGTATACACCTAATCCGGCGCGCGGTCGGTACCGATCATTAGTTACACCTACGCTACTTACGGTCTTGCTAATTGCTGCTGTGTCACTGTGGACAGCTGTCGGAATGGATTTTTACGTTCTTCCCTGAGCTGCTGTGGTCCCGCGATGCGTGATAGGAGTTGGTGGAGAGGCAAACCGGTAACCGCAGCGAGGAAATACTGCGTTCCTCGTTCCCAAGAGCAGCGCCGGATCGCGTGGCTAGCTGACGCCTCCCGCTGCTGCGCAGGTCCGGGCCACAGCATGCAGCACACCCACGGGGAGGTACCGCAGCTCCGAGGATTGGGAGACATGTGGTGTGGTACGAAACGCCGCACTAACCGCTTCCGCTGACCCAAAAATTGCACGGCCGGACGGACGAACGTGCGCAATCCAGGGCTAGGCACGTATTATAAACGCGACATGGTTTGGCTCGGTCGGCCGGCCCAATCGCCTCCAGCCTCAGTGCGTCCGGCGCGGATTTTGGGCCTTGGTCTGCTGCGAGGGTTCTACTGGTGCCGATGAGAATGAGAACGCGGATGCGGGTGGAGGAGGGTCTCCCGAGGACGTACGGCGGAGGATTGTACGTAGGATCATATGTGGAGGGGACATTTGGGCGGCCGGTGGGGCGTGCTGCAGGACATCCTGATGATGGTGGTGGTTCGCATATACTGGTATCCCAGGTGTAGGTGCCGAGGTCAAGATACGAGCGAGCTGCCCGAGACAGTGTCCAACGAGGGCTTCCTATGATAAAACGACATTGGCACTGCGGTCAATCATAGTACGCTGTACATAAGTGCTGGCAGAATGCGTGAGCAACCGCGGGATGGGACGTACTCGGTATCTTCCGTCAAGGTTCAAGGATTCGGCAGTCGAGTGACGACGCACGGGAGATCTAGACAAGGTTGAAGATGTAGTGCATCCGCGCATGTCGTGAGCCCGGGGCGCGAGAGCAAAGCGGAACTTGGCAATGTCACTGCTTGCGGCGGACTGCAGAGAAGCACTGGTCCTCGCTGGCGGGCCCGTTCGTGACTGATGTGGCATCGCGCAGGGAAGCCGGTGGGGCGCACCAGAAATAGCCGCTAGCTATAGCTGCTCGCGGGTGCATCAGTAGCTGCGGGACACCGGGTCCAGTGGGGTGTTGAAGCTGGATGTTCGAGAAATAGACTGAATACGACAAGGTTTGGGCCCTTGGCCATGCGGAGATTTGGCGGTCGTATTCCGGAACTATGGCGGGATAAGGAGCTCGGGGGTGACAGTATGGAAACGCTGCTTGATGGTGGCCCGGGCCCGTGTCCTGGGATGACATTGTCAGTCTGATGTGGATTGAGATGGACCGTGGCGGGATGGATGCGAGCCACGAGGCCGACCTGCGATGCGTGGATGGAGCAGCGACGTCACCGGAGACCGGTGTTTGAACTGAGGGGTGCTCGGGGACAAAAGCGGGCGGAGTGCGCTGATT
Organism: Lentinus brumalis; assembly: GCA_001792895.1. Taxonomy (NCBI): domain Eukaryota; kingdom Fungi; phylum Basidiomycota; class Agaricomycetes; order Polyporales; family Polyporaceae; genus Lentinus; species Lentinus brumalis. Next base: position 2,781,151 of record MARA01000002.1, on the reverse strand, counting down.
GCTCTGGAGCTGCGGAGGCAGGGGTGACAGAATGGGGATAGCACGGACTGTGGATCCGGTTGAAATGTGCGAGAGATGGTTATGCCGACACCATCTACCGCGGTGAAGAGATAGTTCGCACTGCGGAGGACAAGTCCCGGAGATTGCCTTGGGGTTGAGTGCGATGGCGAGCAGTCCATTGGCGATGGGTGCAGACAGTGAGTACGGCATGTGAACTCCAAGGCATGTTCATGCTCTCTGAGACAGCTTCTCTGTCAAAGTTTGAGGACCCTGTAGCATGTGTAGCAACTTAGTACAGCGCGGGCGGGGATAGTGACCAGAGAAGGCACTCACGCAATAGCGGCCGACGGTCAGATTTGCGTCCAGAGGTGAGCTTATCGGATGGAGGGATGACAAGATGATCCTACACAGCCGCAAGAAAATAGTGCCACCACGAAGACACCGATGGCTGCAGTTGCTGCAGTAAGCATTGACGACCACGATCAGCCGTGAAGTGCCAGAACTGTCGATCATCAGTCGGACAGTCCGGAGGAAGGCTCTCTCATTCGTATAGGTGGATTGAGTTCACGGATGATACATACAAGATAGCGGCATTTACTGATACATGCATGCCACAGACTGCGCAAGTCGTGGGTTTCTTGGAGAAGCGTTCCGGCATTGGCCATGCAAATGACGAGTCATTTGTCAGAGTGCCCGAGTGACTTGCCCGGTTGGATGTGGTCGCGAATGCGCTGTTTCTGTGATGAATGGATCAGCATATGAGCTTCGAAGCTGGTAGCAACGGTACTCACCAGAACTTTCAGTTCTGGGAACCCTCCCTCGACTTTCCGGTCCCACACCAGAACAGGGTGCTTGCCGTCAAGGAACAGCCATACGCGGAAGCGGCCGGCAGTGTCCTCAGCATTCAGCGGCATTATAGTAACAGCTTTGATGGCTGGTGTTGGGAAGGTAAGACACAGTTCTGTCGACGTCCATGTCGCTCTGTGCAGCCTGCGAACAGACGAGTTAACGCGTTACTAAGCAGGTTCGATTCGGCTCATACCATCGACACTGCGAGTAGTGCATCAGTGCCAGTGGAGAACATGCAATAAAAGATTGCGTACTCTGTCGCAGAATTCAATGGTTATACTTGGTGTGATCGAAGGTGATGGGGGAACGAAAGTAGACGGATCGAGGTGATTGTGTTCTTGAGTTGTAGCCGGAGTCGCGCCCGACGTAGGTGAAACGCTTTGGTTCTCAGGCTTGCAGTCGACACACGTTTCTGCTTCCGCCATTGTTCCCGATTATCTCAGGGATAAGGAAGACTTGGTGGTGGTACCGGGCAGGAACAGCTGCTGTAGCAAGCGTTGCCACAGTCTCGGGTAAGCATGACGATCACGTGGACGCGAGGCGCGAAATAAGCACGCGTCAAGCGCGTGGTGGGACGCGTCTTGCCCTCCGTCCACCACCATCGAAACCGCCACACAAGCCCAGTGGTCGCTTTTTCTCAACTGCTCGCGCATATAGAAGTGTAACCTGCAGTACTACCAGATGGAGACAGAACAGGACTACTCAATGGGAATTCTTCCTGCCTCCCCGGCACCGGCGAACGAATCGCCAGCTGCCGTATGGCCAGTACACAGTCAGTCACACTCACCACACCGGGGGTTATGCTGACATGAAGATTTCTACAGTTGAAGTTCGCGTCTCCCAAAATGCCACCTCCCGCTTCGATACCATCCGCAACGCCGTCCATTCATACCTAACCACCTCTCTGTCTCACATCTACCTTCCCTCAACGATACAGGGCTGGGAGGACGTCCCGCTACTCAGGTCCTCCATTGAGAGGATTGCGGCCGCTGAATCTCCTTGCCCGACTTCGTCTCTGCCGATTGAGCAAACCGCCTTGCAAATACATGTATATCAGCCCACGGACGCAGATGCGTTTGAAGAGCTCACTAGTGGCAGTGGTCGCGGCGATGACGAGCAAGTCATGGCCGCCAGTGCTTGCGAACTCCCGAGCATGTCGTGGGAGGGCCTGTGGGAGAGCTTGATCTACTCAGACGACATCAAGTCCAAATTGCTCGACTACATCTATGCCACCGTCGTCTTCAGTGATGCCGACGTTGACTGTAAGTGGCTCATACTCAATCGTGTCTTGCTTTGACACGAGTTTCCTCTTATACAGTCAATGTTGTTTCGTGGAACCGGGTCGTCCTGCTACACGGTCCACCCGGTACAGGCAAGACATCTTTGTGCCGAGCATTGGCCCAAAAATTGTCGATACGGTTATCGCATAGGTAAGCGACCATCTGGCACGGACGTCACGTATGATGCTCATTATTCATCTCAGGTACTCTCATGCGCGACTGCTTGAAATCAATTCGCATTCCTTGTTTTCGCGGTGGTTTTCGGAGTCGGGTAAGCTTGTGCAGAAATTGTTCAGCAACATCATGGAGATGGTGGAGGACGAAGAGACCTTCGTGATTGTCTTGATTGGTGAGCACCATCGGAGTCACTATATGCTTCGAAAATACTAACCCGGAGGACCACAGATGAAGTCGAGTCCTTGACAGCAGCTCGAGCAGGAGCGATGGCCGGTACGGAGCCGTCTGATGCACTGAGGGTACGATGTTTCACGATCTGGTTGCAGGGACATCTCTCATCGGCTCCCGTTGTAGGTCGTCAACGCTCTGCTGACCCAGCTGGACAAGTTGAAGCACAAGAAGAACTGTCTGGTCATGGCGACAAGTAATCTCGCAACTGCTATCGGTACGTCACTCCGCTTCTTCGCTACTCAGCAGCTCAGCTCACATCGAACACATTGCGCAGACTCTGCGTTCGTTGACCGCGCTGATATCGTTCAATACGTCGATCTTCCTCCCCGAGAGGCGATATACGAGATCCTTCGCGGCTGTTTAGCTGAGCTAGTGAAGAAAGGCATCGTGGCAGAAGTGGTATGCATCCCGTGTCTGTCGCGGTTTCCCGTTTAACGTCACCCCATCAGGACGTCCCGAGTCTTGCTCAGGCGCAAATATATGAACGTACTGCCGACTTTGCCAATCTCAGCCTAACCACTCCGCCCGTCGCTCAGCCTGCGGACCCGATACCTAACGGACAGGACGCACGTGAACGCTCGAGACTGTTGGCAATCCGCCTGTTCAGATTGGCTCAAAAGTGCAGGGTGAGTGGCCACTCCATCCACAAGGTTTCCTTTGAGTGATATAAAACCGTCCGCATCTTAGGAACAAGAGATGTCCGGCCGCTCGCTCCGACGCCTCCCCGTACTCGCGCATGCACGCTTCATTGGCACTCTTCCTGCCGCAGCTCCTCGTGCTACGCCCAGAGCCAATGGCGTCAAGGCTCCTGCTCCTCCGCAGGTTGCGGGTGCCACGGTGGAGACGTGGTTAGATGCGATGGAACGAGTGGTTCAAACCCAAGCGACGGAACGAAGCCGACTTCAGCGGTGAAGAGTGTACACAAGTCTGCGAAGTACACGCCATGGGTGACATAGATCTCTGTAGAACGATGTAATGGCTCTGGGAGTACGGTGGTACGTGTCTTGCTGTTCTACCGCGAGTGCTGCCGAATAGCATTGGTCCTCTCGTCGCCTCGACGACCGTCATCCACACACCCAGCGCAACACCGAGAGGAGTGGCGCTGTTTGTCCAGGTTTGGGAGGCGAGCAACGTCTGCTTGTCCGATCCACTGAATCGCACCGGCGTCCCTCGCAGACGACCCCTCGAGCTCGACAACTATAGGGAGGCCCGTCACGACAGGCAACATGCTGTATTACCTCAGCTACGCAGTAAGCTCGCCACGGACTCGGATGGCGTTGTACTCGTACTCTTCATACCGGAACCTTGAACGAAATACCAGTGAACCGCCTTTCAGAATCCATCAAACCAGAGCTCGGCAGGTTCCAAATCCAGCTCTCATTGATCCTGCCAGACCCCCTGGGGAGTGAGTTTGTACCACTAATCCGGAGAAGTTTTATCCCCACTACCGCTTTCAGGGTCGCAGATTTCCAATGCAGCATCTAGCGGATGGAGTCGAACTGGCTGTCGCTGTCGTACTGAGTGAATATCCATGCGAGAGTCTACATGAAATCTTCTACATCGCGCTGCTCTACGCTAATTTCAATAGCTTCCTCTGCAAGGAGATCGATGGCCATGAAGGGTCGAGTGCCTGCGCACTGGAGGTCATCGGAGGACACTCTGCGGAACATCGTCAACGAAGCGCACCATCATATTGGCGACGCTCGGAACGAGGTTATGGATACCGTCGTTCCAAAGCAGGTAGTGTGCTGCTGGGACTGTAAGCTAGCCGAGTGCTGGCGTGGAGCGACGTACCGTGTATTGTCTCGGACCAGTATCGATGGAAGGGCGCGGCTCCCCGGAGGTGCACAACGGGGCCAATTTTCTTGCAGAATGAGCGTGACGGTAACATCGAGAGCTTCGCGCGTCTCAGGCTATTCCTCCGCCGCGAATCCAACTCGGGAAGATGTCGTCGTAGGAGATCCTCCTGAGCCCGAGCGGTGGGCGGGATAGGACGATGCCAGCTTCCGACAGATACGAGACCTCCAGGGAAGGGATACCGGCGACAGGCGCATCCGCATACATGAGCGTCGACGACTTGTGTGGATCGGCGATCAGCCAGTGAGTTGGCACAGTGAGTTGGCAATATCGTGCTGTGCAGATGCAAGGGCTCATATAAAGGCGCTTTGTCGTGAAGATAGACAGAACGCTCCGGGACGCAATCAAGTCCTGTTAGAATTACAGACTCGTCGGACGACGTATCCGGGCCTGCGGGGGCCACGCGAGAAGCCTCACTTTGTTACGAGGAGACGTCGCACAGCCATCGAGGTTTGTTGCACGGACAGATATCTAGGATGGCACCTGGTCAGTAGTGATTGTGTCAAGAAGGGTAGATGTCGTCACCTGGAAGGCAACTCACCCTATACCTAACCACTGCTACAGAAAACCGCGGCGATTACACAGACCATGACAGGCGAATGGAATACTCGATTGGTTGTACAGAGGGAACAAACGCAACGCGAACGCGCTGTGGCTGGCAGGTATGTACGTAGGCAACGCAGGCCGCGCCGAGTACGCCTCGTGCGTGCACGAGGATCCCAGCAGCCGGCTGCTCTCCTTGGCCCCGCATCCCTGCACCAACTCAGATCTCTACAGCCTTGTCCCGACCTGGGGAAGCGCTGCTTCCCTACGCCGACCCGCCGCACCATTGCACGAACAAACCATAATGCCCGCCTCGCCACCGCCAATACACTTGAACATGAGAGAATCACAGAATCCACGCGCAAACAAAACAGAATGCCCAAGCGACTGAAAAAGCCGCTTGACCGGAAGACCGCCTGACGTCCTCCTCATTGGCGAGACGGTGCTGATAGACAGCGGACGTTTGGGGAGAGGTGGTGGAGGGTGGAGGAGGAAATTGGGAAACGGAGACAAATGAAGGGAAGAATGGGCACAGGCATACGACATCGTCCTGGGTACGCACGCTTAAATATGCTGGCACGGCGAAAGGAAAGTGAAGGTGGGTAAAGCATCATCAACGCTATCGTACAATCCATCATGAAGAGTCACAGGGAGGAGCCGTCGAAGGAGCGGGGGGGAGGAACTGGCGCGCAAGGGTATGTTGAGATCGGGAGCTGCAAGGGAGCTGAGGCGAGAGCTCAGCGCTCTAGTAGGCCTCGAGGACGATCTCCCGGCGCTCGCGAGCGTGTTCGAGGAGAGCGCCAACAGCCTTGCGTCGGCTACGCGTGGCGAAGTTCTTCGGGATAAGCTCCTCGTTGTTCGACGGGGGACCGCGGGGTTGGCGCACGGGAGTGCTCACCAACCGCTGCACGACCATCTGTGAGTCCTGAGGGACGACAACGTTGATGCCGGGGACGGTGCGTCCAATGCCCAGACCCTCGTACAGCTTCTTCGCGGCCTCCTCACGGGGCGACAACGGAACATCACCGGATCCAGCGGTATGAGGAGTGCTTGGGGACGAGTTGGACCGAGAAGACGTCGAGCTGTCATCACCGTCCACGCCATCAGCATCAATCGCGACGGCGGCGGACTGTGTTGTCTCAGCAGTGAAGCGCAAGGGAGTGGGTCGCGCCTTGCCGCCGTGAAGGCCAGGAGGAGGAGAGACACGTTCTCTGGGAGGAGGCGTGACCCTCACGGTGGGGGACGAGGCAGTGCGGTTGCCATTGAGGACCGAGTTGCTGCCGGGGGCGCGACGCCAGGAGACGGCAGCGTCCGACTTCGACTGGACAGTTGGCGTGGGAGGGGCGCCAAGGGATGTGCCGCCGCTGATGACTGTGGTATAGCTGGGAGTCGCGGGGAGACGCGCACCACCTGAAGAGAAGTCGTCCTCGTCCTCGTCGTACTTGCCAGAGCCAATGCGACTCCCAAACTTGCCGTTGAGGGCTGCAGTCATCGGGACGTGATCCTCCGCTACGCCGAGCCTCGAGCGGAGCTGATCGGCTTGATTGGTGCGACGGTATTGAGGTTGCATAGTGGCCGAGCGCAGATCAAAGGACGTGTTGGTCGGTCCAGCGGTAGAAGGAACGGCGTAGGAGGCTGCGCGTCTGCCTGTCTGTTGGCGCTGGCGCTGCTGAGCAGCAAGCAGCTCGGCCTGATATTGCTGAGCTTGCAGAGCCTATGTACCATGTTGACATGCGTGTTTCATGAGCGGGCGTTCGGAATGAGTGACGTACCTGCATGCGGGCGAACTCTAGCTGCATCAGCTGAAGCTGAACCTGCTGGAGCTGGTTCTGAGTCATGGCCGGAGACATCATGTTGTTGTATTGCATGCCGCCGCCGTTCATGTTCATGTGCTGCTGTTGGTGTTGGAAACGGTTGGGGATACCGTCCACAGCGGCGGTGACGGGCGCCTGTCGCGATCGCTGGTTCTGGATGTACAAGTTCTGGGACATCATGTTCGAGAGCTCATCCTCCTCCTCCTCGGGTGGGTAGTAGTTGTCTTCCATGTTTGGCGTGACGATGCGGGGGATGTTAAATGTGCCGGCGGGCGCAGCCGTATGCGGCACGGGGCCCGAGGCAGAGCGGACCCCTCCGGTACGCAGACCGGCGAGAAGAGAGGCACGGGGGTTGGGGGCGGGAGTGGCGGCCATTTCGTGAGAGAAGGTCAAGGGATATGAAATGCTTGTGGTGTGATTCCGGTTCGACTGGCGGTGTTCGAGCGTGGGGGACGGGGAGTGTATGGACGGAAAGGTACAGCTGGTGGGTGGGGCAACCCAAGCTGTCAGACCAATCTCCCGCGCATAATGGCAAAGTTCATTCGCACCTGGAGTGGATGTTCTTGGTGTGTATCGAAATGGGGCGATAGGATGGACACGTCTAGCTCTCTCCTGGAACTTCGCGGTGAAGGTGGTGGTTTTGCAGCGAGCTGCGGGTTGGCTTGAAAGAAGGCCTGGAGGGCGATTAGAGTGAGATGGCCGAGGAAAGAACTTGGCGCGTATATAAAGAGGTGTAGATATATAGGATAGAAGTTGAAGAGAGAGCGAGAGAGACAAGAGAAAAGAGGAGCCACCAAGGAGTCTGGGAGAGAGAGACGGCAAATATCAGGACTCCGCGGCCGCGCTCCAGTATCGCCATCGCCCCGGGACCCCGGCCACCCGCACATATCAGTCCGCTCTGTTGCCGCATCCTATGCTCGTCCCATTCACCACTACAGCACAACCGTGTACTGTACAGTGTGTTGAGTCCGTACGAACGTCTCCTATTATACTGCTCATTCCCCGTGTACGAGGACCCCATACCGACCATGCGCGAAAACAATAGCACGGTTGACGCGCCGCCCTGACCCATGGTCTTTTGTCCGGAACATATCAGTCTCGCTCACATTGCGAGACTCCTAGTAAGACAGGAGGGCTACGATATTACGTGCCAATGCGGCAGTCGCGTGGTCGGCCCAAAGAGACAGCTGAGTACAGATACCAGTTTCGTCTGCCTCGGTGGTCTACAAGACCTCGACGTCAATCCTCCATCCCCAGGTAGCCGTGAAAGGTTCGCACCACATAACCATGGCCTACCATGGCCCGCTATGTTTGCCACTCGTTGCCACCGCGGGCACACGGTAACCGGAGCGCAGCCCGACGCGAACCTCGGATACGAGCGAGATAGGCCTAGACTTGCCTACCGACGACATATATACGTCGACTCAGAGGTACTTCTTGGCACTAGCCCTCACTCGAGCGTCGAAGACCGAGCTGCGTATGGGTGTATGGGCCGTATGGAACGGGTTCAACATCGTCTGCGATTGGTAGTCGGTCAGGCCTCCGGACACCCCCGTGAGGAGGCGGTACTGCTCACCTTCACATACAACTCCCAAACATCATTGAAGAACGCCTTGATCCCGTCGTCGTTACGGGACTCGTGTAACAACACGAACTTCATGTCTACGGACAGCCTGTTGTTGATCACCTGCGCCGTTAGACCATATGGATGAGCGCGTACTTCCGGGTGTCACGAAGGCAGATACAGTCCACTCGTTGAACTTGTCCACAGATTTCAGATACCTGTAGGTGCATGGTGTGCATTAGCTGACCCATAGTGTGTCCGAAAAGATAACACTGTTGAATTGCCGCGCGCCATGAATGTGAACAGCCAGAGGTACCTCCATGAGAAGGTTCAGACCTATGGAGGAGACCACGCACACAGCACGGTCTTGAAACACCCAAGGGTGGCATGATATGCTGCAATTTGGAAGAAACCAGTGCAGAGCGAGAGATAGAGACGAACATCACGCTATCCTTGCGCATCACCTCCTCTATTGCATCCAGACTTGCGTTCGCGATCATCTGTATGACGTGCCGCCTGTCCGTCCCGCCACCTATTCTCGCCGCACCTCCTTGCGCCTGCTGAGCTTGGCTTGCGCTGGTCGCCCCAGAGAGAGCATTGAAGGTTCCGGCGAACGCAGAAGACGACCAGTTCGAGAGATTGGGAAGATTCGAAGCCAAGGGTGAGGAGGTCGTCTGCGCTGGCTTTGAAGAGTAGTGCACCAAACTGTATAGAGGAGTATCCGATGGCGATAGCAAGAAGAGATGGTGAGACATGGTGGAAGGGAACGGTATACCACTCGCTGGTGGACTTGAGACTCACCGGACGAATCTCCCATGCATACCATAATGGGACCCCACGTGTCTCTGCCGAGCGTTGACGCGGCCCGCCAGATCTGAGATTTCTTGAACTCCTTGCGACTGAGCCTCAGCGAGTCTCTCGAGTCTCGCCGAGTACGACGAACATGGCGACTAAACGAGCTTTGCTGTCTCTCTCTCCGCTTGTTGCGTCCACTAAGCCTTTCTCTGCATCTTCACTCCATGGAGCTTGGCTCAGACCTAGGTTCTGCATATCTACGCCGCGACACACCGCACTCAGCCTGAGGTCCTTCCACCAGCCGGTGAGACTCGTCCAGGCGAACTCCCCAGCGTCCACCAAACAATCTATCTGGCAATTTGTCTCTAGCAGAGTATCAGCAGCAACGCACAGGGACGGCATCTCCAGGCGATCGAGCGGAGGTTACAGTTATGGCGGCGGCGGCGGCGGATCGCGAGGGCCATGGCAGCGATTCCGTGACCGCATAGACGCAATCCCGAACAATGTCCTCTTCTGGGGTATCATGGGGCTCAACGGGCTTGTGTTTGCGTCCTGGAACCTTGCATGGATCAAATACGTGAGTCCGCAAGTTCGTTGGGTCGTGTCGGTCATCTCATTAGTCGGGAGGGCTCTCGCAGCAAAGCACGGGCGACCCATCTTCGTATCTGTGGATGAGGAACCATTTCATTGCGACCGCGGATAGTCTATCGTTGGGCCGATGGTATGCAACTTCTGTTGTCCTTCCCTGACAGTGCGCTAAGACATGCCACCAGTTACACCCTGCTCACGTCCTGTTTCTCGCATGAAGACGTTATGCACCTGGCATTCAATGGTTTCACCTTCTACTTCATGGCACCCCATGTACTCGGGATCCTAGGGAACGTCAGTTTCCTTGGGCTCTACCTCGGAGGTGCGTCTGATCCTCGGTCTCGCCGCAGTTACTATTATGGGTCTCACCTCTGTGTATGATAGGTGGTATCGTATCAAGTTTGGCGGGCATCGCGTGGCGCAACTACACGCAGCGCAGCGGGCAAGCACAGAGGTCGGGCGCGCACGGCGCGAGCGGTGCGATCTACTCGGTCATTTCGTTCTTCGCATGCCTGTCACCCCACGCGACATTCCTGCTGTTCGGTATCGTTCCGATGCCAGCGTGGGCAATGGTGACCGGTATATTTCTCTACGATGGCTACAGCGCCGTGAACCATCAGGTGAGCCTGTCTCTTGCGTGCTCCATCGCCCTGAAGACTAACGCGTACGTCTGTAGCGTTCTGGGACTGACACAGCTGGTCACATCGGCGGGTTACTCGCTGGTATCGGCTACTTCATCGCAAAGCGTTTCAGGATCTTCTGAGCGGGTCCATACATTCTGCAGTCTTTGTCATGACCTTTGCTTTCGCTGACACTTCGTTTACCCCATGCACATCACACACTGCTCTACCCAAAAACCGGCCGGGACCCACTGTGAACTATGTAGATGCATAATAATTTAGTGCTATCCGCAATGACATGAGGCTCATGCGATCCCCTCGACCGGAGGAATGGGGTCCTTCGGGCCAACCTCGCTGATGACGTAGTAGCTGAAGAAGAGGACCTTGAAGCACAAGGCAATCGCGGCATGCAAAGCAGCGAGAAGAATGATGATGAGCCGCACTGGCTTGGCGTCAGCCTGAAGAGGGCGTAATCAGCTGGCGTGGGCGCGGGCGGCGACATGCGACACGTACCGTGGCGAGAATGGGGTATACGTTGGCAACGAGGTACCACCCCGAGGCCAAAAACGCAAGGCCAACGAGGACCCAGCGAACAATCGGGACTGGAATGACGCACAAGAGCTGGACGGAGGTCAAGACGAAGTTCGCGAAACGCGGACATGCATGGTTGACGTACCGCAACAGGTATCCACACGAACTGGCCATATCCCCACACAGCGACGGCCTCAACAACGCTCCATTCGCCTACGCCGAGGTATCGCAGTGCGAGCCATAGAAGAACAGGTACGCCGATCCCATACGAGTAGACAAGCCCCACGGCGGTGGAGAGCAGACCGAAGTCGTACTCAAGAATCGCGGCGGACGCGTCAGTGGGATTTGACAGCCATGCGGCGATTGATGATGCGAGTGATGAGCAGACGAAGAGTGCGAAGATGAGGGTAGTGAGCGTCCAGAAGGGGCCGTAGAGGTCTGCGCTAGGAGTGAGGTGCGCGGAGAGATAATTCGGCGAGTGGGGAAGAAGTGTTGTATAGCACCGACGGATAACCTAGTGTAGGGAGTTCACGATGCCGTGTAAGCCTCGAAGGGATCACAATGCAGGACCGTGTTATGGGGAAGGTGGCGACTTACCGTCTTCGTGTCCACGTCGAAGTAGGGCTGGTAGTACTCAAGTTGCCAGAAACTGGAGCGTTTCGGTCCGTCAGATATGTAGCCTGTTACATACCGATCATATGCGTCAGGCTTGCTTCGAGTATAGTCGGCGAGGAATAGTACGCACCTCGAGATGCATTACTGCCTTGGTTCGCCGCAGTGGCCGCACGCGCATCCGTGCCCAAGAATGCTGCTCAGCCAACCGTGTCTTAGCTCTTATATCGTCGCATCCGGTGCGCTAGCTCGCATACATTGAAACTGAAGCCGCTCTGGACCTTCTTCCATCCGCTGAAACGCGGTAGAGTAACATGGGTCAAAGGTGATACCAAGAACTCAGAGGGATGCGCCTTACCTCATCTGCCTCTATTTGCACGTACGCCATGGCGTTCCAGAGCTCAAGAGGATGATCTTAAAAGCAGAGCAGAGATATGTAGGACCTTTTCCTGGTCGTAGAAGTCAACGAGACTTCGACTGGAACTACACGCAGCACGGTGCTATATGTAACGTCACTGCGCACGTGACTTCTACACTTCAATTCATGAATGACCTTGAGAATCTGAAGACTGTCCGAGTCTGAGACTCAGAGAAGCTATTATGAGGTTGAGACGACTGTCATTACTTCCACTGCATGCGCAACGGAGCTCCCGCCTTTGCTGTGTCATGGGCATGTAGCTACGCCGGATAATAGACCGCGTACTGGATAGCAGCAATCCAGCAGCCTACTTACCACGATCGTCAGCCTGTTCCGCAGGACTACCTGAATAGTACTGAGCTTCACCCTATGCTCTGTTCCTCGCACTGTACAGGGGAGCGCGATTTGACCGCCATCCGTGATACATACAATACAGGCAATGTCCGAAAGCCCGTTCAACCATAGCAGGACCGTTCTTCCAGACTGCGAAGTGTGGAGGCCATGCTCACTTGCACCTCTGACTGACGATAGCCTTGCCATGCTCCTGATGATTATAGCCAAATCAGAATCGTCCATCCAGGCAATATCTCAGGAAGACGCACCTGCCACTCCTCCTTGCTGATCCACAGCTGGTGGAACGTTCCTAGGCTCGCCAGGATGCTCCCACCGAGCCAGCCGCCGTATCGCCTCTCGGTTGGGTTTCCGGGGGCGTGAATTTTTACCTGTCTCCTCATCAGCTTAAGGGCGTTCGGACATATGGAGTGAAGCCCTACATGTGGGAATTGTCTGGACATCTCCGTGGCGAGCCTGTCCGCGAAGCCGGCGAACAGGCTGCCGCCACCGGTGAGGACCACGTTGCCTAGTAGAACTTGACGCAAATCGAGGTCGGTCTGACCAATCGAACTCATGATCAGTGCAGGGATCGTTTTGGGCAGGTTGGGGTTCGACGCCTTCGTGCCCGTAGTCAGAGCAGACGAGTGAGCGTGGTTGGTCAGCATGCGGGACTGCATGAATCATGAGCACACATACCTGGAGCTGTGTAGAATGCGTGAAGAACTGCTCGCCGACAGCAAATCGCTCGAGACCGGTGAAGTAGTTGTTGTAACCGGTAGGGAACTCATAATGACGCGGTCCCTGTTGCTGTGCAAATTGCTCGTTCCATCCTTGCACAAGACACCCTCCGACACTCTGAATCCACTCGTCGACTTCGTGTGCTTCGGCCCACGCGCGCCAGCTATCTGTGGTCCCCGCAATACGATCTTCGCGCAGCGTGAATCTTGGCGGGACGCCAACATCAACGGGCTAAATCATCCCAACGCACGATAATTAGCGCAAGTGAGTCAAACAAATATGCTATATTGGACTACCACATACCATTTTGCTAGCGATCAGTTGGTGCGGTAAGAGCTGGATGCCCGGACGATTCGACGAGGGGCTTGTAAGTAGATGCCTCGCGTGTGCGTGTACCAATTGCGGCAGAGCGCAGTGCTGCAAGCCTAGTGTACGATCCAAGATGAGCGATGCAAGCCCAGCAGTAGAGCGCGAGTTACCTACCTTTCCTCAAGACGAAACCGTCAACCACGGGCGTCACACTAGCCGTCGACTGGCCGATGTCAATGACGAGTGCTGAGCCTTTCCCTGCAGCAAAGCTTTTACACGGGACGTTGAATGTGATATCCAGAGGAAGAGCGAGGAGCATACGGACGCGTTGAGCACACCGGTGTTTGCGATGTAGAAAGCGGGGACCTGGAACTCCTCAAACATGATCTCCGCCATTCGTTCCCTGTTTGCGGTCGTGTTCCATGCCGCTTCTGTCACAAGTACTGGGTGCTCGGCAGCATTGCATCGCATGACTTCGGAGAGGGCGTGATTGATGAGTGGCGGAACGGTGTCGAAGTTCTGGACTGGCATGGCTCCCCATTCGTTCAAGCACCATGCGCAGCAGCAAAAAGATACGCACTGAGACCATCATTCATAGGATTCGCAACATGCATCCCACGCCGCCAAAGAGAAGGACCATTCTGCCCGATATATAGCTTGGCCTTGGGTTTAGGTGCTTGCAGCTGCTCACCCTCCGGTGCGCTCGCGTCTCCCATGGATACGTCTCCATTCGAGGCAGCTTCTTCTTCGAGGTACCCGAACGAAGTGGGGATGATGGCCTTCGGAGTGTCGTCTCCTGCATACCCCGCACGCAGGGAGGACGAGCCGAAGTCGAGCACGAGCGCGGCGACCTCGTCTGGGGCCTGTGTAAGTCCTTGGGTGTTTGTAAGAACGCGTAGCATGCGCACCTCCTCCGTAGTTTGGTTTGGTGGACGTGGACTGCATGTGAGTGAAGTGGACGCGTCGAGTTCGAAATGGCACTTGGAGGAGTTGAACGCGAGACCCAAAGACGCACCCGATCAGATCTCGCGCACTTGCTCACGTCCACGTGCCTGCAATAGCAGGAAATTTCGTAGGCGCTCGCACTTGGACTCTGCAGCTCGACCGAGACAGACTAACCCTCAGCTTGCTTCTATCTCTGCGGCTTCCACTCGTGCTATGATGGCTGCAGCTGACGTGAAGAGGCACTCCAAAAAGCGGAAAGCGGCTCCAGAAGAGGAGGCTCCGGCACCTCCGCCTGCCGCCTTCCCGCAAGACGTCGGATTAGAGATGGGCAGTGAAGACGAGGGCGAGGATGGAGGGGACGTGTCGGACGACGGCGTAGTTGACCATTTCCCGGAAATTGACACGAGGAGCGACACCGAGGATGAAGACTATGCGGAGGACGGCGAGGACGAGCCGGATGAGTCGGAAGAGGAAGAAGAAGAGGACGAGGATGAAGAAGATGGGGAGAGTTCCGAAGAGACCTCGGACGACGACCTGGGTATATTCCCAAAGGCGAAGACCGTTATCTCTGATATCACTGGGCAGCCCAAACGTGTCTATCCTGACATTGAGCCAGACTACGACTCGGACTCCTCGACAGAAGATGTATGGAAGCTTAATTTGCTCTCTCGGGCTGGTTGACCCATACTCCACGCCTCACAGACACCTAATCGCGTCGGGGACATCCCTATGCATTGGTATGACGATCTGCCGCATGTAGGCTACGATATTAACGGCAAGAAGGTCCTCCGCCCTGCCCGGGGAGATGAGCTAGACAAGTTCCTGAAGACTGTCGAGGACCCAGAGACATGGTGCGTCACTTTCTTGTGGTACTGTGCCCTAGCATGCGTTGACTATCTTCTAGGACATCTGCCTTCGACAAGAACTTGCAGATGGACAAGCCACTGTCGCCGGAAGAACTGGACATCATTCGCCGGTTGCAGCAAGGCGAGAACCCCGACGCCAGCTATGACCCTTACGAGCCTACGGTTGAATGGTTCACTGGCAAGGGCAAGGAGGAAATCATGCCTCTTTCTGCGGCTCCAGAGCCCAAGCGGAGATGGATTCCTAGCAAGTGGGAGAAGCAGAAGGCATGTTCTCCGCGCAGACGAATATCCTTGGACAGTACACTGATCACCGTTACAACAGGTCATGAAGATCGTTCGTGCTATTCGGCAAGGACGTATACTTCCCAACAAGCCGAAGACCGCGTCCACCCAGCCTCAGTTCTACCCCATTTGGAACGACGAGCCCTCCAGTGCCCCTGCCCCCTTGCCCGCCCCCAAACCGCGCCTACCAGGACATGCCGAGTCGTACAATCCGCCAGAGGAGTACCTCCCAACGCAGGAGGAGCGCGAGAAGTGGGAGGCGACCGAGCCCGAGGACCGCGAACGCGACTTCCTCCCGCAGAAGTACGCTGCGCTGCGCCTGGTGCCCGCGTACGACCAGTTCATCAAGGAGCGCTTCAACCGCCAGCTCGACCTGTACCTTGCGCCGCGTGTACATCGCGTGAAGCTGCAAATCGACCCAGAGAGCCTCATCCCGAAGCTCCCGAGCCCGAGCAGCCTGAAGCCGTTCCCTGTGTACAAGAGCTTGCAGGTCGCACACGAGGGCAGACGCGTACGTACAGTCAGCGTTAGCCCGGATGGCGGCTGGGTCGTCACTGGAGACGAAGGAGGGGTGGTGAGGCTGTGGGAGGTCATGGTGGGCAAGGAGGTCAAGCGGTGGACGTTCAAGAGTAAGATCGGTGCCGTTGAGTGGTGCCCCAGAACGGACGTCAGCTTCTTCGCCGTTGCAATGTATGTGTTCCGTTTTGTTGTTCCTCTGCGATTTCGAACTGCGCGTACTGATGTTTCCATCCAGCGAGGACCGCATACACTTCCTCTTCCCGCCGAACCTTCCCGCCGCTATCCTTGCGGCAACGCAGCACGCCCTCTCACCAGCCAACCTCCCGCCACCTCCCGCCGTCCCTTCCCCAGTCAAGTGGGTGTCTGTGCCCGCTGCACAATCCTCGACCGACGCCCCCATCCTCTCGCTGCACCTCCCCTCGTCGCCGGAGCCGCCGAAGCAGCTCGTATGGCATCGCAAGGGAGATTACCTCGCTTCAGTGTGTACGTACACCGCTTCATTTCACCCATCGATTCGAATGAATCTCGCTGACGTTGCACCCTCCTGTCATCCAGCGGAAGGCCAGGCGGGAGTATGGATGCACCAAGTCTCGCGTCGGCACTCCCAGGCACCCTTCAAGAAAATCAAGGGCACGGTGCAGCTCGTTCTCTTCCACCCTTCAAAACCGCACTTCTTCGTCGCGGTACGTCGCATATCAATCCCTTCTTCCCTTCTCTTCCACTAGATTCGCAATTCCTAACGTCACGGACTGGTCTCACCCTGACCGACTGAATGCTGATGACCTTCCTGCCGACAGACACAGCGTTACGTGCGGATGTACAATCTCGCGGAGCAGAAACTCCTCAAAACGCTGACGCCCGGTATTCGCTGGATATCCTCCATGGACGTGCACCCGTCGGGCGACCACCTCATTGTCGGCGGGTACGACCGCAAGTTGTGCTGGTTCGACCTCGAGCTGAGCGACAAGCCATACAAAATCCTCCGGTGCGTGTTCCGTGATACATATATTCCCTTGCCAACGGCAATGCCGCCGCGCTTCCCGTGTCCCGAACACGCCTCATGCGGGCTTCTTCCATTCCTTTACGCTGAGCCGGACCACCGGCCCTTTGTTGGTCATCCATCGACCTCCATACATGACCGTGCAATTTCCCTGCGCGAGCCGGCTATGCGCCGCCCTTGCGCCTTTCGCCCGCTGCTTCCCTTCCACCGTTCTCCCGCCCTTGCTCCCGCTCTGTCGTGTTCCCTCCTTCCTCCGCCGTCACGCGTACAGCAGCCGGGCCCGCTGACTTACCCTGACTCACCAGGTACCACTCGCGCGCCCTGCGCTCGGTGCATTTCCACCCGACGTACCCGCTCTTCGCGTCCTCGTCCGACGACGGGTCCATCCAGGTGTTCCACGCGCGGGTGTACAACGACCTGATGACGAACCCGCTCATCGTCCCGCTCAAGATCCTCCGCGGGCACGAGGTCAAGGAGGGCCTGGGCGTGTTCGCCGTCCGCTGGGTCCCGCGCCAGCCGTGGCTCGTCAGCGCGGGTGCCGACGGACAGGTGTCAGTCTGGTGTAGTTAGTGTCCTGTCGCGATGTACCGTGGTATCTAGTGAGTACGTGCTCTTTTTTGGGTGCTGTCGTTGCGACTATAGGATACGCCGCCCGAGGCGCGTTCTCTTGCCCGCCGAGCTGGTTGCAGGCTCTTCCATTCTCGCCCTTGACGTCAGCCGCCCCGCGCGGTCGGCCGGTGAGTCTAGTCAAACCTTAACGCGGACGGAGTTGGCGAACGTACGCTGCGGTGATCATGGTTGCTTCTGACAGAAGGCTCTGAAATTTATTGCGGCCCCAGTGGGTCTGCCGCTGTCACTAGTAGCGACGTGCTGGCGCTATGACGAGCCCGCCGCGCCGTGGGTATTGAGACGTACTGGAAGAACCGCCGCGGAGTGCGTGTGGTGACTGCTGTGGTTTGCGCAGATCATTGAGGTGAGTCGCCGCGGCGGGGGTCTGGGCTCTCGGAGAGACGGTTTGCGACAGTTCACGACGGTACGAGATGTCGTTCGGCAACAGGGAGCGTCAGACTTACGTGACTGCCAGGGATGCCAGGGCAAAAATGGTGAAACACATCGGCCAACCGCCGTAGGTACATAGCCGCCGTCCGGGAGTCAAGCAGCAGCGCCTCGGACACGAGGCGTCGGTGCTGCGGCCGCTGTCGACGAAGCTTGCGTGTGCTGCGGTTGTACGTGTGCGAAGCTGGCGGGGAACAGGCGGGCTGAGGACGAGGAGAGGAGTCAGTTCTACTACACCTGCCGCGTTTGGCAGGTGTTGCTGGATCGGGAGGCTGAGATAGAGTGCAGCCGGATCGGGGGCGCTCAGAGCGATCGCGTAGCCGCCGATCACGGAACGTTGAACGCTCTCCGTGTCCACCGCGTCCCATTCCCCGCCCCCGCTTCGACCCCAGCGACCGGTGCACGAGCTCAACGGCTCCAGGACAAGCAGCGAACGGCGGAGAGCACAAGGACCGCATCTCGGGCGGAGTCATGGGCGGGATATCGCCATGGCGTCGGGGCAGCGGACAAAGAAGGGCGGAGAGAGGGTGTGAGAACAAGGGACAGCCCGAAAGCATCCATCGCGCGCAAGAAGCGAGCCCTGCGATGTTCCCTGTCCGGCCCAGTCTACACGTGCCCCGCGTCGCGTCCTGCCACCTTCATAAATCGTTGTGCGTCTCGCCCTCGGCCCCGTCCCTCTTTCGCCCTCTCCTCCTCCTGCCCCCGCTCCCGCCGCCATGGTCAACTGGTCCTCGCCCCAGGAGCTCGCGAAAGAGAATGGTACGTGCTTTTCCGTCGCAGGGTGCCGTGGGCTCATCATCCTTGTCGCAGTCGCCTACTCGAATCTCGTCTTCGCCTGCTTCGGTCTCTACGTCTGGGAGGTCTTCCAGACTTCCAAGTTCGAGCTCTCCATATTCGAGGGGAGACGGAAGCTACGGTGGCAATGGGTGGGTCTTCTCTCATTCTTGCTTGTTCTGTTACTGATCCTCGCGTGAGCAGAGTGAGTACTGTATCTCATTCATCTCCGCCCAAGTTGCTGAGCGCGTCTGCAAGTCTTCTTCTTCCTCTGTCGGTACAGTCTCGTCCTCTCCATCGGAGCCCTGTGAGCATGCTTTCTTGTCCTACTGGCAGGGCACCGTATTGACCCTCTCCTAGGATGGCGTCGTTCACGGTCAAGTCGCCGGCAAGTCTATCCTTCAGCATCCCTGCCTAACCTCTATCTGACCCCATCCCAGATCAACTGCCAAGCTCTCTACACGTTCATTTGTGTGCGTCCGACTGCGGTTGTGTTGCCCTCCGTCTGACTTCGCCCGATCCCCAGGTGGCCGGGAACCTGTCCATCATCTGCTCCTCGACAACCCTGATGCTCCGGACGTAAGCCCACATTTCATTAAACCCACCACCCGATGCCCCACATGAACACTGATCCGGTCTCTGATGTCCGCCCCCTCGCTTAGCATCGCGGTGTGGGAACGCAAGCTCGCCATAGTCATCCCGCTCGTCGGCCTCTGCCTCGCCCACTGGGCCCTCCTCTGGCGCGGCATGTTCATCATCACCGCCGAGTACAGTCCGCCGGCGCTGGCCTGCGTCGTGACGAACACGCAACACGTCTTCCTCAGCGTGACCTCCTGGGCGAGTAGGTGTCGCATTCCTTGGCTGTCGTGGTTCCGCTCGTGTTCCTTGTCGAGTGTGGGCGTGGTGCTGAGATGGTTGTCGGTTTTCTGCGCAGCGATGGGCTTCAACCTTGTCATTTTGGTGCTTCACGTCGTCGGCCTCTTGCGGAGGGAGCATTCCGCGAGCATCTGGGACCTGCTCTTCAAGGACGGCGTCATCTACTACTTGGGAGCGTTCTCGTGCAATGCGCTTCCGGCTGTGAGTCGCCCTTCGATCGAGCTGCACCCATGTATTAATGACATGTAATTTCACAGATTCTGAACGCCGTTAATCTGAATGGTACGTGTTGTTTTTGATTGTGCGATTATCCTGTACTTACTCATCACCTCCTCAGCGGTCATGAACCTGTGAGCGCTGGCATCGCGACTTCCGTTCGAATGAATAATTGACCTTCGTCTTCTCGCCGCATCATAGGATCGCTACAGTAAGTACTCACTCCTTCTATTCCTGGATAACGTCTGACAAACATCCTACAGGTTCCCGCTGCTGTCCTCTCGTACGTAACCTCCCTCCGTCGATTGTCTTGGCACGACTTAACCACCCATGCAGTGCCGTGGCCGCCTGCAGGACCGTGACCGCTCTCCCCGACCTCGACGATGACGACGACATCTACGTGCACAGCGCGACGCAGCTGACGGCTCCGCGTCTCCCCACGACCGCCGCCTTCCGGCTGCAGAGCAAGCGCTACCCCGCCCGTCCGGAGGTCCACGTCACGACGGACCAGATCGTCATGGAGGACTACGAGTGCGTGCCGCCCATGTCTCGCGATCGCCCTGCGTGCGCGCCACCGATCGGTGGTTAACTCGAAACTGACGACCCTGATTGACAGCCCGAGCCCGTCGTCGGTGACCGACAAGGCGCCGTCGCTCCTGAACGGCTCCGACGACAAGTCGTTCAATGCTGTCTGAAGATGCTGTCGATTTGCCGGTGCCCCCCTTGTATATGCCCAAAATGGCTTGCTGACGACCTGCTCCGACGGATGCCCCTGCGACGACCGCGACTGCCCCCGGTCTACACTACCTCGACGCGTCCGCGTCGGTAATGGCTACCTGCTCCGAGTCTGCTCCCGCCGCACGACAGCGCACGTACGTATCCGAACGATTTACCCCACTCGAATATCCTCCCCATCTGAGCCCGTCTACCGTCTTCCGTCTTGATGCCGATGCCCCCATGTACGTGTATCGCAACTTCGCAAGTAATCGTCGTCCATGTGCAGTATATAGATACCACCCTGCCAATGCTGTTCTTGTTAGTAGCTTCGTTTTCCGAATACGAGTCCACGCGCCCTGTTAGTCCCCCGTAATATAGTTGTAGCACTGACATCTCCACTCTGATCTCACTCTGATCTCACCCCTCCCACCTCCCTGTTCACCCATACTATATTGATCTTGCACACGTCGATCTCGTTGCAGTCATTCGTTTAGACACCACCTCCGTTAGTCAAGCCCTTGCAATCGATGCAGCTGCCGTCTTTGGATATTTTGACCCGCTGGAATGGCTGACGTGCACGCAGGCGTCGGGTCGCGCAGGTATGTACTTAATCTGCTAGTATGTACCTACCGGAGTACGGCGGAAGTTGTACGTTGGTTGAACGGTAAGTAACTAAAATGACACTGAAGGAGAATTCTCGTGGTTAATCATACGTAGTACCCAGACGATAGATCACTCGGGAAGGTATTGGTTTAGTTTGGAGGACGATGACGGCGTGTCAATGGGATGCTGTCGGTGATGCATGACGCCGAGAGGTTCGCGCAAGGGTACAACGACGACTGCTACTGGACTTACGAAACTTTAACCGGCTCGCCATTGCCTCGTAAGCGGATCCGCCTTGCAGTACTTACTTGGCTGGTACACATCTGGCTTGAATAGCCAACGGCCCAACGACCCTCTGTGAATGAGGCTGTTCTTGGGCATAGCCAAATGCTCCAGTAGAGTAAGCGTATACTTAGTCCAGGTTTGTTGCCAGGGCCAGACCACGGGGCCATGGAGCGGAGGGTAGGCCTGACGACATCGTAATCTCGGCTCCAGACTTCAACAGCTCTCTCCCTCGTGTGTGCTAAACCCTTCGCTATGCTCAGGAGGAGGAGGATGGAGCTGTCAGAGATGCTGAACGTTCAACGCATCGTCGCATCTGCATCACGATGAGAAGGGTTTGAGCACCGGCAAGAGAGAAGGATGGAGACGAGACTATGTGAGTAGTTAACCACATCGATTGTTGGGGAGTCCGCCATTGACTGCCTCAGGGGTGAAAGTGCCATAAATAATGGCACTATGCAAACCACAATGACACAGACTCACCAGGCCCTTCCTCACAAGCTTCACCGTCCCAGTTCGAAAATTCGCCGGCGAGGCCGAATTCTCCTGTCTCCCCGGCGCGCGGGCAGCAGGCAGCGTCCCTTTGACCTCTCCTCCCCTCACCACTGCTCTACACGGACGACTCGCAGCTCAACATCGAATTCCACACACAATAGTCTGTAATCTTGTTGTTTGCGCTGATACTCAACATACTAAATTCTCTCGCCAGTGTCTGCTCAAACAGGGCTTTCTGAGAGTGAGATCGACAAATATATCCAGCTCTACCTCACCTACGAACCAAGGAAGTCGTCTACGTCCTGGGGCAACTTGCCCGCTGAATCCCCGACCACCACCTCGGCGTCCTCTCGCTGCGCTGCCCCATCGAATGCCACTTCGTACGCTGACGATCCTCACGCTGTCTCCATCGAGGAAGCGGATTCCTACTACGCTGGTCTCGCCTCCAAACCCACTCTCCTTTATCGCACAGGGGACAAGTGGGTCCCTCCTCAAAGTCCGGGAGCCCAGCATGGTCAGAAGCAGCTGGTTCCGGTGTTTGCGGGTCAGCTTGAGCGCGCCTGGAACGAGGGCGGTCTAAGCTGGGACGTTATGCAGGCTATGGACGATCACGCGGCGAGTCGATAGGCATCTAGCGTTACTTATATGACACCAGCTGACCGGGTATTCCAGGTTGTCTTCAAGAGCTTGAACATCGTCCGCTTCAAGACGGTTGGGGGGGCAGACGATGTCAGTCCGTTGACCATGTACATCGGCGTCGTCCCCGGGTCCACGGCGCCCACGGCTGCCCACAATGCGGCAGAGGACGTCAAGGTCCTCCTGGAGAAGTACAACATTACCGACACCGTTAACATCGAGTTCGCTGAGGTTCATTAGCGGAGAATCATAAGATTCCTCTGCACTACGCATAGGCGGGCAGCATGTGGAGGCCGCTGACAAAGTGCAGAATGACGGCGTCGAGTCCTCCTGCGAGTCCTCGCTAGCACCAATAATGTCTTGATGCAGGGGATTGACGGAGACACACTCTTGTGTGGTACTTATGTGAACACACGGCTTTCTAGACTTGTAGGCCAGTCTGCAGCTTAGCGGAAGTTAGTCTTCTGGTATGGAATGGATCACGGGTAAAAATCGATAACGCCACCATGCAAACCGCAACATAAACATACTACGCAACACAGCCATCCGACATCCCTCCCCACATGCTTCATCGTCTCCTGTGCGACCGGCCGGACTTCCGTTTTGCGGCCACGCCGCCCTGCCTGTTCATGCCTCTCGACTTTGGCCGGGCGGGCAAGCCTTTGGATGCCCGCCACTGTTCGCGGCGGGAGTTGCGGGGCCCGTGCGTCGATATCCGCTTGTCTGAGGAAGCGGAAGGGCCTGCGCCCGAGTCGAGGTCCATTGCGTCTGTTCGTTGGAGGAGCGATGTCGTTGATAATGATGATGATAAGTGAACACGTCGTTGGGGAAGTGTCGAATTGCGGTCATAACGATTGTTTCGAGGGAAATACGTTCAAGAGGATGGGGAGTAGAAAGCGACAAGGTAGGGGAGGGAAGGTCGTGAGATTGTGGACATCCATGAGCGAGAAGAGGTATACGGACCTGCACCATCTGCTTGCGCTCCAGACGGCCCCTCGCCATCTGCAACAGAGAGAAAAAAGCGTCAACCATCATTGCCAGAACCAGAACCCAGAAGAGGGAGGCCCGGGAAGAGATGGTCGAGCCCGCTCATGCCAGCTTGCCGTCCTCCAGCAACACATGCGCTGCCTCCGAGCACATGGAACGTGCCAAAGTCGCCCAGATGCTCAGCGGTTATGTCGTGCGGGTCGAAGAGGCCCAGGGCGGAGAGGAAAAACGGTGTGATGTCGGAGTCGGTGGAAGTGGAGGAATACCAACCTGCGCCAGGCTCGTCCTGCCATTCGCCCTCTCCCTCAACGGGCATCTCGTCCTCCGCCTTTTCTTTTTCCTGTGCCGGAGTGGTTGTAGTGAGGGCACGGAGCTTCATGTTCAGGCGTTGCAGACGTGCGGCCTCGGTCGCTGCGTATACGCCCTCCTCGCGCTTCTTTGCGCGGAACTGCCGCTTGACCTTCGAGCGCATTGACTTCGCCATTTTGTGTGTGATGTGATGTGTAATGAAGGGGTGAGAGGGTGATAGAGCAGATCGCGGGCTTCAGGGAGTTGGTAAGGAGGACGAGCGTGTGGCAAGTCTGCGGGATGCGGTAGCGAAAATATGTGGATCTGAGATCCAAGCACACGTGCCTGTAGATCGGGGTCCCGATCGCGCATAGGCAGCCTGCCAAGCGCACCTGCGAGTATTGACCTGACTGTAACTTGACTCCAGTCGAGTCGCTCCGCCGCAAGTCCTAGTACTGTCTGACTCTGCTGCTTGATTGACGTGCATTCACAAACCGACAGTACCCTGTACATCAATGGCATCAGACTCCGAGTCGAAGCCTCAGACAGACATGCCTTCCTTCGTCTCGACACTCAAGTCATGCAAACATATCATTGCTGTAGCCGGAGCCGGACTGTCCGCAGCATCTGGTACGTATCCGTGTCAGTATGACACAAGCAGCACACTGAAGACAGTGGGCGACAGGCATTCCAACCTTCAGAGGTGCCGGAGGGCTGTGGCGCAAGTACGATGCAGTAACACTCGCCACCCCCCAAGCATTCAAAGACAATCCCTCCAGAGTTTGGCAGTTCTACCAGTACCGCCGAGAGAAGTCAGAGTTGGACGCTTGCAGAACAAATGCCTGCAGATCACTGATATGTACGCGGGGACAGGGCATTGGCAGCGCAACCGAACCCGGGGCATCTCGCCCTGGCGATGTTCTCCGTTCCGTCAATACGGGAGAAGATTATCCCAGGGGCTTCCTTCGCGCTCATAACGCAGAATGTGGATGGTCTCAGCCGTAGGGCCCTAGACCAGATTGCAGAGATGCATCCCGAACTCGCGGAAGAAATCCGCTCGCCGGCTGTCCAGGACTCCCTGCTCGAGATGCACGGACGGCTCTTCGACGTTGTTTGCACCTCCTCGAAATGTGGTCATCGAGAGCACAACCTGGACTCGCCAGTATGTCCGGCGCTGGCGGGCACGGAGAACGTGTTCGCACAAAACCAGCCAGAACCGCATATTGACGTTGCCGATCTGCCAAAGTGCAAGGAGTGCGGCTCCTTGGCGCGTCCGGGCGTCGTATGGTTCGGAGAGATACCTTGGCACCTGAGGGAAATCGACGTAGAGGTGAGGAAAGCTGACCTGTGCATCGTCGTTGGCACTTCGTCCAAGGTGAGCTTTTGCGATAACAAAGTGTTCCCTGCGCGCTGACCGACGATGACAGGTGTACCCAGCTGCTGGCTACGCATCCGAAGTACAGGCTCGTGGCGGCAAAGTTGCAGTATTCAATGTGGACCGCAGCGATGGCGACCAGCGTGCAGATTTCTTGTTCCTCGGTCCGTCAGAGTCCACACTGCCCAAAGCTCTTGGGCTGCAGGACGACACAGAGTGATATGACGTGTCATGTAGAAACTAGCACGGGCATGATTATACGCATGTATGATACGAACTGTGGAATAGCCAGGCGTTGTCAATGTCCGAACACGAAACATCGCTCTAACACTCACCCCAAGTCTACTCAGACTCGCCCCCCTTCGCGGACTTCTCCTTCTCGATCTCCTGCTTGACCGCCTGGTACCCATCCACGAGCGCATCGTACTGTGGCTCGCCCTTCCCGTCCGTGACGCCGTATAGCGTACTCATGACCGCGGCCTCCCTCGGTCCCCGCTGGTGGCTCCAGTCCCAGTCCTTGTTATGGCTTGCGTCCTTGCTGCTGCTTATCGCGCGCATGTTGTTCGGCGGCGCAAACTTCGGGGAGCGACGGTGGTGCATAACGTCCATCTCCAGCGCGGCGAACGGCGTCTCCGGATGCAATGTCTGTCTCTGGGTATGCGCGTAGATGAACGCCTCGTCGATGGCGTCGGACAGGTTCTCCTTCGTGATGAAGGTCTTCGACTGGTGGTAGAGGTCGACGAGGATCCGCATTTTGTCCGCGGGGAGCTCGGCTTTGGGGCGGATGTCGAGCTTAGATGATGATGACGACGAGGACGAGGACGACGGTGCAGAAGCGGAGGAGGAGGAGGCGTAGCGTCTACATGATGCTGCCCGTCGGAGGGAAGTCCGCAGAGCCTGTGTCGTAGCACTGGACATGACGGACGGGAGGCAAGAAATGTACGATCACGTGGCGACGATCTCCTGCAGTTGACGTAAGCGCCCGCTGGAGAATCATAGAAAGGAAGCCGCACACCGTTATACGAGGTAGCTCAGCTCCGTTGGACGAGGTAGCTCAGCTCATGATCATAAGTATCGTATCTCAGCAGCCAAGTAGGCGACAGCACACAATATGCAGTTTTTCATTTGCCAGAAAGATAGCATGTTCGATGCGAGATGTTTGAGTAAGAATACATGTTGAGACAAAATCCTCCAGAAAGATACGGGGCAATGCGACTTGAAGGCACGATGACCTGCTTACAGGTGCGCCTTGACCTTATATTTCCCTTCAAGTGCCTTCTCTTTCTTCTTGATCTCCGCATGACGCTTCGTAACAGCGGCTGCTCGCTTGAGCTCCCGCTGACCAATCTGTTGAACGTGAACTGCGTCGGGACCCTGGAGCGGTCGAGCATGTCAGTATCATTGCAAGGATGGTTGTGAGGAATGACATACATCGGCGATACGCAGGGTCCGGAGACCGGCGTACATGGCAGCCAAAGGGGTATCTTGGCTGACACCCTCCGCGCCATACGCTTGAATAGCGCGGTCGATGACCTCGCACGCCATTGACGGAACGACAAACTGTATTCCACAGTGAGTATATGCTTACTCGTCCCTTCGGACGAACGTACCTTGGCGATGCCAATCTCCTTGAGCGCGCCCTTCGCCTTCGCTTTGTCAATCTGCATACTCGTCAGCACAACGCACGTGAATATATGCAGACTGCACCGACCTGCAAGGCAGCACTGTAGACGAGCAACCTTGCGGACTCAATTTCTGCGCGCGACTTGGCGATATCGGCGACGACGGTGCCGTGCTCGTAGAGGTACTTGCCAAACGTCTTCTTCGCCGGGTCAGTAACGCGCTGGAGCATCAAGTCCAACGCGTACTGAGCAGCCCCGATGGAGCGCATGCAGTGGTGAATACGACCGGGGCTAGCATCCGCCCTTAGCAAGGACCTGGTGGAGCGGATGGCAGACAAAACTCACCCAAGACGTCCCTGGATGATCTCGAAGCCCTTACCCCAACCGTAGACCAGGTTCCCCACGGGAACACGGACGTTCTCGTAGATAACCTCGCAGTGACCCTCGGGAGCATCATCGTATCCGAAAACCCTCATGGGCCGGATAACCTTGACACCCGGAGCGTTCGCAGGGACAATGACGATGCTCTGCTGGTGGTACTTGTCCGAGTTCTCCGGGTCGCTCTTGCCGAGGACAAGATGGAGTGCACAGCGCGGGTCGCCCGCCCCGCTGATGTACCACTTGTGGCCGTTGATGACAATCTCATTGCCCTCCTGGCGGATAGTCGTGCGGATGTTCGTGGCATCCGAAGACGCGACTATAACGAGCATCAGCTTGGGTGCACCGGCGCGGCAGGGCGAAGGACTTACCGAAGCGCTCCGTCATCGAGAACGCAGACCGAGTCTCGCCGTTCAGAAGCGGCACGAGCCACTTCTTCTGCTGCTCCGGAGACGCGTACCGCGCGAGCACCTCTGCACGTAGCGCGTGTACCCATTAGTCACCGGCCAGTATGGCGCAGCAGTCCAGCACGTACCCATGTTACCAGTGTCCGGCGCCGCGCAGTTCACAGACTCAGACGCGAGCTGTCCCCCACGTCCGAGGACTTCTGCCATGACACCATACTGCGGACAGCGCGAAGTTGAGCAGGAGGGAGGAGGCAGACCAATCGTGCAAACTCACCTCGAGGTTGGTGAGAGGAACGCCCCACTGCGGGTAATGCGCCTTGCTCAGGAAGAGGTTCCACAAGCCGAGCTTCTTGGCCTTGGCCTTGAGGTCCGCGGTGACAGGGATGATGGTCTTCCACCGAGCCTCCGGATCCGCAGGGAGCTGCGCGTGCGCGATCCTCACCGCGGGGTACACCTCGTCCTAGACATGCACAGACGTACATTACCTGCATAAGAAACGCGTTCCCATCATTCACAAACACTGACGACGTACCTCCATGAACTTGATGAGCTTCGCAAGAGTCTCCTTCGCGAAAGGAGACATCTTGTCCTCAATCTACACGAAGGCGCGCCATTCACAGCGTTCAGTCGTGCTTGCACGCTATTCTAGACACCCTGCACGTACCAATGCCCACGACGACGGAGAGGTGTACTCGACAATAGGGTGGGTCGCCATAGCTCGTAACGGGAGAGAACAGGTGTGGGGGAAGCCAGCGGTCCCCGCCCCCGCACT
Organism: Lentinus brumalis; assembly: GCA_001792895.1. NCBI lineage: Eukaryota > Fungi > Basidiomycota > Agaricomycetes > Polyporales > Polyporaceae > Lentinus > Lentinus brumalis. Next base: position 2,752,796 of record MARA01000002.1, on the reverse strand, counting down.
TCAATGCATGCCCGGCTATACCGGCATCCCGGGGCGGCAAGCGTCCCCATGCCCAAAATGGCAACCACGATCGCGGCCGCGAACCTAGACACGGAGACTTGGATGCGCCGCGGTCACCAGGCAGACGCGGTGGCGGCTGCTAATATCACAGTACTTACTAGCATCTCCTGCCGTCATCACGCTGAGAACATGTGCGAAGACCTTGACTGTACGGGGGAAGGAGAATACATTCAACACAAGAAAGTACAGTATCATATGTGTAAGGAAGAGTGGCGTTGGGAAGCGTCCAATTGGTCGTGTGGTACGTAGGAGCTATAGCATGTCGCGGAATCACTACCGCTACAGTGTCGTCCGCCCGACATCGAACATCATAACAGGAACCGGAACACAGAGCCATTAGCAGGCAGACATCCGTATTGTACTCGTAACAGCCGAGCCGGGTCAACAAATCGTACAGGTAAGTAAGTATACAAACTAGCACTCGAGAGCAGAGTTCAATGTGCATGTGCATGTGCGGGATTCAGCAGCGAACACGACAACGACGACGATGGAAGTGGATACGAACGATGAGACCACTCCAGAGGGTCGGCGCGAGGAGAGGAAGAGGAAGAGGAGCGTGGAAGCGGGCAATACCGCGCGTATGCGGGTAATAAGTAGGGTTAAGTCGTGAAGGCATGAACCGTGACGTAAAAGGGCATGAAGGATACTGTACAAGCCACAGTGTGCGCGTGCGAGCATGACGGTGGGAGTGCAGATATCATGATACAGCATGGCAGCAGGGGAAGAAGCCGAAGGACGCCAAGGAACGCTAGATAGGGATAGAGATGCTGAGGCTATACAAACCGCTTGTCACCCGATCGGTATTGGGAAGTTGGACAACATCGCCAGGATGGGAGGTCGAAGAGAATCCAGGAAGGAGGAAGAACAGGAGGTCTTCGACGAAAGGAAAGTTGGCCGAGGAAGATGCCAGGGACGTTCACTGTCCATTCCCCACGGCTGCGCCGACCCATCCGTCGTGAAGTCACCCCCGAGCGTGAACGCAATCTCGGGGTCCACGCCAAACGAGTCATATGAGGTCTGCCAGTACTGATCCGGGTCGTTCGTGTACGACGGACCAGCACCAGGACCAGCAGCGGGGTTGTAGTTGCGGATGAAGTCCAGTCCATGGAACGGCAGCCCCGGGGCAGCGAACCCGGCGGACGGCGGTGTCGTGCCCGTACCGCCCGTCGGCTGCGCAGGCGAGAAGCCCATACCTCCAAACTCGCTCCCTTCATACCCGCCGATGTACGGGGACGTCGTATCAAGGCCAGGCAACGGTCCCGGGCCCGAGTAGCTCCTCGAGTGCCCGTGGCCGAACGCCGACGCGTTCATCTGCTGGGTCTGGTTCTGCTGCTGTGACCCCGAGCCCGACGGGAAGAACTTGAGCTCGTTCGCGTCAACCGCGGGGCTCGCCCACCGGTCGGACGGGCTCCCCATCCCGAACTCGTAGTCGTACCGCTGGCCCGGAATCTGCACTGTGGGAGAGCGCGGGAGGTTGAGCGGCGACACGTACGACGTGGACGCCTGCATCATGTTGGGGCTCGTCTCGTTCGGGTCGATCGAGGCCTGCGACATGCCGGGGGCGAAGGGTGGCCGTTCGCAGACACAGGCGAGCTGTGCGCGCTCATGTTCGCCGCCAGCGTCGACCGCCCGGGGTACGAGCTTGGCAGCCCCATACCGCTGTTCCCGTACTGGTCCTGGAACAGGTCCTCGTCATGTGGCCGCTTTCGGGACGTCGACCGAGCACGCAGCGCTGCAGGCGCAAGATGCACGTCAGTATCACATGGTACCAATCTAGGAAATAACGGCTGATCTCCCCGAAGGAAGACACGAAGCCGCAGCGCGCGCGAGAGATCGTACTCACAGTCAGGACGGAAGTGTGCTGGTGCGTGCGCATTGCGGGGCGACAGAGGCACATCACGCGACCGGTTTCGCCGAGGCTTGCCTCTGATGAGGCGTTCGGGAATAGGGCCGGGTATTGACGCAGAGGCGACGTGCGAGCGGCCGTCAGGGTGCATCGAGGAAGACGACGGAGACTGAGCCGAAGTGCCGGAGGGTGCATACGAAGAAGCCTCAGAAGTCGAACCCCGCGGCATGCCATTCGCGGCGGACCTGATCGCCTCGCTGGCTTTCGCCGTGAGGTCGTCGAGCAGCTCCCTGCATTTCCGGGCCCCGGGCCAGTGGCCCTCCCAGGACTCCAGCACCGCGAGACAACTCCGCGCCTCGTCAAGCGCCGCCTGCGACGCCTGGAGCTCCGTCGTGTGCATGGCGTAGAGCAAGATTATAACGGCAGAGCTGAACAGGTTCTGGATGAAGAACGCGAGGTGGTGGCTGGGAGGGACGACGTTCTTGATGGAGGGTGCGAGACGGACGCAAGCACGGGCGGTCGAGACTGCCTTGGCCGTGGATCTCGGAGCGAACGGCTGCTCACCCTTGACCGGGATGAAGTTGCGGTGAAGTGTCGTCAAGATGGAGTAATAGTGGCTGCACAAGACTGCGGCCATGGACACCTGCTTCTCCGTTGTAGGGTTCGACTTGAAGACCGGGGGAGGTCTTCGCACCATTGGTACAGGGTTTGATCGAGCGCCTCTACGGTCCGATGAAGCTCTGCACGCTTGTCCATCTCGAGGTTGTCCTTGGTCTTGTCCAGGGCGTAGACCTCGCGCAGCACACGGCCGGCGATTTTGTAAAGCGTGACGAGTTCGACAAACCCACGCATTAGCGAGATCTGTCCCTTGGGTATGACAGCGCCTGCGAAGTATTGCGGGAGTAGTTCGTCGTCGAGCTGGACGGGAATCTCCACATCGCAGTCTGCATCTTCGATCGCCAGGGGTCGGCCGAGGGCGAGGGCGAGCATCCGGTCAAGCGTGTACACGCCCCACCAGATCTTGCGACGTGTCTCCTTCTCGACCGGGGAGATTGTGAGTCTTCTCGGAGAACGCTATTTTACGGCAGCAGTTGAGCACGGGACCTCGAGGATGGACAACAGGCTACTCACGTGAAGACCGATGTCTTGTGCTGCTCGAACGGCCTGTCCCACAAGCAACCACGCCTGCGGGAGACAATTCACGGAGCATAGGAACGAGGACATCAGCAGGAAGCATTGGACGTGCTCGACTTGCATCGAGGCACTGCTGATGTAGTGCAAGATAAGAGCACTGCAGCGAACGTGTCAAAAAGGCAGTCAGCATGCATCCAAATACCGCGAAGAAGCCGCGAAACCCGTAAAGACGTACCGTTCATGGTATACCATGCCCATGCCAGACTCGTCCGCGTGGTTATCTGAGCCGGCAAGGCGTGGATCCTCCACGAGGCGAGATGCCACGGCAAATACGGAACACACAAGCGCGACGAACGGCGTATTGGACCGGACGAAGTGAGTATCGTCTTGGTGGTCCATGAGGTATCGATACCGGCGCACGAAGTCCGGTTTGTCGAGCACGGGCATCAAGAAGTGGAACCGTGCAAAGTACGCGTCGACCTAACGCCGTCTTCTGTCAGCACGCATCCACGCCAAACACGTATGGAGGGAACTGAAACCACGCACGAGTTTATCCGCAAGGTCCCGCTCGGGATACTCGACTTCTTCCGCTTGCGGGAGCGCCCTGACCTTGCCAAAGAACACGCTCGCTGGGAAGTACAGCTTATTCACGCTTGGGCCGGGCGCAAGCGGGTCCTCCTCCATGGGAGATACACGGTGCAGCGGGGACGTCGTCGCCTCGCGCAGTCGCTGAATCAGCGTCATGGTGGATGACTTGCCTATCCAATGCAAGTGGCCGTGTTCGTCCAGTGCGAGCTGTCCGAAGGCGTCGGAGACGTCATCCTCAATCTTAATCGCCGGGTCGTCCTGGTCGGACCCCTGGCCGCTCGTGCTGCGGCTGTCGGCGCCGTTCTGGAGGAGCTGACCCTCCCGTATACGGGGGAGGAAGGACTGCATAGCCTCTGAGAGTGAGGGGCCTGTTGATTGCCCGGACGAGGAGGATGCCTGCTGATGGGCCGCGGAGGCGAGCGCGGTGAGGTCGAGGCCGGTAGCTTGGCCCACCTGGTCGAGTATGGGTGCGAGCTCGTGGAAGAGGTTCTCCATGTGCAGGAGACGGGCCTCGAGCTCCTGTACATAGCTGGGGTTGTGGTTGAGCACGCGAGGCAGGAATGGCGGTGGTGGACATAACGGGTACTCACTGTCTGCTCAAGGCTGCTCTGTCCTTGGTCTGTAGCCACGTACACTGGCTCTTGGAGGCGGCGCATTGCGAGCATGTGGGCTCCGTGCCGTCGCACTTGATCTTCTTGCGTCTGGAGGAAGGAAGCGGGTAGGGCGATCAGATGCAGCCTGGGAACGGGGGGAAGGAGTGGACGAAGAAGGGCCGGAACGGAGGGGGCGGGGAGGACATAGCGGGCAGCGACGATCATTGGGGAAGAGGACTGACCTGCAAGATTCACATGCACGCCAGACACGCCTGCGCTGGAGCTGGACGGGCTTGAGGCCGATGTCGGGGGCATGGGTGCGTGGTCGTCGACCCGCTTCTTCTTCGGCGGGTGGGAGATCGTCATGGGCGGATTGGGACGGGGGGCAGAAGGCGGGTTGTCGGTGGAATCGGGCGTCGGATTTGGCTCTGTGGTCATGGTGGAGAAGACAGAGAGCGTATATATGACAGCGTCGAGCCACGGTACAAGAACCCGACCCCGCAGAGCTTTCAGATCTCTCAGATCGTCTACGCCCGACCCGTGCCTGGCGTCTATTACACCATCTGCGTATGTCTGCCAATGTGCGCGTATGCCATTCTCCGGCCCCGTCTAAGCAGCCCTCTACTAAGCCCTATGCTGCTTGCCAATGCGCCCGACGTCGGCAGCGCACTGCCCTCAATGCCGGCGAATGCGAGTGCGAATGCCAGCCGGACAAGGCCTGCGAAGCGGCGGACGCATCGGAACGGACACACCGCCATGCTCGCACACGCCCGCTGCGCCATACAAATGCAGCCAAGACGCCTCCGCTCCGAGGCCTCGTTGTGCGGCAGAATGCAGGATGCGCGTACACCTGAGGCCCCCTTCCGGCGCACTCCGCCGGTCAACGTCCTCGCCCGCTGCCCGTCCATGTCCCCGCGCGAGATCCCGTCCGGGCTTGGTCATCGCCTTCCAGTGTGTCCGCCAGTCCTCGGAGTCGGACGTGCGCGCAGGCCTGCGTCATCCGCATACCCGCGCCCACAGAGCGCAGCAGACGCTGTCCATAATTGACCGGTTCTGGGGTCACGGGCCGTCCCGCACAAATCGGGTCGCTGCGGTGTCCGATCGTGATGCACTCCGCGCGGGGAAGGACTCCAGGGAGGCCACTTGGAGACCGAGTACGCCCATCGAGAGCACTGTATGTAGAAGTGCATGAGCCCACTGCATGCATGCACGGCATTCTGGCCTCAGTCTGTCTTCCACCTGTTGCTACCTTTGTGAGCACTTTCACAACCGACGACGGGAACTGACCGTTGTGTGTCGCATAAAAAAAGTTCAATGACTTTGAATGACTTGGCGTCCACGTCGTGGCGCACGGAGACCCACCTCAAAAACATTCCCCCCTCCAACTGTCCAACTCTTGGTGCCCAAACACACCCGTGACCACGCATACGCACACTCGGCTCCGGTCATGCGAGCCCAACACTGTGGCTCACACCTCCCTCACACAAAATAGCGACGACAGGGTACGAGGATGGACAGAGTCGGATTCCAGGGACTGTCATCGACCCTGACACGAACAGCCAGCCTCGAGAATCCAAGCGGCCGCACGAGTAGAGTGCTCATCGTGGTTGGTCACCAGACGCATTCATCGGAATCTTCTTACACAGCACAGAAAACGTCCAGGCGCCACGAACGGATGTCTGACCGGCGACCGTTGCGAAGTACCCTGCGCGGGAGCGTTCGACGGTCGAAGCTCGACACACAGATGCTGATCTGCCCTGCTTCCGGCGGCGACGATGATTAGTGTGCAAGCGAGCTAATGCACGAAACGTATCGGTATTCGCTATTCAGTAGTACCACGGGCTCGTCCGCACGCGTTCCCACACCTGCACAACCCGAGCAGCCAGGACGGAGACACGCACCGGGATGCCGCACCGAAGTTCCAACGAGCAGGCGGATGCGGAAGCACAATTCGCAGCACAGAGCCCCGCGGACGAATGGGAATGCGAACGGTCGAGCGAGCAAATGGGAGACAGGCCCGGATAGCGAGAACGAGAGCACATATTCGCGCCCCAAACGTCAGCGAACGAGATAGAACCGCCAGCAGCGACCGCACACGCACCGTCCAGAACGCTGCAATCTACCACCGCTCCCGCCCTCAACGTGAACCCTGAGATCTGGCAAGTGCATTCCGTATCCCGCACACATCCCCTGCCTAACCTGCCCTGCCCGTGCCTCGCCACCTCGCACACTCCCAGCGTGCCCGCCCGCCCCAACCCCAACACGTCCCACCCTACTTGCGCATCCCCGCCGAGATCGCCGTCATCTTGTCTGGCGAGTCCCGGAGGTAGAACAGCTTCGCCCTGCGCATCCTCGTCCCCGCCCTGCCCTCCGTCCCCTTCGCGCCCGCGCGGTTCAGCACCTTGATGTCCTTCACGTGCGGCGAGCACACAAAGTACTGCACCTCCACGCCCGTGCGGTTGATGATGTTCCGGAGCAGGATCGACGTGTCCGCGCCCCGCCGCCGGATCGACAGCAGCACGCCTGTGAAGCTCGTCGGGGCGTGCCCCGCGTTCACCTGCAGCACCGACCCGGGCAGGATGCGCTGCGGGTGCCGCCGCCCGAAGCGGGCGAGCAGGGCGGCCTTTTCGGGCGTGAGGAGGCGTTGGGTGAGGTACGCCATGAGTCCCTTGCCAGCTTTTAGCGGCTCAGTTGCTGGTGTGGCGGGCGGTGGGGGGATGATGGCGGCATTCGAGTAGGGGTACGGCTGCGCCGTTGTTGACATGAGCCGCCTAGTGCATTGTCTGAGGGCGTTGAGCATGGCGGAGAGCGGCCGTGGTGACAGCGAGATGAAGCTTGCGAAACGGCACAGAAACGACGACGAATCGGAAAAGGAGGCGCGCTCCACGTGACAGAGACGCTCAAACCAAGACGCGAGTCGCGTCGACGCGTCGAACGTGCATGCTCTTGTTCTCTCTCTGCTCAGAAGTTCGGAACTTGTGCACAAGGTTTGTGACTGCCTGTTCGTGAAATTTTGGATGGTACAGCTTCCTATAGAGTGACAAAGAAATGACTCCGCGGCACTTCGCAGAAAATCTGAGCGCCCGACCGCGAACTCAGATCCGGGTGCAGCAGAACGTCAGGGCATGCGAAGATCTTTTCAAAGCGTGTCGGCAGATTTGTCTCGGTCCTCGTTCAGTCCCCCGATTTTCTAGGAACGAGGACTAGATAAAAGGGCCGACCGGTAGCAGGCGCTTGGATTTCGTGCTAACCAATCTACGCTCGGAAGCAATCTCAGCGTCGGTATCCCGCTGGAGTACGTAGATGAGCGTATTGCAACAAGGCCAGTCAAGGCTTTGGTACAGTTTGACACCGCCCAAATGCGCTGAATGTTAGGAGGCCGGTTAAGTAGCAAGCGAAGAGATGGCGAAGAAGTGACAGCACATTGCGTTCGCGACGCGTCCGAGTGGCGCGTCCTCACCGAGTTCATCTTCTTGAAGCCCTCTCCCTGTGGGAAATTCAGGGGCACGCACTTGCGGAAATACAGGATGAGATTCAGGCTCGATACGTATAGCACCAGCCATATCGTTGCGGCGAGATGCGGGGAGGAAGCCCAGGCGCGCCCAAGGAGAGGAATACACGACTGGTGGTATTGCGGAAATGCCGCAAGCGACACGGGTGAAGAGGTGGGAGAACGCACGAAAATGACGTACGGGAAGGGCGTATCAGCGACATACGAGGCTAGTCGATGGCCGTCCGGCGAGAAGGAGCAGGCTTCTGGCTGGTTCCGGACGTCTGGACGAGAACGCTCTATGAGAACGGTGGCACGTTCAGGTCTGCTGCGAGGGTGCGAAGACAAAAGCTGTCCGTGGCGAGGGGTGTTGCGCTGCGCGAGATGGCAGAGGCAGTGATCATATACGAAGATGAAGACAGATAGGAACCGTTGGGGATGTGCTCGTTGCGATCGCGGTGGTGCGATGATGAGGAATGGACGTACGCGAGGCGGCTTGGACGTCGGCAGAGGAACGTGGTGCGAAGCAGGCGGCGTTTAGGACAGCGAGGAGGTTTGTCGGAGGAGTGAGGAGATGTGGGAGAGAGAGCAGTCAGTAGGTTTCGAGAGAGTCACGTGTGCGAGTGGGGATCGTCTGTGCACGAAAGCGGGCGACGGAGGAAGGGCTCGGAGGCGGTTGCGACGGGTGGCAGGTCTCGGTGGCACAGTCTCACAGATCTCTCAATCGTCTCTGCGGGCGAGGCTCGCGAAGCGTCTTCTGCGCTTGTCTCCGCGCCCCGTACTGTTCTCTCTTCCTTTCCCTCATATAATCTCTTCTTCTCCACCAGGGCCACGCCCTGTTTCTGTCTCCAGCCGCCTCCGCTGCAGCTGCCCAGTATATAACGCCTCCTTCGTCTTCTTCGTTCGCCACTTTTCGTACGCAGCCCCCATGGCCCTTGCTGCCCTCCCCGCCGAGCTCCTCGACGCCGTCCTTGCCCCTCTCACCCCCGCCCCTCCCGCCCTCGCCGCCGCCGCGCGAACATGCTCTACCCTCAACCCTGCCGCTACCCGCCTCCTCTATCGCCATCTCTCCCTCTCCGCCTACGCCCGCAACCTCTCCCTCATCCATCTCCTCGCCGCCCGCCCCAGCCTTGCCGGCCTCGTTCGCACATTCTCCATCCACCTCGACGATGCCGAGCCGGCGTTCCTCCCGACGTACACCGAGCTCCAGCGTGCATTGCACCTGATGACAAACCTCTCCAGCCTCGCGCTCTACGTCGACGCTTCCACCAGCTGGATTCTCTCACCGCCCGAGGGCGAGAGCGGCCAGAAGGCTGGCGATGCGACCACTCCCGGGACCCCATTCCACCCGCGTCTCGAGCATCTGACCTGTAACTTCCCGCTCGACGCGCACCTTGCCTCGTTCCTCGGCCAGATTCCTGCCCTTATCTCCCTCACCCTCTCCTCCTTCGTCGCAGACGCGGACCCCGAATCTCACTCTGGCCACGCCCCACTTACACCCAAGCACGTTCTCATCCCTCCGTCACACCTCCCCCTTCTCGAAGCCTACACTGGTCCCGCGCACCTCCTTCCCACCCTCGCATCTCGCCCCCTCAAGGCTGTCCTCCTCTCCGGTGACCTCACTCTTGACCTCCTCCCTCCCGCGGGCGCTCCGGCCCAGGATGAGATCATGTCGCACCTCCGAAGACAGCACATAACCGCCGACTGGCCGCCGAGCGCAGATTCGCGACTTCAAGTCCTCAGCGCCATGACAAGTGCGCCGCCCGCGGACCTCCTCGAGACTCTCGCGATCGCGTTCCCTAATCTGGTATGCCTGCGCTTGATGACGACGCGCGCGCTGTGGGACTCGCCTGACTTGGTGCGTAATCGCTGTCAATCAATGACGCCGCGAGAGAGAGCTGACTCACACTTTGGCTGCAGGGGTTCTATTCGCGCATCGCGTCGACTCTCGAGACTCTCGACCGTCTCACCGTGTTCGAACTCGCGGGCATCCATTGGCAATCCCGCGTCAAGCCCTCGTCGTCTGAAGCCAAGCCCAAGGCCGAGGAGAAGGAGTGGATTTCCCCGCCGGTCACGCCGCGCGCAGCCTTGCCTGAGGTTGACGACGAGTTCCAGGCAGATCGCGACTACGACTTCGATGGCGCGTTCCTGGACTGGTCATACTAGACCGCCAAATGAGCGCGACCGGGAGGTGATGAGGAGAGGTGGGAAGGGCGAGGTTTCGGCTTGGGACCCGCTCGGTGCGTGCTCCAACGTTCGTCGCTGCTTGTCCTTGCCTCCGCTCCTACCCTGCGTGCATTCCTCTCGCACCTCCCCAGCGGCTTCGAGTGCACCGTTGGCTCTCGCGGCTACGCGAATACCCCATCTGCATCTCCCTCCATCCTCAAAAGCGCAGCGACCCTCTGACGGTGCTGGCGTCCGGTCATTCCCGCTACATCGTGCTCGGAACACCAACAAATACCAGGATATGTCGCGGCCATATTTTTCGGTGCCGCCTTCATTCAGTCAAAGGATCCTGTCATACCATTCCTTTCGCGCCGTTCAATCGGCTGCGTAATTTTCAACTCGGCCGCCTCTCCAGGCCGCTTGCTGTTGTTCGATTCGGTTTATGCACTTTAAACCCCCATCGTACTTATTCCCTCGGTCCTAGTAATGCCCCACTGCTCCGATACCTTCCCGCTATCGTACTCCTTACATATGTATCCCTGCTTCTCGGTCTCGATCCATCTCTCCCCATAATCCATCTCGCCTCATCCCTCTGCCCCGTACGCCTGCTGTGTTACTGTCATCTCCCGAATATCTCTTTTGCACCCCATGACCGTCTCGATCGTAATTCTCTGCCCGCAGCATTCCCATTGAATTCCCTTGCTTCTAGTTCGTCCCATGCATACTACCTCGCACAGTATACCGTCCCTGCTTCCATCGTCCGGCTGGTACCTAAATCCGCCGTCGTCCCCAGTACATTTCGCCGCTTTCACCCCGTCCCAAGCTTTCGCGTCGTCACTCTGCACGTCACGGTGTCCCGATTTCTTCCCTACTCGCAGACTTTTTCCAGACTCCCATCTCCCTCCGTCCGTTCCCGTCCTTTGCTCGTCCAACCCATGCCGACCTTCCCAATCCCCCGTTACCTCATTCCCGTGTTTCCATGCTCCCGTGTTTTCGTGCACACAGGCCGTGTCGACTACCATGTACACATTAACGGTGTATCGTATCGTACCCTCGCTGTATGTACTCGTACCGTAGACAGGTAATCCGTAATATATAATGTCTTTCTCCAACCCTCTAGCCCGCCCCAGCCCCAGCCACACAGCGCGACGCGACCCTCTTTCGTGCCGTTCCACCATTCGCGTTCTTGCCGGCACCGCTTTCCTCGGGGACCTGACATGCCTGACACCCTGCGCGCGCGAGGCTCGCGAACAGTGGAGAGGCAAAGTCGCGTGGGCGAGCTGCGAAGCCTTCTTCACCTGCGCCCGGAGTGGCTTGGGGGAGGAGCGCGCTGGGTGCGTCCCACGGGTCGTGGCCAGAGGGCTGCCCTGCCGTACACGGCGTGAGTACTGTGCGCAGGCAGGCCCTGCAGAGAACCCGAACTCAAGATTGCGGAGAAGCCTGCCTGCGGACAACTTTGAGCCAGTCGTGCTGAATGGAAGGTCTTCGCGGCGCGATATGAGGCTGAGTGAGCCGCTCGATGTGGCGATGGAAGGGATGTGGCCGGGGCATCGTGCACACGGTTTGAGGTACATACGTCTTCGCAGCTCCGAGTGCTCCAGCTCGCGAAGATGAAGTTTGCGCCGCGCGCGCGCGATCGTCCGAGGGACGGACGTCCCTGCATATGCGTGCGCGTGCGTAGTCATGATCCATGGGTACGTACCTGCTCGGCCACTGGTAATGTGCAACGAATTGCGAGCGGGTGATAGCTGGAGCTGCTAGAAGCCAGGAAGCGTCCGACATGCATGCCAATTGGGACGCGACAAGCTGACCCGCGCAGCGATGCGTGAGTAAGTGGAGGATGTGCGCATCCGTCCGATAGCGGTCTAGGGTGCGGAAGTGCGGGTGTCGGAATGTCCGAGAGGCCTCCTCCGTTCCGTCGAGTCAATGTCGGACGCGGGACAGGCACCTCGGCGTCGGAGTTGCAGATGGATCCGGGGTGGAAGATGCCCAATGCCAACGCTTGGTGCTTGTCCGACGTGCACTAGAGGATGCGAGATGTGAAACTGGCGTACCCCAGATCCAGGGAATCCGAAGGTGGGCGTGGGGTAGGCAGCGCTGCATATAGCCTAGTCGAACCATCGAGACACGGGCGATAGACAGCGCAGAGACGAGGATGAGCACACGAGACGCGGCGAGAACGCACCATGGGTGACGCGAGAACCGCAGGCCGATCGCGATATATCAGACTTGCGTTTGAATTGCAGCAGACTGTCCACGGACAGTGGCACCTTCGCACACGCTGCAAAGGATCGGGATCGTAGATATATCGGAGGACATACGCACATCGTATATACAGCAGCAATCGCGGGCGCTCCGGTGCCCATGCCCGTGAGCGAGTGACGGCATGCTTGATAACCATCTCTTCCTCCGAGCCGCAATTGCCTCGAGCGGATGCCGGAGCGCGAGGCTGGGAGGTCCGTTTGCCTGATCCGCTGGAGAGTTCGAACACCGTCGTATCTTGACTCCGCTCGTGCTCCCGACAGGACAGTGAAGTCGAGGCACGCTGCGCACGTCGAAGATCTCAAGGATCAGCTGCAGCCCTGGGATGGGCTGCACCCGCTCGCTTCTTCCGAGGCCCAAACTCTACTGACGTCCCAGGCGTGAACCTTGCGCTTCCCTGTCGGATGGAAACCTTCGCGACAGTTCAGCTCGGAGGGCGAGCTTGAAATTCGTCTAGTGGAAAGTAGTGGCGATCCCGTTCGGAGTGAAGTCGGTCGATGCAACGATGGGACCGTCACCACTGCCTGAACGCGGCATCGACCGGCCGGCCATCATGGCTCTCATGAACTCCTTCTGCTTCTGGTGCTCCTTGCAGCCTAGACAACAGCAGTCAGCGAACGGCATCGCCCAGAATGGGATGTGAATCATCACTCTTCTTGTGCGCCTGCCAGTCTTCTTTCTGACAAGCCGCCCCACAATAGACAACTTCTTTGCAACCGCCACATCGCTTGAACTCGGCGGCACGAACTTCGCGAGTGTGGCAACCTTCGCGCGAGCATGTCTTAAGGATATGGGACTTGGCCCCGGCGTCATTGTTCGCCCATTCCCACACGTCTGAAGCCATCCATAAATTCTGCGTCAACCACAGGTAGTCATGTGCTTCTTCCGGGCCATTGGGAGCGCGGGGAAGATTATTGAGTGTCTCTATCAGAGCATAGATGGGATGTCAATATATGACGGAAAACTTGGGGTCAAAGCACGTACTCGGCTGCTCGACCTTGGCCAGGATGCGCACCAGAATATGCGGATTTGCCTTAGCGGCAACACTGAGGTACTGCCTGGATACGTTGCAATCTCCCCAGAGCTTGTACGATGCGAGGGCGGCTGTGTAGAGAAGTGAACATGGGGAGTACTTGTGTTCTTCAGAGGCGGCAGCAGAAAGCGGGGTTTTGCTTGGAGGCTCGAAGGTACAACCGCCGCGGGGAGGCCAATCGACACCGCGCGGCAAGTTGAGCCAGACTTGGGCAAATGAAAGCGCGTCGGCGGGGCGACCGGCCTGGAGGAGGACAGAGCCCAGCCAGAACCGTTGACCCATATTGTCCCCAGGGCAGAGACGGAGCATCTCGATGATGGTGTTGCTGAAGAAACTGCAGGTTAGTGCGTTTCAAGCGGGTCATGGAGCCACTTACGCAGCTTTCTGGTAATCCTTGACCTCGAACGCAAGGCGCACAATCGCCTGAAGAACCCGCATATACGGTCGCGTCTCGAGGAGACCCCAAAACTGACCGACACGGGAGCCGGCACGATCGTCCTCAAAACAATCGGGACCAAATTGACGGATGAGGTGCCGCCGACCTGGTCAGTTGTGAGGGGGCTTCCGTGATATCGCGATGTTGGAAACCATACCTCGAGCTTCACCTTCCTCGAGCAACTCCAAGCCCTCGTTAATGGTAGACATGATGAACGCCACCTGTATGATGGCGTCGATGTTGTTGGGGTCCTCCAATGCCTTGAGCAAGTACGGCGCAGCCTCATTAGGTTTGCGCTTCCGACAAAGGTCCTCGCCTATCCTCAAACTTCGAAACATCAGACGCGTCTGAGGAACAGAGACTGAAATGGACGCTAAGTATAGTACTCACTTCCTAGCAGATTCTGCCGTTATAGACCCGCCCCCTACGCCCATAAAGGACTCTGCACTCATCCGTTTGTCCATATTGACGATGATCTGCCACGTAGCAGTTGGAGGTGGACCGTGGTGTAGACACGAAAGCAAGCAAGCGAACAACCGAGCGCCCGCGACGCGTCGTCACCTTTATATAGGAATGTGACCACCCGCGATCGTGACACGCCTCGATCAAGAACCGAGGCTCTACTTGAAAGTTGAGGTGTTTGTTCCGAACCGGCGGCTTCAGGCGTGCGCTGGCCATGGTGCCAAGTCCTGCTATGCATACGTACATAGTAATGGACCGGTCAACTTGAACACATCACTCTCATCCGACTCACGCCACTGGCATCACCGTTTGGCTTTGAATGCAAGCTGTGGGCCAGCCTAAGTGTAAGTGATATTGAGCGGGCGGCACCCAATAGTACACATAATTGATTGTGAACACTGTGACACAGAAGAGACTTCCTCACCCGTGCGTCGGACGAGTACTTACGCTGTATGCAAGCCTGAAGTCTACCAAATAATCCCATCTTCAGATGCAGAGTGTTCCGAACCCGAGTCAGGCTCTTCAATGCCATCTTCCGGATCGACGTCGTGCTCGGGAGATGATGATTCGACAGCCGGGTGATCGCCTTTGCATTCTGCGCCAAGTTCAGTATCAGCATTTAGAGTGTGTGGGACAGCATCAGTGACTCACCTGACTTGTGCGTCTTCCAATGCGCCTTCTGACACTCTTTGCCGCAGTAGAACGCTTTCTCGCACCTGCAGTGCTTGAACTCCAGGGGTGCTGCTTCTCTGGAGGTGCAGCCATCGTTGTAGCACGTCTTCAATACGGCGTCCCTGACGTCCGGGTTCTGACTCGCCCAAGTCCATACGTCGTGTGCCATCCAGAGATCTTGGGCTCGCCACCGGTAGTCGTGGGCATCCTCGCGACCATTCTGGACACGGGCTCGGCGGTATGGTGCGTCTAGGTGATCGCCGTCAGGAGAAAAGAGCGCGACTAAAGGAGGTCGCCGCTACCTGGTCTCGGAATCCAAGCGAGGATATTCGCCATTAGGCCCGGATTTCCTTGTGCACCTAGTATGAGGTACTGTCTGCCAAGTTCGCAGTCTCCCCACAGACGGTATGTAGCAAGTGCCGCGTCCAGCATCTGGCTGGTGTGCATGTGGAACTCGCTATGCCATTCGATGAATGCTGGCGAGAGGGGCTCCGAGCTCGGGGGAGAGAAGACGCATCCGCCCCGTGGCCGGGCCTGGCCGTCGGACTGGGGGTCCATCCAAGCTTGGCAGAATGATAGAGCATCCGCGTATCTTCCAGCACGAATGAGCAAGCTTGGCAGGATTTGTGGTCCCAGTTGTCTAGGCGGAGGATTTCAAGTGAGGATTCGCTGGCGTTGAAGGGTTCGGTGAGCACAATCTACTTACGTATCTGGAAACGTGACTCACATGGCCTTGTTGATATCGTCGACTTCGAAGGCAAGGCGTACGATCATCCCTAGAGTACGCAAGTACGGTCGGCCTGCCAATGCGCCCCAGAACTCCCCATACCGTGTACCTGTCTCCTCGAAACAGTCTGCTCCTAGCGGATTCTGCACGGTCGCACGCCCTGCATTTCGCTTGAGATTGAGAATAGGTGATATCGAGACTCGGAGTCAACTTCTTACCTATGCGTTCCACAGCAACTAATAACCTGAGGGCCAGGCTTTTGTCAGGCATACGCCCAGCTTTCGCAATGACCATATCGACATTGTCGTAATCGCCCGTCGCCCGAATGTAGTAACGGACCGACCGCTCGTATTGCTCTGTACGGAAGAGTCTGTTCGCTTTCCGCAAGCTGTACCACGTCCGCGTCAGCAGCCAACATATAACAAAGGCGCGAGAGCACAGACTACTTATCACTGGCAAGCTTCGAACGTCGCCTCGTCCACTGGTGGTACATCTCCGAACAGGTCCATCTGCCTATAGCTCGAGCTGTCGAGAAACCAATGCGGTACGAAGGCGGTGGTCGAGTCTGGGTCAATTGAGATCAAACTCGATCGAACGCCACGATGAATCACGCGGTCACGACAACGCCGACCGTGACAGACCGCGTCGTACTTCATCATTAGAGTGGAATTTCCTGGGGATAATTGGGCCGCATTGGACGAGGACTATGACTCTGAGAAGGCTTCTCATGCGCGTAGTTCGGCCCGGGGTCTAGGAAGTATCAACGGAGGGCCCTGTTTTCGCAGATACTTACTCGATGCGTGCGCGGCATGCTGTGTTGCCATGTCACGGTCAGCAAGCCGCAGGAGGACAGCAGGAGATTGGTTAACGTACTCGGTTAGTGCCTGATCCAACGCATCTTTTGATACGAAGCTGAGCAGTAGTACGCTCCCCTGCAGCCCGAGCACTGCGTGGCTTGAACTGCACAGGGCTGTTCTCACGAATCATGCAGTACTCGGACGCACATACCCGCGACAACAGCTTCCGAACATCGGGGTCGCCATTAGCTCACTCCAAGACGTCTGCTTGCATCCACAGGTATTGCACGAGCCAGCAGCAGTCATGTGCACCCTCATGCTGGTTCGGGTCGCGAGGTCGTCCGCACTGTTTACCTGCAAACAATCGCCATTAACGTGAAGTAGGAAGAAATTCAGAACGAACATACCGGGACTTTTACTTCGGGCAAGGATCATGTTCATGATCATCGGACGAACTTCCATTCCAAGTCGTAGTTGCCGGGCGAGCTCGATTTCTCCCTTGAGACGATGCGTAGAGTGAGCTCGATGTTGTCGGGATCCTCCAGAGCCCTTTCGAAGGAAGGCACAGAGAGCGCGTACTCGTGCTCAAGGAACAGTATTCTACCATTTGACAGCCTGTTACGTATCACATGCCTACAGTCGTTAAAGCAGGCTTCGCATCTGAGGGGATATCGGAGGGCCATGATGCGAAGGACTCAGAACTTTCTGACCCGATCTTGTCATCGTCGTCAACACAAGCACCATCATCGCGCGAGACCATGTCAAGTTGGAGGAGAAGTGAGTGGCAAAGTCCCTGGTCAGACCGCTTGGCGAGATTCATGACGGTAGGCTGTGGTAGACGCGCAACGCCACAGGCGCGGCGTTGGATGTGACGAGACGCGCTGTCCACGTGACGTCACACTACGTTACGCTACGGACTCACTGCAGAGCACCGGAAGTTTGTGGCAGAGTTTCCCGCTGACGTCTTCGGGCCTTCGACAGCTGGCAGCCACAGTCAAGACCTGCAGCTTCCTCTCATCTCCACTCTCCTAGTTTCTCGTCCACCATGGCTGATGACACGTCGACAACACCAGCGAATGCCGCTGACACTGTGATTGACAATGCTGAGGAGGAGGATTCTGTACGTGGTGCTCAAGACCGCAAGCTCGTTTACACTGACGCCTTGGCGGGTTGCATGTGACAGGAAATCCTGCTCATGAAGCAGAGAGTTGAGGAGATGGAGCGTGAGGCCAATAAGCTCAGGGAGCTTCAAGCGGCCGCAGAAAAGGCAGAGCAGAGCGCACAGGGGGGCGAGCAAGTGCCTATGGAAACCGAGGAGGACAAGGCGGCAGCGGACAGCAGGAGTATATATATTGGCAACGTGCGTTCCAACAGCCTACAGTACGCTCGAATATACTCATCCTATGGTGCCCGGTAGGTGGACTACGCGGCCACGCCCGAAGAAATTCAGCAACACTTCCAGGCGTGTGGCACAATAAACCGAGTGACCATCCTCTGCGACAAGTTCACTGGGCATCCCAAGGGGTATGTATGTCTGCGTCACTGGGTTCGGCACGTTATTGAAGCTTGATTGCCCCTTGGCCCTAAGGTACGCATACGTGGAGTTTGCGGAGCCGGAGTTCGTGGATGCTGCGCTTGCTATGGATAACTCGTTATTCAAAGGACGTCTCCTCAAGGTATGCATCCGTGCAGTCTTGACCGCGGGGATATCTGACATCGGTACTCTAGGTTACGCCCAAACGGACAAACATACCTGGCTTCAACCGTGGGCGTGGGAGAGGAGGAGGAGGATACAGAGGCGGATACAGAGGAGGCTATAGAGGAGGCTCATACGGGTATGCTCCCTACCGTGGTCGTGGCAGGTGAGTCTACCGGTCTGACGTCTAGGGCAGCAACCCTGACCGAAGCACAGGGGACGTGGCAGGGGCTTTTAGCCTCACAAAACGGACCCATCATGGACATGCACATCTCCGCCTTGCTCTGTACTTTCTATCTATGACTGTAGCCTTCGGCGGTACGCCTTCGTATTTTGACATCATCACGCTAATTCATTGCTTGTGTGCATTGTATCGCGCACCCATGAGAGACGAAGGATCATCGTACCCTTAAGAAACGCCTTCGCATCCCCAAATCCCCAGCTACCATCAAGATCATGTTGCGAGTAGTTCTTTGAAATGGGTCGCACCTTGCTCGGGTTGTTGAGACGGTTCCGAGAATGCTGTCCCGTTTCGACACGATGGTCTGCATGGGGTACAGGTCCGTGCTCATCATTTGATCACAAATGTCCGAAGACGATCTTCGCCTTCAGAGCGGCGGAAGATTCAATCGCTCCATGGACTTAGGCAGGCGTTGTGTGGTCGTTCGCCCCCTCGCAGCGTTCTAACCGCGCTCCATGCTGCATGGAAGCCTCAGGTCCGTTGGATATAAAGGTGCGCAGTGGCGGAAATGGCTGGTTCGCCATCCTTCTTCTGTCTTCCACTATTCCTTCCACCTATGCTATACTTACTTATTCTCGTGGTCCTCGCCTGCATACATCAGTCGGTCTCCGCTGGACTTCAGCTCCCCGGAGATGCCGGCGTCCGAATCCTGTTACCAAAGCGCAGCTCCTTCACCAAGCAGGATGGCACTTTCGACCACTTCAAGGCGGTCAAGCACACAACGAAAATCGTGAAGTGTGTTCTTCCCAATATGTCATATCCTAGGGCTAGACTGACGTGCGCACCAGCAAGTACCGTCAGAATCTGCTCAACTTCCAACTGAACTTCGGGACCTTCCCGCCGGGCTTTGTCTCTCTTCCCCCACTCGCCGCGTACCCCGAGGAAGAGCTAGAGAGGCGTCAGAAAGAGCCGCTCGCTGACGAGGAAGACGACGTCGAGTGGGCGGGTAACATCAAGATCGGGACACCGCCCAAGACATTCCTCATCGACTTCGACACGGGATCAGCAGATTTGTGGATTCCGTCGTCGTCGTGCTCGCACTGTACTTCCTCGAAGAGCAAGTATAACAATTCTGCTTCATCGACCGGTGCGCAGAAGAGCGGAGCGTTCGAGATACGCTACGCCGATGGCTCGAATGCGACAGGACCGATCTATACGGACACCGGTGAGCAACACGGAGGAACCATCTGTCCGCACAACGCGCCCATTGACAGTCTTACCCAGTGACTGTCGGTGGCGTCAAGGCGACGGGACAGTACTTCGCCGCTGTTACATCGGAATCACCCAACTTTGCTCAGGACCCTATTGACGGAGTGCTTGGACTCGCCTTCCCTTCCATCTCCAGGCTGAGGCAGGTGGGCTCAAGTTCTGCTCGCGACACCCACCCAGCAGTTGCATCTGACCACCTCGGACAGAATCCATTCTTCGTCACGGCCAGCGCCCAGAAATCTGTCAAGGACGACGCCTTCGCATTCAAGCTCGCGTCAAATGGGTCCGAACTCTATCTTGGGGGCACAGACGCGTCTTTGTACAAGGGTGCAGTCGAGTATCACAACGTTTCCTCCACGATTGGCTATTGGATCATCAACGGCGCGAGCGCGGAGGTCAACGGCAAAAGCGCCGTGTCGGGCTTCGATACCATCATCGACTCGGGCACCTCGATCATGTACGGACCACCAGCGGCCGTGCAGGCTTTCTACAAGGCTATTCCTAACTCGAAGTTGTACGACAAATCCGGGGGGTTCTACACGTTCCCTTGCAGGACTCCGCCACAAGTGGCTTTCAACTGGGGCGGCAAGTCGTGGACTATCAGTGCGGAGAAGTGGGTTTCATTTCGAGTGAGATGACCAGGGGAAAGCTGACATGGGCGGACAGCCTCAACTTCGGCGAGACTGAGCAGGGATCCGGAGAATGCGTTGGGACTCTTGCTGGCCAGGACCTCGGCTTGGGTGACAATACTTGGTTGCTTGGAGATAGGTGCGTGTCTGAATCGAACAAGCATTCTGGCCACGCCTGACAACGTCACACTGCGCCACAGTTTCATGAAGAATGTGTACAGCGTGTTTTCATTCTCGAAGAACGCTGTCGGCTTTGCCGCTCTGAAGTGAACGCCTTTCGGGGTTTAACGAATCCTTGTAGCGCTGGACATCGCATTAGATTGATTGAGTGAATGAGCACTCTGTCGTGATCGTGGTACACTACGTGCGGCGTGAGTTGCGCCCTTCGGATGGGGAGCAACATATACCAGGTAAGGCCACTATTGCCCATTACATTCCACAACACTCGAGGAGGTCTTACTGACGTTGCGAGGCAAGTGTCTTCTAGGTGGTACTCCAATCGTGCGTCTTGTTCTCACGTCGTTCATTAACAGAACATCAACTCATGGTTCGTGACGCATATATGGCGGCCCCACTGGACGCACCGTACACCATCACTTCACCCATTTGCCCTCGCTCAACCCATCATGTTCCTCAACCTTGTGGTCAGCGCAACGTTGCTCGGCACGCTATTGACCACCACTGAGGCTGCCAAGCCCGGCAATGTCATACGCATACCGCTGCGCGAAAGAACTTCGTTCGCTGGGGCAGATGGCACCTTGGGCCGCGAGAATACAGTCCACCAGCGTATGAATGCAGTGAAGTATGCTCCTACCATTATCCGAGGTTGAAGGTTGTTGATGCCCCTCGTATTCTATCGGGTCAGCCGTCGCGCTGCTGACGTGTACCAGCTCCCTGACATGAGCCTTGTATCATCTTACGGCTGGGTGGGCAACATCAACGTCGGAACGCCACCACAACAATATTCGGTCAACTTTGACACCGCTAGCAGCATTCCCTGGTTCGTTTCGGCGTCCTGTACCACGCCCACCTGTCAGACCTTCAAGCAGCGGTACAACTCTTCGGTCTCGTCGACATCTAGAGAAATCAGCGCATTGAACGGTAGCGCATTCACGGACGTTGGTAAGTCATGATATATTGTGCCATTACAGTCCAGAACTCACTCGAGGGTCATTAGTCTCTTTGGGCGGTGTGAACGTCAATATGACCTTAGTCGTTATGGATGGCGATGACCTGGGTGACGACGACCTGGACATTGGGGCTACGCCACCGGATGGCGTTCTGCCCTTGTGTGTATGGGACACGGTACTTTCAATCCAATCAGGAAGGGTTAGCAGGTGGGCTGAAGATTCTATCAGAACATCGCCCTTGTCGCATGGAAACAGAATCTCACCGACGAGCCCGTGTTCGGCGTGAAGCTCTCTACGAACGACTCGGAACTCTACATCGGCGGTACCGACAGCAGTTTCTATGATGGGCCGCTCGAGTACCATAACGTATCCGACATCGATGGATTCTTTTATCTGTGGTCGCTCAGCAACACAAGCATCTATCTATGTGAACGACGGTGTTGTAGTGTCCAATGCCCAAGTTGTCTTCGACACGAATACCCCGATGATCTTTGGACCTTTGTCCGACGTTCAGAAGATCTACGGCTCGGTGAACGGTTCAAGTCCGCAAGAGGACGGGTCTTATGTCTATCCTTGTACTAATACGCCGACCGTGGAGTTGAGCTGGGGAGGCCAGAAGTGGGCAATCAGCGAGGAAAAGTAGGTACCTGCCTCCTCAATTCCCGGGGTAGGTCTCACCAACGGTTTCGCAGTTTTTCAATCGAAATGAACTCTAGCCATTGCGTCGGATCGGTTTTACCTACACCGTTAGAGGACGACGACTCCGAGAACTATTTCATGCCCCGTAACAAATGGGTAGTTGGTCACAGGTATTTTTTCCAGTATATATTCATGGACCGGGACTCACTTCGAAACTCACTTGCGATCAGCTTCATGAAGAACGTCTACACCACATTCCACCTATCAACGGTTCAATGATTGGGTTTGCAGCCTTGAAGAAGCCTTAGATATTATTGTATCATTGCATGCATGTATCAAAGTCCCACTCAAGTCATTCACGAGGTTTGAGACCCCGTCTGAAATTGCCTCACACTGCGTCTGGTTTGATGCATGGATAAGAGCTTCCTCCCCTTACATAGATGCGGTAAGCAAGCGGTAACGTGAAGTGAGCTGAGGACACTGGCCGCTTTGCGACGGGCCGGCCTCGGCCCGACCAGGTGTGCACGCAGGTGCGCGCCCCGACCACTCTGCTCAGTGCTCTGCTCTGCTCTGCTCTGCTTGTGCGCTCTCACTCAGAAGTACTGCTTGCTCGTACTCCGTCGTCTACTTGACCAACAAATGGGCTTCTAGTTAGTGCAATTTCTGGCTACAATATGCTAAGATCTACGCGCTTTCTTCTTCCTCGACGTGTCGGTGCTTGCGCTGTCTTCCCCCAGCTGAAGGTCGTCCCGCGAAGGCTTACTTTCTGCCAAACCACGGGACTCCATGCCTCTGCAACTGCTTACAATTATGAACCAAATGCAAGGCACACTGGGAACTCCGGTATGTCTTATAGCTCTGGTGACGCTTCAGGTTCTTCATGTCTCTGAACAGTCCCGTTACCAAGACGCACGCACACATGTGGTGCGTTAACACCTGAGGACGCGGAGAAGCAGGTCGTGCTCACCGGATGGTTCTCCTCTAGAGGGTATGTACTCTCCGCCATACCTGTTGCGCATATGCACACGACTACCTCACGTGTCATGCAGGCAGATGAGCAAGAAGTTCTCGTTCTTCCAACTCCGAGATTCGTATGGCGCTACGCAGCTGGTTGCGGACGTGCGCACATGTGGCGAAGAAGTGCTGGCTGCTATGCGAAAGATACCGAACGGATCCACCATATTGGTAGAAGGGACCGTCCGAGTTCGGCCCAAGGGGCAGCGCCGCGATGTGCGTGTTCCCGTTGCCGTCCCAAACGTTGTTTCCAATTCTGTGCGCCGTGCGTAAGGTTCCTGCAGGTCACGTCGAGGTTGCTGTGAAGTCATTCGCCCTCTTCAATCCTGCGGACCGCAACTTGCCCTACGATCCCGAAGACAACCTTAACCTGGTACGCCCTCTCTTGTAGTAGGATTTCCCGTTTCTTAGGGGTGTCTCGTTACTGATTTCATGGTAGGCTAATGAAGAGCTGAGGTTGAACTATCGTTACCTCGACCTCCGTCGGTCAGAGCTCATGGCGAACCTGAAGAAGCGCAGCGATGTGGCGTTCCTCGTGCGGTCGACGTTGCACGACGAAGGCGAGTTATACATGCGCATCCTTGGTCATGTTTAAGTGACATTGTGACAATAGGCTTCACGGAGGTCGAGACACCTATGCTATTGAACTCGAGTCCCGAAGGAGCCCGCGAGTATCTTGTCCCGGTCCGCGCCCGACGACCCAAGACGGGAGAACCCATGCAGCCGATGTTCTACGCACTATCTCAGTCTCCCCAACAGCCCAAACAGCTGTTGGTCGCCTCTGGAGCTGTCGATCGCTATTACCAGATCGCGCGCTGCTTCCGCGATGAAGACGGTCGGTCAGATCGGCAACCAGAATTCACCCAGGTCGATCTCGAAATGGCATGGGTCAGCTGGGGTAATGACCTTGCCGCACCCGATGATCCATGGCGAATTGGCGGCCACGAGGTCCGGGACACAGTCGAGACTATCGTTCGTAAGATCTGGCGGAAGTTCGAAGGCAGAGAACTCGAGGACAGGTTCAAAGTGATGACCTATGACGAGGCGATGAGCAAGTATGGTTCAGACAAGCCGGACTTGAGGTATGGCATGGAGGTAGGCACATACTTCTGAGCGAGTGACCGCGTACTGAGCTTGCAGCAGATCAAGAACGTCACCGACATGCTCCCTCCAACATTGCGTGCAGCATTTGAAGTTCAAGGACAAGTGCTCGAAGCTCTCGTTCCGGAGTTCCCTCTTGACGATCCCTCCGCCTTTATTCCCGAAGGGGTCGAGCAAATCAGCGTTCCTTCTGAGTCCCCGTCCCCCAGTCTTGATCTATGGTTGTTGCAAGAGAGCAAGTTAATCAGTTCCACGCTTGGCTCCAGTGTGCCCGATCTACCCGAGTTGATGGACTTCGGCCTCACGAGGCAGTTGGGGTTGGACCATGGCGGGCACGTTTTCCTGGCGAAACGCAAAACACGGCCTGAGGTATGTGCGGTGTACTCGGGATTTAGGGAATGCAGCGCACTGATCATGTATCCCGTAGGGTGGTTCCACCAACCTTGGCGTCCTGCGTTCATGGCTCGTAAGCCGGGCGAACCAGGACCATCCGCATACCGTCGAAGTCAGTGAAGACCCCAAGTTCCTCTGGGTGACGGAATTCCCCCTCTTTACGCATGCGGACGCCGACAAGGACTTCCTCGCCCACGGGCGCTGGAGCAGCTCGCACCACCCGTTCACGGCGCCCATGCGGGAAGATATTGAGAAGATGTACGCGGGGAAGATTGATGAGGTACGCTTGGAGGGTTCATGGACGGCGAGAACACAATTTGATCTGTCCGCCTTCCAACAGGTTCGCGGACAACACTATGATCTTGTTTTAAACGGACAAGAGATTGGTGGTGGCTCCGTCAGGGTGCACGATGCTGCCATGCAGGAGTACATATTCTCTCAGATCTTACAGGTAAAGTTCAGTGCATCTAGAGATAGGTGTGACGTTGACCATCATTGGCCGCGACACCAGCTCGACGAGAAAGAGAAGGCTTCCTTCAACCACCTCCTCCAGGCACTGCGCTTCGGTGCAGCACCACATGGGGGCTTCGCGTTCGGTGCGTCTGTCTCCCACGTCACCGCCCGGTGTATGACTGACGCACTGACAGGCTTCGACCGTCTGATGGCAATTCTCTGCAAGAGCTCCTCGATCCGGGATGTCATTGCATTCCCCAAAACTCAGTTCGGGCGCGACCTCCTGTTCAAGAGTCCCTCCCCGTCCTCCCCGGAGGTCCTGGCGCAATACGCGCTCCGGCCGCTGTAACACCGCAGCTTCACACAATGTCTTACGATAATACAAGATAATTACTCTTCCCCTGCTCACGTCCATACCGGTTACACTGCAAAGGAGTGCATTATAGCGCGTAGATATACAGGTGTACAAGCGGTAGTATCGACGTATGTGCATGTATGACGATAGTACTGCGAAAAAGTCCATCCAGACCCAATATGCCAGCCGAAGGCAGAGCCATCTAATCGGGGCGAAACATAATACATGAATGAAGAACTTGAAGTGCGAGAATGCGAACCGGGTATCGCGAGGTCGAGAAACAGTAGGGCTGCACTACGAGGCTATAGGCGTTGATGGTACAGTTGTATCGTCTGACTGCGGGCTGCGACTCCGTCCGGCGTACGGTGTGCCTTCGAACGAGGGTATGGGTGGCGAAGTCCTGCTCGCTCGAAGTGTGTTCCGCGGAGTCGTGTCATCCTCGCCTCTGCCAACCCCTGCGGGATTGTCGAGGTCGGACAACTTGGGCGTCAAGCTCGCCCACACGCCCGCATCCACCCCGCCCAGGTCTGGAGCCTTCCCATTGGTAGTCGAAGATGACGACACACTGACACCCGAGTCCGTGGACATACTCCTCGGGTGCGCGTCCTCTGTCTCGCCGTCTGGGTGTATATGCGGCGCCTCGTCCAGGACGGACAGGACACTACGCAGCTTGGACTCGGACTTGCGCGCGTGGTGCGAGTATGACGACGATGAGACAGGATGGGAGTGCCGTCTGTTGATGCTGGTCTGGGCCGCAGACGCCTTGGGCATGTTCGGGGGTGAGATCGAGCGTACAGGGGAGACCGCGCCTGAACCGGGTGCCGAACCGCCCGGGGGACTCGAGGGTACGTCAGCCCATGCTGCGGCCGTGTCAGGGAAAAAGCCGCCGGTACTGGACCACGAGTTCTTGCCTGAAGGGAGTTCATCGCTGCTCTCGAGTTCTGGTGTGGAGGCTGTGAGTGGGCTGGGAGAGGATGAAGGAGCGTTTGCGATCACGGAGAGGGGAGGGAGAATGCTGAAGATTTGATCCTCGGCAGGTGGTGGACCGTAAGAATCGAATGGGTCCGGGACGGTTTGGAGCATTGGTTCTATGACAGGGTCGGAGCTGGTGATTCGATGCACATCAGAGAGGGCGCACATATCAGGAAGCGGAGGATGACGTACGCTTTGGATGTGAGACGGTCGAAGACGTCCATGGTTGAGCGGACGGCAAGACAGACCTTCCCCTGCACGAAGTCCCATACCTCCTCTTCATGTTCGACGATTTCCTGGTAATGGCGCGCTTTGAGCTCATCGAGTTCGTCGACCTGACGCTGCAACACCGCCAATGCTTCCCGGAAGGTCTGCAAGTCTTAACTGGAGGTTGAGAGGGATACCTCAATATGACTAGATCGGCGGACGCACTTCTGCCCTTTGCCTTCATATTCCCCATTTCGATCTGGCGGATTATGTTGCTCTTCTCTCGCAGAGCTCTCTCGTATGCGTTGGATCGCTCCTAGGGTTTCGAGCACATGAGTAACCTTCCCATGGTCCTAGGAACATTGTTTGGGCCTTACCGTAACGACAATGCGGTAGTTCTCCAGATGTTGGCGCAGGGGCTTCTCGAATTGCTTGTCAAGGGTCTCCGCCTGTCACCGCGGGGTCGACATACATCTGAGAGGGTAACGATCATGGACCTACCATGACATGGAAGTGGTTGCTCATGAGATGGTGCAAGCCGGCCGCCGCCTGCATCCTGGTTCCCGACTCGTAGTTTGGGCCCTTGAGGCTTCGCTAGATGAGAACCAGCGTGCGTGAGAACAGCTGCAGGACGCACCTCGAACAAGCCTCCATCGCATCCGCAAAGCCCGCCGTCGCTCTCGACATTGTCAACAAGGCCGCGCGATATGTTGCACATCGGTTCAGTAGCTGGGTGATAAGCGCAGCTCAGCCCGAGGTCATACACGGGGCGGCGACACCGCCTTACTTCTTCATATGATTGCAAACTGGCCTTGAGGTTTGCACGAGTAATAATCTTCTCGGGGCCGTCTGGGCCAAAGTTGAGTACTGAAGCGTTCGTAGTTTCCGTGAATGTCGGCGACGGTGGTCCTGGCGACATGTCGCGCTTGGGAGAAAGAGCTTGTGTGCGCAACGAGCGTACGCGGGGCATGGTGAGCGAGTAAGAAGGAGAGTGGGATGCTGGAGATAGCAGAGGAGGAGATGAGGAGAGGGAATCAGAGATTGCGGCTGAGAGATGGTCCTAAGCAGCCTTCGCCCAGGTCATCGTCCTCGCAGCTCGCGCAAGCGCACCTAAGCGCACCGCATCACATGTTGATCCGTGCGGTCCCGTATTAGGAAGGTGTCCTAGTTCACGCGCTTCGCCTCCACTGGCAAACCACTGTTCCCCAGAATCGCTATCGCCGCTGCTTCCAAGTGTACAGGACCCGTCGTACTATGCAACAAGTTCCGCGATCGCCACCTCAAGAAAATGCGCGGCATCCTGCACTTTGAGCCACGTGGGCGTCGAGGATGCTACGGTCACCTTCTCGTAGTCTACCGCGCCGTCCCCGACAAACCTAGCAACAACACCGACGTAGTTCTCAACATTCCCCGACTTCAACTCGTTCTTCAGCTCAAACCGCGTGAACTCCCACCCTCGCGGGATCACACCGTCAATCCGCACCACATCGTTTGGTACGTCGTACTCGATGCGGCTGAAGTCGAAGCCCATTCCGAGGCCCAGCGCCTTAGTGTATGCTTCTTTGAGTGTCCATATGAGATAGAAACGACGCAGTTGCTCTTGCTGTGACAGCGGAGGAGCGGAAGGTGGGGGAATGAGAACGCTCCGCTCAAGATTGGTTAGCTTGAGGATTCGGTATCAGCAGCAGCAGTGGTCAGAACGACAAGATTGTACCTGTTCGCTGAATACCTCAACGAACCCCGGGAACGTGTCACGTTTGGGTAGCTGTAGGAGCATCACGTCGACTCCTATTCGATAAGCCGGCGGATCAGGGTAGAGGTCTGGTCCGCTGCTGAACGCCATTGCGACCACTCCATTGTCGTGTGTGATATTATACCCAATGGGTGGCGTGATTGGTGTTGTCTGCGGGCGTAGAAGTCAACAACGATAAAATCATAAGCTCTCTGGAACTTGCAATGTACGGCTTGCCGGCTTGCGTTTTTGCGAATGCCATGGTGCTGACGGGGGTCCCATTGCGCTTCAGCAACAGCCGGGGTAGGAGCCGTCCGATGAGCCCGCCTGTTTGGCGTGTATCAGTCCACGCTACAATTGGTGCATAATACCGAGACTCACGAACACTGTCGATGCGATGATAGTACTTCTGCACCTGACTCCTGGATTCGTCATCTAGAATAGAAAGAGCTGTTTGGTAAAGCTGTGGATCTGCTCAGTCCGACTATATTTGACATTGATGTCTCGCCCAACCTCGTCGAGACTATTCAATGCAGTTGCATCCAGTGTTACAGCCCAAACCTCCATGGTGCTAGGAGCGGGCTACGCTGCGCCTCGGAAACGCAGTGTGTTCTGTTGTGGTGGCGGGATCGAAGAGAGATCGTCACCGTGATCGAGCAATGATCTGGGACTTATCTTATCTCACTTCGTCCCGACCCGGACTCGACTTGGTCACTACCACCATCCTAGACACAGAACGTTGACAACTATGGCATCCGACGATAATAACAGCGAGCATAGAGCCTTCGTATCCCTCGGGATGTTCATCATAGATGAGTGAGGACGGCAAGCCAACGGGCAAGACATTGGCACCACAGGTGAGCAGCATCATGCCGTCGGACCATCCGAATGCTTAGGACACTGTGTGTACAGATCGGAGGAGGCGGCACCTATGCATCTATTGGCGCACGGATATGGTGCGTATGGCCATGCGTCGCGGGCATGGTAGCTGAGTTCATGCCTCAGGCTACCGCCGTCCCAATTAGGCATGATTATCGACAGAGGCCATGACTTCCCCACACATATCCAGGACGCCTTGAACGCCTACGGCCCGGATATGTGGCACTTCCGAGATCATCCTAACAGGGGCACTACAAGGGCCTTGAACGCATACAGAGGTGAACACAGAGGGTCCGTCCACTGATATTTCATTCTGCCTCGTCCGCGCAGCTAATGATCGTGCGGTAGATTCGAGTATCTCACTCCTAGACTGCCTACGGCCCGGATATGTGGCACTTCCGAGATCATCCTAACAGGGGCACTACAAGGGCCTTGAACGCATACAGAGGTGAACACAGAGGGTCCGTCCACTGATATTTCATTCTGCCTCGTCCGCGCGCAATGATCCGGTAGATTCCTCACTCCTAGACTCCGCATAACGCCTCGCGACCTGATGGACACCAAGCTGTCACATCCGAGGGTTCTGCATTTCATATGCTCCCCGACCCGCGCGGCCGCGATAATGTGCGAAGTGAAGCAAGTCAAATTGGCATCCACCACGGTGTACGAGCCGATACCCGTACGTCGCCCACCCTCTTGACATCCCTATGTGTTGCCAACAAGAAGAGAAGCCAGGATCGCTGTGTGCCTGAGGAGCTCCCTGCTCTCCAAACGGTGCTTCCGACATATCAGTTCTTAGGTCAGAGTTTACTAGTGTCCCGTTCTCAGTAAACTGACAAGGCTGTAGCCCGAACGCGGAGAGGCACTAAGTCTGCTGTCCATGCCGACAAACCCCACGAAGCAATCGATAGAGGCCGCGTGTTCTGCTTTCCTCGACATGGGCGTCGGACCGACGGGCGGCGCGCCGTAGTCATTCGCAGCGGCGCTATGGGGCCTGCATCGGCCTCAGAGGTAGCCCCTGTACATGGGTCGAAGCCTTCTGGGACGGCGAAGACAATGCCGACAAGGTCGTTGATGTGACAGGTGAGTGCCGCGCACAATCCCGCCACGGGACTCCGTTGACATGATCGCAGGCGCAGGCAACAGCTTCCTAGGCGGACTGGGCGCGGGCTAGTCCTCAACAAAGGAGATGTGCGGGAAGGTACTCGTGCCGGCTATTTTTGCGATGCGTAGAGGCTAACACGTACACTCCCTAGCAACTGCATATGCAACCGTCTCAGCGTCGTACACGATCGAACAGGAGGCTTACCACGTCTTTCTCAAGTCCTCGACGAGGATGGGCAGGCCTTAGAGGTTTGGAATGGCGAATCACCGCATCGCAGATTGCAAGTGCTACATGATCGTCTAGTAGCGAAAGGTACGAAGTGAATAAATCAGGGACAAATTACAGACGGTCAAGAAGTAGCTGTATGCGTGACGCGCGCAAGTTCTGTACTGATGATACACGAATCGAATAGCAATCGTCCAATATCCCACACTAGAGAGACGTCGTCAATGGAAAAGAGCGGTGCGCACGCGCAGCACCGTGCACGTAGAAGAGTGGTCGGGAGTGTGAGTCTCCGAGCAGTCAGTGAGAGTGAACGAAGGGTGGCGAGCACAAGAAGATGAGTGTGAAGGGTGTTCATTGCTGAGCTGCTGTGCGGAACTTCTCGCGGCTTTGGGCGAAAAGGGCTTCTTGCTGAGCCAACAGTTCTTCCTCCGTAAGCCCGGACTGCTCCAACTTGGAGACTTTCTTCTCCCGGTCCTTTGCGCAAGGATCAGACGTTTCTGATTTAAAGACGCGAGACTGTTACACACCTTCTGCTGCTGTTTGTGGTCCTTCAACACGCTCTCCACCTCCGCGGTAAAGGACTCAAAGCCCAATCGCTACGGGTTCCATGAGCAACAGGACAAAGGAGACGCATGCAGCTACCCCATTCATAACGCGACTCACCTTCAGTGCCGAGATGATATGTTCGGGCGCAATCGTCTTCTTTGACTCCTGCTCACATATCTCGTTGGCCTCGGAAGATATCAGGTGTATGAACTCTGCCGGGAAAGCGCGAGAGGCGCGTTAATTTCCGCCATTCCACGCGAGAAGGATATAGGACCACTTCACCTACACAACACTCAATGACCAGATCCCGCGTCTCCTTGGCGCACGTAATGTCATTAGGTAGCAGTTCTGCGGATTGCAGGAAGAACATGAGGTCCACATTGACCGGGTCCGACGGCACGGTCACGACGCGGGGGCGCACCTGCGATCATTTTCGTGACGGTCGCCTTCGGGAGGGACAAATCCTCGTCCGAGGGAGGCAATCCCCCAGCCTCATGGTCGGACATGGTCGTGTCGGGTGTGCGCGCGGTCGAGCCAGCAGCGAGCGTGAGAGGGCGAGAGCTAGGGGGGCGCGGTGCGGAGGCGGGGGCGAGGGCCCCAATGTCACAGACCCAAAAGAAAGCTATTAAGCGCCCCGTGAGAATTCGTCCCGGACAACCCCTGATAAGATGGCTTGTATGGACCTCATATGGGGTAAACGGCCCTAATGTGGTTTTGTATTTGGTTTCTAAGCCCCTAATGTGGTATCTTACAAAATCAGTGTGCTTATAAGATTTCGTCAACCTTTGTGACACAGCAGAGGAGCGCTACAGGTCTTTATATGCGCGCGTCGATCTGAGACTGTCAACAGGACTGCGTCCGCGATCATTTTGCGACTCCGGCACGTGTTCTTCGACGTCCTGCTTGCTCTCCTACGTCCACCATGTCTGCAGTCCGTATCGCCTCTTGTTCGTCTGAATGCTTGAGGATGTCGCGCTGACTCCCTGGACCTGTCTAGGTGAACCCCGTCAACCCAAAGCCTTTCATGCAGGAACTCACGGGCAAGCCCGTGTACGTACGCCTGAAGGGGCCTCGAATACAAGGGCTTCCTCGTCAGCACAGATGGCTACATGAACCTCCAGGTGCGTGGGGACAGTACATTCGTGGCTACTGACAGGGGCTCACGGCGATGCTCAGCTGGCCAACACGGAGGAGTTCCAGGATGGCAAGTCGAACGGCGCGTTGGGCGAGGTGTTCATCCGGTACGTGTCGTCTTTGGTCTTTGGTCTTCGATGTCCCTCCTGATCCAATACAAACGATCATTCTAGGTGTAACAATGTTCTATATATTATAAGTCTTTCCTATCTATCGCCCTCGAATGCCCTGACTGACATGCATCCGTCTCCACAGAGAGGCAACGGACGATTAACGCACGCAAGCATACCACGACATGCACATCCTTCCCCCCGTTCTGCTCGTTGCTGTCTGCACCACCCGGCCAGTCGTGCCACCTGTATCATAGTCTGTTTTGGACGGCCAGTTCGTGGCGCAAAATGTACTTCTCTTCGTGACAGCAGGGTCGAAACGCGTAGGCGATGCCAGAAGGCGGTAAATGTGGGCTTGGGATTCAGAATATAACATGCAGTCACTCCTCGTCCTTCGGGGTGAGAGGCATGTTGAGGCCAACTCGATTGGCCGTCTTTTTGAGATGATCTTCTACGGACAGACCGAGCAATGGATTATAGCGTTCCAAAAGGGCCTAGAAAGTACAAGGGAGCTGTCTTGACCAGCACAATACTCGGACAAGACGTCACCACACACCTTGTGCATTTGCTGTGAACGCATGAATGTCGCCACGTTACGCATGTCATGGTAGAACCGCTCTCTGTCTTTGTCCTCCCTCGGCTGGTCAAAGATTGCACGGATGTGTTGCGAAACTGCGTTCGGTCTTGTGGCGCGAGGGTATATCGACTGACGGACAGGCGAGGTGGGTAAGACGAGTGTAGACACATCCGAATGGACCATGCGCACCGCTCTGTTGACCTCTCGCACAATCGCCCGATATGCCGCCGTATGTCTTGTTGTCATCACTGCTGCGCTGTGTAAAATGCGTTCGCTTATATGTACGGTTGGAACTTGGAAGCAGGAAGTAGGACCTGGTAGGGTTGCCTCCGGCCCTCAGCCCTCCCGATGCGGACAAGTGCGCGCCCGCAGCGGAGGACCGGAGGGGTTTGATCCGAATCTAGGCGAGAGGCCGAGCCGCCTTGGAGCCGCCGATGGTCTTTTGATCGCTGCCACCGCTGATACTAGGGCGACCATGGCCACGAACCACAGGCTCTGTCACCAGCGCAGGAGATTCGACTGGCAGCACAAATGCAACTCATGAATCTGCGCAGTCTCAGGCGTTGTCGGTGATGAATGGATGACCCCATCGTCAGTTTGGCGGGGAACTTAATCATATACTTACTCAGTACTGTATCAGAAGCCATGAGTGTGCTCCCCGCTCCTCGTCTGCGGAACCACTCCCAAACTTTCCTCCCCGCTGGTGAGAGCCCGAGTCGAAAGCGAACCCAAGCGAACATGCACTCGACGCTTTCACGTGTCTATGCAACTCCTCGTTTTGTCCGCCAGGAATGGTTTCTGCGCCTGGACCTTGCTGATTGTCCCGGGGTCGCGCTCTTTGAAAAATAACCGACCACGTTTTAGGCTCCGTCAATGTCTCGGGGGTACTGATCGCTTGCCAAAGATGGGCAAAGCGGCCTGGCGCTTTGGCGCGTACAGACTCCATAAAGCCCCCTCGGGTCTGGTTCGAACTGACCTCCAACCCACATCTCCTCAAGGCAAGACCCTGCAAGAGGGTGAAGACTCGAGATCCCGCCAAAGGCATACCAGGTCCTCCCCTCCGCTACGCGTCTCCGAAATCATCTTCCAAATGGCCCGCTTCCGCTGCCCGTCGGCATCCACCATCTCTTCATCTGGCTCCACAGCCAGCCTCAGCAACTCTGAAAGGGCCAAGTCGGTAGGTCTCTATGCCCTTAACTCTAATTTCGACGGCTATGAACACGGTCATACTCCTTAGGCTGCCGCGATATCTAGATTCCCCAGCATTGCCGAGGAATATCCTAACCACACCGCGCACGCCACTCGGGCCCCGGCTCCGCTGCGCAAGCTCGATAAGGGTAAAGGTCGGACTCAGGCCACTGGCAAGATGGACCTGCGCAGGAGGGAATCTCTCCGTATGTCCATGAAGAAGGCGGAAGTGAAGGACCGACGGTGGTCCTTCGTCTACGTCGGCAATGTGAGTCAGCCACGGTCGTTGCCGGCAGGACTGTCGCTGACAACTCCATAGCTCAGCTCCGCCGTCACGGAGGACCAGCTTGAGGAGAAGTTCGAGAGGTTCGGACCCATCCGCCTCATCAAAATCCGCGCTAGCAGCGGAATCTGCGTCCCCACCGCGAACTTGCCCCGACCGTACTTTGGCTTCGGGGCGCCGCTCGAAGGCACTCATTACGCGACCATCGAGTTCTCAAGCCCCAATGCTGCTAGGAAGGCCCTTGAATACAACAACACCCCGTTCGCCGGTAGGAACATAATCGTGCGTATGCTTGTCCTTGATGCAAGGTCTGTATTGACACTTGCGCCATGGCAACAATAGGTATCGTTCAATGCGATTGACCTGCCCGAGACTACTGAGATCATGAAGAGTCTCGTCGAGAAGAAGAAGAAGAAGATACAGCAGAAGGCCCCCGAGCCCCTCCAGACTCTCGCTGAGATGCGCACCCTCTGGAAGATTAAGTTCGGGCAAATCAAGTACGTTCTGTGACTTCTGGATACAGACTCATCTTGCTCGCCTTCTAATTATTTCTCAGACGGCTGACGGTAGAGAGGACCGAATACATCTCTGATGGGCAGAAAGCCCCAACAGATCCTGGACAAGTTATGGCCCACCTCGCCAAGCGTATCGGCCTGCTGCCTGATTCTAACTGCAACTCTACTGAGTCTGAGGACGGGCACAACATGTTCACCTACCCCCAGACTCTCGCGTGACTGTTTCCCCGGATTCTCAATCATACTCTCCCCTGCCAGCGCGTCTTCAGTGTATAAGTATTCCACTCACGACTAGTGCCCAGTCTGCGCATCAGCATCCACACGCTCCTTTGTTACATCATCGTCTCGTCTCTTCGCATCTGTACCGCTCCTTTCTCCTGTAATTGTACTTGTATATATATACTCAGTCTCTCAGCTTGTCTCAGCATAAGAATATAGTAGTGATCAAAAAAGGAAAGATAGATCCCGATCTATTGTTGTGTTATCACAGCTACTTAGTCTAAGCCCCAGCTACATAAGTAGCTCGCCCCTGCAGTCTGCAGACATTCAGCGTATTCCGCTCTGCTCGTACCCTCGTATGTTGCAGTTTGGTGGCATGGATGGAGTCACAGTTCAGCCCAGTTCCTTGTGCGGCATGACAAATCGTGGGACCATCATGATGAGTAGTGATGAGTACGTATCTAGCAATGACATCTCCCCGCCTGCCAGGCGCCCGGCCGGTCCCCTTCGTTGAGCAGCGTGCTCTTTCGATCTGGACGATTGTGTTGGACTCGGAGAGCGCATCGAGAGCAACGAGGATAAGTACTGTCGTACTGTAGACCTGGGTACTCATGTTCCCTGAAATCAACTATCATTTGATGTTTCGTAAGCACGAAGGGCAATCAGCCGACCGTCACCACACCTCTGTTGTCCTTCAACCACCAGCTCGCGCCCGAGCTGTTCACACCATCTTGAACCACATTCTCTCAACTTTGATTCGTATGGCATCTTTCTGTTAGTTGGTCTCCAGGCGTCACAGGTGCGATCTTCTCGTCGTTTGAGCGCGGCGGAGCGCAGTGTGGCTCACCGCCTCCAACAGTGTCGTCGTCGCTCTATATCGTTTCTGTAATTCTGTACTCTTCTCATGGATCCCCCCTCACGGAGTCCGGCCTTGAACCCCGCCTCGACCCCATTCTTTCCCGGTTCTGGTACGATGCGGTTGAATGGCGATGATGGGAATGGGAACGGGAACGGAAACATGACGCTCGGTGCCAACCCCGGTTACAGACAGTCCGTCTCTCGGGATCAGCAATACAGCATATCTTCCTCCTTTTCCATCTCGCCTTCCGACTACCGTTCTGTCAGGTCCTCTCCCAGTCCACCGCAGGAGGATGCAGGTCGCAGGAACGACACTGGCCTACAGGTTCCATCTCCGGGCGAATTTACGCGTCACTCCCCCGGGTTCCGTCAAGCAGACGCGGAGAGGGCCCTGTCGATGTTCCAAAACATGACACGGGACCTGAACATCTCCCCCAAGCACGACGTCGCGCCGGATGGGGATGAGACACCAGGACCAACATCGGGACCCATCCCAATGAACGGACAGCTGGGCGCGACTGCGTCATTCTATAACAACGCCTCGATGCGAAGCAGGGAGAGATTGGGCACACCGCCGGTGATGCAGGAGTCTGGCAGCGTCAGGTCGGCGTTCAATCTTCCCCCCTTCATGTCGTCGTCTCCCGCGTCTTCCCTCGATTCCGGAAGCCACTTCGCACCCAGCGTCGAGTTCCCCGCGTCCGGCAGTTTCGAGGGCCAGCTCAAGTCGTCTCCCTTGATGAACGAGGTCCTTGATCGGCTCGTCCGTTTGGAGTTAACGAACCGGGAGATCCAGCGTGACCTGGGAGACGTCCACCGCAAGGTTGACATCCTTGTTGAGCGCGCGTTGAACCAAACTCCTGGGCACAACCATGGGTCAGGGTTGAACGGCCCGGTCGAGTTCAAGGATCCGTTTGCCCCCTCGTCGCAGCCCAGCCAAGGCTTCCTCTCTCAGGGCGGCCTGAACGGTCCACGAGGTTCCATCGCGAACATCGCACCGAACCAGAACCCCCCGTCTGACGACATCACGACGATATCTAACCGGCTAAACACCCTGACAACATCGGTTGGCCAACTTCTGGCCCTTCAGACCCAGCAAATTCAAGCCAGCAGCGGTGCCCTGCTTGGTGGTGGATTACCGCCGGGTGATCTCGCTTCTGGCATCCCGCCAATGCTCAACACGAGCTCTTCTCTCGGACATGGTATGCCCGGCCGACCCGACATCAGGCAGAATCCGCGTATGCCCAACCCTCCCATGCGGACTTGGTCCGCCGGGACGTTGGACCTTCCTCATCGCCACACGGATTCCCCAACGGGTTCCATGGGAAGGCAGGACTCTATCTTCCGGGACAAGCGCCGTTCCGTCAGTGGCTTGCTTCGCCGTGACTCTGCTGGCGTGAGTTTTCAGCTTGTGTTGAAGAGACGCTCTTCCTAGACACGTCAGACTAACCCACGATATCTAGGGCGAAAGCTTGGCCGGCGGTATGTCGCGCGACGGAGGCCCTGTGATCACCAAGTGGGAACAACTCAACCTTGCACCCGATCTGTTGCGTTCTCTCAGTACCTTTGGGTGAGCTAGTTGATTTCGACGTCGTACACCGTCCTGATCTCGTTTTCCCAGTGTCGGCCCCCGAACAAGATCCAGCAACGCGCGCTTCCTTTCCTGCTACGTGGGTCAGACATCATCGCACAGGCACCTCCTACCCAGGAACGGATTGCTGCGTACGTGATTCCTGCCATCCACATCGCGGTGACCTACAGCTCCACGCGCACGCCTGTGCGTGGACCTCTAGTGGTCATGATTTCCACGACTGTCGATCAAGCCACACAGGCGCAGAGGATGATACGTGATCTGGGTGGGCCCATTGGCATCAAGTCGGCCCTTGGAGTTGGTTCGACGACAGGCGGCGGCGATTTCAGTCAAGAATTGCGCATCCTGCAGCAGAACGTGCCCCACATCATCTGCGGCACGCCGCAAAAGCTCCATGCCCTGTTCACGGCGCCTGGCGGCCTGTCCGGCTCTGAAGTGCGGTTCCTGGTCCTAGATGAGGTCGACCAACTGATTGCGAGGAACTTGCATGACTTCGTATTCAACATCATCAAGCTCCTGCCGCAACCGCGATCGCGCTCACTGGGAGGTGGTGCTGGCACCCCCCTTGGCAATACCCCTGGCTCGACGCCTCAGGCCCCCTTCCAGAACTTTGAGGCGAGCAGCAGCACGTCGTCTCTTCTTGCTCCTACGCAGGGCCTTCAACGCAGGCTGTCTGGGATTGGCTCCTCTCCTCCCATGGAGAGCGCGAACGGCCAGTCCGCTCAGATTGAACGTCAAACAGCGCTGTTCTCGAACACTGTGCCGCAAGACGTACTCAACCTTGCCTCCGCGATCCAGCTTCGCGAGCCTGTCCGGGTGCTGGTGCGTCGCGACGGTAACGTCACCCATGCGGACACCAGCCAGGGTGCGCGCGGCCTTCGGCAGTTCTACCTATACCTTGCTTTCACCGCCAGTGGCCGCTCGGATGCACCGCTCCCTCAAGGCGGTCTCGGTACCATTGGTTCTGGGCGGGGCGCAATCAGCGCAGAGACGGCGCAGGCGCGGGAGTGGAAGCTCGATGCGCTTACTGATTTGTTCGAAGATCTTGATATACCGCAAGCCATCATACACGTTGGTGGTATGGCCGCTTTGGATGCGGTTGTGTACAAGTTGTCCAGCCGTGGTTTGGATGCAGTCCCTCTGGTAAGTCTCCGTTGTGAAGTCGACTTCAGTCTGTCTACTGATGCGTTGCGCGTAGCACGGCGACATGAACGCTGGTGCCAAGCTGGCTGCGCTGAACAAGTTCAGAGCGACTCCTGGTATCATGCGTCCGACGGCTACCAAAGTTCTTGTTGTGTATGATGTACAGGTCAAAACGCCGGAGGTCTCCCAGATACCCTGGTCATTAATTACGGTGAGTCAGCGCAATTTTGCGTCCTTCTACATTCCGTCGCTCATGATTATTCTCTAGATTTACCCAAGGCCGTTGAAGAATACGCCCATCGGTAGGTGGGAACTATTATTTGAGGGGGAAAGCAATTGACGTTGTGCCTGTAGCGTCGCTCCCGCCATTGCTCCCTCGTACTCCCGTGCTGGTGTCGTCGTCAACTTTGTGACTGCTACCGGCGGGGATGTGGAGATGTTGCGATCTATAGAATGCTTCTACAAGTGCGTACCTCGTCTAAGCTCTTTCTGTCACAAAACTCACAGATCACCATGCGACAGGATTAAATGCGTGAGTATCCCCGCTGATCCATCATACAGCAGCCTCGCTAACTTCTCGCACGTACAGCCCGAAGTTCCCATGAGCCTGCGAGATATTGTTTGAGTTCACGTCCCGTCCATGTGTGTATCCCTATCATGTCTGCTTTCTCGGTCCAAGCTATCCGTCACTTCCTGCTGCCGTATATCCCTATTTAACTCACGACGCTTGCAACGCGCATTCTACTGTGTTATACCCTTCCTACAACTACTGCCGATTGTCTCCTTACTGACTTAGCTCTTGGGTCTAATCCCTCTTGGCCTACACTGTATACTGCATAGCTTTCCACTCGTCGTAGTTCTACTACATGTTGCAGACGGCTGTTTACTCCGCTGCAATATGGACTGTCAATAGCTTCAATGTACCATCTTCCCCGCAGCTTGCTAGTTGGTGTGCACTATCCTCGCCGCCAGTCCTCGGCCGCCACGCAAGGCGGTGAATGTGGTCGTTGTGGGCCAAGCTGGGGGAGCCGAAGTCAATTCCTGTGAATATAGTCGACACGTCGAGCTTACCGCTTGTCAATGGTCAGCACGTTGGTCCACTGCGATGCATTCTCGCGAATCGAGGTGCAGATGAGGATCTCTCCGGACTCTAGTCCGATGGCCAGCATACGACTGTGCGACAGGGAAGTTGATGAGTCCGTTCGATGACGTACAGTGATTTCTACTCACGACTTGCTCTCGGGATGGTCAGGTGCAAATGCAACCGCCGTAGCGGCTGCGCTAGCCTGGATAGTCGCGACGGCTGTCCATTTTTGACCTGTCTCTCCTGGTCGCTGCCAGATCTTGACCTGTTGGACGTCGAATAAGGGTAGTTAGACATGCAATTCCCGTGAGGTGAAGATGAACCGTACAGTCTTGTCACGGGACGCGGTGGCAAAGACGTCCCCGTCTGGAGCCCATGCACAGTCCCAGATGATGCGACCGTGGGACTTATCCGCAGCGATGGGCACGTATCCGTCTGCGACAAATGTCAAATACTGCATGTCCGTGGGGAGTTGCAATATAGCATACCTTCGCTTTTCTCAAATAGTCGCCATGTGCGGTCGCGGGAAACAGAGAGGATTTGCGAATCGTCAGGACTGAATGCAATCTGTGTCACAGTCAAACTGTGGCCAGCGAGTGGCTGTCCAAAGAGCTGCCATGTTTGCGTGTCGTATACCCGGACGACTGCGTGTTCGGGCGTTGTCGCCTTGCAAGCTGTCGCTATATATCGTTTGTTGTTAGAGACCGCAAGTGCTATTGACTACGTGATGTGCACATGGTCAATTGTTTGTGTGGAACGGATCGGCAGGTACAACCTACCTCGTAGCCATGTCCGAAAATCTTCTCGACCTCTGGCCAGAGCGTGATTGCGGCCAGTTCCCCTTCAAAGGGACGTCGCTGTGTCCGTGCGGTGTCCGTGGCATCAACCTCTGCGACTGCGCTCACTGTAACGGTGACCGTGAATTCGACGTAGTTAGCAGGATTTGATATGCATACCATCGGTTAGGGCCTTGTTAGACAGGCCTAACGGCGGTACCGCTGCAGCACGAGGTCTCGCCTCCTTCAACAGGATGTGTCAGTCAATTTGGCTTTCAACGATGGGGGCTACTCGTACCTCTCCAGAGTCTATTTGTGCAACTCCGAGGTTGTTCACGATCTCTACAAACTCTCGCGGAGCCTCGAACACCCGCGCAACCTTCTCGTCAGCTATACTCACGAACCGCAGAGCATCCAAGAAAGCCGCGCTGATAAGGTCGTAACCATGCACCTGCGGGCGAGCAATTTCATGCCACACAGATGTGATTGTCCCGTCATGAGATGTCGTCGGGATGGCACCATGTATTCGCGTGGTTTGATCCAGGCTACGAACGCACGTCAGTATGATTTTCTACTGCAGAAGAAGGGTGCTTACCTGGCAGAAATAATGTACTCGCCTGCGGGGCTCCAGGCCACGCTTCTGACCGGTGCACGGTGCCCAGTGATAGCTCCAACCTCAGTCCATTCTTCAAGTGCCGGCTTCTCGGCGTCCTTCCCAGTCAGTTGACACCTCCATCGTCGCCAACCACCGTTCCAACCCCAGGCCATTGCGTCCGCGCCATCGCGCGCCCAAAGGCCGCCGACGAAGCCCCCGAGCCGCTGTCCGCCGACATCGCCAAAGCGCTGCCTATTGATCCAAAGCGTCGTATCATCCGTCGACGACGTGAGGACCGTGGACGGCGACCAGAGGATGAGTGACGAGTCGGTGGACGTTGACAGAAGAGTGGGAAGTTCGTCGGGCGTGCGCTGCGGCCGCCATTTCAAGGACGTAACACTTGCTTCGTGTCCCACAAGAAGTGCGTCGAAAGTCACGGAGAACAGCTGGGACCTGGTATGCAGAGTCTGATTAGAGAGTGCGGGTTGTTGTCAAGGACCGCTCTTACCCCTCAGGAGTTTTGACGGTGAGTATGTGTCGCTTGAGCGATATTGACCGTCCATCTTCGCTGTCTTCCAAGTTCACCAGGGCTTCCTCAAATGCATCCAACAACTCGTCTGTTACTCCACCCGCCGAGCTGCCGGACGAACCGAGGGCCGAACGTGTAAAGGGCTCAATATTCCAGAGCCTGATGGTGGCGTCCTGCGACCCCGATGCCAAAATCAGGGCTTCGCCTGACCGTTCAGGCACCTTGAAAGCAAGACTCTTGACCCAGTCTTCGTGGCCAGGTAAGACCGTGGCCGAAACGAACTATATTACGTGTTGATACGTTTGACTTTTGATTAGAGTCATGCGAGGGAAATACACGAACCGTATCGTCTGAACGAGTCCACAGATAAACATTCCTGTCCGTACTTCCGATGGCCAAGATAATAGCTGTGTCATCCTATGATCAGCCCTCAGCCCTCTACATCATGCAAACCAGCCTTACACTTGGTGCCGGGCAGCTCTGCCAGAGCGAAAGAGATGGGAAATCCCTTTCTTATGTTGATGGTCTGCATTTCCTGCAGTCCTGCTGTTGAAAGACAACATCAGCTCCTCCGAGTCCCAGGGGCATAGATCCCGCTGGAGCAAGCCTCACATTCAGAGATGGACCACACCTTAACAGCCGCGTCTGATGCGCCCGTGACAACCAGTCCTCCGAGTACGGCTAAGCTGGAGATGCCACTCTTGTGCGCCTGCACGCTTGCATATGAATGCCACTGGAGATAGAGTCACGATTCAGCGTCGAAGTGCCAGAAATATCGCCTGTGCATGCCTGGTCTCGGGCACCATCCCCCTTCCAAAGTTTGAGTACGCCTTTATCGTCAGCGCTGACCATAAGCTGGTCATGCTCAAAGGCTACGCAGGTGACCAGTCCGTCGTGGGCGGGGAGAGTCGCGAAGACGCCTCGGTCCAAGGAGTCATCCTACACAGAGAAGTGAAGAAACAGTAAGCGCTGTTCCTGCTCGTTATCAGCTACATACCGCTGCATCCCACAATGCCACAAGCTTTCCGGATCCGAATGCGACAAGGCCATGCCTAGCTACCCCAGCCGCTTGCGCATAACGGTTCGTCGAGGCAGAAGCATATGATTGAGTTGCTCGAGACATGCTGGGTCGCCCTTCGGGACGGGACAACAGAGTGCTGTCTGTGTATTTTCACCAACTGGTGTATACCAGTGCCTAGCAGTTGAATCTATGCCGCAGCTTTCAAAGTCGATGGTGGAGGTTTTGCGCAAGGATCGGAGATCGAGATCTGCGCACAGTGGGTGATTAGATAGGCGCTGAGTTCAGTAGAGGTGCTGATTTCTGCCACCGTCCCTTCTGATTCCCTTCATACCGAACACCGCGGCCCCCGACAGATGGGCATCCTTGGCGTAGGAGTGGATGTCCTACATGTTCCTCGGATATTCAGGCTCCTGGAAAGTCGAAGCGGAAGTCGTTTCGCTCGGCGCGTCTTGAGCGACCAGGAACATGTCATCTGGGACGGAATCCCAGCATCCGACAGTGCCAGGAGGACTAGATTTCTTGCAGTTCGGTAAGCAATAGAAATTTCCTCAGAAATTCACGAAAACGATTGAGGTTACCGCAGGTGGAGCGTGAAGGAGGCCGCATACAAGGCGGTGTTCCCAGTAGTCCGTCCGACGTGGAAGGACTTCACCTTTCACTCGCTGTCCGCGGATGGCACTCGCAAACCATTACTTGAGCATCACCTCCAAGGGGACAAGCTTCTGGGCAGGTTACATGCTTCTGTCAGCCATGACGGCGACTATGTATTCACTACCGTCCTCGTCGAGACTCCATAATGCTGCTTCGTACACACAGGGTAGATCCGCAACCAACTGCAACCATGTCAAGAGGAATGAACGACCACCTTATATCATATATAGCTACATACATGGCATAACTACTGTTCCTCAGGTGGAGGATGTGGCCACCAGTCTGGCCAGTACGGTGACA
Organism: Lentinus brumalis; assembly: GCA_001792895.1. Lineage (NCBI taxonomy): Eukaryota > Fungi > Basidiomycota > Agaricomycetes > Polyporales > Polyporaceae > Lentinus > Lentinus brumalis. The sequence goes on along the minus strand of MARA01000002.1, from coordinate 2,709,433 downwards.
CACCCCACTCTTCGCCTCCGCCGGTCGTCAGTGCAAACCGCATTTTGCCCTGCTCGACGGCCTCAACTTGTTCTAGGCGCAACAGGGCAAGTCCGACGCCTTGCGTAGAGCTGAGCAATGTTCCGGTACCTCGTGGACGGGGCCTTGGGGCACCATCGTCCACGCTCTGCAGTAGATGTGGTCGAATGTCTGAATCTGCTGGGATTGCTGCAAAATTTTCGGGTGAACGGTCCAAGTTGGACAATCTAGAAATCGTCAGCAACATGGAGACACGCTGTGTGCGATGGACTCACGACGTGTCAGGCTTGTGGATGACCACGGGCAGCGTGCGCTTCCGTAGCTGCCCGGTGTGGTATGTGCGGACTGTGAGTTCTTGGCCAACATAACAGCCCTTCCGAAAGTCGACTGACATACATAATAAGTCACCTATAGCATAGGTACCATGCAGAGAAGTACTCACGTCCACCCATGATATCCATGTTGGAGTCCATAGGGAGGGCACGCGTCGGCGGAATGTCCGTCGAGCCCTCTGGTACGCCATTCAAGATACGATGCAGAAGGTACGCGTCGTCCGAGGCGACATCATGACTTGACGCTTCCTGCGCTGCGTTACGTGAAAGGGGACGGAACTTCGAGAGCCACGACAAGTTGCTTACGACGATCTCCCTTCCGCACCAACAGTCTGTGGCCCATGCCGACTGCACGTCTGTCTCTCAGAACTCCTTGCGTTGATCCCCAGGGCCATTCCCCGTTCTTGTCCCAGACTGGCTCGATGACGCCACTGCGCGCGAAGTCCCAGTTCCGGATGGTCTCCCAAGACTTCTCCTTCTCGGAACCCCACGCGGCCCAGATGTCGTACTCCTCCGTAAGGTCCTTGACCTTGACCTTCGAGCGAAGAATATGACGCTTCAGCATGGGGATCAAGTCAGGTGCTTCGGACGGTCGCGCGTCGTATTCGATGAGGTACCCCTGGCGGCCCGCAGGCGTTGTGTGCGCCCAGATGAAGATGTCATGGAGCACCCTGCCCTAAGAGAAGCGACATGTATCAGTACATGTGTCTCAATCATATGTTGTTCTTGCGCACCTGCGCGTGCAGAAATGCGGAGTAAAAGTGACTGTGGGGGTGGCCCGGAACAGAAGCCGCAGTCAAGCCATTCAAGAATTCAGCAGCCTGCGACCCAGTGACAGAGATGACCGCCCTGTGAGGCACAGGCGCGACCGTTGGTGTACTTCGCACCAGCGAGCGCAGGATGGGAGGGAGCGGCATGGCATTCGAGACTCAAGGACTCGGAGTCTGCTGAGCGAGCAGCGCGTCGCGCCCGGCGCTTCGGACCGCACTTGCCTCCGACGATGTCCTCCTCCTGCTCCCACCTCCTGTCCGCGCTGAAGGAATGCCTGCTACAGTCGGACTGCGTCCTCAAGCAGGGTCATCTTCCGTCTGAATGCTTGCGGGAACACACGAACGAGCTCCCGGAGTCGTGCAAGGCGCTCCGGCAGGCGACCTTTGAGTGCAAGCGGGGAATGGTGCGTCGGCCGTGCGCTGCTGTTCGGTGTCACCTCGTTGACGGACATATCGCGCTGTCCTAGCTCGACATGAGGAAGCGGTTTAGGGGTAACAACGTAGACCTCCCTCCACCGCCGCCAAAAGCGCAAGAGCAGACGGCGCCAGCGTCGACTTAGCCAGGTGGCTCCGATTTGACCAGTGGACTCGGCCCCGTTCCACCTCGTTTAGATGGGTCATGGTGGCGGATAAGACTCCTGCGCATGCTCTCTCGCTGTGTAGGGTGTAGGGTGCGTCATCGTCCTGCCTTGTTGTGCGCTCAGAGGAACTCATATCGTCCTCGGCTTTCTAGGTACTGTACTTGTATGTTTCTGATTCGTTTCTCTAAATCCACATCCTTCTTCTGCTCTCAGTGTCTGTGCACGTCGTTGTGTAAGTGCAGCCCCCACTCACTGGATCATCCAGGTACGCCTCGTGCAGAGTCAGTTTCACCGGCCCCACCACGTCCCACTCAAGCGTCATCTTATGGTTCCTGGAGAGTTGGCAGGACTCCACGACATGCATTCATACAAAATCAAGGTCACATCCTCCGGCTGCGGTCTTCAATTCATATGTACCAGTTACCCTCACTGTACTTCTAGACACGACCTGCGACGACCCATCATGCCATACCGCATAGCTGCACTCCTTCTCTTCCTTGCCCTCTTCCCTCGCCGTGCTGTGGCGCACGCTATCCCGCCCGATACCCAACCGCTGCACGCTCGCGCAGTATCAAGTACCAGCAAGGCTGGTTTGCCTTGGCCTAACGGCAACAACATCGACGTGGGCCAGTACCTCAGCACAGGCAAGGTACAATGGTGTGTGCATCCGCCACAAATACCTGTCTTCCACTCATGACTCCCGTGACCACCAGGTATTACACGTGGAATCCTAGCCCTGCCGACCTGCAAGCTAACCTCGAGTTCGTTCCTATGCTATGGGGCGAGCGCCAGGTCTCGCAGTGGGACTCCACGATCAACGACACCATCCAGAGCTTGAAGGTCACCCACGTGCTAGGGTTTAACGAGCCCGAGATCTCTGGGCAGTCGGACATGTCTCCTTCGGAAGGCGCTGCGCTGTGGAAGGCGCATATTGAGCCACTCAAGGCGCAGGGTATACTCCTCGGGTCGCCCGCGCCTAGTGGATCCCCCGCAGGCAAGCAGTGGCTTCTCGACTGGATGAACCAGTGCCAGGGCGGCTGCAACATCGACTTCGTCGCCGTTCATTACTACGATATCAACTCGACCGGTTTTATGGAGTACCTGACGGACTACCATGATACGTTTCAGAAGCCGGTCTGGGTAACGGAATGGGCGTGCCAGGTACGTGGTACCATGCCTGGGAGCATCTCTCGCTGACATGTCTTATCGACGACAGAACTTCAACAATGCCGACGAGCAATGCTCTCAGCAGGACGTCGTCGACTTCATGAACGCGACGCAGGAGTTCATGGACAATACGGACTGGGTCGAACGATATGCCTGGTTCGGGGCCATGGAAGACTTGCAGGGCGTGAACACGGTAATGTTTTATCCTGCATGCATGCCACTGGCGATCGGTTGCTGACTAGACTTGCCCATCGGCCAGGCGAATGCTCTGATGACTTCGCAGGGCAAGATCAATACGCTCGGCGAGCAGTATATCGGCGCCGTCACGCCTAATGTCAGCTCTGGGTACCAGCCCGGAGTTGTCCATGGCGGCTCAGGTACCAACTCAACGTCCGTTTCAGGCAACAACGGTGCCACTCACTTGGCTGTCTCATGGCTCTGCCTTCTGGGGAGTGCCGTGCATACCATCTATACCCTCATTCCTTGAAGTTCGGATGCGGACTTCGCCTCAACTGGGTATGGGACTCAACTACTTGACTAATGGACAGGTACTCTACGTGTTCACGACCTTACCACTCCAATCGATATACCCGCGTTACTTGGACAGCGAAGTCATCGGACGTTCTTCTTTGATGTTCACATACTCGCCGTCCATTCCGGCGTATGGTAGTAAACGCGAAACCCACGGCGATGTGTCAGTCAGCAAGAGGTGCGGGCGAGCCTTGATCTACTCGGAGGGGCGGTATGCTGGCTTCTGGCGCACCGTAATTGCCGACTGTGGTCGTCACCCCGGCTGTGGTTACTTATTCAGCAGTTCCGTCCATCATCGGTCACGGTGCGCTCAGTACAGCTCCAGCGTCAGTTTGTTTCGATTGTGCGGTTGTTAACTTACTGGCTCCCCCAGCTGGTATGTGCATTATTACTGTCTGCGAGTCGCTCTCTTGCTTTGTTATACGAGTGTCATAGACCGACGTCCGGAGGTCAGCCTCGACGACAGCAACTGTGGCGCACGCTCACGGGGCGGTAAACCGTCTCGATGTCCTTACTCAGCGCAGGCTTCCAGAAGTGCATTTGGGGGTCATCTGAGATAGCGTCCTGTGGCGGTTCCCATGGGCGCACTCCCCATTCGATATGGGCCGTGGATTAGGAAGAACAAGGCCTGCGCGGGCCGCAGAGGTGGCTTACAGAGCGTCGAGTTGCTCGCGATGACGTGACCGATCGAAGGCTTGACCGTCAATTGGCTTCATGAGAAGCGCACTGGACCAGGGGCGTATATATACAGCCCGGCAGCTCGAGCATGTATGTTCACACCATTCCGCAAAGCACTCACTCGTCTGATCACCACTCACACACGCACCATGTCCTCTGGCAGCGCACCCCTCGTCCTTTACACCGCCGCCACGCCGAACGGCCACAAGGTCTCCATCTTGCTCGAGGAGCTAAAGGCTGCCTACGGCATCCAGTATGAGTATGTGTGATCGCACTACTCATGCCCAAGAACCTGGACTGACTCTCCTTTCGAAGCATCGAGAAGCTCGATATCAGCACGAATGTGCAGAAAGAGCCCTGGTTCCTCAAGGTGAACCCGAACGGTCGCATCCCCGCGCTCGTAGACCGCTCGCGCAACAACTTCAACGTGTTCGAGTCCGCGGCAATCCTGCTGTACCTCGATCAGCACTACGACAAGGAGCACAAGTTCAGCTTCGACCGCGATGCCGACCCGGACAACTACAGCGTGATGCTCCAGTGGATCTTCTTCGCTGTGCGTGCCTGTGAACGCGTACATGTCACTTGAAGATCGATGCTGACGGGCATTTCGGTAAACTAGCACGGTGGTGTTGGCCCGATGCAGGGCCAGGCGAACCACTTCAACAAGTACGCGCCTGAGGATATTCCCTACGCGAAGAAGCGTAAGTCACAATCATTCTACATTGAATGCACGAAACTCACCTCAAGCAACACAGGTTACACCGAGGAGACGAAGCGTCTCTATAGCGTCCTTGAGCTCCGTCTCAATGAGGACGGCGGTCGCGACTGGCTCGCCGGTTCTGGACGTGGTCGCTACAGCCTTGCGGACCTTAACGTTATCGCCTGGATTAGGTTCCACAAGATTGCTGGAATCGAGTCGCTTGACCAGTGGCCTGCTCTGAAGGTGAGCTCTCTATTCCCAGTACTGGAGAGGGGGCTATTGCGCGGTATTGACAGCTCGTATTTGCAGGCATGGGTCGAGCGTGCTGAAGCTCGCCCGGGGTTCCAGGCGGGCATCCATGTCCCTTGAGCGTAGCCAAGCATAGTACCGTCTGAGGAAATGTCCATGTACGAATCAGAATTGCATAGTGTATGAAGCTTTGTTTCAAGCACCTGCTACCGGCCTGTACGGATGTAAAAGAAGGAGACAAGCAAAATGAGAAATCCCGAAGGATGTTGAGCTAGCTCAGAAGGAGCTGTGTGCTGAAAAATTGGGAAGGCGGCATTAAGATGGAGGCGGAACACGGAACCCCCTAGTAAAAGGCGAGGGGGTTGTCTGATTGCACCACCTCCTGCCGCTACAAAGACAGGCTTCAGTTAGCGGCTAGAATTCGCGCTTTCGTAATTTGTTCAACCTGCGGGTAGTGCACTACAGCGTCAATCTGGTGGCAGCGCAGTCGGACTCGCGTCGTGCTCGGAGTCTACTTGTCCACCATACCCTCTGCAACCCATGTCATGTCGGTCGAGGACAAGCTCAAAGTAGTCGCATCCGCGGCGTTGGGGACTCTCTTCTCCTCCCATGCCGTGACTGCGCCGATATCCTCGTTCGACCTCCTCACGCGCGTCGTCGCGTCTGGTCCTCCCTCAGGCCTCTTTCCGGACTCGGAGCCCGCTCCCAGGTTCCGTCTCATCGACCTCCCGCGCTTTGAACGTATACTCGAGCGACTCTCTGACAGCTGGGATCAAGGCAAGATTACACTCTCGCGAGACGAAGAGGCCGATGGGAGTCTCACCATTATGGGGGTGCAGCTCGGGGCTGCAGCTTCTGGCTCGGGACAGACGGAGCGGTCTCAAGTATCTCCCATGAAGAGGAAGAGGAAGCGCGTCGTGGATGAGGACGACGACTCTGCTGCGGGTAGGGCGGAGGAAGAGGACGCCACACCGGATTTGAAGGAGAAGGACACTTGGAAGCCTCCACCGGGCACGCTGGAGAGCTTGAACAAGACGATGAAGGAGGTGTATGCGCTCATGCAGCTGCCGAGCGCGAAGGGAAGGTTGCTTGCGGAGCAGGTGAGCTTCACGCCTGACAGTCCGCGTAACGAGGTCGCTGAACAGTGGCGCAGTTTCACTCCCTCACCGGCAGCTTCGAGCCTATCTGTCCGCATATCACGAAGGACGAGTGCGCGAAAGTCAGACGTGAAGCACAGTCAACGATGAGCCCGTCCAAGGGTGTTGCTGCTATCTGCGACCGCATACACTTCCGACCGCTCCTCCGACCACACACCGACCCCGCGCTCGGCCACTGCTCTTACCTCAACACCTGCTACTCCGAGCCCACATATGCGCAGTCTCCCTCTATACCACCACTACCGTCGCACAGGCAGATGCAGTATGGCGCTCAAGGACAGGGACCGGTCAGTTTGCCCAGTGGTCTGGGTGCTGGCGGAAGGGGGAAGGAGAAGGCGCCGTGTCGATACCTTCACTTCGAGGTGGACTGGGATGTGAATGATGGCCATGGCATGGCTGAGCAGAGGATGGTTCCGAAGAGGAAGCCGTACAGGCTGAAACTCGGGCTTGGTCCGGAGGGCAAGGAGACGACTCCAGTAAGTATCTCTGAAGGCTACACCTCTGTCCATGAACTGACTGGATAATCGCACAGTTGCCACCACAGTGGCTCAACTGTGATTTGCGACGGTTTGACTACTCGGTATTGGGCAAGTTCCATGTCATCATGGCCGACCCTCCATGGGATATCCACATGAGTGTACGTACCGCCATACCGAATGCCATGCCTGCGACTCACTACCACCACAGCTTCCATATGGGACGATGACTGACGATGAGATGCGCGCCATGCCAATCCCTACACTCCAGGATGAAGGGCTTCTCTTCTTGTGGGTGACCGGTCGCGCGATGGAAATAGGTCGCGAATGTCTCCGCGTCTGGGGCTATACGCGCGTGGACGAGGTCGTCTGGGTCAAGACGAATCAGCTTCAGCGTGTCATCCGCACCGGCCGTACGGGTCACTGGCTAAACCATACCAAGGAACACATGCTGGTGGGCGTGAAGACGGTGACCGACGAGCATGGGAACTTGAAGTTCCCCTCGTGGGTCAATCGCGGTCTGGACACCGACGTAATCGTCTCGGAGGTGCGGGAGACAAGCAGGAAGCCGGATGAGGTCTATGGTCTGATCGAACGCATGTGCCCTGGCGGACGCAAGATTGAGATCTTCGGCAGGAGGCACAACACGCGGCCTGGGTGAGTGAATGCGGTCTCCGTATCGCGCTGAGACGTTGCTGATGATGTTACTGGGCCACGCAGGTGGCTGACCCTTGGTAATCAGCTCGGTGCAGATCAGATTTACGAGGAGGACTTGAGATCGAGGATCAAAGCACGGTGCGCAGTCCTTGCGTCCTCTGAAATTGGTGCCCTCTTGTCTGACGGTGCATCTGCAGGTATCCAGAGAGGATACTACACCCACCTCCCGAGGCTCTCGGGCACGGACAGTAACGTCGACACCATTTGGACATTACATTCAGCCGCTCTCGTGATTTCGGACTACCAAGCTCTGTTGTCGCTCGCATGCTCTCGAACCCGTGTATCTCTATGTGTATGTATTTTGCTTGCGGACTTTCGGACATGTCGATACTATTGTTATGCTCGTTATGCTTCACTATGTTCGTCATAGTCGGTACTTGCTTTCCATATTGTCGAGTCCAGGTTGCGATCGGAAGAACTGGACGCGAGCTGGCCCAGAGTTTCGGAGTTGCAGTGGGTCTGTATGACGCACTGACTTTCACACTGACATAGCAGTTCTAGCTGATACCGGGCGGAGTCTCTTGCGACTCAGCATATAAGGGCGAGCAAAGTACTAGCTAGTACTGTCTCCTTTTGGTGTAGCATCTGAAGTAAGTAAGAGTAATTGTGCCCGTCGACTCGATGTACGCGCAACTGATCATGCATACCCATGTAGACAACATGACCATCCTCATCACTGGTGCCTCCGGTCGCACGTCTGGGTTCGTCCTTCGCGCCCTCCTCGACTCCATATCTATCGCGCCTTCAGACCTACGGCTCTTCGTCCGCTCTGAGGCCGCCGCGCAAAAGCTCAAGGAGCGATACCCGCAGCTCACGGACTCCTCGTTTGCCCTTGGAGACTACCTCGAGGCGAGCACGCTCGGGCCCGCACTGAAGGGCGTCGACATCGTATTCCACAACGGGCCTGCGTTCAACGCGCTGGAGAGTGCGATGGGCATCGCGCTCATCGACGCTGCGAAGGCCGCGGGCGTAAAGCATTTCGTGTACTGCAGCGTGCTGTTCCCGGTCCTGACGAAGCTGCTCAACCACAAGGCGAAGTTCTAGTGCGTTCTTGGTTCAGTGCATACGTATGGTCCCCATTCGCTCACAGAGGTGTGTATAGCGTGGAAGAGCACTTGATCGAGTCCGGCCTCAACTACACCATCTTACAGGTATGCAGCCCGCGTTCCTCCACAACAACGAAGCGAATTCTAATTACACATACGCCGCATCGTACTCGCAGCCCACATCCTTGATGCAGAACGTCAACCTCGAACTTGTCGTCTCTACAGGCATCCTTCCCGCCGCATACAGCCCGACAACGCTGCAAGGATATCTCGACCTCGAGGACCTTGCCGCCATTGCGCGAGTCGTCCTGCTCGACCCCGTGACGCACAACCGCGCGCGGTACGAGCTTGTCGGCGAGAACTGCACCTTCGAAGACGTCGCACGATACATTTCCGAGCAAGCAGGGAAGGATATCAAGGTCGAGCCGATTGCGAGGGATCAGGTCCGGGGCAGGGGTGCGACGCATGTCAACGTCGCGGGCGAGTATGGGGTGGATGCATTGGACAGGATGCTGTACTATTACGACAAAAGGTGGGAATACTGGTTCTACACATTTGGCTCCCATGATCTGACTATCTGTAGGGGCATTCCGGGAAACAGCAACACTGTCGGGTGGTTGCTCGGCAGGGAGGCTACGAACTGGCCCACTCGAATCCGCCGTGACCTGAAGAAAGAGTGAGGAGACGTTGTACGAGAATGTCATGAACGCAAGGAAATGTATAAGTACGTGTCAACGATGGACTCCGTACGAATCGGAGCACGCTTCAAATCAGACGCCGGCCAGGGGTTAACACAACAGCAGTAGTGCTTTCTTTCTCCTCGTCGCCCACAGCATGCGCTTGATCTTTCTACCAAAAGAGCCGAAATATGGGGGTTATGGTGAACAAGCAGTGACACCTGGCGATTATCACAGGCCGAAGCTGACGATGCGCCAGGGCGAGTGTATCGCGCGCAAACGACAGAAGAACCGGCAAAGCTGGTCGCAGTGAAGAAGTGCCACGTTACGGACCACGTCAAGCATCCAAGGCTAGTTCATGAAGCGTGTGCACTCGTCTTGCTTCGAGGTATGTGTGATGTGTTCTCGGTTCGTTGGCACGGCACTCATACTCTTCATGCTGTCTCAGGTCACAAGAGTATCCCTCTAGCTTACGCCTGGGGGATATCACAGTACTACGAATACCTTGCTATGGAGGTGCTCAGCGTCGACCTGAGCGTATTGAAGGCCAATCTGACGATGCGAAACCTCGCAGTCTTCGCACATCAGCTGGTCAGCTTACTTGTTCAGACACCACCGTACAGCGTGCAAGCCCTCACTAGTCACTGATGCGTGTATAGCTATAGCTAGATGCTCTCGAGTATACCCACTCCCGCGGTATCGTCCATTGCGACATCAAATCCGGCAATCTCATGCTGGGCCCGGATGGAGACAAGCAGGTGCGCATACGCGTGGTAGACTTCGGTCTCTGTCGACCGTACAGGGACCTTTCCACAGATGCGCATCTACCGGACAAGGGCACACCATATTCTATAGGCACGCTATCCCATCTCAGCCTGGCGGGACATATACACCATTGTGAGTACTTACACTGCCCAGTGCTCCGCATGCATACATCTCTCACAACTTCGATAGCTCCGTCCCGACGAGACGACATGGAGTCAACGTCTTACACCTTGCTTGCGTTCATGGTTGGTCGCCTACCCTGGGAGACCCGCAAACAGCAGCGTCTATCGTCTCGTCGCATCGTCTCGTTGAAGAAGCAGTGGTCTGGTGCGCAGCTGGACGGAGACCTGTCTCTGTTCGGCAGCTTTGTCGACTACACCAGGAGCATGGCGTATACGGAAGAACCCGCCTACCTCTGCTGGAGAGACCGTCTCCGCGCACTGGTCCCGGGACTGTCCGCTGATCCCTTGTACGACCCCTCAGACTGCTCTGGTCCGCTCCTGAACGTGATGATCACGAACGTGGACCTACCTGAGGAGGCCTACCGCTTTGAAGATGGAGATGACCCCCGAGAAGATACCTTGCCGCAAGAGCCGGACGGCCCCCCTGCATCGAGCTCATTGCCGCAGCCAGATGGCTCCTCGGGACATTGGGCACCGATTTCTGAATGGAACTGGGCGGTCCCAATTGCAGACGACGAGCTATTGGGGGACGAGAGCAGGATCGTATCGGAGCGGCTGGACGTGATCGCTGAACTCCCGGAAGGCCAGAGAAAGTCTTTGCACTGGTTGAGTCCCCCGGAGGTCATGCGCACGGCAGCAGCCGCGAAAAAGGTGAGTATTAGTTCAGACTCGAAACCCTTACCTTGTCCATACTGATCTGCGGCAAGAACGGTGCTATTATTCCCAAGGAGGATGTCCCTTAGCCCTGTGAAAATGAAGGGGAGCTCAGGCAAGACTCCGCCAGCGGTATCCCTTTCCCATCACTTCCAACGCGCTCTCAAAGCTACCTGCAGTCGACTACGAGAAACCTGACATTGGGTGAGTTGACCCGCAACATGACCTCTCGTCCTACTCGACGAGCTCATCGGGAAAGACTGCAACGCTGGGGAATATGCACACTGCATATTCTCCCTACATATTCGCCTCGGAGCAAATGAGGAAGGCGGAGATTGGGACGCGTCAATCCCAGCGGTATCGGGACAGAGTGCTAGTGTCAACGTTGAAAGTCGACTGCTGGTGTGTGGATCCCGCTCGCCAGCTATGCCCGCGAGTGCTTGCTCCGCAGTGGCGCTATCCGGTATCCCATCACGATTGCATTGTATGCGTATGTTACGAAGTACAAGAATGAGAATGGCACAAACTCGAGCGAATCACAGCAATATCACAGCACAGAGAAAGCGAAGCAGAGCAAGGACAAGAAGCAACAAGAAAAAACACGATCAAGCGTCCACGTCGACAAAGTCACCTTCCTCCTCATCCCATCCGAGCGTTGCGGGGTCGATGCCCATCCGCCGCAGCATGACACCCAGCGTATGATGCACCACAGGCGGCTCCTCCTCCTCCTCCGCTTCCTCATTCTCCTTCTCCTTCTCCTTCTCGTCCGCCTGGTCGGCGCCATCGTCTACCCTCGCCCGTTTCCCAGCATGCCCATCATCGTACCCCCAGCTCGAGTCGAGCCCTCTCTTCGTTCCCGGCCCCGCGCGCCCGTCGTCGTCCGCGAACCACCCGCTCTTCGTCCCCACGTCCGCCGCACATCCCGGATCAAGGTCCTTCACGTAGTCCCACACGCCCCACGCGACTTCCCTCGCCGCGGTCGTCCACTTCTCAACCAGGCCCTCCAGAACGTCATCCTCGTCGTCACCGTTCCGGGAGTTCTTGATCTTGATCGCCTGCTTGAGCGTCTGGACCTTGCCCTGCAGTGCCTGGATCGTAGGCGCAGCCTTCACGCTGGAGAAGGTCCCCGTGGCGGGCGCAGAGTCGGAAACCGAGCATGAGACAGTGCTAGCATGGAGCGGGGACTTGAACTGCTTCGCGACGTTCGCTGTGCGGTCCTTGTTCGCGACGGGAACCTCAGGCTTCACTGGAAGGCCTGAACTGCTGCTCGCCTTGTCGTCCTCCGCTGCCCGAGCCTTGCGCGGGGAGGAGGTACCTTCGCACGACCTGTTGCGTAGACAGCATGCAGACCACCTTGGACGAGTGGCCCCTTGATGACGGGAGAGCGGAACGGCGCAGCAAGCTTCTTGCGCTCTTTCGCCTGTGAGGCAGGAGTCGGACGTGTGGGGTTCGGCGGCGTGTGCGCCGGTGTAACATCCTCCGTTTTCTGCATACGCATGGGTGAGCTTGACGCCGATACAACCCAAAGACGCAGAACATACCACTCGCTTTGTTTGCCTCTCTCTGAGCCGTGGCAGATGGCTCGTACCGGCGGGCGCAGCAGAGTCATCTTCCTCGAGCGCTCGCTTGAGCAGTCGTGAGTCCGAGCCAGACAACTGTCCTTTGGGAAAAGGAGAGGGTGTTGCGGGACCGTCGACGTCTCCACATCCGAGGGGTGGACTGGAGGTTGGAGTAGTCTCGAGTGATGTAGGCCCAGGCGACGAGAACACGCGAGGAGGACTGGACGACGGAGGGGGCGACGAGGGCGGCAGGTCGTACTCAAGTAAAGCAACATCGTCGGGAATGTCGTCCGACATGGGCATGGCGGCATGGAAGTCTTCCGAAGCTGAAATTTCGTCCCCGGAATCAGGAAGAGCAGCAAAACAGTCCGCCATGTCGACATCAAGCAGAGAGTCGGTGTCAAGACCAGCCTGGGACGACGGCAAAGCGGCAGATTCCAGAGTAGAGCATACATTCGAGTTTGCGCCGGAGTACGCGTCAGATGTATAAAGTATGTCCGCAGGAGCGTCGGTGGGCTGAGCGTCTTCTGATATGTGGACAGTGGAGAGTCCTGGGCAGGGTACATCGACAAACTCGGATAGACTTGCGGTGGCTGGACCACCCTCGGGCTCACGAACGTCGCCTGCGAGAGCGATGCCGATGTCATCGGGCTGTGCCAGCTCCTCCGAAAGCCGCATATCCATTTCTTGGCCAGGGGGTGCGGATGCGACTTCGTCCAAGGGCATTGGCACAGCTGCATGATCGTCCAGAGTGTCGACGAGTCTACTTGAGTTAACATTCTCGGGCTGCAGAAGGTCCTCAGAAACGACGACCGGGACTTCGACCGCAGTCTCCTCAGTCAGCGTCGGGAGCACGATCGCGTTATCCGCACGGGGAACGTCTCCTCCGTGTTCCTGCAGCGGGGCGGGATCTTCGGCGACTAAGTCTAGCTTTGAGTCATCACCTGCGTTCTCGCTTGAGGGCACGTCATCGGTGTCAATATCAGGACTAGTAGGTACAGATGCCTCGGGAGGATGCAGGTGAGCAGCAGCGTCGTCAGCAGTGGTCATTGGCGGAAGGGCCTCAGAGTACGGATCGTCAGAAGCTGGTGGCGGCTCCATATTGAGCCCGTCACGGTCCATAGGCACATCGGCAGGTATCGACGCAGCGGAGCAAGGCATGCCAGAGTCCGGGAAGTCGTGTCCGAGGTCAACGAGGATGGCTTCCTGGAGGCAAGACCGTGATACAACCGGGTCCTCTTGAGAGCTCGGACGGTCGCAGGAAGTGTCTATGCGGGAATCGTCGTCGGCCTCGGTAAATGTTGCAGGCGTCAATGCGTGGTCTAAAGCAGCCGCTGAGATGGGCATAGCAGCATCGTCAGGACTCTCCTCCACCATCTCTTCTTCGGCCGATGGGATTGTCAAGGACGAAGGGCCTTCCAAAGACGGGAGGGAAGTCTGCTGCTCCGAATCCATGCAAGAGGCTGCGATAGCACAAGAAACAGGTGTCTCATTGGACGTGCAACCTACAGTCTCCGGTGCAAGCTGCTCCGAAGGCATCTCTTGGCGCACTAAGATTGAGTCATCGGACGGCACAGGTTCAAGGATGGTGGACGGGATAACGGCAGACTCGAAGGCGGACTCCATGGAGTGCTCTTGAACGACAGGAGGACATGCCGCGTTTTGATCCGTCGCGGGTAGAACAACGTCGTCAGAGGGCGATGCCCGAGGATCGCCCAGATCCTCAGGAATGATGATGTCGTCCCCGGGTTGACCTTCATCGGCTGTGTCAGGCAAGATGCCTTGCTGTTCGCCTGCTCCTGCCTCCGAGATAGTCACGTCAGGAGGAGCCGGAGACTGCGTTGAGGAGGCCTGCATAGACGTCGACGCGTCTGTCGCCTCGCAATCAGCTAAGCCCGCATATACCGCAGGCAGATGTTCGGAATTGCCGTCGGGCATAAGCTCGGGCTCATTGCGAGGTATCGCAGCAGTTTCGCGATGGGAAGTCAGGACAGGGACAGGACGATGGGCGAGGACTGACGCTCCGATATCCGAGGCCGTAGAGCTATTCGTCGATGACTCCGGACCATCCTGAGGAGCAGCGTTCTTCACCAAAGAACTATTAGGCGCCATGCGGTCGACGTCTTGAAGACGAGAAGCCACCAAGGGTACCCATGTCGTAAGTCCCGACCTGGGCAATTTCATAACGAACGACGCCTCGCCTGAGTGATCCTCCGCAAGCGCAGCTGGGGGTCTTTGGTGATTGGCGACTGATTGCAGCTCCAGCTCCAGCAGAAGATCTTGGAGTGCGGATGGCGTGACGCTGCCTGTAGAAGAGGAGACGCTGGTTGCGATAGAGGTAGAAGCTTTGTCTTCAGCCATGTCATGCGCAGCAACAGAACCCGTAAGTGGGAGCGTAGGCGTTGCCGAGGGAGACGATGATGAGTGGGTGTATGCGCGCGCTTCAGTCGAGTGCGGGATGTCCGCGTCAGGGAGAAGAGGTTCGAGAGGCGGGGACTGCATATATGCTGCCTGGTCGATGTGTACTTGGTCTATAGCGTCGTCTTGCACATGCTGACGCGTGCTCCACGGCCCGAATGACAAGACGGCCTATGTAGCAATGAGCATGATGGACAGCGACCTGGGAGGCCGCCACAGGAAGCACGCTCACCGGGGATCCCGGAGTACCAGTGGGCCCTTGCATCCTGCCGCAGTCGGTGTTGTCCATTCTTGAATTTCGCGCGTGGTGAACACGGACGGGGACGGTGGTGGAGAGAAGCAAGCAGGGCGGCGGCTGTGTCCAACGGACCGGACTTACGTATAGGGCACAGCTTATCTGGTGGCACTTGGGTGGCACGGGCTGCCATGCAGATCACTATACACTGCAGCAACGTTGTTAGAGTGTGTAACCGCGGAATGGTGCTTTTCTGGCGACTGCACGGCTTGTAGCTGTACCGACCGGCCGCTAGTCCACATGCGCATCTGAAACCTGTCATCCCGTCTGTGGCACTGGCCCATCGATTATACTCAGCCTATAATACTTACTCAACCTCCAGCCAGCCATGCTTCCTTCTCCGCACTGTCCACCATGCCCTCCACGCTCCTGCTCGCCCTTCCCCTCGTCGCCTACTTCGCGACACACACGCCGGGGGTCGCGGCCCAGGGCACCAGTGCTGTCTGTCAACCAGGTTGGGAATGGGTGAGTCGCGCCGCTCGTCCCTCAAGGCCTCACGCGTCCCAGACTGATTTGCGGGGGATAGATGACCAACTCAAAAGGTCAGAGTCCCTGTCTGGTCGCGTCGTATCTCTTCACGCCCTGCACGACTCCGTCCGGTGCGTGCGTCTCCGCAAAGCAGCTCGTGTGCCAACTCATATATGTGCCCTCAGCCTCTTGGGTGTACCCGCTCTCACCTGGCTATCACTACAACACGCCCTTGAACTCCTCCGACAGCGCAACGCCGTGTCGATGCAGCTCGGTCCTCTACTCGATGATCAACGCGTGTGCCACTTGTCAGGGACAGCTTCTGTATACCATTCCGTGAGTCCTACCACTTCCCCCAGACAACTGGAGTTAAGTCCTCCATCAGATGGTCTTTGTATGCGCAGAACTGCTCGACCGTGTATGTTCAGAAGTGAGTGCTGGCTGCCCATGTCCATCGCTGCAACTCAGCTCACTGCGACCTATCTCAGGTTCCCCGATGACATCCCACTGGGAACGGCCGTTCCAGCATGGGCCTATATGGACATCACGGTAGGTACTTGTCGATTCTGGAAGTGTGCACGACTCACAAGGTTTGCACAGAGAAATGGCACCTTCAATCCAGACGCGGCGGAGGCAATCGCAAACCAGAGTATGCACCACGCACCACTACCGCTTGCACGTCCACTCACCTTCCCGCTCAGACAAACCGGATGCCACTGCAACCATCAGTGTCATCAGCGCTGGCCCCACCTCCTCCTTCTCCTCCCTGAGTCTCCCGCCCACATCGACGAGCCACGGCGCGTCTGGGTCCGGTAGCACGGGCGCACCCAGCAAGTCCGGCTCCGGCTCAAGCAAGTCGTCCAACGTCGGTCCCATTGTCGGCGGCGTCGTAGGCGGAGTCGTGGGCGCGCTCGCAATCGGCCTTGGTATCTTCTTCTTCCTCCGGCACCGGCAGCGGCGCAGCAAGGCCACGAGCCTCCCACGACGGGCCCTCTCGACGTCGCCGGCGCCCCGGCACAGTACGCACAGTACCCTGCATACCCGGCATACGGAGAGGGGGAGAAGGCGCTCACGCAGGAGGTCCTGCAGCCCCTGGTGCAGCCGAGCCCGAAGCTTTACGTGAGTCTGTCGTCCATGCTCTCGCACAGATCGTTTGACGAGTTGGCGACGATCTCCACAAACCAGGACCCGAATGACCCGAGCACGTTCCCCACGGGCAACGACGCCACAGCTGGATCCTTGAACACGTCCTCGTACCCAACTGCGGAACATACGGCATACTCGGGTGGTGCCGCGAACTACATGGGCAGTGGATACCAGCCTAGTGTGCCCGCGAGCCAACATCCGGTGTACAAGGGTGCGCCTGAGCTGTGATGCGTATTTTGCACGTTCCGGCTCCCATCACGATATCGCGACGAAGATGACGACTCTTTATGCTCCATCTGCCGCCCTCGCCACAACCTCTCACAACCTGTAAACGCTTTGTCTTTGCTCCAATGCATATCGCATCGCTTGGCGGAGTATGTAATATACCTCGTCGCTGTAGTCACTGTCAGTGTGCTCCGTTGAGATCAAGGCGCTGTTGCTTGCTCCCTCTTGAGTTCACCGGTCACCTGTAACATATCACCATAACATCACCTTTGCAATAGCACATGTCCGGAGACGCTCTGCCAGCACAAGACGACCGGTGAGGAGGTGAAGCAAGATTGCAAAATCCAGGATATGTGGTACATTTGCGACAGCACGGGAGGTACAGAAGGGCTGCCGCACTCAGCTACGCGTCTGCGCGCGCACCCGGGGGTCGCCACGCTCTTGTCGCTTGCGAAGCTTCTCCTGCCGTTTGCTCACCGTCTCCTTTGGCTCCGCCCCCGCGGCGTCGGCATCCGCCTGCGCACCCCACCCCCACGAGCAAAGCCCAGCATCGGCGAGATAACCGAGCTCCACAGCTTGAAGACGGCGTACAGCGGGATCTGCAAACGTAGGTAGGCACACGACCCGTGTCAAGCTCGGGCACACGCGACACGAGGCGACGGGATGGCACTCACGACGAGGTACAACCACCACACCCACTGGCCAAACGCCCCGCTGCCGATCTGGCACGCCCAGGTGATGTAGACGACGTCGAAGCACCACTCGATGATGCCCGGGTGGGCGAGGTCCTCGCCCGCGGAGATGAGCGCGCCGGTGGTCGGGTCGCGCCGCGGCGAGCCGATGCGCTCGAGGTAGCGCGAGAGGAAGACAGAGGGCACGAGCGAGAGGGCGAACACCCAGAACGCGAACGTCGTCGGGCGCAGCGCGGAGCGGCGGAAGAGGACGCGGAGGAGGAGCGAGAGCCCGAGCGAGGCGAGCGTGCCCATGCGCAGGTTCTTTATCGTTTGCGCATTTTGTTGCGCTGTTGCACGAGGGGCGTGAGCTGGGCCGGGGCGAGGAGGACGAGAGGGACTTGCCTGTGCGTTTGGCGGAGGCGTTCGCCATGGCGGAAGGAGGCGGAAGGGAAGGTGCGGAGGAAGGCTTCGCGACCCAGACGCGCATACGTGCATGGGCGCTACGGTGCACACACCACCGCGGCGTCCCCGCGATTGGTCAGCGTGAGCTCACCGTCCTCGACGACCACCATGCATAACCCGTCCTCGGCGCATCTGCTTCGACAGTTCATCGCCGCTCCTCCAAGATGCTCCCGGGCACGCACGTTCTCGTCAAGACCATGGTCGTCTCTAGTCGCCTCCGCCTCCGCCTCCAGCCGGACGTCACCCGCAGCTAACCCCGCACGAACTGTGCGCCCTCGGGTGGGCCGCAGGACGTTCGTCTCAACGTCGACTCTGAAAGCTGCTCTTGCACAGAAGCCGAAGGCAACGCGCGCTGAGCTCGTGTCGTATCCCTCGCCTTCGGCCGTGCGGGCCGAAGAGGAGGACGATGAGGACGAGCTGGAGATCGAGTACGTCCCCCCAGAAGAGGCCGTCTTGGTGCTGACGGACAGGGCTGCAGAGGTGCGTTTACCTACGTTACGACAGTTCTTGCCTTTGCTGATGCCTTTCGTGTTGTAGCAATTACGCTCGATTGCACAGCGGGAGCAGAACCCCGACTCGGCTCTGCGCGTTTCCGTCGAAAGTGGCGGGTGCCACGGGTACCAGTACAAGATGCTGCTGGCGAAGAGGCGGGAGCCAGATGACTAGTACGCTATCTTTGTCCAAGGACTGTCAGGCATACGCTGACGGACGCGTGTACTGGCGCAGTCACTTCGCGCATCCCCGTATAAGGCCCGCAAACGTCTACGTCGACGCGGTGTCGATGACGCTACTGAAAGGCTCGACGATAGACTTTGCGACAGAGCTGATTGGAAGCAGCTTCCGGGTACAGGATAATCCGCAGGTGAGTTGGATCCTGTGTCTGTCCGTGGGTGCCATGGTGCTCATATTTGCGACAGGCGAAGGACAGCGGCTGTGGGTGCGGAGTAAGCTGGGAACTCAAGGCGTAAGATACATTCATCATGCGTCGGACATTATGCAGCCGAAGCCGAGCTACTCTATTGGTACCTCTTGTGCGTTGTTCAGGCTCGTCACAACACATTGCTTTGGATGAGCAATGGATGGGGCAAACTGAGATTTGCCGCTCACGAGCCCAAACTTCAAATTGGATACACGTACACGGAATCATAAGAGCAACTCCGGAAGACCGAGGTCACTTCGGTACAGTACAATTCAAGAGGTTGGCTTGATAGTAACATGGCTTACCACTGCGACGAGAAACTCGCAAACCAAAGTGACGAAAGCCCAATCACAGTACGGCATGAATGAGGAGGCGACATCATCCCCCAGCGTACACATTGTAACATCCGTCTTTCGTCCCCCTCGCGCCTCCTTTTGATCCTCCTCACCGGTCCTTGATGTGTTTTGTGCGCAGCCTTTGTCATGAGCGGTTTGGTCCTGTCCCGCGCCGTCCTCGATGCGAGCCACACTGCTGATGCCCGCGCACACCATGTGGCGCAGACCCAGGTGCACCAGCACTCCGCTTCCTGAGCACATCTACGTCCGATGAGAGTCGTGCGAGAAAGGCTTCTGTGGTGGCATCGTCGCCAGACGGACAGGCCCATGTCGCAGGGATGGTCCCGCTGCAATGCCGGACGCGGAAGTCCCGGTGATGAGCGGCGTTCACCGACGCAATGTAAGCGCAGCATGCATGACAGGCGGCCCGGGAAAGGGCAATGTGAGGACGGGTGTCGAGGCCTCTATCGACAATGTACTGCACGAGAAGGGTTTCGGGGTGAGCGTCGGTGTGGCCTCTGGGATGTCCCGGAGCCTGGGTACCAGTCGCTGAACGTTCAGTCGTCGTCGTCGTCGTCGTCGTCGTCGTCGTCGTCGGGCCATTGACGGGAGAGACTCCGAGCCGGTAGACGATGCTGGGGACCATAGTCGCGTCGATCCATCGTACACGCTCCTTCAGCCGACCTCCGCCATTAACATATCGACGTATTGCAGATGTTTCTGCGACGGCCACAAGGTTTCCGACAAAGCGGGCTAGAGAAGACGCAACAACGAGTACCCGGGTGGTGCCGCTGCCTGTCAATAAACGCATTGAGTCAAGTTCGCTCGCGGCCTGACTTTCCGGCTTCTCGCTTTCAACACTTACCGAAGACTCTATTGAGGCGTTTCCCTAACGCTGAATCGAACGATCGCCGATAGATGCAGTCGCCGAGCAAGTACAGGGCCCAATGATACATCTCGTCCTCTTCCTGCTCCGGCTCGGTGGTGGTCACCAGACACTGCGCTACATTGTTGATTTCGTCGGCAAGACGCCAAAATTCGACCCTCTCCTCGTGCCGAGTATAAGGAGACAGCAAGCCTTCAGGCTGGTCCATCTTGTGCATCATCGTCTCGAAGTCGGCGGACCTCAAGTACTGACGGAACTTGCTGTAGCACTGTTTGTGCACCATAATTGCGAATGCGCGCCATCTCGCCATGTAGACCGCGTCCTTGTGAATGTCACCGCGATCGGGGCCACGCAAGCGATGAGCTTCATAGGTCTTCGCGAGTAACTGGACGTGGTGGAAGCAGTCTTCTATGAAGCGTCGTACCTCCGGATGGCTCTGGTCTGCAGTAGAAATAATCACGCAGAGACTCTCGGGCGACACCTCCAGAGAGACGGCGGCAGAGGAGCACAGGGGGTGCATCGAGCACAGGGTCGCGAGTGCGTCAAGCATGCCGACTTCCGCAAATTGCGAGCCAAGATTTGCGGGAGAGGGTATGCTGGTCGGAGCATATGTAGCATGGGTCAGATTGCCCGCAAGCTGCGCTTGGGAAGTGCATCGCAAGTCTGTGAGTAGACGGAGAATTGCGGGCCTTGGCGAGGATCCAGACATTACTATATGGATGTGGAGGATGAGGGATTGGGCGGATGTCGTGAAGGACAGCGTTGGTGGCCGAGCCCCTCTCCGCGCAAAGTTCGAAATCCGGAGGAGCGTATACCACGTGGCTTTGCTTGAAAAGGCATCCGAGACGCCGGCAGTGGCGGTGAGTCAACCCTAATGGCCTTAGGCCCCGTTTGGCAGCCGGGTTAAGAGTAGGTTAAGAGATGGACAAGCTCGATTTGCCCGCCAAATGATCCTAGCCGCCCGTACTCCAAACCGACCCCACTCCCATCACGAGAAGGATTTGGCGGGTAATCCATCTCTTAACCTAAGTACTCTTAACCCGGCTGCCAAACGGGGCCTTAAGCTTCAAGTTGGACAGCTCACTTCCATGCAAATGACATTCCTATGGAGCTAAGAGCAAGTCTAGCGTGCTAGAAAAAAAGGTCAAACTCTCGCCAGGATAGGTCTTCCTGGTATCCTTTCTTGCATCCCGGCTGACAACCGTGGTGATGACCAACAGGCTTAGGAGCTGGCAAGATGCAGAGACGTGTCGCCATACTCAATGATAAGTCATCTTATGCGCCTCGCGCGGACCTTTACAAACACTAAATCTGCCAGATAAAACCGATACATGTGAGTATACATAGATTTTCTGCGCCACCTTCAAGTTATATACGAGACCACAAACAAAGACCGTTATCCAAGATAAATCTGCACAGATCGCAATAGGAATTCTCCGTATCATATCGTACAACCTGTACGATGTATCAGCCGCAGTACGCGGGTCTGAAGCGAAGGGACGTACGGCTGCGTTTCGCAGATCACCAGCTCACGGGGTGAGCTTGAAGTCCCACCCGATGTAGTTGTTAGCGTTGTAGCAGGTGTTCACCTGAGGGACCTGGGCGAACGTCGAGCAGCCGATCGGCCCCGTGTAGACCCCGAAGGGCAGGCCCTGGTTGCTCGGCTGGTTGATAGTCACGGACATGAAGTTGAAGCCCGGGACGAGGCACGTCTGGTGCGGCTGGATGCTCAGGTCGTAGCCCGTGCAGCTGCCGCAACCGCTCTCCTTGCAGAGGAAGATGGTTGCGGGGTAGACGGCGAGGGAGGAGTCTGCGTGCGGGCCACCCTTTCCGACTCCGGTGCTGTTGGCGTGCGCGGAGACACTGCCGAGGATGAGGTCGACGACGGGGATCCCGTTCGCAGCGCTCACGGCGTCGACGGTGGGGGTGAGGGTGGTGCCCGCGGCGACGGGAGTCGCTTGGACAGCACCGGCGAGAGCGATGGCGAGGGTGGTGAAGGTGAAGAACATTGTGGGATGGGTGCGAGAGCTATGTGAGAGGTATGACTGCTGGTGTGCTGTGGACCGTTCGTCTTTGGCCTGGAGAGTAAATCGTCTGCACCATGGCTTATATACCTCTGCAATGCCCGCCGCTGGTGGTGCATTTCATAACGCAAGGACACATTTTCATCGCCTTACTGGTTCGTTGAGAGCCCACCGGTGTCGGCGACAACAAAAACTGTATAGCAGTCAGCGCCCGAAGCATCAGGTGGACCACAGAGGACCACAACGGCTCATATCTGGACAAGTCAGGACGAGCGCTGCGCGCTCGCGTTGCAAAGATTTACTCCGACCTGTCTGTATGTCGGATCGTCGTAGACCCGGCCAAGGACATAAGCGGTCAATTCTGCTTCTGACCGCGTTGGCGGCAACCAGTCAAAGTGTGAACCATACTATATGCTCCTAAACAACCAAGGCATGGTCAGAGACCATGTGAGCTAAGTATTGGGCTTACTTCAAGTTGCGCACGTTGCTTTCATATGACTGAGTGTGCGGACATAGTTACCTCCAGACTCGTTGTCTTGGTATGCATTGCTTGGCAGCTCGCGTACGTCGGCGACTCAGCGTCATCTAGACACAAGGGAAGTCCGCCAGAGCGTTTGGACGAGAGCCTCGCATCGGGGAAGCACTTACATAGCGTTCTGTGCGCCACTGGGACCGCTGACCAGTTCCTGGCCCTGGATTCCAGCGCTGCACCTCGCAGCGGAGGTGCGATTGTATAACATGCAGTGTACAATTCGGAATAGGATCCTTCGTCGTGGAAGTGATCGTCAGTGCAGATCCGTCGGAAGTCGGAGCTCGTGGGAAGCACTGCAAGACGTATGTACTCACTTCTGAACCGTATCAAGCTGTTATGGCTGCCCGGGAGGCAGGCCCGGATATGGCGCTGCCGCTGGCCAAGGGAGGTTAAGAATTCACGTCAACCTGGAACGGCTGATGGATTCGCAATTTGTTTTCAATGGATCCGCCCAATCAAAGATGGCGGTCTGCAGTGGTACAAAGTTAAGCTATACACACGTGAGGGGCCTAAGTGGTAGAGCACGGTCAGTATGATGCATCTTGACTCGGCAAGCTCGGAGACTAGTCATACAGCTGCCAGAGTTGTGCTGTGCTGTCGTACCAGATTTTGCATTCCTGAGCTTCGGTGCTTTTCTCAGTCATGCTTGAGAGAGGGAATCTAGGTGGCGGCGGTGGACACAGGCGTGCACGGTGTGAAGATCCTATCGGGGACTCGGAGCGAGAGGCCTGTCCATTGCGTCTGTAATCATCGAGCGACTGAGAGATGCGCGCGGACAGCGAGACGATCGTCGATCTGAGAACGGAGCGCCGACACCCGTCAAAGCAGCGCCACTTATGGCAATGCGCTTGCCACATTGGGATGGTCCACGGAGGGCCGCTCATTACAACTCGTCCATCACGAGCGTGCCATCTACTATACTGCAGATCCCAGCGACACTTGCCTGAGCCGTCGCGTCGCCCGTCAGCTGTGCGCGGTCCTCTTCCCGGATTCTCTCCAGCAAAGGCGTCCACTTGCAAAGAAGCTGGTGCTCTGCCTTGTCTCTGCATGCCGCGACGTCAGCCGCACAAGGTAAGAAGAAACCACCAGAGGAAACATACCGCTTGAGGCATTTGCAACAACAGTAGCGCAAAGTCTTGCATCCCGGGCACACCACTGCGCTGTCTGCTGCTGGCTTCGTGCAGCCACGCCGCCTACACCCGCCAGTGTCCCCAACTACGCTCTCGAGCTGTATGAGCCTCACCCACGCTTGGTGAGCGTAGTATCGACCGTCCGCTTCTGTTGCCACCAGATTGCTCGTCAAAGGCCCATGTTGCGCAATAATCTGGAAGTCCTCCGCTATCTCGGTCGTGTTCCGGGGCGCGCAAGCACACATGAAGTGATGCAAGAGCTTCTGCCGTGGAAGTTGTGACCGCACCAGGGCGCTGGCCTTCGCGCTCATATTCGGTGCGCACTCACCAATGTCCGCCATGAACTGACCAAACAGCCCTAGTAGCCAGCGTTAGCCGGCATGCTTCAGATATGAAAGCACAAGACAGACCTGCGGCGTTTCCTTTGAGGAAGGGACAAGATCCCTCCGCTGCGTTGAAGAAGTCGTGGGCGAGGATTTTCTCGATGATTGTGGTAGCTACATCCTGCTCGTCCGCATCACGCAGAACGTCAATCACGTTGCTGTACATCCTCAAGACCCACTCTACAGCGTTCGCCATTGAGGTTCCGTTAGCACGGCGGATTGCCTGTACCGATGCAGCCCAGAGCTTCTTCGAGTTGAGTAACGACCGAGTGAAGACTTGCCGGTCCTCCTGGCAGTGGGGAATGATCGTCGTCACAAAAAAATTCACATCGATCATGACGACGCCAGCATCGAGCGTCGACAAGTGCTTGGCCAATGCGATGAGGATCGTGTTGAGGGCCTGAGCTGGATCGACGTTGATCACCGGCCGGCCCGCCGAATCAGACGTGAACGAGGCTTTATTCGCTCCAACTACTGCGCGAGAGAAGAGCTCCCGGGAAGAGGGGACAGAATGGCGGGCAGCGTAGGCCCGCCAGGGACGGGGCTTTGTCTCCTCGGATTCCTGGAGCAGCTGAGTAAGAAGGACAGCGGTGTTGGCGGTGTCCGCGTCAGCAGTCGTATGTATCCAGTTGCGGAAAAGTACAGCGAGTGTACGATCTTCGGGATCCAGTAGTACCCTGTCGCCTGTCAAATCAACGGTGTGGTAGGAAGCCGGAGAGCGACACACCCATAAAACTCAGAGTCGAGGGACAACATGGTCTTGACGAGTTCGACGATATGCCAGCGCCCCTCGATGCGTTGCTCCCGGGGCTCCGCTTCAAGGATGCCAAAGGGCTCCTGCCAGACCTGCATACGAGCCATGCATGTGTGACACGTCGTCATCGCCCATCAGCGCGAAACGTCCATAGGCTGTAGTCGTATAATCGTGACGTACCCGTTGCATCATTCGCATCCAGTTATTGCTTATGTCGCGCACCGTTCGACGCTGTATCGCGCCCCCAGGAACGGGGTCCTGCGTCAAAGCGTAAAGCATAGTTTGGAATATAGGCGTGTACGGCGCAGGATGCTACCAAAACAGTCAGTTGCTAGCTTCAAGTTGGTCTTCGCCCACATGGACTCACCTTCTTCCAGAGCTCTGCCTCCTCTGCGGTCAATGTCTCCGCGCCTGCCCCCTGCCCCAAATTACCAAATTCTGCGGTCGCGGCCCAATTGCAGCTACAATGCGTCAACGCCTGCGCGTCGTGCGCGACTCAACATGTCGCCGATAAGTACTCACAGTGCACTGATAACCCCGGTATCAACCAATCCCTTCCATGTATCGCTGTCCGGCTTGATGGCAGCTTGCATGAGCGCAGAGAGGATCACGGGGTACTGAAGGCGTCTCTCCGGGGACGCAGAGCTGGAGCTGGAAGGCCCTCCGTTGAGCATGTTCACGACATACTCGGGATCCGACCGCAGCCGGGCTCGCCATGACGCGAGTTCCTGCTCCATGTGGCGTTTGAGGATCCCATCAAGTTGATGCAAGGTAGAGATCCGTGATTGCTGCATGGCAGTTGTGCATAGGGGGTGGATATGGCTATGCGAGAACCGAGGGGCCGCCTTATATACAGTGCAGGTTGCAGGGAATCGCCATAAAGCCGGTACCCTGGTGCTCGAGCTGTAAGAAGACAAAGACAATGGACTGCTTGGAAGAGTGCTTCCGCCCACGAACCTTTGTGACGATTTCGGCCTTGTGACCATAATGGCTTGTGAGGAGTATGGAGTCGCCTCAAAGGTACATCTGCGATTGTGATGGTCTATGCCTGTTAGAGGATGGCCGACCGTTTTGAATGCAATATTCTCTAGGTATTCCACACAGCTGCAGTTCAATCGTCACGAGCGCTCTCCATAAGTCCAAACTCTCATATGCATACGCCGAAAGAATCGTCGTACAGTCCGGCAACAAGAGAGCAACGATGAGACCAATGACTCACTGAAAGGGCCCATCAGTCAAGCTGAACCAAGCAAGCACAAAATCCAAAAAAACGCACCGCTTGAGGCATTTCTGAGAACAGTAACGCGTAGCCTTGCATCCTGGACAATCGACTCCCTTATCCGCGGTCGACTTCGTGCAGCCACGTCGCACGCACAAGCCAGCTCGTCGCCCCATGTTGCAACAGCTTCGATGCGACATGTGGCCCACTACAATCTGTACCAGAACAACGGTTGCGGAAGGTGTCGTATTGGTGCTGACGGACACCCTGGCAGCCAGGCTCCTGGGACGTCTGGGAATCATGCAAGTTGTCGTGATTGTCGATACGAGATTACATGCGTTCGCTGAGGTCTGCGCCTGCAGCGCTTCGAACCATCTGGAGCTCAATCCAGGTCGCTCAGCGTCAATCCCCCAAGCTGGCGAGACACCTCGCCTTCGCTCGCGGGGGCAGATTCTTCCTTCGTCGCGTTCTGTTTCCGGATGTCTTCGAGGAAATGGACCCACCCGCATATGTGCCCATGCTCGGCCATATCTCTGCACATCAGGGTCAACAGGTCAGTCACAAGATCGGAATAAACAGCAGAGACTCGCGCACTTCTCGAGGCAGCCGATCGAGCAGTATTTGGTGATCTTGCACATGTGGCACGCCTGCTCCGGCCGTCCTTCGGCGTCCACCTTCTTCTCGCATCCGCGCCGCGCGCAGTCTCCTGGTTCCTCAACTTTGGACGAGACCTGTTCAAGCATCTGCCATGCGCCTTGCGTCCACATCGAGTTCTGCGGGACGATCCCATGCCCCTGGCGACCAAGTCGGCATAGTCGTTGTCCAACCTCTCGCGGTCCTCCTCGCCCCTAATAAATCCAGGGGCCAAGAGGCTTTTTATGAGCCGCGGGCGAGGGAATTGGGAGCGCATGAGCCTGCGCGTTTTCGCGCTCAGTTGAGGGATCCATCGGTCGAGGGCGGCAATTATGCTAGTCAAAAGCACTGGATTGGCATGTCAGTAACGGCCGCACCACACTCGAGACGGTGTATAGAACCTACTCGGACCCCGGGGTGCCTTCATGAGAACGTCGACGGTATCCTCCACCGCGTCAAACAATCCGGTCGACATCCAACTGGAGACCAGCGCGTCTATGAACTCCTTCCCATCCTGGTCCACCACATGGATGACCGTCGAGTATGTCATGAGTGCCCCCATGTACACCCCATCTCCGAGCTGGCTCTTCGCCGCAGCAGAGCGACGCATTACCTGTGCGTTTGCCGCCCACAGCGACGACGACTTGAAAGCTGCGCGAACAAACGCACGATTCTCCTTCTCCGAGTGATTCAAAAGCGCATGGAAGAAGTTGTACTCGTATGTCACCTCTTCTAGCCCGAGCTTCTCTAGATGTGACGCAGTAGCGGATAGTATGGCGTCTGCGGCTTGACCGGGGGTACGTTTCTTCTTTTCAGACCCAGCGGTCTTGCTGGCCCCAAGCAGTATCCGCGGCAGAAGCGCGTGCATGTCTGGAGGCGGGTGCTGCTCGAAGTACTCCTTGAGATGTTGGGGGTAAGGTGGTTCGAGGAGTGGGAGCAAGACCATTAGATTCAGTCGGGAATCCGCTACAGCCGTCGAGTGCATCCAGTAGCGAAAGAGTACTGCCAGAGTCAAGTCTGAAGGTTTGAGGATGATCCTGATACCCAGTCAGCACATCTCAGAGGAATCGCCATCTTCACGTACTCATAAAAAGAGGGGTCGAACAAGCTCAGTCTCACGAGAATCTGCGCAATGACAACGCGCTCAATGACGCGCACTTCTCTGGGAGTGGGTTCGAGGGTATAGCCGGGTTCGGACCAGACCTGGAAAGGACATCCATTCAATTACTACTGTCCGGTCCCAGTGCCCACTTTGCCACGCACCCGTTGCATGATCGATGACCAGTACTTCTTCATCTCTTCGACGGTTTTCTTCTCCGTAGCAGTCGGAGGCAGCGAACCAGAGACGACCGCATTGCAGATAATCTCGAGAGGATGGAAATAAGACGCGAACATCTTAGAAATTGATGCTATTCAGTGACGCGTCTCTTGTTTGAACAAGGCTTAGAACGAACTTGCTTCGCTACATTCTCGACCTCTGCTCTCGGTACTCCCGTATCGTCCTTGAGCATCACAGCGGCCTGGAAGTTCAGAGCACACTTGCACCTAAACACCAGTCATTGCATGCGGTTTAGGGTGACATGCTCAAGGGTGCGATCAGGGTGCGGAGGACACTCACAACGCACCGATGACCCCGGCATTGACCAGAGCCTTCCAGTGATCGCCCTTCGCTTCCTTAGACACGATCCTGAGTTGCGCGATGACATACTGGGTATCCACGGGCGTGTCCCCTTCGATCGTCTCACTGTTGACACCTGATAGAGTGAGGACTCGTACAGCACGACGAGGGTCAGTCCTGACGAGGTTCTTCCACTGATCGATGCGTTCGGGATGCCTGTCCACGAAGTCCGAGGGTGCCTGAACGCTATAAGGTAGGCTCATAGCGACTAGTTACAGTCTGATAGACTCCAGCAGAGAGCGGCAGATGAAGCTGAAATGCTGGCACGGAGGTTCAGTTCGCGTGTCGCAATTGGGATCAAGAGCAGATCTGGGATCGCTGCAAGTCGGCAACGCGCAGGAGCGCGATCACGTGGGTTCGGGACAGAACGCGTTGTCCCGGTCCGCGTCCTTCATGGCATTGGTACCGACGACCGACTCCGACAGACACGTTGTACCCAGAATTCGTCGTAGGTCGTCGCACTCGAGTTCTACTGATGATGTGGTTCGGTTGGTTCTCATACGAAGCGGTGCCAAACAAAACCCTCTGAGAGCATCATCTCCAGCTCGGATGATCGTAAGTACTGGATCGTAGCAGCCCGAAATCGAAAGTTCAGGATCCGAGAGCATTTGCAAGACTGCCTTCAGGATCTCCATCATGGCCTGCAGCTTCAACGTCGGAGCCAACATGCCCATACCCCGCTGCACACTCGGCATCGCCCTCGCACTCGCGACGCAAAACCAGCCTCAGCACATCGAGCAGCTCGACCCTCCACTCGGGTTGGTGTCCACTGGACAGCCGTGCGGCGACGTATTCGAAGTAGGCAGGCAAGAGCCCCGCTGTCTCCCAGTCGATGAAACCCGTGATGGCGAGTGTGTCGGGGTCAACGAGAATATTGCGGTCGGACAGATCGCCATGCGTGAGGACAGGACGATCCCAACCGTTTGTTGAAGGGGGCACCTAACGCAGTGTACGCACCCGGCAACTCACCTGTGTGAACGCTAGTGCAGTGGCACGAGAGGAGGCAGAATGCGACTTGTGTATTGGCCCTGCAGGGGCTGTCCTTAAATACTACTTACAGGGCGGATTATGTAATACCAGCAAATACTAAAGAAAGTAACTGATATCAATCAGTGATAAGTGATAACTTATTCACATGCATCAATACGGCTCCACCGGTCATCCGTGAACCGGTCGGCCCGGAACTCATCCGAGTTCAACACTCCCCCTCGCTAAGCACCACGGTAGTGTGCGCAAGCGTATATGGCAAATCCGGTGAACGGATGGTGTCTGCTTGGCTCTAGGGGAACTCGAGACCAAGCATAGCCCTGAACTTCAAGAACTTGACTCGCCCCAGGTTCTTGGTGAACATATCTGCAGGGTTATTGTCGCTATCGACATAGAAGATCTCGACTTGCTTGTTGTCGACGACTTCCCGAATGTAATGATAGCGGATGTCGATATGCTTCGACCGGCTCTCTGTCACAGGGTTGGACGAGATGAAGATAGAGCCTTGGTTGTCCCCGCAGATAGGGATTGGATTGAGCCTGTAGCCGATCTCACCCAGAAGGTTGCGAATCCAGACTACTTGACGGCTGCAATCGCTGAGTGCCATGTACTCAGCTTCAGTGGACGAGAGCGCAATGGTCTTTTGTGCTCGAGAAGTCCAACTGAAAATCCCGTTCGCCAACTTCAGGAAATATCCTGTCTGAGACCGTCGGGTCGCTGGATCCGAAGCCCAGTCGGAATCAGTGCAAGCTGTTAGGCCAAGACCCGAAGCTCCGTCGTAGACGAGCGAATAAGACTTGGTACCCACAAGGTAGCGGCAGATGTAGAGCGCCTTACTCAAGTGGTCCTCAGATGGGTTGGCAGCAAACTGAGACAGTTTGACAACAGCATATGCAATGTCAGGTCGGGTACCCAACATGATGTAAAGAAGCGACCCGATGATGGTCTGGAACCTGCTACGGAGAGCTGGGTCAACCGGTGCAGTGTTTGCGACTGGTTGATAGCCAGTGGGGAGAGGAGTCGGCGCAGACTTTGCGTTCTGCATGCCGCAGCGCAGCAGAACCTTCTCAAGGTAGGCGCATTGATCTATACGGATCTGACTGCCTTTCCTGAGAATACGCATGCGCAAGAAATCCTTGACTTCGCCAAGGTCTCGACACTCCCACTTCTCCATAAACTTCGCCTTTAGTTCAGCGACAAGGGACTTGTCAGGTCCACAGAAGAGGGCATCGTCAACATAGAC
The DNA here is from genome assembly GCA_001792895.1 of Lentinus brumalis. Taxonomy (NCBI): domain Eukaryota; kingdom Fungi; phylum Basidiomycota; class Agaricomycetes; order Polyporales; family Polyporaceae; genus Lentinus; species Lentinus brumalis. The sequence goes on along the minus strand of MARA01000002.1, from coordinate 2,678,763 downwards.
GATGACGATCACAAAGGATCCGTCTTTCCTCCGATAGAGGAAGATTCCGGCATCAGAGCTTAGGCGTTTAAACCTAGAAGCTCCATGGACTCGTTCAGGGTGCGCCACCACGCTAACCCTGCCTGCTTGAGTCCGTATAGAGCACGACGTAGCCGGAGTACTTTGTGCTCTTGGCCTTTGACTACGAAGCCTTCGGGCTGCTCCATGTAGATCTCCTCGTCGAGTTTGCCATAGAGGTAGGCATTTCGAACGTCAAGTCCAGAGATGTACCAGTTCTCAAGTGCTGAGAGTGCGAGTATAAGGCGTACAGTCTCGAAACGGACGACGGGGGAGAAGATCTGGTCGAAGTCAATGCCTTCAACCTGGGAGTATCCCTTGGCAACTAGTCTGGCCTTCTTTCGATCGTCAGGTTTGACGTCGAAGACCCAGCGGTTCTTGATGACCTTACGCCCTTTGGGCCGGTCAACCAGATCATAGACTTTGCGTCGCTCGAGTGCCTCAAGCTCTTCACGACACGCAGTCCGCCATTCCTCTTGCTGTGCCTTAGGTAGGCGAGCTATGTCACGGAATGTCCAGTCTCTGACGTTGGACGTATCGGGATGATCAGCATCAACCGGTGGTATTGCTTGCATGAGCAAGTGGTTGATGAGTCCTACTCCCCCTTCCCGGCATAGTTTTGCCAGAAGTGACTCTGCATCCGAGCCACGCAGCGCTTCGTCGACTTCGTCAGACGAATTTGAGTCAGGAGATTCTGCACGCTGCGGGTTAGACGCTTCATCCGAGGCGGATTGAGCAGGTTCGTCGCGTTGAGCAGGAACTTGTGGAGCAGAACTAGGTCCGGGAACCTGATCTTTCCGAGAACGTGGTTGAGCTCGAGAGCGACTCGATGGCTCGCCAACGATTCGTTTCCATGCTCCCTGCTTTTCAATCTCTTTGTATTGTTCTACTGGGTGCCGTGACTCCCCGTAGACATTGCCTGGACGAGTCTTCGTCTTCCGCTCACGACCAGAGCGCCTTGGTGCAGGCGGCTCTTCCGGAGGAGGTGGCGGCGGACTAGGACTACGCTCACGAGGTGGCGTAGGAGCGTCGTCACGCTCCGTGTCCTGTCCCTTTGGTGGAAGGTTGTTGGGAGGACGACGTGACTCATCGTCGTCATTGGATCCCGGAGGAATGTGCGAATGCTGGTCCGCATGGTCAGGTTTCGGTGCTGGTTCAAGCAACCGAGTGTTTCGCCGCTTGCGCTGGTCAGGGCATTTGGGAAACATGTGTTCGTCAAACAATGCATGAGCTGAGGTGAACAAGACATTGTTTGGGGAGCGCATGAAGCGATTTCCATGGCCTCCAGGTGCGACGCCAAGATAAGTCATGAGTTCAGACTTAGGCGAGAGTTTGTTCTTGCGAACGTCTTGGGGTATATGGACGTACGCACCGCACCCGAACACTCGAAGGTGACTTATGCGTGGAACTTCGCCATACAGAACTTCATAGGGTGTACGCCAGTTAAGGCGACGTATAGGAGTTCTGTTGTATACGTGTGTGGCGTGTTCAAGTGAGAATTCCCACCAAGATTCAGGAAGACAGGCGTCGTGGCGTAGAGACTCTGACTTCTCTGATAGCGTGCGAATGCAACGCTCAGCGCGACCGTTCTGCTGTGGAGTATGCGGTACGCTCTGAAGGATCTCAATGCCTTTTTCCTTCAGCATATTATCGAACACATCAGACTTGTATTCCCCCCTGCATCGGACATCCATTGTTGTATCTTCGTCTTGAACTGAGTCTCGACGTAAGCAATGAAGTGCCGGGTAGCCGCAAGTGCAGCGCTTTTGGCGCGCAAATTGACGGTCCACGCATGCGATGTATAGTCATCAAAGTAGATGATCGCATACCGATGCTTGTGGTAAGACGCCACAGGGAAGGACTTAACGTCCGAGTGTATAAGCTGGAAGGGACGTGTAGCACGTCGCTTGGATGGAGGAAAAGGACGCAAAGGCATCTTTCCCTGAGCACATCCGCGGCAGATTGAGTCCTTGGTGGGAAACTCGATGGCAGGAAAACCTTCGGTATGTTCCCTAGCATGCCTGAGCACTTCACGTGAAGGATGCGCGAGGCGGCGATGCACGGTCTCGTAGTCAATCTCGTAGACCGTAGGGAATATGGCCGCTGCATCCCGAGTTGGGAGCGACCGGACACAGAAGATTGTATCGTCTGGTCCTCGAGGGTAAAAGGCGAGATATATCGCCCCAGATGGCTGACGGAATACTATCCGTCGAGAAGTACCATGTACAACCAAGCCATCGTGAAGGAACTCCCCCATAGAGAGCAACCGGGAGTTTAAGTCCGGTATGAAGAATACTGGCGATACACGCACAGTGGTGTGCGCACCACCCGTCGTGATTGGGCAATTGAGGATGACCGTGCCGAAGCCCTTAATTTTGGCAGTGCCGTTCGCTGTCAAGACATCAAACCCTTTGTCAAGCGGGGTATACTCGACGAAGTCGTCCATGTCATATGTAAAGTGCATCGACGCTCCAGAGTCAATAAGCCACATGGGAGCTAAGTCGAGCTCATCGTCGCGAACGGCTTTCCCTTTCCCTTTGCATTGACTGCACGCAGCATAGTCACGCAAATGACGACATACATTGGACATATGTGATACTACAACGGGCTACATAAACGTTATACCCATGACGATCACTCAGCGCTGTAGAAAACGCATTAGTGACGTCGTTGTAGTCACAGGGAAAAGGGACTTGCCTGTAGGCATCGTAGATCTCCTCAGCCTCGTCAATCCCAGCGGCTTCGGCAATCTCATGGTCGAGTTCGTTGTCCGTGTAGCCGAGGGAGACCATATCGTCGTCATCAGAGTCAGGGGCCTTGTCCGACCACTCGATGCGCTCGATCAGAGATAGACGAGAGCGCTTCGAGGCACGAGTCCCGGTGTCATCGGTGTCGACAGGGACGCGGCTGCTCTGCTTGACGACGTCTTCAAGCGCACGGATGCGCTCGAAGGAAGGCTGGATGCCAAGGTCGTGGGAGAGGTCCAGTGCACGCTTGAACGTGGGGTACTGGTTCTCGCCATACACCTTTACGGCGGGTGTATGCAGAAGGGCACGAGGGTCCTCGGTGCTCGGAGTGTCCGCAAGGATAGGCTCGCCAACATCCGCCTGAGAGGCGAGATGGATGTGGCCAGAAGAGTTGTTCTTCTGCTTCACATCATTCCCGAACGGTTCCCTCGACGGAACTTGTTCTTCTTCTTCGAGCCACCGCTGCTGCCGCTAGGCTGCTGCTGCTGCTGGCGGAACGAAGGATCGGGTTGCTTCCGCTTGACAGCGGAGAGCTTGTTGGCATAGCCATGACCATTGGACGATCCCTGCTTCCGTCCGCTGCGCTGTTCCCAGTTCAGGATACAAGCTCGAACGATGCCGTCGAGCTTGAGGTTCTTGATGTCATCACCCTGACTATAAGTCTGGGCAATGACGTCCATCGCGGGAGGCAGCTTGGCGAGAAGGATCATCGCCTGGACGTAGCTGGGGAACTTCACTTCCAAGGACGCAAGGCGCACGAAGGCAGCCTGGAAGTCGTCCAAGGCCTGAGAAGGGTGCTTGTCCCCGGGGATCTTCAAGTCGAGAGCCGACTTGAACACGGAGTAAACCGCAGCGATGCCGGGTTTTCCGTAGAGCTCTGCGAGCTTGTCCCAGACCTCCTTGGCGGTAGGTATCGTAGACACCTTCGTGGTGATGTTCGACGGAATCCGCAAGCGGATGTTGCCGAGCGCACGCACGTTCGCCTGGTCCCAGTCAGCCTGAGCAGCCAACTCCGCTTCGGTAGGGGTAGCATCGACAGCGGCAGGGCGAGTGTCCGTGATAACGAACCACTGCCCTGGGACATGAGGTAGGACTGGAGGGCCGTAGACCACTCGGTGTAGTTCGTGCCGTTCAGCATCGGAACGAGCTGAGTGAGGGCGCTGGACATGGTGATGATGGGAGAGCGAAGAGAGATCTGTGTGAAACACAGTCAGCGTCTGTCCAGAAGCAACATTAAGCAGCCGTAACGGCGCTAGAAGCTGCACGCTGAAGGTTCTCTTCAGTGGCGATGACAGCAGCCACAATGGGCGCTTCGTCGTCGTCCACGACGTCGAGCCCTTAGAGGGCGACGTACAGGTGAGCTGCGAGCAATGGAGTGCAGCCGCAAGGGCGCAGCATCCAAGCTCACACTGGAGTGCAGCCGACAAAGGGCGCAGCGTCCAGCTATCTGGGAGCACCAGGGTGCAGCCACAACGGGCGCTCAACCTGGGCGTCACCAGGGCTCATAACCTGTTGAAGGGGGCACCTAACGCAGTGTACGCACCCGGCAACTCACCTGTGTGAACGCTAGTGCAGTGGCACGAGAGGAGGCAGAATGCGACTTGTGTATTGGCCCTGCAGGGGCTGTCCTTAAATACTACTTACAGGGCGGATTATGTAATACCAGCAAATACTAAAGAAAGTAACTGATATCAATCAGTGATAAGTGATAACTTATTCACATGCATCAATACGGCTCCACCGGTCATCCGTGAACCGGTCGGCCCGGAACTCATCCGAGTTCAACACCGTTGGCGCCATTGGTCTCGCGCTGCAGTCGCTGCAGTGCGAGCACCCTGTCCGTGGGTGGGGCACACCGGGAAAGTTGCAGGGCGCGGATGCGCGATTCGTCCCACTCGGAGCGGGACATACAACACGCGTGTGTCGCTGGCCCTTCTTCCGCCGAGTCAATGATATATGGTTGGCGGCAGGGGCGACCGTAGTAGTCGAAGCGGCGTGCGCGCATGCGTAGGAGTAGGCCGCACAGCTCTGACTTGACTGCCTCGCGCTACAGTTCCGACAGCAACTGCCAAATCTCGACGAGGGGGATGCCTGGCTGGCGGGTGGAGATGATACCCTTCAGGACAGGAGACGTTAGGACAGTAACGACGCGGATGACGCGCGGGACACATGCTCCTAGGATGGAGTGGGCCACAGCAGTCATGATGTCCTCTCCGTCCTCGACGCCGATCTTCAGTACAGTGGTGGGGGAGTGCGCGAAGAGCCGGCGGCAACCTATGTTTAGGATGGTCGAGCCTGTCATAAGGGGTAGTTTGGGAAGAGCGGCCCAAGTCTCTTGGGAAAACTCGAATCCGTCATCACTAGGTGTGATAGAGGCCATGGCAAGTCGACGGTGTGGAGAAGAGTAAGTACGTGAGGACTGTACTCAGGAGAGGGGTCCAGAGGAGCGATCACGTGACTGCGACGCGTTTCATTTTGTTGATCGCGCTCGCCGCCAGCGCCACCACCCTCTGTCGCCCTCTCGCACTACCGTTCGCCATGGCAGACGATCATCGCCAAGCAAACGACCTTAACCTCATCGACCGCACGAACTTCTTTCGCCGAGAAGGCGTACCGACTGGCCTGCCAACTCCTCCTTCGGAACGCAAACGCGCTCGCCACCTCCGAGTCGACCTCGACGATCGCGAGAAGAAGAGGCTAAAGTTCGACCTCACGGGGAAGGAGAATAGTGGAACAGATGACGACCCAGACAGTGACAGCGAGGATGAAGAGTGGGACGCGTCGCGTGCGCCCAGGAGAGATCACCTGTACTCTGTGTACAGCCTGAGAAATCGGGGGATGCTGGCAGGTCCATCGAGCGTGTCACGGCAACCTGATCGTGAGTCCCATATATCCTGTGCGATAGGAAAGCTCACGGACGAACAACCTACGTAGCGTCAACAAGACCTACCTTGCAAAGCTTCGTCTCGTCACACAAAGCCGACGTCTTCAGGTGTCAGTCAATCGACGAGCGGACGTTCATCACCATACCATATGCATGCTCATACTCCAATGGTGCGTCGACGACCGTCTACTATATTGATGATGGTCGCTGAGCGACGCGGCCGACTTCGCCATGCAGCTGCTAAACGTGGCGGCGCTTCTCACCTCGCGGTGGCTACCGAACAAGGGACTGTGCACATCCTCGACACGTCGAAACGGAGAGACTGGGATGTCGGTAAGTCGCCTTCGGAAACAGGCACTACCTCTAGTATTACTCATCTGGCTGGTCAGAACCGCAGAGGGTGACCATACAACCCCACCAGAATGGCGTCTTCGACGTCAAATGGTCCTCTTCCGACGAGCTCCTCGCAACTGCGTCCGGTGACCAAAGCATTCGGATTACTTCCATTGCCTCCTCAGTCCGCTCTGCAGCACAGACTTTCCACGTCTTGCGCGGTCACGAGGGTACCGTGAAATCCATCGCTTGGGACCCAAACCACGACGGAGTGATTCTGTGCAGCGGTGGCAGAGACGGGAGCATCTGCCTCTGGGACTTGCGCGTCGGGGAGCGTCGGGGCGATGGTGGGGAAACAGGCGAACTTGCGCCTGTTCTTAGCATTGTAAAAGCCCATGAAAGTGACCTGAAGAGCCTGAGACCGAAGGGAAGAGGGAAGAAGCTCACGACCGCCGCACCGCTCAAGAGCATCACCCATGTACTCTACGCTGAAAGCCATCCATATGGTGTGGTCAGCAGCTGCTCATCGGACGGGTACGTCGATGATGTTCCTCGGAGGCTGTTATGCTCGCTGATGTAGCTACAGTATCCTCAACCTATGGGACGTACGCCTTCCGTCTAATGGTACTCCGGAGAAGTCCGCAAAGGCCACGAAGGCGTCACGCCCTACCGCGCTCTCCACGTCCTCATGCGACCCCACAACATACGGCGGCACACGGCGGGCTCGTGGCATCACAACCCTTGCGGCAGGCAGTGGGCCAACCGCAGGCCTTCTCTACGCGCTCGGCCAGGACTCGCGCGTCCACACCTACACCACCCCGTCGTTGGACCCCCTGTCCGGCATACTCCCAACAGAGCTCGGCATGCACGATCCGCACGCGCACACGCACCCCAGCATGCAATCAAACTCGTTCTATGTGCGACTCGCTGGCTCGCCATGTGGACGCTGGCTCGCTGCGGGGAACGCGGTCGACGGCCGCGCGTACCTGTTCGACGTCGCGAATGCAGCCTCCGCAGCGCGCGCAAAGGATGTAGGCATATTCGGATGGGAGAGCGCGGTGGAGTTGAGAGGGCAGACGGGCGAGGTGGGCGCAATGGATTGGGCCGAGGGGATGCTGGCTACTTGCGCGGATGACGGGACGGTACGAGTGTGGAGGCCAGACGTGGAGGTGGCACGACTTTGTGTGGACGACCCCGAGGAGATGAAGTGGGGATGGTCTTGGGCGTCGAACGCTTGATGGACTGGAGGATTTCTAGGCCTGTGGTTTGAACATGTGTATAGTATAGTTGTGCATTGCATTGGACGCATTGGAAGAATTGACTTGGGACGGTATGTCTGAATGTTCCATGACCAGAAATGTGTGAATGCGAGCAATAATTATGGTGTACAGCGGGTATGTGAGTACTAAAGTGTCGTGTCCAAGCACAGTCAGGCAAAGCCAAGGTGAAGAGCAAGCGGAAGTGACCTAGTCGAGGTGATAGCCCGAGGTTTACTTCTTCTGTATTGCGTTCACGAGCCTGAGAAGTTGAGGACGTTCAAGCAGCAGTCTCGTGAGGTAAGGGAGGAACGTACCAGTCTAGCCCTTCCTCGAGTCCCTCGCCCTTGGTCGCGCAACTGCCACGGACGCTCCACTGCCTCTCCTTCTCTCCTCCAGCAAGCCCGAGCTTCTCGCTGATTGCTTCTGGGGGCAGCGCACCTTCTACGTCTTGCTTGTTGCAGAAGACAAGAAGGGGGACCCCGGCAAGCTCGTCTTCAGACAGCATGGTCAGGAGCTCAGAACGCGACGTGTCTAGCCGGTCGGTGTCGGAGGCGTCGATGACGTAGATAATGGCGGAGGTATTGGGGAAGTAACAACGCCAGTACGGCCTAGTAAGATTCAGGACGGCGTTAGCACGAGCAGACAAAGCAGCGGATGGTTCGAGGTTCACGCACCGGATACTTGATTGGCCGCCAAGATCCCATACTTGGAACTTGATATTCTTGTACTGTATGGCACAGTCAGCTCTGCGCAAACCGTGCAGCTAACGCTTGCGACCGACCTGCACAGTTTCTACATTGAAGCCGATTGCTAGCGGACACGCTTTGTCAGCGCACTTCGCTCGGAGGGATGAGCACACGATGCTTACTCGGGATTGTTGGCACGACTTCACCAATCTCACCGCGCACACAACGCTTCAGCACACGGACACCATGATGCGCAATGTGCAGCATACCTGTAGACGGTACAGAATAGTGGTCTACCGGATATGAAGGAGTCAGGGAAACAAGCGCAATGCGTCAATGACATGCAACCACGTACCTTGCCGGCCGCATCGAGCCCAAGCATGAGTATCCGGACATCCTGGTCCTTGCTCCAGCGCACCAGCGACGAGAGAGAGGTGAAGAGAGACGAGAAAGAGAGACCCATGGCGTGCGGGGACCGAGACGAGCGGGAGAAAGAGACAGGGAGAGACCAACGCGAGCCCCGTCAGCCTCAGCCTGTGACCAGATCCGAAAGTGTGAGATTCACGTTCCTGGCTCGCGCACGTGGCAGCTCTGTATGTAGGCTTTTTCGCGTCCATCGCGTCGGTGGCTGTCATCCTCGCGCGTACCTCGCTCCGCCCTGCCCGCTGCTATGTCTGCCGATTCCGCTGAAAAGACCTCGCGCAAGCACAAGAAGGCCAAGGATGTAGCCTCGCCGGAGCGCGATGCCGATAAGCCACGGAAGTCCAAGAAGGCGAAGGCGGCTGGCGAAGCACCCGCACCGGTCGACGCGACGCACGAGACTGAACAGGATGTATCTCTGTCGAAGGAGAAGAAGCATAAGAAGCGCAAGCATGCGGAGGGCGCGGAGGATGTAATAGAGACCTCGGAGGAGGGTACGGTGGAGGAGCCCAAGAAGAAGAAGCGGAGGGATAAGGGCAAGGCAGTGGACGAAGGAGGAGAACAGGAGGAGATGGTTGCAGATGGTATGGAGGAGGAGGAGAAGAAGAGTAATAAGAAGGCGAGAACTACAGACGTCGAGGGAGAGGAAGAAGATGCAGTGGTAGAGGGGAAGAAGTCACGTCGCAAGAAGAGTCAAACAGAAGAGCCCGCATCGTCTGAGGTGTCGCCGTTGAAAGCGAAGAAAGAGAAGAAGAAGAAGCGGAAGACTAACGACGCAGATGATGAACATGCAGCGAAACCTGACAACGCAGACTCCGATAAAAAGTCCAAGAAGAAACGCAAGAGGCACTCTACCTCCGGGTTCCCCGATCCTAGCGAGGACGAGTCGTTGAGCGAGCAGGCGCAGAAAGGTACGTATTCGACCTGTCCTTGACCACGGCCTGGTGCTGATCTCCCTCCTTCAGCCTTGCACTACGCATTCACGCAGTTTGAAGACCCCAGCAGCTGGAAGTTCAACAAGGCGCGGCAAAATTGGCTCATCCGGAAGGTCTGGTCAGAGGAAGCGGTGCGCACATCACCATCCCTACCCCCGCCGATACTAGTGTGGCTCACATTCGGTCGCAGATACCGGAGATATACGTGCCGCTCGTCACGAAGTATCTCCAAGGCGTGCAAGGAGGGGGCCGGGAGGTGAGCTATGTTCTCTCAGCGGCCGTGGTCTCGAGGATTGGAGCATGACCGAATTTCCTACAGTCTCTCATCAAGTCGTGTCGAGAGGCCATGGAGCCTCCCAAACCTCCTGCTGAGCCAGCGATCGCGGTCCCCGACACACAAGCAGAAGCAACCCCAGATGATCAGACTGATACTCCGGCCAAGCGAACCGTCAAGTTTGCTGACGAGCCGGAGGAAGGCAGCAAGACGGAGCCAACGAACGAGACGAAGAGACAAAGAGCCGTGGCACTACTCGCCGTATTGACAACCAGTACTTGAGATTGTTCTGCCTTTACATAGGTTCCGGGCCTCCCGTCAGATCTCGCCTTCCGACATGTGCCTTACTTTCAGGCATGTGTACCACTCCTCTGTGCGATACTGCTTGTCGGTACCGAATTTATGCATCTCGCAAAGTCACGCCAAGGTTATACACCATCTTCTCATCGACTGCATTCTCTCTGCACGATCCAACAATACATGCGACATGCGACAGCTACCAACAACGTTCGTGAACAGCAAAGGAACGACAACGAACTGAACTAGTATGCCATAAACAGTGATGACCGAAAGCACGGGAAGGGGCAGGGGGGTTACACACTCCGCTCAAGCAGCAGACGCAGCAGCGACAGCCGCGGGAATCGACGCCGTCAACGGCGCAGCTGCGAGCGAGAGGTCCGTTTTCAAGGCATCGACCGCAGCGACCGGCTCAACATACGGGCCGAGGAGGTCCTCGAACTTCTCGCGCGTGATACGAACCGCACGCGCGTCGACGACGCCCTTCTGACCAGTGTGCAGCACGGGAGGAGCGGTGCCGTCCAGGAGACCGAGCTGCTTGTCCGACCAGATGGGCTCGACCGGCTTAGCGTCAGCGACGCCGACGCCAGCGTGGCCGCCGAGCTTCGCCCAGTCCGAGGTGCGCTTGATACCGAGCTCCGTGAAGACACCGTCGACAGCCTTCGCGAGGCGCGCGATCTGCTCGACGTTGTGGCCGGGGGTGACGGTGAACCGGAGACGCTCCTCGCCGCGAGCGACGGTCGGGTAGTTGATGGCCTGGACGTAGACGTTGTGCTTCTCGAGCAGCGTATCCGACGCAAGCCTCGCGAGCGCAGCGTCGCCGATGAGCACGGGGCAGATGTGGGACGGGCCGGGGATGACGGGGATGTCAAGAGACTCGAACTGCGACTTCAGGTTGCGCACGTTGAGCTGCTTGAGCTGGCGGTCACCGTTGTACTCCTTCTGGTACGAGATGGAGGCACGAGCGCCAGCCATGTTGACCGGAGGGAGGGACGTCGTGAAGATGAAACCGGATGCGTACGACCGAATCATGTCAACGAAGTCGGGAGAGCCTGCGATGTAACCGCCGACAGCGCCGTAGGCCTTGCCAAGAGTGCCTGGAAGGGCGAATGTGAGCCACGTCTCGCGAGCTAGAGCGGTCTAGAATACTCACCAGTGATGATATCAACGCGGTCCATAACCGTTCCCTTGATGGGGTCGGGACTCTGACCCGCACGCTGGTGCAGCTCGTAATCGAGATGCTCGGCGACACCCGCGCCACGGGGTCCATAGAGACCAACGGCGTGGACCTCGTCGAGGAAGGTCAACGCGCCGTAGCGCTCCGCAAGGTCGCATATCTCCGCAATGGGCCCAACGCTACCGCACATCGAATAGACACTCTCGAATGCAATGATCTTCGGCGTCTCCTTCGGGTACTGCGCAAGCTTCATCTCGAGGTCCTCCAAGTCGTTATGCTTGAAGATGACTCGCTTGGCACCGGAGTGACGCATACCCTGAATCATGGATGCATGGTTCATGGAGTCGGAGAAGTAGATGCACCCGGGGAGCTTCTGGCCTAACGTCGCGAGCGTCGCGTCGTTGGCGACGTAGCACGACGAAAAGACGAGTGCGGCAGGCTTGCGGTGGAGCGCCGCGACCTCAGCCTCCAGGGCGAGATGCATGCCGGTGTTCCCGGCGATGTTCCGGGTACCACCCGCACCGTGACCATAGGTGTTCAGGGTGCGACTGCGGATCGGCAGAAGTCGTTAGCATTCAATCAAAATAGACGTGCGAGAAGCCAAGTTTAGAGGAGGTACGCACTGCATAGTCTCCAAAACGACAGGGTTGTTACCCATACCGAGATAGTCGTTCGCGCACCAGACTTCAACCTCGTCCTTCGGGTCCCCTGTGTGAGCGATGGGGAACTTGCTGGCCATGCGGTTGATGTTGTTGAAGTAGCGGTACGAGGCGTCCTTGTGCTTCTTCTCGAGCTCGTCGGCGTAGAACTTCTCGTAGTCGAAGCCGCCCGGGATCGGGGCCTTGGGCTTCGCCTCGGAAGTGGACGGGGCGTTCGCGTCGGCGTGGAAGGGGCAGCCGGCGGAAGACGCAGCGGCCTTCGCAGCAGCGGCGGCGGCGACGGACGTCTTGGTGGCCTTGCCCTTCTTCGCGGAGGCGAGCTCCTCAGCCATGCGAGCAGCAGCGATGGCCTTGGAAGCATGGGGGCACTTGGAGGCGTCCGCAGCGGAGGGCTTGATGCCCTGGTGCTCGGGGATCTTGTTGAACTCTGCGGCACCCGCGAGGCTGGCGTAGCCGGCGACCATCTGGGAGGAGCGGACGGTGAGGGCATGGCCCATGACAGGGCACTGGGCGGCCTTCTCGGTGAGCTTAGAAAGGGACGGGTAGCGGGGGAGACGGAGGTGCATAGCGTGCGGATGGTGGAGGTCTTGGTGCGGCCCAAGTACGGGCACGCGGCCTTGAACTTGGAGATGTTGGAGAGCTTGTCCATGGCGAGGACTGGACGGAGGAGGAGAGTGAAGTCAGAACAGCGATGGAGACCGCTGCCTCTTATGGGAGGTCCAGACGCCCAATAATTGCCAGCGCACGATTGGCCCACGCGCGCCCTCTCACGCGAGCCCACCCGGGTGTACTCGGCCTCCGGTTTCCGGCCTCGGGATCCAGATGCGCATCCATGACATTACACGCTCACGCACTGTTCAGTACATGCAGGCAGCTCTCTACAACGTCCATCGCATGCCCAACCTCTCCCGCACCGATGTTCAGACTCGGCACAAGTCTCACCGCGTCCGACCCGGCAGTCAGGAGCAGCACCCCTCGCTCCCGCGCCAGCTCGACCACTCGCCCGGGGTGGCTCTTGTCCTTGAATCCGAGACCGAGGATCAGCCCGCGCCCCCGCACCTTCTCCTCCAGGATGTTCGGGAACCACTTCGTGAGCAGTCGCAGACGCTCCTGCAAGTACGCGCTCGTCTCCTGTACGTTCGCCACGAACGCCGCATCCGACAGCCGCGACAGGACATGGTAACCCAGTGCGCAGGCAAGGGGCGACCCTCCAAAGGTAGTCCCGTGTGTGCCTGTAACATCCCACCACCGTGGTTAAGCCCTCGTATTCCTGTGCGCATGCTGTGAAAGTACTCACCAGCCGTCATGACCTCCGCAACGCTGTCCCGCATCAGAACGGCTCCGATGGGATAGCCATTGGCCAGCGGCTTGGCTGCGGTCACGATGTCTGGGTGTGCTTCGACAGGAAGGGTCGAATGCGCCCAAAGGCTGCCAGTCCGGTACAGGCCACACTACCGCCACATTGCGTTTCAGTCAGCTATCGACGCCCAGACGTCCACCAGACGATGCAACTGTCCTCTTCGCTCGCGCTCCGACAGTATCGTCGCCCGCTGGTGGATAGAACCCGGGACTTTGACTCACCTGGATCTCATCATATATCAGCACTGCGCCGACCGCGTCGCACCGCTTCCTCAGAGCGCGCAACCATTCCACGTCCGCCGCGTGAATGCCACCCTCTCCCTGGATCGGCTCGACAATGACTGCGCAAGTCTTCTCTCCCACGAGCTTCTCCAGAGCCGGGGTGTCGTTTAGCTGGCCAACTCTGACCCCTGGGATCAGGGGCATGAACGGCTTCTGGTACTTCGGGTTCGAGGTCACACTCAGTGCACCCATGGATCGGCCGTGGAACCCGCGCTCGAAGCAGACGATTTCGTACTTGTCGCATGAAGGGTCGTCCCACGACTTGCCTGTGGCAGCAGCCCAGCGTTCCTTGCCAACCTTGCGTGCGATCTTCAGAGCACCCTCGTTCGCCTCAGTGCCGGAGTTGGAGAAGAAGACCTTTGCGCCTCCACTCCCGTTCGTCGGAGGATGCGAGCTGCCGGGCGCCCAACCCAGTCCGCCTTGGGACTGGGTCAGCGTGATGAGGAGCTCTGCGAGCTTTCCGGCATGCTCGTGGTGATAGACGTTACTCGAATGAAGAAGGGTCGATGCCGTGGTTCTCATGACCTATACATAGGCGAGAACGTTAGTATGCACGACACGATCAGCACCAATAGCGACGGATCAAATGGAGATAATAAGCCAAGCATGATTTGCTCAGGGAAAGTTCTTGCGTGTAAAGCATTGCGACACACGGTGGGCATATGAAAAGTATATGTAGCCCACGACGTCACATAGTGTCCTGCTCAACGTTCTCAGCATTGCGGCATTAAGGACCAATGGAGTTGTCCTATTTCTTAGGGTAGCAGCACCATTCAGTTCGGTCCTTGTACATGCTGCACACCGGGCTGCTCTCCGTGACCACAAGCAGCGATTGAGTTCACGCGCCGAATGGCGGTAGCTCTACAAGGTGACCGAAAACACCCAGGTGCCAGTAGCACAAAGTCTGCCGACAAGAATCCCCCGAGGTATCCCCAAATCCCAGGATGGCAAGCCACTCATGCAGAGGCGGGATGTAATGGCACTCACCTCCACGAGGCCCTCGTCGCCATGCCCCAGCGCGTTCACAGCGATGCCAGCACTGAAGTCCAAGTACTGCCTCCCCTGCACGTCCCAGACATACGCGCCCTTGCCTTTGTCCATGATGATCGACGGGCGCGCGTACACAGGGAGGATGTACGCGTCCGAGCGGGCAAGCAGCGCCTTGACTTTTGGTGAGATAGATGCCGGGTCCTCAGGGTGCGACACGGCCGTGTACCGAGTACACGGCTTTTCGGGAAGAGGAAGGCCGCTCTCAGTGCTCTAAGCATATCATACATAACGCGTGAGTGTGGATGCGGGACATGGGAAGAGAGTACTATAGCGTACCAAGCATCGCGCTCCTGCCCCCGGGCTGCGGCGAGCGAGGGTCCTTCCTGCGTGACGAGCGATGGCCCGCATGTCCTAGGATGTAGAGGTGGTAGAGTGTCGCGTCTGGGTAGGCTGTGACGTGGAGGAAGGACACAGAGAACGTCCCAAGGACGCGGTGGCGAGTCATGGCTGCACATCGAAAGTCGGAATTCATCGTCCGGCGTTAGGACACAACCCGGTCCGACGAGCGCCAGGTGACATGTCACACGCGTCACGGTGGGGATGGCGTTCGGCTCTTGCCGCGCTGACTTCGCGTCCTCTCCACTGCTGCAGCTACAAGGCACCTCGCACCCCGTCCACCATGTACAACGGCATTGGCCTGACGACTCCACGTGGAAGGTGAGTGCACACTGCTACACTTGCTTTGCTCTGGAAATTCCAACCCACTATTTACAGTGGCACCAATGGATACGTGGTCCGCAACTTGTCCGCGGTGCGCAGCCATCAAAGCGTGCAGGACCGTGCCAGCGCGTGGGACGTAGCACCTCCAAAGCACAGGGAGCCGGACGCAGAGATACTGGAGCACGAGCGGAAGCGGAAGGTGGAGGTAAAATGTCTGGAGTTGCAACTCAAACTGGAGGATGATGGGTATGTTCGACTACACGCATTCCGCATGCAGGCAATTGACACAAAGGTCTGATAGGCTGGACGAAGACAAGATCGAGGAGCAGGTCAACGAGCTTCGCCAGAAGCTCCTTGCGGAGGCGAACACGCTCGTGCAAAACGCCAAGGGCCTCAAGCCCTCTGACACACACGCGATTGCCGCGGCTAAGAAGGACGAGCTCAACAAGATGGCCAGAGCCCTAGGCACCCGTCAGGACTACCACGAAGGAGACGCTTTCGACCGGGAGAAGCAGGAGGAACAGCGTATGCGTAGGATGGCAGAGAGAGAAGAACGGGAACGCCAGAGGGAGGAAGAGCGGGCGAAGATGCAGGCTCAGAAGGAGAAGTGGGAGGCCGATCGCAAAGAGCGGGAGCGTCTCCGCAGGCGAGAGGAAGACAGGCGCAGGAAGGAGCGGGAGGAGGAGATGAAGCGAAGGGAGAGGATGCCTCCTCCACCAGTGCCCCCTCGTGGCGGGAGGGACTATCGCGATCGCCGCAGCAGGAGCAGGAGTAGGAGCAGGAGTCCCATTCGTCGCGCTGTATCCCCCGACGATGATCGCGACTACCGTCGCAGGCGTTCCCCTTCCCCTCCTCGACGCCGCGCTGCTTCTCGTTCACCGTCATCTCCCCCTGCCCGGACCAGGCGGCGCTTCTCCTCTCGGTCCCCATCCCGTTCCAGGTCTCCGCCCCCCGCTACCGCCGCTCTGGCTCTGTCGAACCACCTTCGAGGGGAGATCGCGGTCTGACGGCGTCTCCACCCCCACACCCTCCCAGGTCGCCTCCGACCTACAGGAGGGATCGCCGCCGCTCGCCATCTCGTTCCCTGTCGCGATCGAGGTCACCAGTAAGGCGCAGCAGGTCCCCCGTAGGGCGCAACAGGTCACCGGACGACAGGGGCAGGAAGGACACTCGGTCTCCGTCCCCACCACCTGCTGGAGACCGTGGTCCCCGTCGTCGTGGTCGCTCCGCCTCGAGCGACTCTTCTATGTCTGTCAGCTCTGCGTCAAGCCGGAGCGACTGAGCCCCCTCTATTGCTTGCTACTCTCCCGTATGGACAAAATGGTACCGCTTCTGGCTGTCGCGTGTACGATAGGTCGAGGATATGTCTCCTGTATCCGGACGCGATCCGTATTATATTACATACAACATAGGTCTACCATCTTGTCGTCCACTTCTTGAGCATCTACAATCTAGGTTGGGCAACATCGTCCTGGAAGAATGGGTCCGATTGGTATCTCTCGTAACCGGGTCGCGCCAATGACTTCAGAGCAACACGCTTGTCAGTCTCAATATCCTCTATGAGAGCCTCTGTTTGCGCGATCAGTGACAAACAACGTTTCCCTCGATATCGCAGACGCACCTCGGGAGACGTAATCGAGTTCGGGGCGGATGTAACCAAGGATCATAACCTTCATGTGGTGGCCATAGAAATCGTTGGTGAAATCGTGCATAATATGGATCTCCTACCGAACTAATGAGTATGGCAGCGAATAGGCGAGTGTCGGAGACATACCGCAGACAACCTCTCGTTCTTGTAGAACGGATTCCAGCCGAGGCTCATCACCATCGGGAGCACCTTCCCCTCTTCTTCACTTAGCACGAGCTGTCCGTCCTTTTCCCTTGACACCTGTGCGTAGCCATAGTATACGCCAGGCTCTGTGACAGAGCTCATCGGGGTGATGCTCTCGTCCGGCAGGTTAGCTACGCAAAACCCAATGAGCCTGTATCGTTCCAAAGCAGCTTCGGGAAGACGTACCGGTCGGGCAGCCCAGGTCCTTCCCTCCGCGACCGAACCCTCTCTGTACTGCGCCCGACAAGAGGATCGGGAACGGTTTCTGCGGCTCCTCTGGCCCGACGACGTCCGGGCGGCGCGCGCGGTAGGATTCGGTGCCCACGAGCGCGGCCGGTCGCTCTTCGAGTCCCATGTTGGTCATAAGTTGGGAAGGCAAGGCGGCAGCAAGCTGGCTATAAGTACAGTCCGCAGGTACCGTGATTATAAATAAGGACGAGATGGCGGGACAGGCGTGAGTGACTCTTATACATACAAGTGTGCAAGGTGCCGAGATTACCGGAAGGATCGCGAGACGAGCGGCTGTACCTGCCATCTCCTTGTCCGCCGCCGTCATGGCCCACCACTATCCTCAGCACACACAGACGCAGGGCTACCAGCCGTATTCTGCGGCAAACTATGGCTACTCTGCGGCATACTATCCAGCGTATTCATCGCGTCCAGGAGCTCAAGGCTACGCGTACGATCCTGCCGGTAACCACCCTCAAGGCGGACCTCCAACCGCACCTGAAATCCCCGGAGTATCTGCTCAGCTCGCCTCGCATGCAATGCAACGCTTGATATCTGCGGAGATGCGGAGCGTCGGTTTCGAGTCGGCCGAGACTGGCGCGGTCAGGCGGTTGGAGTTGGAAGTTGCTGCTTGTACGTCCCAGCCACCGCGTCGAGGTTGGGGTCATAGTATGACGCTTGTCCAGTCGTAGAACAGCTGTATGAACGCGCGCATGAGTACGCGGCCCTCGCGAATCGTGCCAAGCCAGTGGTTACGGATATGTTGGCCGCGTCGGACGACTATAACCTCGAGACGAGCGAGATGTACCGTCTCAGCAAGAAGTCGCGCAAACGTAAACGAGGTATGTGCCCCTCTTGGATGCCTGTCAGCCAATTTCTCATGACCGTCCTGCATTGCCAGACCACGGTTCGATTCAATTACTCCCGCCGCCGTCCCGGTCACCCTCTCCCGAGCTGCTGAGCTCAGACGACGAGGGAGTACCACCAACAATTCCCGTGACACTGCGACCGCTTCCGCACTATGTACCACCACTACCTCCGAAGCATACATACCTCAGGACACCGGTACGTTTCAAATCTTATCTCAAGATGTCTCTCACCCTCATCCTCTGCGCCCAGATATCCCCGCAAAAGAAGGCGGCGCTGCCGTCTCTGGAGAAGAAACTGGAGAACGCCGCGCTTGTGCAAGAATCGTTGAAGAACCTGCTCACCGCCACTGAAGACAACACCGCCGAAGACGCAGAGATTTTGGGAGCGGCCGTGAACTGGGAGGCCACTACGCATCCGAGGAAACGCTGGAAGCTCTCATAGCTGGCTGTTGCTCGGAATTGTTTGTACATTCGATACCTCCCCGAGACGCTATGACAATGCTATCTTGTTGCTCTCATGATCAAACTATGCTAGTGAGGGCGTGCTATGGGTCAACTTCCATCTCTTGCGCAGATGTAGATGCTTGTGACTTGTGCGCGGCTCGACGCGGCTGTCTCCTGGTCGGAGCAGGGGCGCCCGTCCTCGAAGCAGAGGGACCTTGCGGAAGATCCGAGGCTGCCTGTCTATTGGGAGAGTCGGACGGTCCTTCCGCGGAGTCTTGGGCTTGCGTAGCTTTACGTCCGGGAGGTCGACCCCGACCCCGACCCCGCCCGCGGCCTCTTCCCCGACCTCTTCCTCTTCCTCTCGTCGTAGGGAGGTTCACAGACATGCCTTCATCGACGGGCTCAGGCTCCTCTTCCTCATTGCCTCTCCTTACTGACTCAGGGTGGGGAACTTCGACTTCGGCTGCGCTCTCGCGCTGGGACGTCACAGGATCGGACTCCTGCACTTGTCCCCCATCGGCGCCGGGAACCTGCACACCGGGAGTGGAACTCTCGCGTCGTGGGCGTTTGCTCGGATGCAGACCTTCGGCTTCGTTGGAAGCAGTCCGTTTGGACCCAGTTGGCACAGAGTCCTGCTCCGCAGACTGAGAAGGTATCATTTCTGCCTCTGCGGTCGGAGTGTGGGTCGCAGTCGCAGCTTCATCCGTTGGCGGAGTTGAGCCGAAAGCAGTTTCGGTAACGACAGTTTGCTGACGGCGCGGCTTTGGTTTGGGCTTTGGTCTTGAGGCCGCGGTCACTGACGTTGGCGGGGATGTCGGGGTGGGTGCCGGTGCTGGCGAGAGTGCTGGTATGGGTGCTGGCGTGGGTGGTGCTGGTGCTGGTGTGTGCGTCGGGGCAGGAGTCGCAACCGGGGTACTAGTGGATGCGCGGGGTCGATATGATTCGGGGTGAAGGATGAGAATTTCTCCTATGGTCGGAGGAGGCACAGCGCGTCGAGATGGCAGACGTTTCGAGGTAGAGGGAGCCTGCGAGGATTCGCGACTGTCGGGGTGAACCTCGGGATCCGGCGAAGCCGTCGCCCCTTGGGCTTTGCGCTTCATGAGAAGATTATACCGTGCACGACACTGGGAGGTCCAAGTCAGAACCAACCACAAGCCAGAAGGTGAGAGATGTTACCATGTTGTCCGTTCGGCCGATGTTCAGAACCTTGCTGACTTCCTTCCACTTGCCTTCACCGACCTGCCTCACGGCCTGCAGAAGCGCTGCATCTTGCTCTTGCGTCCATCTGCCTCGGGCCAGGGTCGGATTAAGATACTCCTGGTAGCGGTCGCGACATTGTTCACTGTTGCGCCCAGCCACGTACTGACAAACGTCGATCCACGTCTTTCCGAATGTATCGACCGCGCGACGCAACTGCTCGTCTTCTTCGGCAGTCCAGGGACCTCGGCTGAGCTCAGGGTCGAGGGAACGCGTGTAGCGGTTCTGGCACTGCGCTGCGGTAGCGTCCTCGGATACCATTCTCGCTACTATAGGAGAGGATAGATGAACAGCAGAGCGAGCCTGTGAGTGGGTCAACATACCGAGCCCCCAGCTTCCTGTGCCGTAAATCTTCACAGCTTTAAGGAGACGTTCGTCTGCCTCCGCCGTCCAAGTGTGAGCCTTTCTGACGATAGCGTTTCGAAAGCAATCGACCGGTGTACGTCCGGTCTGTCGGTGAGTGGTGAGTTGAGAATCCGTGAGTCGGAGCAACTTGAGCAGGGAGCACGCACACCAAGCCTCTTCGCGATCTCCACCCAGTCGACTTCGCCTTCATTAGCTGTAGCGACCAAT
This sequence comes from Lentinus brumalis, assembly GCA_001792895.1. Lineage (NCBI taxonomy): Eukaryota > Fungi > Basidiomycota > Agaricomycetes > Polyporales > Polyporaceae > Lentinus > Lentinus brumalis. The sequence continues at coordinate 2,658,482 of MARA01000002.1, read as the reverse complement.
TGCTTGACCTTTGCGATCTCTGGCTGTGTCCACTGCGAGTTATTGAATTGCGGATGGCGCTCGCCCAGCCAGCGTATCTCACATTCTTTAGCTGTTCGCTGCACCGTGGTGCTAGCCAGAGTAACCTGGAGACCCTGTCAGACGCATGCCAAGGGAAAGATGGGGTACTCGCCTTCTGGGCCACACGCTCCCAATCGATCCCTTCCTTGTTCAGAGTAAAGTCGGGTACCGGCTGGCCAACCCCCGGCATGAAAGGAGGAAGGCCGCTTTCGTAGAAGTTTGGTCAGACATCACATGGACGGGCCTGCTGGGACTGCCTACCGAGCTTGTGCATCCAGCGCGTGCAAACGAAAGTTCTCAGAGCGTACCGCATCGGTCAAGGCGTCGAGTTCCTGGGCCTTCACTGCATGAAATGAGGTTAGAATCGGGTTACATGTACTGGATAGAGGGTACACACTCGGATGTGACTCGACCAACTCCTGGTATGTCTGCCGTCTCATAGCGTCGTCGTAGAATGGAGAATCCTTTCGCAATCATTGGCACGAAACCAAAAGAGTCATGAGCGAAGCGCACCTCGTTTAGTACTTGGCCCAGCGAGAACGGTCCCCGCGGTCTAACTGCACCAGGGATTGTTATGCCACCGCCGTTCGGAGTCTGCTCCTCATCCTCCTCATCCTCTGAGACTTCAGCAGCGGTCTGAAGGCAGAAACAGTGAGATCTCGTCTCATACGGAAATGACGACGCTCACTCACCAACAGCTTGTCCAAATGGTTTAGTTCTGTCTCCAAGCGATCTGTATAGACCTTCAGCGCGTACTGGTGCTCCTTGTTTGCTTGAACCGCAGCAGGCACGAGGGCCTTTGGATCCCCAAGCAGCGCAACATCCATTGCCTTCACCAGCTATCCAGAAGTTCTTCGCGAAATGAGCACGGCATGAGCAGGTGGTCGTATGTAGATAAGTAGGCGCTTCAGGGTTCCGTACTTCGCGGGCTGCAGCGCTACCTGTGCGACCAACCATCATGTCGCGCCTATATAGCCCGACCTCGAGGCTCTATGCACTCACGTTCTTCAGCCCTCGATCATCCCGTTCACACCACCAATTCTAGGACACTACGCTTGAATGGCACGGACAAAGAAGCTGGACGTCGAGCGCATTCTCGCCCAGGAGCCGGAACGCACGGCGCGGTGGCAAACACTCGTCAAGACGGATGCTCGAAGAACGGTCCGCGCCCTTACTATCGTCGGGTTCGATAACGAGACAATCGACGGCGACACCATGTGGGACATGCCTCACATAATTATGCATCTCAAGAATGAGGCTCAAAACCCCAAGAGTGAGGTTTGGACGAGGCTTGTGAACGCTGGTGTCTACGATGCCCTGTACGTGTATGTCACCATATATGCAAGATGTTCGCTCACTCATTTGCGGTGCTTCGCGAACAATCGTGAAGATGTTTCTGCGTTCTCAACGCCCACGGCACTGCACTCGTCAAAGACGGCAATTCTGTTTCACAAGCAGAGGCAGAGAAGGAGGCTAAGCAGGTACGCAACCTCGGTCTTCTACGACGCCCCCTTCGTTGACGAACGGAGTGATAGCATATGTATTCTCCATGGTTTATGCCCTTCCAAGTGATCTGTGCCGCGGTACTCTTCTGTGGTAATACGGTCACGCCGACCGAACATCGGATGATTGAAGACCTGCGGAAACATTGGTCGCCCATGATGCAACGGGTGAGTTACGACCATGTGGCCATTACTTCGCGAGGTTCTAATGTGCTATCCGGTAGATATGGACGCAACCCATGTATTGCTTGGAAGCCGATCAGAGGGGTGTAGTCGAGCGGGCGATGCTTGCCCAAGTGCCGATACGGTTGACGGTGCTGGACCCGTCATTCTTAGGGTGTGTAGATCAGGATGTCACATCATCAATAGTCTTGATATATATGCTCATCTTCCATAGGGAGTACCTGAGACCGTCAGATCTCACCTTCGCGGTGTGTTTCCGTAATTGGATATACGCGACGGCGCGGCAGGACGTCCAGCTCAATTCTGGCTTCCTCGTTGCCTTGCTAAGTGAGCCTCACACACCTCCACATTGGTCACGATACCTCGAATCGCATCCGCTCCCACCAATGCGCGCACTTCTTCCCCGCATCATACTAGGTGCAAGCAAGGAGGCTGGATCAACCCCTAAGAGGCGCACCCCGCAACAAGCCGCGGATGCCATTGTCTCCTGACATCTACAGGTCTCCGATATGACTCTTAACGAGCAATCTCTCGAGTTGCACTTCTTGCGCTCTCTCCTCGTTCCCTCGAAGAAAGAGTACCTTGCGCTACCTCGGGCAATGTTCAAGTCTGCCGATATCTGGGCAGAAGCTGTGAAGGTCTTGCGTCGTGCTGCCGAGAAAGACACAGATGAGGCCCAAGAAGCGTATCTGGACGCACTCGAAGTCTTCTCCGGTTTGACGGGATCTATCGCCAAGGAAGGTCCAGAGTTCGCTGACGCATTGGCGACTGGGTGGGCCGCATGCGGGCTTTTCGAGGCTCTGGACACATCAGTGGATTACCTGGTGAAGATAATCGGCGGTCCAAGTATGTTATAGCTGCCTGTTTTTGCGTCACTTTCTCCAACTGACCTGTTTTGCGCAGTGACGTTCACATTTATACTGATGATACTTGTCGACGACGTGATTCCCAGAACTAGTCAGCAGAGTCAAGGCCTTCTTCGCGCTCAATTCCCTCGTCCACATCTTGCCTCGGGCCTTGCAGTCTCTCACATAGAGATTCGCGAGGATCCAATGGCTCAGCAGACCAACTTCATGTCACGTATCGAGGCCACGGGCGACTTGGATCCTGGTAACCCGATATGGCGGCAGGCTGCCTTGGAGATGCTTGGGAAGCTGACAGAGGCCATTGGGGCGGATGGAGCTGGCACTACGCCATGCTCCCGGTCGGACTGCGGCGACCGTATGGAGGTCTGGAGGAAGGTGAGTTGTAAGAAGTGTGAGGCGCAGTTTTGCTCGCAATGGTGTCTGGATAGGTGCGTACCTCCTTTTCAATCACCACATTTGATAGCTGATATACACACTGGTGCGAGCATAGCGACAAGGCACATGGGCGGGCCTGTTCTGGCGCAGTCAAAAATGATCTTAACGTAGAGCCAGACCCTGGTGTTCAGGCAACCAACAGGGAGATCAGGAATCGGCAATTTGTGGCCTACTGTATCCTCAGCGTTGTGCTCGTGCTTGTGCTCTGGGTGTCGTATATCGTGCTTCACGGTATCTGGAGTCTGGTTGGCGGCCTGGTCTGGCGAACCGCCAGCTTGATTCTGACTCCTGAGTAGCCGTGAACTGGCAAATGTGTCATAAGTATATGTACCATGTAGTACGACTCGCTCAATAGATTTGGAACAAGATGTCTGGGAACCTGACTTTCGAGGTCCTGCAGCTGTCCAATCTAAAAGGTTTGCACATGTACAGGGACGAGGTTTTACCTCGCTTACCGACAATATCTCCTGCTCACGATGATGCCGCTAGATACCCTCATATAAGTACAGTACCTTCGTGCACCGCAAGGAGAGAAGCACGGTGCTTATGCACGCCCGACAGCGCAGCAGGGATGATTTCGGAGGGCAAGCGTTCAGCGAGTAAGTACTAGTAACTACTTATACCTCCCGTCGCAGAGATTCAACCCGAAGTACTGGGGTGGGAAGGAGCCTTATCAAGGTTCTTCTCAATCATGATTCGCTGCGAATTAACCATTCAGATCATCCCGACGAGCCAGACAAGGTCTCCTGGGACGTACTTTCCAAATGCCGAACAATAGAGAAGTCCATGCCGAGTCCCAAGTCCCCTGGTGTTCACCTCTGGGTCTACCTCCACCTACATACCTCGGGCTCTCAAGATAAGGGGCTTCACCGGCGAGTCAGTTGAGGGCGACACCTTGTGGGATGGCCCCCATATTATCGGACATCTGAAGACCGAGTCCGTGCAGCCACAGAGTGCAGTGTGGCAGAGGTGACGGTTTGTCGAGGCGGGGATCTTCGATGCAATGTCAGTGTGTGCCACTCAGAACTATATCTCCCACTGATAGGTTTTCCGTCGTCGCGATGTCCACTGGATGCACAGATGTTTCTGTGTCCGCCATTTGACAAATACTGCCGTGGTTGCGGAAGGGGGAAGTCAGCCTTCCCAGGAAGAGATGGACACCCAAGTGAAAGAGGTACGCCACTCAATCGCTACCGCCCAAGTTTCCTGCTCGCCGGCTGGTGCAGACACGGAGGAGGCTAAGCAGACGTATTGCGATGTGTTGAAGCTCTTCACCATTGGATTGACCGAAAGGAAGCCGGAGTATCTTGACACTTTGGTCGCTTGCTGGGTATCGGGGGACTGTTCGATGCGCTTGAGGAGTCCATCGACCTCTTGCTGACCATTTGGGATGCTGGTTGTGAGTCATGTCTGCATTCTGTACCCGCAACCTACATGACCTCAACAGTCTCACAGTCAAGTTGACCATGGTCCTCCAGGTAATGAGCAGCGCTATTCCGAAGCTGACTCGAGGAATGCAAACTCTCCTGCGCTTGCAGTTCCCGCGCCGTCCGCTGCTGGTCTCCAAAGTCGCCCCGGAGCAGATGAGCAGTCGTTTCCGGCAGGCGAGCTTCATGGCTCGAGTGGATGGCACCGGAAATCTCGATACCGGCAATCCAGTGTGGCGCGAGGCTGCACACAAGATACTTGTGGACATCTCCAGCAATGCTCTGCGACTCGATAGTTCGGTGTGCGTCCGGAGGGATTGCGAGAAGCGAGTGGATGCAGGGACTTCAAGGTGTGCTGTGAGAAGTGCACGCGGGTACAATATTGCTCTCAGAGCTGTCTCGAGCGGTGAGTGTCATGTACACACAAGACATTGGTGAGCGACTGAACATGCGCACTTTCACTTGGGTGAGCAGGGATCTCGTGCATAAGAAGTATTGCGCCGACGCAAGAGCAGACAATCATGATCGTGCCAAGATCATAGAAGATTCAATGCGTGGGCGAAATCGTGCTGCCAAAGGGTCGAAAATGTACCGACGACTGCTGACGATCGGCTTCCCGCTCGTTGTTGTGTCGGTGCTCTTCTGGACGACTGTCGTTGTTTTGCGTGACCTCTGGAGGTTGGCAGGTGAGATGGGTTGAAGTTCGTAGCAGGTCATGATGGGTACGTGTAGGACCACAGATCGACTGCACAGTACATAGTTTCGCCCAGCGGAAGTTGAGGCTATGAAGCGGTGTACAGGTCGCGACCTCGTCGCCTGTCGCGACGCGCGACCTCCAATGTCTCATGTGATCGCGTAAGTCACGCGCAGGAAACACAATTCTGTCGACTTCGCAGAATCGCAGGTTTGCTCGTCTCCTCTCGTCCCTCCTTCGTTCTGTATCCTCGCCGTCTACCTCTGTCTTCAACCTACCCAAGAACTCTCCAACATGTTTCGTGCTCCAATTCGACGCATGGCGACTGCTGCACGCCAGTCGCTCAAGATCGGCCTCATCCCCGCCGACGGTATTGGCAAGGAAGTCATCCCGGCCGCGAAGAAGGTCCTCGAAGCGATAGGCTCGGACATCCCAAAGCCTGAGTTTGTTCCTCTGTTGGCAGGGTGGGAAGTTTTCCAGCGGACTGGAAGTGCGTTGCCGGAGGAGACGGTTGAGTGAGTGTGGTATGCGCGGTCTGTTGTCCGTCTCTTTTGACGAGCGTACGCTGGCATAAGGGCTTTGAAGGAGTGCGATGGCGCGTTGTTCGGTGCCGTCAGGTATGTATGTATTTCTGTGGGGGTCTGCAGCTGGTAGCTCAATCAATCATATCGTGCATCCCAGCTCGCCAACGCGGAGAGTGACTGGCTACTCGTCACCTATCGTTGCATTGCGCAAGGAGCTCGACTTGTACGCCAACGTTCGCCCGGTTGTATCTGTCAGTATACGGTACTTCCAAAGCTTACCTTCGGCTGAAGCATACTTTAGGTGGCCGCAAACCCCGGAGACAAGCCAGCCATCGACCTCGTAGTCGTGCGGGAGAACACGGAATGTCTGGTGCGTACAGAGCAGTCTCTCTACTATGATTCTCATATGGACGCGCGCGTGCTCTCTAGTACGTGAAGCAGGAACAGATAGTTTCAACCGAAAATGGGCGTGAAGCCCGTGCGACTCGCCTCATAACAGAGCGCGCATCTCGTAGAATCGGCAAGATGGCCTTCGAGCTTGCACTTGGGCGACCCCGCAAGGTAAAGCTACAAGTACACTTCCTGCTGTCGGGCACGTATTGAAAGACAACAGCAAGTCACGATCATCCACAAGTCGAACGTTCTGTCGTTGACAGATGGCTTGTTTCGGGAGACTGTTCGCGCCGTCCCTCGCCTGGCCGAGGTGGATGGTCGCTACGACAGTGTGAAGATTGAGGAACAGATCGTCGACAGTGCGGTTTACCGGTGCGAAAATTCACTACGTGAGCAGCATCGGACACGCTAACATGATCGACCTTGCCTAGTCTCTTCCGCGAGCCGCAGTGAGTGTCGATGGTTTCCACGCAAAAGCCTTTGATTGACATTGCCACCAGAATCTACGATGTCATGGTTGCGCCCAACTTATATGGCGACATCCTCTCGTACGTACTAGGTCGATCGGTTCGCATACGCTTCTGCTGACTTGTGCACAATTCACAGCGACGCCGCCGCGGCTCTTGTAGGGTCACTAGGACTCGTACCCTCGGTCAATGCAAGTGACAAGTTTGTCATGGGCGAACCGTGAGTCATTCTGCGCTTCGTTGGGAGACCTGCCCGCTCACAGGTCGTGCTCAGCGTCCATGGATCGGCGCCCGACATCGAGGGCAAGGGGATCGCAAACCCTCTTGCCGCTATCCGGTCTTCGGCGCTCATGCTTCGTTTCCTCGGCTATCCCGCACCCGCCGACAGGATTGACCGCGCGGTCGATCAGGTCATTCGAGAAGGCGAAGTTTTGACACCGGACCTGGGTGGCAAGAGCAGCACGCAGGACGTCCTTGATGCGGTGCTCAAGAAGCTATAGAGAATCGTTTCCTTAGCTCACGTCTAGGTGCGATGCCAGAGTATGTCCTCCTATAGGATACATCTTGCTATGCATGCAAACTTGACGTCTAGACCGTCTGCCTGAGGCCTGAACGTTGAACTCTCGCACTTGGAGCAATTGGAGACCGGTGCTGACTTGCCGTACGTCTGATCCGCTGGGCGCTGAGTAACACCAATGAGACAACGTCAAGATCCGGAAACGCATGGAGGCCTCCCCATAAGCGAGCTCTCTATCGCACGCAGATGTCTCTCTCGTCTTGAGCGGGCGGGCCTCAGACCTCCACTTCTCGGAGTTGACACACACATTTACCTAGGTCAGACAGTCACGGTGGTTACCAAAGCCTAAAAATGCGGGCGCCTCGATGGTCGCGAGTACGTCACACTGCTGGCAAAAGGTTTGTGCTCAAAATCAACAAGCTTTGTATGCAATGATCCCCCCTCGCTCGATCGATCAGGCCCGTATGAAGGCGTTACCCCGCATGACGGACATATAAAACCACGCCTCCAGACACGAGCAAAGTCATCGCTCCGTCTTCGCGGGTCCTTGTCTCGCCCTCTCAATCCGCCGCACACGGGAAAGGCCAGTATGACAACGGTTCTTGAGCCGCGTCACTCTTTGGAGGAGTTCGAGCTGTCGAGCATTCCGCAGTCGCAACTGCAGAGCGGGCAGCAGACTCCCGCTAGTAGTGCACCTCTGACCGCACTTGCTTCGCCGGAAGCGTTGCAGAGAGCAATCCACGACAATGTCACTGTGCAGGAACTTGCCCCACTTGACGGAGGAATCAGAGCATGGACGTTCTGCTTTTGCTCGTTCGTGCTGGAGATGTTTATTTGGGGTTTCTGCTTCAGGTGTGTCTATCACGACTCTCGTTTTTGCAGCATGTGTCACTCACAACGCGTCGTCAGTTACGGTATCTTTCAAGGTACGGCGCACATGAGACTTCTAGCCTCTGGAAGTTGCCCACAAAAGTCTTCTGATCTCCGGATTCGCCACTTCGCTGACAGATTACTACACGACTCATCCACCGTTCAATACGGCGTCCAGCATCTCGATTGCTGCCGTCGGCACGATTGCCATGGCACTTCAGTATGCTGAGGTAAATCTCATGAGCTATGCAGGTCATGGTATCTGCCTCAAGTCATTGCTGACTCAACTGTACAACAGGCGTTCTCCCTCACATGTCTCTTCGGCCGCTATCCCGACTGGATGAACTTTGGCATGTGGACCGGGCTCGTACTCTACTTCCTGTCCATCTTCTGCGCGAGCTTTGCGACGCACGTACGCACCTCTGCCAATCACTCGATCGTCGAAGCTGATCTTTTCGTGTGTAGGTATGGCAGCTCATCATGCTACAGGGTGTTGTCTTCGGCATTGCTGGCGGATTGCTCTATGTTCCCACGATCAAACTTATGCCGGAATGGTTCTCTGCGCGCAGAGGTCTCGCGGGAGGCATCATCTTCGCGGGAGGAGGTGTCGGCGGTACGCTCGTCCGTTGCCTTCATAAGGCTCAACGAGCCTCGAGCTGATGCTCGCCCTAGGTTTCGTCTTCCCATTTGCGCTGAATGCGTTGCTGGATAAGGTGGGCTTGCGATGGGGTCTTCGAATTTGGTCCATCGTCTCGACGAGCTGCTGCGCCTTTGCACTGCTAGGAATACGCCCTCGGTTGCCCGTTCCCAAGTTCAATGCGGGACAAAGACGGCCGCGTTTTATCCCTCCTCACCTTGGTTTCACGAAGAACCCGTTGTACTGGGGATTGGTAAGGCTTCTTGCGTTCGTCGTGCCCACTATCGGAATCTAATTGCGGACATTCCATGTTATGCAGTCGTTGGCTCTCCTTCTGCAAGGATTCTCGTACTTCCCTGTGTCCCTCTACATCGCCAGCTTCACGCGTGCGCTCTCCGACCCGCTCACAGCGACCATCGTTCTGTCAGTCTTCAATGCATCCGCAGTCGCAGGTCAGATCGTGCTCGGGCATCTGAGCGACCGATTTCCGTACCCATGGATTATGTTCACAAGCGCAGTCATAAGCGGTCTCGTCGCCTTCCTCCTCTGGGGTCTGGCATACGCCCCAACGCAGCTGTATTTCTTCGCCATCATCTTCGGTGCTCTGGTATGTTCTTTCTACCTCCTTCCTCATCTTAGATGTTTCGGTCATTGACATGGCCTCATATTCGCAGAACGGAGGCTTTTCGTCTACGTGGTATAACGCCGCTTTCGATTGCGCAAAAGGCAAACCCGAGCACACGGGTATTGCGATCGCTTCAACGGCCCTCTTCAAGGGCGTTTCGGCTGTCGTGGGGCCCGTCATCTCCGGCATCCTGCTTGATGCTGGCAGGGGCTCGTCCATGGGCGGCGTCTTTGGTCGCGAGGGTTATGGCGCGGTAGAAATCTTTGTGGGCACCTGCGCATTCGCGACGGGGGCTGTGAGCCTCTTCATCGCGTCGACGAAGAGGCGGGCTGGTCTCAACTTTGCATAGGGAAGCGTCGGATTTCAGTTGGAAGAAAGGACTCCACTCTGTATCGTCTACACGTTTTGGGTTCTCAAGTGCGATTCGTGGCAGCGGCACCGGAACCGCTGGAAGCACACATCTCAATCCTCTACTTCTTCTCCTGATGTAGCATACGTATCATTGTACGATCTCTGACTACGCCATTGCTGTAATATTCAGGTGGACAGACTAATATGAAGTATCATCCACTGTCATGTCCGTCGCGCGCGCAATCACACATGGATACTTGACGACCGTATAGCAAGAGTCGGAGTCTCACTTCAGCTCACCGGCGTTCGAGGGAAACACGTTGAGGCCTCAGTGCACGCGTGTTCCTGGATATGTGCCGTGGAACTCCGACAAGCACGAAAATGACATTCCAGTTCACAGGCTTGTACAACACATCCACATCTCGAACAAGACTAGCAAGACATAAGTACAGTACCAACACAGCTCCGACACGACTAGCAAGAAATATGGTACAAGTACAGCTCGGACGAAAGTCCCACAGAACTCTCATGCCAACTGCATGAGCTCAGGCTGGGCGTCGGCGAGCAGCTCCTTCAGCTCCCTCCTACCCATTCTCTCGCCCAAGTCCATTTCCATATCGTCCTCCTCCTCGTCGCCCTCCTCCGCACTATCGTCCTCATCAGGGTCGTAGTCGATATCCACGCCCTCAACCTCGTCGGGGAGCGGGACCTCCCCGACAGAAGCAGTAACGGCGTCGTCAAGCCACTCCCTGGTCCGCTGCTTGCGCGGAACCTCACCCTTCTCGACGCGCAGGAGCTTGATCAGCTCCGACGCCTGTCCGCGCGTAATCCCGAGGATCCCCTTTTGCATCACCTCGAGGGGAATCCCCAGCTCTCCAGTCAGCTGCTCGATCCACTTCAGCTGAATCTCTGTGGCCGGGTCGTGGCAGTACCACCAAGTCGACGGGTGGCCGAGCTCGGGGCCCTATGGCACGTGTCAGAAGAACGGTTTGCGGCCCCGCGAGCGGAGGTGACTCATGTATGTTACTTACCGGTTCCCCACGTCCCAGCTCGTCAATGAAGGACGCATCCACGCGCCCCCTTCTCAAACTTCGTGAGAAGTGTGCTTGCCTCAGCCTTGGTAACTCTCTGCCCGTTGAAATCAGTACGGGCGATGAAGGGGATCTGTATCCTGTTCCTGTTGGACATGACCCCAAGGTATCTGGTCTGAGGGCCCGTCATCGGCTCTGCATGCACAAGTGGGATGTCAATAACGACGTGCTGCGGTAGCATGTCGAAAGGTAGACTCACCATGGCCGCTCTTCCACATATCGGGCGTGTAGCCTATCCAAGATGGCATGTTGTGGGGAAGTACTTAGTGCTCGATATACGTGTTTCTGTTGTTCAGAGGAATGTCAGTTGCTATGTAGAGTTGTCGGGGAGGGGAGGGTAGTAAACGGGTGTCGCTCGTTGTGGTGGGAAGAAGCAAGGGGTGGAGAGGGCACAGGACGTGCCCACTCGCAGCTATAAGACCGCCCTTCCCCAGGACCTCGAGAGACAGTGAGCTCGGAGACGTGTTTCACCATTGCTATAGTTCAGTCGCAAGGTACTTGCAATCACTATCCGGAATACGTAGTAACCGCATAAGGCGAATAAATAGCCATTTTAGGCAGGTAATCCCGCCCCCGATTACGATCTGAGCATAATGACGCATCAAACACAGAACGCCAGGGGGCCGAAGTGTCGGGGGTCCCGTGACTTCCATCAAGCGCTCGCTGCCTGCCCTGCTTCATCGTTTGTCCTGCCATTCTTAGTTTACTGCGCTCCCATCGACACGCATTCCTGCTCTGTCGACGCGATAAAGTTTGGAAGCCAGTGCTAGTCAGACCCGACATCCAGCGGCCCAGTTTCAGAGCCGTCGCATCATCTCTTATACATACATACTTAGTTCCGAAGCAGACGTTCAACACCTCAAGTTGCCGTCCGATAATAGATTACAGCTGTACATGCAAGCGATACAAAATGGAGAACGACGTCATTAATGCATAATACCTCTAACAAGGATGAGAAAGAGCACTGGTATGGCAGCGCACACACATATAAATGTTAACGAATGTCCAGAGTGTCACTATGGCACGAAGTCAAAGGAGAGTGGCCCGCTCGGTGGGTGTATATCCAACGCCCGTCTATGTTTCTACGGTGAATAGGATGTGCGGCTGGGGTCGGCGGCGCGGTCTAGTTCCTTCACGAGGAGGTCGTTCATGGCCTTCGAGTTGTCAAGATAGACTGCAGCATCGAAGCATCCGAGTAAGTCTCAGGATCAGGCAGAGTGGAACTACTACGACTCACCATGGTGACCTGCGTGAGGAATGATGTACATCCTGCCGTTCCCGTTCCCGGCCTGACGCAACCTCTCAACGGACTCCTTACCACCTTCAGGATCCATCCAGTCATGATCACCATCTGTGGCACGTTCGTAAGTTCGTAAGAACTCGAACGGGATAAGCAAGCAGGACTACTCACAAACAAAGGTAACAGGTATCTTTAGCCGGTCGATTCGGTCTACTAATGGCCGTCGTGCATGCGCACCAGGTGCGAGCAGGTGTGCTAGACGCAACTTGAGCCTCGTCGATATCGCTTGCGCAACATGTCCACTTACAGATACAGTACTCCCCGGAACCCTTCGCGAGCGTGATATTCAGGATGTATTCGTGCATCGCGCGGGTCTCCTCGTCACTAAGGCCGATGAACCGCCGGGACGAGTACTTGCCGATCAGCATGGGGCCCCAGAACAGCGTCGACCGCACGACCTGGAACGGACTCCAGCCTTGCTCCCACAGGTACGTGAAGACCTTGCGCGACCGACTCTCCTGCTTCTGCGCCTCTTGCTGGCTCGACTTCAGATCCTCTACTCTTCGCGACGTTGCCAACTCCGCGTGATCCTGGCTGTTCGCCCCAAGAGTCTGCTCGTCCGTCACCTCACGTGAGTAGGTGGTGCTGTTCGGATCTCGCGGGACGCCAGCGGGGGAGACGAGGATGAGCTTGCTGACACGCGTGGGATACCGGAGGGCGTATGCGACGCTGAGGTAGCCTCCAAGCGAGTGACCGACAAGCGTCATGGTCTCCAGGCCCATCTTCTGCCTCCATTGCTCGAGTGAGTCGATAAAGAAAGACTCGGCTTCGCGAACACGCCCGTCGATGTCTTCCCGCTTCGCTTTGACCTGGAATGGCACCCGGGCAGAGCGACCCATGCCGAGCCAGTCGAGAGCATAGACGGAGCTGCCACGCTTGCCCGCCCATTTGCCTAGTGCGGGGAAGTTCTGGAAGAAGAATCCAAGTCCTGCGCCGTAGCCGTGGAGGACGACTGCGGGAGGAGGTGCGTCGGCGGAGGGGGAAACTGCGTTTATTGCGAAGGTATTGAGATAATGCTTGGGGTCATCGAGCTCAACTCGGGAGCTCGTTGCCACAACATCATGGGCATGGTCCGGGGTAGAAGATGGTGATCCGGCGGGGCGGAAGTATGGTAGCTTTCTGCAAGCCGGTAGGGTTGGAGGTGCGGGCGCATGAGTGGCACGTATTACGCACCTTAATAAGCGTTCCTCACTGGCAGCACTCTCCTTCTCCCCAGCAGCCCACCTGTAATGACAGACGTCAGACAACAGAGTCTTCGACAATGCCTAGAAACTTACCAGCTCTTTACGCTGGCGACGAATGTAGACGGTATCTCTCGGGGAGGAGGCAGTGGAAGGAACGAAGCAGCAGCACCTGAGCTCATATGTGTGAGTGTCGAGGGTCTGAGTCGTGAAAGAATCGGTCTGAGAGTCGAGGCGGACAGGATGAACGAGAGGCGGAAGGGAACAAGGAGAGAGTGGCAGATACGGGCGTGGAGGCAATGGCGGGAGGCGGAGTGGCTTTATGAAGCGCCTCGTGCCGATCGAACGCGTTACGCATGACATACAGACTGTAAGCGCGCACCCGCCGACGACGCACGCAAGCCAGATCCCGCCCGAAAATCCGCTGCGCTGCTGCCCGACCGGCATTTGTCAATGCCACAGACTGCGGCTGCCGACGACGGGTAGCCGGATCAGTTTTGAGGAACACACGGATGCAGATCGTTCTATGCTCTCATTAGTCCAAGCAATACAGTACTTCACAGACACCACTCGGCACACCAACCCCGGCGGTACCAACTCGCCCAGACATGGCACCCTGAGGAGTTGAGCGTCGTATAACATGCACGGCACGAGGGTGCACCGTAAACACAGGGAGACTGGTGCATGCATCTAGAATATGAGCAAGTATAACTGTACCTGGCGTGGTGAAGTGTCACTTTCAGTCACCGAGAAAGGCCACGAATGAGAGGAGATATCACTCACGAATCATATCCTCCTCGTCTTCTGTCCCCTCGTGCCGCCGATCTTGAGCGGTGTCCTATCCGTTATGCGCCTCAGTTTGGGCTTGACCTGCTCCCCGACCGCCGTCGTCAGAGCCGTGAGTATTGCGTCCCGCCCCTGCCCGAAGCCCTTCAAAAACAGCTCCCAGTCAAGGTCCACCCGTGCCATCTCCTTCTCTATCGCGCCGATGATGCCCACCGCGCACTGGTACCCCGCCTCGTACCCGTTCCGGTTGCTCTTCTTGAAGCCCAGCTTCCCGCCTGTGAGCGTCACGAGCTGGTTCCCGTCCGGCCGCGCGAATGTCGCTATCGTGTTGTTCCGCGTCGATTTCACCGACACGGCGTACAGCGGCGCCTTCGCCTGAGCCACGCCGCCCCTTCTGCCCTTCTCTCTCGCCGCGTGCGCAACGGGATTCGTCGGTGCGGGTGCACGCGGGAAGCTGTCGGCGGGCGCTGTCGGGGGACCGTCGTCTATTGGTGTGAATGATGATTCGGGTTCAGACGCGAGGACGGAGGGGGATGGAGTGGTGCTCGCAGAAGCCGGAGAAGTAGGTTGAGGATGCGCTGAGTCGACGAAGGCCTCGTCCAGGAACTTGGACAAATCGTCTGCGGTAGGCGGGGATGAGGCAGACGCAGTAGAGTAGAAGGCCGTTGCACATGCGCGGTGTGCGACGGGGGCCCGGAGGGCAGGGAGCAGCCTGAGGAGGGACATAGTGCACGTCCAAGTCGACTTGCCAAACGCGCCCGCGCACACTGGACCGTTCCCGGGCGTCTCAGAATTTCCAAACTCCGCCCGCCCAGGCATGCGCGCGTCTGTCCCTCCTCCGATCCACCACGAACACCCGACCCATCCGCCATGTCTGTGAGTGTCCCTGCGCTGCCCTGTGGTGTGCATGTCTGACTCGAGTTTGCAGCTGGCAAGCACCTTCTACAACACTCTTGTCAAGCGCAACAGTGAGTGGATCCTCGCGGGCGTGTGAGAGGGGGGATGGTGCAGTTGACCTCGCCGACTCGTCCCGCAGGTGTTTTCGTCCCGGCGATCTTCACTGGCGCGTTCGCGTTCAGCATTGGTTTCGACGTCGGCATCACGAAGTTCTGGGATACGTGGAACAAAGGAGTGCGTGTAGTCCCTACCTCGGAGTGCGCTCAGGTGCTGACACTCTGCAGAAACAATGGAAGGACATCCGTGCTAGATACGTAGAGGAGGAGTAGAGCCTCTTCACGCGCAGGCATCGCGCCCTTCACTACGTCCCATAATACAGCCCCCCTCTGCGGGTCCTAAGAATACAAGTCTCAATCGCGTGAGTTCCTCGAGTTGCTGTGACGCGCCCATGAAACCTCCACGCAACCTGCATGTTCGCGCATGCCGAACGTCGTCACACCCCGATGCCGATGAAATCATGAATGCCACATCGTCTATTGACTCTATGCCGACACCATGATACAAGGTGAATACTTGAGCGAGACCGAGGGAAACCTGAGAATTATGTACCTGGGTCATAACCTACTTCGGGTGGTAGATGTACATCGTAAGTGAGCGTAATGGAGGTCTAACGTTCATGATGATGCATGCACACAACATTGCAAACAACAGGGAGAATGAGACCGATGCCAGAGACAGTGAAGGATACGGGTCAGAACGGTATGAGGATGTGAAACCGATACTGAGGCGGAGCATGAGAATTGAGAGAAATAGAGGAATTGAGGGAGAGTGAGTGCCTGATGCGAGCAAAGAGAGGAAAATGAAGAGATACAAAACGAGGATGGTATGTACAAGTAAGAGGTTAAATATACACAAGGAGAATAGAAGGACTCAGCGCGACCAGGAGATGGGACGACCATCAAGTCGAGATCATCCCAAGGTCCTCCTCGCCGTCCGGCGTCCTGAATATCTCGTCGAACACCTCCTTCTCATCCGTCGACAACGGCGGAAGTTGGTCAGCAGCAGAGTTCGGGTCCTCACGGGACGCCTTGATTCTCCGCAACCGTTCGTCGTTCCAGATATTCTCAAGGGTCTCCGCGAGGTTCATCAGCCCGAAGAGGAAGCCCCTGTCGGGCTGGTCTGGATAGTGCGGGGGGAACCGCGCGTAGATCAAACCCGTCTCGGGGTCGACCTCCGCCTGGTAGCCCTTCCCGCTCGTGACCTCCTCGACCTCCCCGTTCGGAGGCGGGTACGGGAGCCAATCGCGCCCGGTAGTCGTGTGCGCGAAGTCGACGAGCCGGATCTGGACTTCGCCCCGTTTGCGCCGCCGCGAGCTGCGGTCCGCTACAGGGCCGACGAGCAGGTCTTCGCTGTGAGAACGCCTGAGCGTGTGCCGAGGAGTGGCTTCCGACGTCGAGCGCGCGTCGAGCTGCCTCTCGAGTGACTCGCCGCGTTTGCTGCGCGACGACGGATGGTCGAGGACAGAAGCACGGAACGTCTCCTGCGCCTCGCGGTCGCCGTCGTAGATCATGAGCAGACTGCAGCCGTAGAAGCGGTAGCCCTTGAGCCTGTTCACGATACGCGCGAGAGAGTAGATCTTGCGGAGGATGACCGGGATCTGGTACACGAGCAGCCGCTCGCCGTCGTGGAGGAACGACGCGAGCACGCCCGGGAAGTCGTCTGGACGGACCTCGCGGCCCTTGTACTTGTCCTGGGTGACATACGACTGCGTGACGTGGTTCCAAACCTTAACAAATTGGGACGTGTCAGCGCGACCGAGCAAACCATATATCACACATCCGCCACGTCTGGCCAATTGGCATCGCCAGGGCCCAGGAACGAACCCGAGCCCTAGGAGACCACATGCGCAAACAACACGTCAAGGCGAAGCAGTCAAGAAGAGACTCACCTGCATCCCACACACTCGCACTCCCAGCGTCCTGCTCGTCGTCCGGTCACACTTCTTCCGCTGGCTCTTCTTCTTCGCGGGCGTCGCGTCCATCCCGTACTGCCGCGTCCCCATCTTCAGGTCGAGCACGCACGAGTACTTCAACCGTCCGGTCAGGTCCTCCATCAGGATGAAGTGGTTCTGACGTGTAACGTATGGGTCGGGCTCGGGATGGTCCGTCGCGAGGTGAGGCTTGGTAGGGAAAAATGGCAGGTCGCGGGGCAGCGAACGAGAACGGCTGCGGCGAAATGAGCGCGCCGCGAACGACTCCCCTTCGTGGGCCTCGTGCGTCATCAAAGCAGGCTGCCCGTTGTCCTGTGTCTCGAAGTCGAACATCTCGGACGTTGTGGGTGCGTCATGGTTCTGCTGCGCAGCGTGGGTGGGGTACTGACCAAGGTTGCTGATCTGATGCTCGCTCTGCACGCGACGTAACGGCTGCCCCAAGAGACTGCCCTCCTCCTGTCGAAGCCGCTCAACTCTGCTGAGCTTCTTCTTGCGACGATACCGGCGTGCACCATCGCTGAACGACGCTCCTTCACCCTCGCCATCCGCGACGTCTCCGTCGTCCTCACCCTTGAAGCCCGAAGGACCTCGCGATGACCCTTGCTTGGTCAGTCGTCGGAGCAACGCGCTGAAGACGTGATCCTTGAACTTCGTATTCACCATCGTGGAGCCGGTGCCGCCGAAGGACAGGAAGGAACTGTTCGGCGACAAGGATCCGTGCAGGCTGGTTGCCATAGGTGCGTGTTGCATCCGAGGAGAGTTCATGGGTGTGCGGTTGTCGATGTCCTCTGCAGTGTGCGAGTAGGCAAGTTTGCTTGAGGGATGTCGCTGAGCCGCACAACTACCAAAATGGTTCGCCCTCCAGGTAGCCATTCCAAGATCAGGACTGGACGCAGTCATGCCGTTGAGATGAGGTCGCCGTAAATGTGGGTCAATTGACCGGGGACGCGAGACAGCAGCCGAATGCGACATTGAGCGGTTGCGACCACCCCCAAGCAACCACTGGGGGATGATGTGCCGGTTGTAGTCCAACGCGACTTCAGGGAGCTCCGCTTCTTCGACGTCGGTGTCGCCAGGCTGTTGTTCCTCGGTCGCCGGTGTCGACTTGTGGCCATCGCTGGCAGCCTTGTGCAGTACCGGACGAGAAGGGTGCGAACCGTGAGCGAGAGAGTTGGGTTTAGCAGACGGCAATTGAGGCGATACACTGGAACTCTTCGGTACTCTGCGATAGCTGACCAGCATCACTCCGAGGTAACGGGGGATAAACTCGAGTAGCGGTGGGGCTTCGCGTTCGACGGCTTCGTAGAACAAGTTCTCGCGAGAGACGAGTGGCTGCGAAGACGTTACGGACTCTGGGTAAGGACATGGGGGATAACAAGGCTTACCTTGCAGACAGCACGCTTAGTGAACTTGTAAATCGCGCTGTGCCCGCCCACCTGATTACGGAACGGACGTAACGGAATATGTGGCAGACTTTCCCTCTCCTGAGAGACACCGTAAAGCCCAAGATTGTTCTCGATACTCGTGTTGGTCGTGTTACCGACACCGGGAGAGGTCAATTCCATCTCATCGTACGTAGACAACATGGAACGTTGATGCCGATCGTCGTCGTCGCTCGCATCGTGAACACGGGGCTGTGGATGGGGGCTAGTCCGAGAGGGAGATAGAGGAAAGGGGGACGATGCAGATGTCGTGGAGGTGGTGGTAGTAACGGAGGCTGTCTCCCAAGCTGAATCTTCGTCGTCGTCAGAAGACCAGGGAGATTCGAAAGCGTGGCCATACTGCGGGACGCTGGGGAGCTGGAAGGGTACCTCGATGGGCGCCTGGGGCGGCGAACGTGATCGTGTCGGGCCGCGACGCGCGGGTGGGGGAAATTGATGCAGATCGAGAGGCGAGACTGAGGGTTCGACGCTGGGTAGGGACGGATGTAGATCCAATGGGGAGGACTGAGGGGGGAGTGGCGGTGGGGAGAACCGGAGATGCGATGGCGACTGGGCACGTCGACTCTCTTGGAACGTGGAAGCAGACGAAACGGAGGAAGGCTCCGATCCGGAGGAGACAGCGTCCGCGTCCAACTGAGAGGAGTCTTCGACCCAGACACTTCGTTCTCGTGGTCTGCCCGCGCATCCTCCCCGCGGTTCGCTTCAACCGCTGCACGCCACTGCACGAGATCGTTAAGTACCGTATCGCGACGAGACAATGTCCGCTCTTTGCGCTTGCGGAAGTCTTGTTCTCGCTCCCTCGTGCTTGCGACCGAGCTGGTACTCTCGCGTGTCCTAACACGCTCCAGTCCCGTCGTACTCCGCTCCCTTCGAATAGCTGCAGCCTCACGATCTGGCCAGTCTGACCGTTTGACGAATTCGTACTGAGCTTCGCCAACCTCGCCGACGGGTGGGCCACCCCTACGCTTAGACCCAGATGGCTCGGGCCGGGATATATCAACCTCCGCCTTCTCCACCGCGGGGCTAGGCGCGGTGGCTTTGAACAAGTCAAGAGAGGCAGCGACCTTCCTACCGATGCCCGCGGTCGAGGTGGAAGGGGCGACGACACGAGGCGGACTGGAGGACGAGGACGAGGACACTGGAGAGGGCGATCTGCGAGACACTGCGCGGCGAGCAGTGACGGGAGACACGGTACGAAACGCCTCTGACTTCTTGGACGTACGTGAAAACGGCATGGTCAACGCTCTCTCTGAGGCTCTCCTGAAGGCTCGTTGGTAGGCCGCGCGAAGCGCCCCTGGGTCTTCCTGGGTCTCCGTGCCCGAGCCGTCTGAGTCGTCGTCGCTATGGTCGTGCCATCCGCGCTTGCGGTGGATCTTGTGCGAGTGTGCGCGGGACGGGCCGGGAGGCAAAGCGAAGATACGGCTCCTGGCGGGCGCAGAGGCTGTCGTCGGGGTGGAGACGGCGGTGACGGTCGCTGAGGAGGCGGGCGATGGAGGACATGGAGATGGACGCCTCTCGGAGCCAGAGCTCGCGGAGGCGGTAGTCATTCACAAGAGGCAATCGCTTTGTGGCGACGAGGGACAGGAGGGGAATGGAGTCAGCGTCGTCGGCGAATAGGATATGCAAAAGGAGAAGGCGTGGACGACGGAGGCAGAGCTGATATAGTCGGAGGCAAGGAACGTTGGTCGTGCGCGGATCTCGCCCTGGCTGTGTTTGCGAGAGCGGGGAGGAATGCAGGAGGGAGGAGGTCGACGTCCGGGCGGCACAACTCAGAGTTTGCCTTCGCAAGCAATTCGCAGTGACGATATCCTCCCGGCGCACGTGGGCACGCCTCCTCCTGCTGACAAAGCACCGCCCCCTCCGCCTGTCCTCTCCCCTTTGTTCTCCCCGCACCCGCTGCCCGCCCTGGTGTGGCCGCTGCGACAGGCCACCGCACGCGAGACCACAGCGGCCGCTTCCCGCCTCTTCCAGTAACCACCGTATCGCGGCCGCTTCTCCCGCGCCAACACCGTGCAGCACGCACGTTCGACAGCTCGCTTCTCTGTCGCTGTGGTCATGGACGCTGGTCATCTGCTGCGAATAACGTTTCTGTCGCACGACGCTCCGACCGCAACCGTGGAATCCGCGCATCCCCAGCGAATCCGGTCGAGCACGGGGTCGATCGTCCTTCCCCTGCACTCTCGCCCCGCTCCGTCCTGCGGCGTTCTTGGTCATGATGGTCGTCGTTGTCTATGCACAGTGTCGTCCATCATGACGCTACATCCGTCGCCAGATGCCTCGTTCGTCCTTCCGCGACGCCTCGCGCACTGATAAGTGTAGCGTCTCGGTTGTTCCCCGCTGTCCCGGAGTCGCACCGGTCTCTACGTAAAGATTTAGTGTTTGCCTTGCCACAACCAATCACGGGTGCCTGAAGGATCACCGGTGGTCTCCGCCTGGATGTCTCGGTGATGTTCTCACCGTTTGCCGTCTTGAAACCCGATTCATTATTTAATTGGGAGTTTTTCTAAGCGCACAATCCCAAATTACGCTGGTAAAGCCCTTCAAGACTAAGCTGTTGTATGCAAGATGAAACCTCTTCCAATTATGTATATGTATCATTCATTGATCATGGTTAGTTATATGGTCATTAAGTTACTGACTAGTGGTGCAACAATTATGGTCCTTGATTTGGCATATTACCCAAGTGGTACTAAATAATGGTTTGCTATTGTTCACAGAAACACATGCAAGACCCAAGCATGTGACCAAAATTGTATGACTCATCCTTGGCTGATGACTCATTTGTCTGCTTTGTCATCATCCAGCCCTACATATATATACCCCTGTCTGATGCCATGCCTCTCTCTTTGCTCCTCAACAATGCCCCAATCAGACTCTATCTACAGCCTGCCTACTCAGCCTCAGCCTCTCTCAATGAACACTTCGCATGTATGTATCTTTTGTCACCCCACTTATATGCCCATGCTAATCTTGAGCACTTTGCAGCTAATGCCTCCTCTATTTCTTGTCAATGTTATCAGTTATTGGCAGGCTGAAGGCACTTCTGTACTGTACCCCTGCCCTCTTTGTGAAGGGATCATTCATATCGCAGAGCAAAATGCAAATGAAGGTCTGCTTTATTGCAACAGAATACTGGCATATCTCTGACATCTCGAGTGCAGGCATGCCTAGCTCAAGCATCATCAATGTTGCTGTGAGCAACTGTCCGAGCAACTGGACAATAGTTCCACCACCACAGGTGTACGACAACTTTCATTATGTGCTTGTCCAGCCTCAAGCCAAGTCCAAGCTGTCGCTTGCTTCAAGGTCGCCACTTGCACCAACCTCTCCTCCACTGCTTTGTTCTTCAAACATACCTTCCAATGCTTCCCACACCCCTCTTGCCTCTACATTTCATATCTCATCACCACCTTCCATGATCAACATGCAAAAGGCTACCTCTCCAGCAAAGAAGCGAGTCAAGTCATCGACACATTTGCCTCTCCCACCTACTGCATCTGCCCCTACCACTTTATTCTCACTTCCTCCTTCCTCAATTGGACGGCCTAAAGAATCAGTTCCTGCGGTTCACATGACTATGCCCTCAACCTCCCATCCTGTCTCAATCAAAAGCAAGCCTCCTCCTCTTTCCCCTCAGAAGGAGAGAAATCTTCTGTCTGGCTTCCTTCGCCACCTTTCTGGTCATCATGATGCAGAATCTGTTGGCCAACTCCATCCACCTCAACCTATCACACTCTCCCCTGCACCTTCCAACAATTCCAGTATTGAGTGTTGGGGCACTCCACACCTTCTAATGGGTCTTGAAGATCCCCTGCACCCCATTGCAGACATCCCCACATCCCCAACCCCTCATGTTCCTCTTCATTCACCCTTCCCACAAGCTCAAGCCCATGCTCCCCCTCCAGGCCCTCCCCCCTCCATGGGCCCTCACTCGCCCAAACCACAACTCAATCAAGTGCAAGTGGTCCCCCCTCCTCTTCCTCCCAGACACACCCATCAGGGTGATTCTTTGTCTATTCCTCCTCTTCCTCCTAGGCCAAAAAGGCCTGAAACCCTTGCACACAAAGTGGCATGGGGCTGGGTGGACACAATCATCAAGTTTCTCCAGGTCAACAGGGACAGGGCAAGGGAAAGCCCCACAGTCGCACAGCAGGCATTCAAGGCAATGGTCACTGCCGTCACAGAGCTCGAGGAGCAGAAGAACCTGATCAGTTTTGACGTCATCACCGTGAGTTGTATTCCTTCACCGCCACCTCCCCCCCACACTGACACTGCCGCCGAACAGAGCACAGGACTCTATCAGGTGGTTAAGGCGCTCGCGAGCGCGGATGTGCGCGCGCGGAAGGCGCGCCCGAGCGAACAAGCCGCCGGCGTGGTGGAATGCTGGGAAGGGAGGTTCCCCGGATGGTTGTCGGACGGGGACCCGGAGGGAGGAATGGAAGTCGACAGATAAGCTGTCTCGACAAGTTGCTGTAATGCTCGAACGTTCGTGTCCTCGGATTATGCGCCACAACTATGACAACGACCCCACGAACGAGGCGACAGACTATAGCGATGTATCGTATGATGCTCAGTATGTGTACAATGCGACTCCGGATGAGATTGTGCGTTAAGGTTACAAGATGGACAGACTGACGGATGAAAGCTCTAATCGGAAGCCTAAATACGGTGAGCGCGCGAAGGTAACGCACAGAGCAGATCCCACGAACCGGAGAAGTTGTGACAGAGCCGCTCGAGGGCACGCGCGAAGGTCGAACGTGCACCACGCACGATGGACGAGGAACGGCAGACGTCCATAGACTCGTATGTCTACGTAGCCATGACATCGACTGCTGGGCCTGGCTCGTCTAGCCTGCGGCGCTTCGCGGCGGGCTCCTCCGATTGCTCTGAAGGGTCGTCATCGTCTACCACGACGATAGGAGATGGGGCATCTACCGGTGCTTGCGGCTGCGAAGCAGAGGCGGGCGGCATACTGGACGAGTATGCGTCTCTCGACGGTAGCGTCTCGCTTGGCTCAAGTTTGGGCAACCGGGGAGGGAGGGGCGCGGTCGTGAATGGTCCGGAGGCAGGTGTCTCAGAGCGAGTGGATGCGCCCGCTGGTGTCGAGCCGCGACCGAGTGGCATACCGCGACCCCGTCGTGGGCGACCGCGACCACGACCACGCGCGCCGTCAGCCTTGAGCTTCTCCTTGTAATAACGGACGATATACGCCTGCAGGATCTCCAGCGCCTTCTGCGCACCAAGCGCCTCAAGGTCGTGGACGTGCTGTGGCGTGAGGTGGGAGAAGATCTCCGGGTTTAGGATGAGCGTGTTCTCGTGCAGCACGATAGGTTTCGGAGGCGATGACGTCCCGGATGGAGGGGCTGGAACGGGGCCCACGATTATCGGGATCCGTACCGAAGCCGGTATAGCAGGAAAGGGCGTGGACAGAGGCATTCCGGAGCTTGGAGGCGGTGACGCTTGCGGCGCCACAGTGCCTGTAGAGGCGTTCATGGTCGAACTGGCGGGAGGTGGAGAAGCCGCGGGAGGTGACAGCGGAGGCGGTGGTGGTGAGTAGAGTGGTACGCTCGTGGGCTCGGTCTTCACGACATGCTGAACGGGATGCGGCTCGGTCTTCACGACAGGGTGCGTCGATGTGGATGCGACGGGAGGGAAGGTCGGATTAGTGGTCTTGAATGCGAGCGGCGTAGAGGTCAATGGCGGAGGCAGTGGCACATTCTTCGCCTCTCCTTTGACACTTCGCTTCAAGGGAGGTTCCAGGGGGACAACCTTTCCCTTCTTCCCGCTCAGCTTGCCCTCCTTGCCGCCGGGGCCGACGACCGCGCCTTTGCGAGCGTCCAGCTCCTCGAACGATTGCTCGTGGGCCTCGTCAATGCCCCAGAGCGCACCCTTGCCTTTCTCGTCCTTGCCGCGAGCAAGCTTCTTGAAGCCAGGATTCGAAGAGAGGTTGTGGCGAACGGAGCTCTACCAGTGACGTTGATTGGCATATGTGAAGGGAACAACCCAAGCGTCACTCACCTCCCAGTCCTTGCTGCAGTACTTGTACCAGTCGTGCGTGTCCTTGATCCACTGACAAATCTCCTGCAGGGAAGCCCGCCCGCCGAGGGCCTTGATGGCGCGATAACATAGTTGGGCATAAGTTAGTTGCGGCTTCGGTGGCATGACTTCCGGAGCGGGCAGAGGCGGAGACGGTGCATCCGGCTTCTTGCGCTTCTTCCCGTTCGTCTTGTGTGGGATGGCATTCGAATTCGGGAGTGCGGACTCTGGAAGCGGGGGATCTTGGGGCAGCGATAGGAACGTGCGCTGGCGGTGGGGACTCGGACGGGAGGGAGGATGGTGGCGAGTACGTGGTGATATCGACGGAAGGAGAGCGTGCTCGCTTCCCAGAGGATTCAGAGCTCGGGGAGGGAGAATCTTCAGGAGGGGCCGGAGGGGGCAGGACAAAGTGGAAGGTCCGCGAGGCTATCTGTATCTGCGACCTGGGCGGTGTCAGCTCGGCACATCCGCCACACGGTGAAGGGACGCACCTGTCGCTGAGGGGGACCTTGCTGCCACTTCCTGACCAGACACCGTCCACCCAGGCGCCGTTCCGGCCTAGCACGACGAGGACAAAGCGTTCCTCCTCTTCGTCGTACTCGATCTTGGCGTGCAGACGCGAGACACTCTTCAGGCCGCCGAGGTCGACGTCTACCTGGGGGTTGTCGGATGTGGACGCGGTGCCGGCGGGGACACAGCGTCGGCCGATGGTGACGGTGAGGGTTTGCAGATAGTAGGTGAAATTAGGGAAGACGAGGCTGTAGTATGCGCTGATCTTGTCGGGGAGGGGCTCGCCGGCCTCGAGCGGGGGAGAGACGACGGGCATCGGGGTATCTTGCGGCTGGGCGACGACTGAGGCCATGGCGGGCGCTGGAGAGCACGTTCGACTCGTCGTCGGGAGTCGGGAGGAGGAGGAGAGGTCGAATTGGCGCTTCGGCCCAGTCATGCGCGCTTACAGCGCTTACACCCGGCGCTCCCCGATCGCGCGAATCTGGCTTGCCGCTGCCGACCCCATGCGCGTGCAGCATCTTCAATCTTGTCTCTTTCACGATCCTGACCTGCTCTTCTCCATTTCTTCCTCTCACGACTCGCTGTCTCCACCCATGTCGAACGAACCTATCGCGGAACAGGTTGAGCAGAAGCTCGACAATCTCGCCGACAAGAATGTGGACTCTACGGACTCCGATTTGCGATACATGGCCTACGGTGCACGGCTGAGGACGGTGCTCCGTGCCGGGCACAGATATGTTGCATATGTATGTTCTCCATGTTGTCGCGTTGCTCAGGGTATCAATGGGTTTACGCTAGACCAGTGACATTGGGGAAGCATTTCGACCCGTCGTCCACCCCGCGGTCGTGACCGCAGCATATGGTGTCTCATGGCTCTATCTCGTTGGGTGAGTTCTGTAGCATGTGCGGCTTGCCGCCGTGACCGCAACGCTCACATGGACGCACCTTGACAGCGACGTAGGTTATGAGACCTACAAGGCGCACCGCCGAGGTCCGACCCCGCTCGAGGCCGCGAATTACTCGGAGCCAACGCGCCTCACCATGATAGCGGTCAAGCGTTCTGTCTTCCAGTCCGTTGCATCAATGTGCGTACTTCCACGATCACTATTGCGCGTGACTGACGGTTCTTGGTATGGTAGGGCGCTGCCTGCGTTCACTATACATACCGCGGTGAAGCAGGCCAAGAAAGCACTCGCGAACGCGCAGAATCCGCGTATCAGGGTATGGGGACCCACTGCTACTGGCCTCGCGATCGTCCCTGCCTTGCCGTATATCTTCGACAAGCCAGTAGAACACGCCACCGACATCATTTTCGAGTGGATAGAGAAGCAGATCGCACGCTCCGGTGCAGCGTCTGAGAAATCAGAACTATAGAACCTACTGGCTACCGCACATGAGGCTATCTCCTAGACTAATACACACTTACACTTCCGCAATATACTTATCATCACTCCTGGGCGACGCGTTCGAGTGCTGCGATACAAGATGCTCTATCACTACAGGAGGGATATACAGAAACTTCAAACTACTTCACGACCTGTCCACTAATGTACCTACGCTATAGACTGAGCAACGAGCAGAGATAGGAATCAGAGGAAAGACATACATAAGTGAGAATGTGCGAATGCAGGATGCGATGCAGATGCGAGCAACAAGAGTCGATGGGTCAATGCGGACGATAACATGTCACAACCAGGAGCAAGAAACACTCGCCGGGAAACGGCGATCAAAGAAGTCGGCCAAGAGCGACAGGTATTGAGCTGATGGAGTTCGGCGGGATTACTCCGACCTCTGTGACGACAGCAGTGATACATGTCGGTGGAGTCAGGTCATAGAGTGGGTTAAGAATTTCGAGGTTGGGCTTGTTCTCGAGCGTGAGGGATTCGCGGGGCTTGTTGTTGGGGAAAGACGAGAATAGATCGCCGAGCGGCGCTACAATAAATTGTCAGAATCTCTCCGAAGCCGGTGGGAACCAGGACATACCAAGCTCATTCTTCGTAAAGCTGTCCAACTGGATGGTCTCAGAGAACTTGTACGTCTCGCAGCAGACGACGACGGGGACGGAGTGTCGCTTGGCCATCATGGCCACGAGCGCGGTGCCGGCGCGGGAGTAGACGGCACCGTTCGTGTGTATTGAATGTGCGCCCACGAGGACTGTCGAGACTTCGCCGATGACGGAGCCAAGGGCCGGAAGTAGGACATATGTGCATGCGATACCTGCCTCGGAGAGCATGGCGAGTAATCGCTTGCCTGCGGAAGATGTCGCTTGAACCACGAATTTGCGAACGAGGATCAACGAACTCACCTTCCAACATAGGTCTCGAGTCCACGACGATGACGGAGAATTTCCGACCTGAAGCATGCGCCTCGAGCAAAACCTTCTCCACAACCGACGATCTGCAGATGATGGTAAGAAGCTATATCCGGACGCGCAAGGCAGGAACGTACCTGGCATAAGTCAGGATGACATCGTCGTCCTTGATCTTGTTACCAGCTGTCTCTTGTATGACTTGGTCGGCGATGATTATCCGCTCGCGTATATAGGTATCTATTTTTCGACAAAGCGCATCCTTGGCCTGTAAAGAATGAGTGAGTGAACGACAAAAATCGCACACAGGAAACGCACATCTTGTTCTGGGAGATCGATATCTGAGCCGCTGATGTCCAGCTTCACTTGGCGAATGGCATTGCCCATGGTGACCGACATAGGTCGAGCAGCAACAAGATGACTGATTTGAGGCGACAGGTATGTCATGAGATGGCGGGACAGGGTATTATTTGGTGGGGTAACATAGTCTTGTATGACCTAATGCAGATCAGTATTCGGTTGGTGCAAGATGCGCAACGATTGCTACTCACCGTCTTGAACGCAGTCAACGTAGCTATACATCTTGCGTTGGCCCCAGTGATTTTGAAAGAAGAAAACTGAAGAGCGGTTCGTGCGATGACGGGGTGAATATCGCCTTTCGCGCTGCTAACGGGTTTCGGCAAGCCAAAGTGAGAGAAGATGAGGAGTCCGCGTGCTTGGTTCTTCGCGAGTTGGTCTACGGCGGACGACTGTCCAGCCTTCGCCTTCTCAATGGTCTTGGCGGGCCCAGTGGTTGGCAGCTTTGATGCAGCATCCGCCGCCTTCCTACTGGGAGCACCACCTCCCGCCGCGGGCTGATTAGCGGGCTTCCCGCCCTGCGGCTTCCCATTCGCCCCGGTCGCAGTCTTCGCAGCCTTAGCAGCTCTCTGTCTCTCCTGCAGTTCGCGACGCTCCTGCTTGGTCCTGGTGGGACACACGATTAGCCACTCGCGGGAGAAGACCGATCACAATCGAGGACAGACATCTGTTTCTGGGACTTCTGCTGGTCTGCGAGGGCCTCTCCGTTCGACGGCCCATTTGGTGGATGCACTTCTAGTAGCGGCGCGGGAGCCATGTTCTGCGATTTTTTCCGAGACGATGCGGGAAGTGTGGCGGAGGATGGAGGAATTGAGGCAGTTAGCCCACGCGAGCGAAGTTGACTTTTGGATTGGATCGAGTCAAGGACTGTCAAGGACCAAGCGCCCGGTATTCTTTCCTCCCGGGCATATCGGCCCGCTCTCCGTCTGCAGTGCTTCCCAGGCGTCTGTCGAGGAGTTGGCGTGCTTACGTCAGAGAGCACATCTCCCCGCGCCAACCCCGACGCACGTCTTCCTCCGCCGCCACGACCTCGCGCTATCCCCCACCCCTTCATTTATTTGCCAGCATATATTCTTGGGTGTTATAAGACACAAACATGGTCCGTCTCCTGTTGTGCGACATTGGCTATATGCTCACTCAGGCATACAGGGTGTTCCGGCCCTCTTTCGCTGGCTTAGTAAAAAGTACCCTAAAATCAGTGCGTCTACCCGTGTTTCTGCGCTGGTGCACGTCTGACAGCACATTTGAAGTCCTCCCCGTTGTAGAGGCAGAGGAAACGAAGATACCCGATGGTGACGGCAACGAAGTCACGGTCCCGGTCAACATTGCGGATCCTAACCCCAATGGAGTCGAGTTTGACAACCTCTACTTGGATATGAACGGTATTGTGAGTGTGGTCGTTCGTTGGAGGTTGAAAACACGCTCAACGCTTTGGTGCGACCCAGGTCCACCCATGTACACATCCGGAGGGGAAGCCTGCGCCGGAGACCGAAGAGGAGATGATGGTGGAAATCTTCAACTACACCGAGCGTGTAGTCAACATGGTCCGGCCGCGTCGTGTGCTCTTCATGGCAATAGGTGAGCCTCGTCTTCCTCGTTTACTGGTGCAATCTCTCAATATTCTGCAGATGGTGTTGCTCCTCGGGCCAAGATGAATCAGCAACGATCACGTCGTTTCCGATCCGCGCAGGAGGCTAAAGATAAAGACGAGGCCCGTAAGGAGTCTGTTGCAATGTGGGAAGGTGCGTACGCAAACATTCGTTCGTCCGAACAACGCGTTGACGTCACGATCGCCATAACCTCAGCCATGGGCAAGACACTCAGCGAAGAGGAGAAGAACAAGAAGTCTTGGGATAGTAACGCCATCACTCCTGGAACGCCCTTCATGGATCTCCTTGCCTCTTCGCTGCGTTACTGGGTTGTCTTGAAGATGAACACGGATCCCGGTTGGAAGAACGTACGTTGACCAGCCTGGGAGTCATATTTGTGCATGTCCTGGCTTACACGCATACAACAGCTCCAAGTCATCATATCCGATGCTAGCGTACCCGGCGAGGGTGAGCACAAGATCATGGACTTCATACGCCGTCAGCGTAGCAACCCGGGCCACAATCCGAACACTAACCATGTCATATACGGATTGGTACGTTAACTCCCTGCTCACCCTGGAACGTATCTTACCGAAGTGCTGTAGGATGCCGACCTCATCATGTTATCCCTTGCGACCCACGAGCCGAACTTTCGAGTTCTACGCGAAGATGTCTTCCACCAGGAAGGTAGTCGCACTGCGTGCCGCATCTGTGGCCAGGAAGGGCACTACGCCGCGCAATGTACGGGCACGAAAGCAGAAATAAAGAAGCCTCCATCAGAGAAGAAACCGTTCATCTTCCTCGACGTTGCGACCTTACGAGAGTACCTCGAGGCAGAATTGAACGTGCCGCAGGTGCCGTTCCCGTTTAACTTCGAGCAGGCGATTGATGACTGGGTCCTGCTGATATTCTTCGTCGGAAATGACTTTTTGCCTCATCTGCCGTCTCTTGAGATTCGAGAAGGTGCGATCGATACTCTGCTGAGGATTTGGCGGACTGAGCTGCCGCGCATGGGCGGATACGTCACCAACCATGGTCAGCTCGAGCTGTCGAGAGTCCAGATCATTCTTGAGGGACTTGCGAGGCGTGAAGATGAGATTTTCCGGCGAAGGCGCGAATGTGAGTTTTTTGTATCGCACATGAGAACCTACCAGACGTTTACCTATTTCTCAACAGCCGAGGAGCGTCAGGAGCAGAATGCGAAACGACGCAAGATCGAGAAAGAGATGGGGTCGAATGGTACCTCAGTCGGCCCGTCTGCATCTCTTAATCTTACTGCTGCCCCTACCGCCCCTACATCACTGCCATCTCGTCCCGACTTCGCTGCGAAGGCGGATAGCATAGGTCTCGGCGGTCCGAAGACTGCAGAGACTGAATCGTTCGCCGCTACAGCCGCACAGGCGTTCGCGGGTTCCAACAGCGATATCGTCAAGAACAGATTCGCGATTCGCAGAGCGAACATGAGTGCGGCTGAGATACTCAAGGCCGAAATGGCTTCCCTTGTGCCTGTGAAGGCTTCACGATCGTCCACCACCTCGTCATCCGCTGCTGCAGCCCCACCCCCGAGTGCCCCTTCCGTAGAGCCAGCGAGTGCTCCGAGTGCGACTTCTATCACCCCCGGGACGAGTACCGACGATGTCGAGATCCCTGGCTTGGGTGGCTTGTCTTCTGCGACGACAATCCCGACCTTGACGTCTGAGGCGTCTGTGTCTGTCCCGCCTGTCGAAAGCAGTATCGACTCCATCGATGGAGAGGAGATCCCTGCCGAGGCCGAGGCCGAGGACTCGTTGATGACCGATGGTTCTGGACCGCGAGGCGTGAAACGCAGCCTTGACGAGGCGGAGGCGGAGGATGTAGAGGCAGAGGCAGAGGCAGATGAGACAGTGGATCTTGGTCCTGACGATGAGGAAGAGGCCCCTGCAGACACCGTATACGCCCTGAAGGTCAACGCTGACGGACAGTGGATCAAGAGGACACAGTGAAGTGCGTAAATTGTCATCGTGCTATCGAGAGCATCACGTTGACCTCGCTTCATATGATAGACTGTGGGAGCCGGGCTACAAGGAGCGATACTACAAGCAGAAGTTTGGGCGTGAGTACAGCGACGCTGCGTTCAGGAAAGAGTGAGTTTACAAATGGTGGGAGGCTGAGGACTTGACTTACTCGCACCATATAGGGTGACCAAGTGCTACGTCGAGGGTATGGCCTGGGTGCTGCAGTATTACTACCAAGGCGTACGTTTTCGCACCTCTTCTTCAGATCGAATCTGACAATTACGTTACTAGACGCCGTCGTGGACATGGTACTACCCATTCCACTTCGCGCCGTTTGCTGCGGACTTCGAGGATCTGGACAAGATGGACATCAAATTTAGCATTGGGCAACCGTTCAGGCCGTTCGAGCAGCTCATGGGCGTGTTTCCCTCCGCCAGGTTTGTCTCTCTACTTCTTCTGGGTTTGTTCCTGAACGTACTTCTCACTCTTCTCACCCATAACTTCTTTTGCTAGCCGATCGCACATTCCAGAGACATTCCATGAACTCATGACGGAGGACACTTCTCCGATCATCGACTTCTACCCCCGACGTTCCAGATCGATATGAACGGAAAGCGCATGGCTTGGCAAGGTGTCGCCCTTCTCCCCTTCATTGACGAGAAGCGTCTCCTCGACGCGATGGCTCCGCGATACCACAATCTCTCGGATGAAGAGAAGCGGCGCAACAAGTGGGGAAACAATGTGTTGTTCGTGTTCGAAACACACCCGTTGTACCCATCACTGGAAGCCTTGTATGGCAAGCGGAAGAAGGACGAGGTTCGTTCTGCCACGACGCATCTTAGTCTCCTCGCTTATGTTATGTTTTTTGCAGCCGTTACCAATCAACCCGAAGCACAGTGGAGGCACCAGCGGTTCGCTGTTGCCGAACCCTGATTGCATTCCAGATTCGACCTACTTCAGTCCCCTGCCCACGCAAGACCTGCCCGACATCAAGAACGACCGCTCGTTGTCGGCCCTCTACCTCTTCCCTAAACAGCTCACCCCCCATCGTTCAATCCTCCTTCCCGGCGTCCGTCGCCCGCCTCCCGTACTCAGCGCCTCCGATCTCGAGTCCGCGAGGAGAGGCGGCCAAGGTCGCGGGCGCGGGGGTCACTTCTCGGACCGAGGTGGCCGAAATGGCTATGGTGGCGGTCGCGATTTCAGGAATGGCGGCGGTGGCGGCAACAGCTGGCAGAACGGCGGCTCGTCCTACAATCAGTCCTCTCACAACAGCGGCAACCAGCAGTCCTATCAATCGTATCAGGCATACCAATCGCAGCGCGGCGGCCGAGGCGGCGGGCAGCAGCCCTACAACAATAGGAACCAGTACAACGACTTCACCGCACCCCAGCGTGGCGGCCGTGGCGGAGGACGAGGTGGAGGCGGCGGAGGTGTCAACAACGGGCCCTCTTCGTACGGAGGGTATGGCAATCAAGGAGGTGGTTACGGCACCGGCGGTAGTGGGGGCGGTAGAGGTGGAGGCAGAGGTGGTGGATATGGTGGTGGCGGCCGCGGTGGGTATAACCAAGGCGGCGCAATCAACCAAGACGGTGGATATGATCAAGTTGGCGGCTACGGCGGCGGCGGTTACAATCAGGCTGGCGGCTACGATCAAGCAGTTGGCTACGAGCAAGTAGCTAGCTACGGCCAGGCAGGCGGCTTCAACCAGAGCGGTGGCTTCAACACTCAACCTGGAGGCTACAACGCAGGCGGCTACGCCGCCGGCGGTAATAGCGGCTATGGCGGATATCCTCCTCCTCCTCAAAACAGCTACGCTCAGAACAACAACTACGGCGGATATGGCGGCGGCGGAGGCTCATATGGCAACGGTAACTCGCGCGGTGGATATAATAACCGTGGACGAGGACGGGGCGGTCGTTTCAACTGAGTTATACGCCCGGACTGGTCTAAGATGTACAGCTATGTTATAATGCTCCTCTATTTATCTGACTCGGTATGTACCAGTACAGCAGGCTATCCAACATCGCTAGTAGTAGTACGGATCGCATCTTACATGTGACAATGTCCTCTGTGGTAAACGGGAGATGGCGAGATGTACGAAACAACGGTATCGCGACAATACATGGAACACATAGCTACGTAGGTGGCAGCAAAGATACAACAAGCTGTGAGCGCATAGATCTAATGGAAGATAGACATACAACCAAGATAACTTCCTTTTCTTCCTTTTCCTTTTCCTTCCTTTCCAAATTGTCTCCGTGTCCGCTTTACAGAAGCACTCAATCCACGGTCGGGGGACGCACTGCACGTAGACGGCATACGACCTCTCGAGCTCCTTCATGCGCTTCTTGACCTTCTTGTCCATCTTGCGCTTCCTGCGCTCCGCCTTGCGCTCTTTGCGGCGCGGGTCAGAGCGGCCATACGCGCCGCCATACCGGTAGCGGTCCCGCTCGCCCGCCGAGTCGTCGTCCTCGGTGTCCTCCGACTCGGACGGGGACGACACGTCGAAGCGGTCGAACCCGGGGAGGTTCATGTCGACAGTGCCCGCAAGGCGGCCCGAGCGACGCTCGCGCCCCTTGTAGAGGATCATCTCGACGCCGCGCGTGCGGAAGAAGGACGCGTTCCAGAGGTCGATGACGTCTGCAACGAGCGTGGACCGTTTCGGCGGGCGGCCGTCGGGCGAGTACTGCGGGACGGGCATCGTGCCCGCCCAGGCCATGCTGAGGTCCTGCTCAGAGAGAGTCACAGATCAGTGTGTGACGACAGATGAGGAAGGAATCAAGAGGGAACGTACGGTCATGAGCCGGATCCAGTCTTCGTGGTACACATCGTGCGGCATGAGCACGGCGGGCATGCGCGGCATGTGCTCGAGGAACTCGTCCATGTCCCCGATCTTCATCATCTCGAACTGGGTATACGGGTGCGCGCGGTTCGGTGGACGGTTGAAGCCCTCCGGCACGCTGAGCATCTGCTGCTGCTGGGCCGCGTCGAGGGCGACTGAGCCCACACGCGGGGAGGCGTGCGCGCCGATGCCCGAGCTGCCATACGCGGATCCGTACGGGGCCTGCGCGCCATACGGAGAGGCGGCGGGCGCGTTGGGGTTGGCGTACAGGTTGATGGGAGGGCATACGGGCTCGGGCTGGCTGCCCGGCCGATGGACTGTCCTTCGAGGACATGTCCGGGAGGGTACGTACTGCCGCCGCCGCCGCTACCACCAGCACCGTAATACGGGGAAGCAGAACGGAGGGGAGCACCACCACCGCCATACGGAGAGGCAGCACGCTGGATTTGAGCACCACCATATAGTGAGGGACCGCCGTACGGGGAGGCAGCACGCTGAATCCCTGCGGCCTGGTAGGGGGACGCCGCGCGGGGGATTGCGCCAGCAGCATAGTATGGCGACGCTGCACGTGGAATGGCACCAGCAGCATGATAGGGCGAAGCAGCATGATAGGGCGAGGCCGCGCGAGGAATTGCACCGGCAGCGTGGTAAGGAGAGACAGGACGGGGAGCGACAGGTGCAGCGTAGGGAGACGAGGGTCGCGGAGCTGCGACAGAGTTGCGGTATGGTGAGACCGGTCGCGGGAGGACGTCGCCTGGCCGAGGCGAAGGCGGGTGGTAGGCCGCAGACGGAGGGTAGTTCCCGCCAGGCGCAGCGGCATACGAAGAAGTAGTATTGCTGTAGGCCGCTGAGGGGTAGCTGCCGCCCGGTGCAGGCTGGTACGTGCTCGTGGGGCGTTCAGCGTAGACAGAGTTCTTGCGCGGGCGTGGCACGCGGTCCTTCTCGTAGTCGTCCCGGTCCCGGTCCCGTTCGCGTTCGCGTTCACGCTCCCGCATGCGGTCCTTTTCACGCCGGTCGAGATCGAGTTCCGCCATCCTGCGCTCGAGGTCGGCAGCGGACTGCTTGTCGTACTCGCCGGGGTAGCGGCCGTACCCGCTCGCCCTGCGGTCACGGTCCCGCTCGCGATCGCGGTCCCCGGTCCCGCGACGGTACCCAGAGTCCCTGTCTTCGCGCTCTTCACGCTCGCGCTGGCGTTGGTAGTACTCGTCGTCCTCGTAGCGTTCGCGCTCCCGGTCGTATCTGTTGGAGCCGCGCGAGGCATCGTCCTTGCGCCGTCTGTAGTCCTCGTCGCGCCTGGTAGCGGCATGTCGGCAACCAAAGACAAGCAAGGGTAGAAAGCACGACACATACCAGTTCCTATCGTCGGTCCGGCGCCCGAACGAGGCAGCGAAGTTCTGTTCGCGCAGATATTAGTTTAGCCCTATCCCGACATGCACGGATCACTTACTGCATCAGCGGGGGTAGCGTTCGCGGGGAGCACAGAGGTAGCTTCGGCAGGGATCCACTGGATGCCGCTCACGACACCCTGAGGCGTTTGGTAGCTGCAGCGCAAGACATGGATCGGATGCGCGGGCAGATGAGAGAAGACATGGAACACACCTTGCCGCGACGGCTCTGGCGACGAGATGACACGATAAGCACCCCCGACATCACGATAGAGACAAAGGAGAACGCACCTGAAGGGATGATATACGACCTGCCCGTCCGCCCCCACCGTCGTGGTGTACGTGATCGAGCCCGGCTGGATCGTCGCGGCCTGCTGGGGCGTCGTCTGCGGAAACGGCGTCGAGTGCTGCATGAGAGGAGACACGGGCGCAGTCGCCCCAGAGAGGTATGGATTCATGTCTGTATCGGTGGACGAGCTCGTTGAGGGTCGGGGTCAATGTCGGACGTGGGCGCGGGGACAAATATCGATTCCCTGGGTCCTGGAGGCCTGAAAGCAGGCTGAGGCAGTTATCGCAGCGATGCACGATGATCTATAAGTGTATATATACCCCAAGAACCCGAGTGCCTGCATCGTGTCAATGGTCGGCGGCAAGATCCAGTTAAGCGACAGCGTGTCCTCACCCACTGTGCCCTATTGTATCCGGCCTGCGGGGCGCTACCTTTGTTTCGCCATCGTCTGAGTGGCCAGGAGTGGCCGGACACTTCCTCAGCGAAGGGCATGAGGCAGCGGGGAACACAAGACAATGATCCGAGAGCTAAACACATTAAAGGCCGTAGATACATAGTACTTACACCGAGTCCAGTCCAGAGGTCGTGGCAGCGCGCTCATGAGAATCGCCAGTAGATGAAGATGATGAGAACCAGAGCGACAGCCCCGATGGGTGCGTACTGTCGAATCATCGCATTTATGTTGATATTCCTCGCGGCGCGGCGGTACTTCTCCGACTCGGAACGTAGCGAGGTGGACAAATGAGACATGCCTGGCGTCAGGCGGCGGTTAGTGAACGAGGATCACAGAAACGAGGCGAACAGACAGCACGTACGGTCTAGCGAGTCGCCTCTCCATAGAAGCTCCTCCATGTTCTTTGTCATGATCCGTGTGACGTCCTGCAGCTCGTCGTTTAGTTTGTTCAGGTGCGAGCCGGCTGCATTCGCAGTCCGCGTGTCTTGATAAAGCCGGGTCGTCTTTGACATGAAAGTGTCTAGAGGTGTGCGGTATGTCGGATGATAGGGCTACAGTCCAGGCGGACAGAGTACTCACCGAAGCCGATGAACGCATACGGTTTCCGTACGCTCTCCACCTTTGCGCCATAGGACGTCTGGAATTCTTTCGAGAGTTCATCGAGATAAGAGAACGCGAGCTTGCGGGGGTATGACTTTTCGGCGATCGCGAGGTATATGACGTTGTCCGCTATGAGGTAGCTACCACGACATGAGCGCAAGCCAAGCGGCCCAGTCGGTGAGAGTGTACAGACTGTAGGTTGTACGGGCCGCTTTCAATCGTGCAGCGCGATTCCGAGTTGGGCCCTATCCTGCGGAAGATAAGTTTCGCTTGCTGCTTGTGCTCGGACAAGTCTTGTTCTGTCTGCTTGCCATTAACATGACGTGACGGGAGGATGGAGTGGGTCGGTGAGTCTGACCTGTTCATCGTCGACGCTAGCGGCGAGGGGAGCGCATCTGAAGCGCGAACGACAAGAGTGGACTTGACCATGATGGAAACCCAGAGCGAAGGGTCGGCGTACAGTAAAAGGAATGTCAGGGACAGCGACAGAGACCAGCTTGCCAGGAGCACGGGCGCCTGCGTCGGGATACGTGGTGTGCTCACGTGGGCAAGCCCTAACCCCAGGAGGACCGGGACGAGATCGGGACGTCTCTGGCCGGCGCGCAGAAAGCTCCCGCGAGTCTGGCCAGAAACATATGACATCGTACATATAAGCTGCTCGTCCAAGGGTCATCAACACCATCACCGCCCACCATCTCCTCTTGTTGGTCTTTACTCTGATACACGCACCATGGCCTCCTCCGGTTTGCTCAACGTCAAGCACCAGGTACGCATCCTACCGACGCGGCACTGCGAGGGTGCTCACTCCCGGGGTAGCTCACCTTCTACGGGGCGTACCACGACCACCCCGTCAATGTTGCCATTCATATGATCTTCGTGCCCGCCATACTCTGGTCAGAAACTCGCTGCGGCCGGGTTTCTGCTTCAGACGTCTGACTTGTCGCTGTCTAGGTCTAGCCTCGTTCTCGCAACTCGTGTCCCTGTCCCCTCCTTCTTCCCGGACGTACACGCTGTGGTCAACAACTACCTTGCTTTCGACTTGAACTGGTCTGCGCTCTGGGCGATCACCACTCTCGCGTATTATTATCTCTTGGAACCCACCGCGGCGGTACGTGTCATCCCATGCGCTGTGTCTTCGTCCCGCTCAAGCTAGTTACCTCCGCAGCTCTTGTACACGCCCCAGATGATACTCACCCTGCTCACTTCTGCTGCCTTCGCCCACAAGCCTGGCTCGTTCAATACCGCCCTCCTCATCCACATCACCTCCTGGGTGTTCCAGTTCGCAGGCCACTTCCTCGCCGAGGGCCGCTCCCCTGCCCTCCTCGACAACCTCCTTGGCGGTGCGTACCTCTCCTATCTGCTTCTCCGCGCGCGACCCTCGTGGACCGGACTGACCGGATGCATGCACCGCCCACAGCTCTCGTTCTCGCGCCGTTCTTCGTCCACCTCGAGATCCTCTTCAAGCTCGGTTACAACCCCTCTCTCCAGAGGAGTGTCCATGCCAGTATCACAGAGGAGATCAAGAAGATCAAGTCTGGGGGCAGAAGAAAACGCAGTGAGCCGTGCACGCGCTCCGTTCTACTTCTTGGCCCTCGACCCTTCCTCGACCTGGTGGAATACCCAGGCTCGGAAGACCCTGCAACGACCTCACGATCCGAATTTGACTGGTATATATGTCCTGGATTTTGCTGGACATGTCTTGTATTTCACTCTGCACGTTTCATCGACCGACCGGAAACATCAAATGGTCCTTTTCACGTTAGTTTGAGTATATGTACTTGTAGTGTACAACATGTATGCATTTTCGAGCACGAGCGCAATCCCCATGATATCCAAATCTCGCCGAGCCTTCCTTCCCGACAAGCTCAGCCTAGGCGAGGCTAGAGGGCGGGGGCAAGACCGGCTCGCCGAGCGGGGTGACGTAGCACGAAGAGAGACCGCCATCGACCTTGAAGTCCGTGCCGGTCACGTAACTGCTATCGTCGCTGGCCACTGCCGCACAGCGAATACGAGTGTCAGCACAGGCTCGGCCACGAGCATGAGATGACGTACGGAAGAGAGCACCCTTGGCGACTTCGATGGCCTCTCCAAAGCGGCCCATGGGGAGGTGCACCATTCTGCGGTTGCGCTTCTCCTCCGTGTTAAGGAAGTCCATGAGCAGTGCTGGGGGTGCGAGTGCATCGGCGATCGACGCAGTGAAGGTCAGCGATAACTACAGGCAAGCGGGGAGCGAGGCGGCTGTGCTCGGCCACCACTCACGTGTCTTTAGGGGACCGCTAAGGGACGAAGAAAGAAGGAGGAAGGAAGACAGGGTGAGGATCAGCATTTGTTGCGAGGGGGGCGGGTTCCGGCAGACGTACGGGCAGATGGAGTTGACGCGGATGCCTTCGCGGGCGTGGACCATGGCGAGCTCGCGCGTCATAGCGAGAACAGCACCCTACGGATGCAGAAGTCACACACGGAGTTCAGCTGAACACCACCCCGGAGCGAGAAGAAGCAGACACGTTACCTTCGAGGCGGTATCTGTACACCCAGATTACCAGATGCGAGACCAGTAGTCGTCAGCACGTGTCGCGAAGAGCAAACTCGCGAAGGCAACGTTCAAAGAGAGGGACGCACAGGCAATCTGGGGCGTCGCTGCACCCATGAGCGCCACGAAGCTCGCGGTGTTGATGATGCTGCCGCCGGTGTGCAGGCCACGCGCCTCGTCGGTGGGGTTGTTGCGCATGGCAAGGATCGCGTACTTGCACCCCCACCAGACGCCCTTGACGTTGATCTGCATAGTCAGGTCCCAGATGCGCTCCTCCGTGTTCAGCGCATTGTCGTCTTCGGGGTGCATGATGCCTATCCGGGTACGGAGCGCGCATCAGTGACTGAGCATAGCGTAAGTTGGTATGGGGGGGGCGGCGGTGGATCCGCCGCAGAATGGTGACCGTGGATAGAGGTCTACGGGGCAGATAGCTCAATAAAGGCGCACCTGCGTTGTTGAACTGCACGTCGCGCGCCGGCGAAATCAATAGCGGTCATTTACAATGTACATCCAGCAATTAACAGGAGACGATCGCGCCGCAGAAGGGGGCACGTTGCGAGCAACGGCAGACGTGAGCCCAAACTCTCATCGCATGCAGTACCTGAGAGCAGCGACGCACCATGATGTCGAGACGGCCGAAGAGCTCGACAGCCTTGTCGACCGCGGCCTTGACATCGGCCTCCTTGCCCACATCTGCCTTGATTGCGGCGGCCTTGACGTTGGGGAAGCGCTCCTTGACGAGCGCGAGGGTCTTCTCGGCGGCGGCGAGGTTGATGTCCACGAGCAGCACGTCTGCACCCTCCTGCGCAAAGAGCAGCGACGACTCGAGCCCGATGCCTCTAAGTTGCGTGGAGTGTGCTCAGCTGGTGTGTCTGCGTGGGACGCGAAGGCAGGCGGGAGGACGATCACGTACGATCCAGCACCTGTAATGAGGGCAGCCTGCGACGGGCGCCGCGTGAGCTTCCGTGGCTAAGATTCCGCCAGCGATGGCGTATGTGATCACACCTTGTTCTGAATGCGTCCTGGCATGATAAGTATTACTGGTCTTGAGAGTCGGTGACAAGACGCGATGTCGAGCGCAATGGAGAGGTGCGTACGAGTCAATCCTAGCAAAATGATAAGTCCCGCCACCCGCGCTCGGTCCTATCTTCCGGCGGGTCCATCGATAGGCCTAAGTTCGAAACAGTTGTATCGCAGCCTGCAGACTCCCAGTCCGAGACACGGGGGATTGTGATTGCTGGTCTTGGCGGTGAGCCATTTGCATGTCAGGCGTATAGGCATTCTGGGACCAGAAGCGGCGTTTCAGACATGCAACAGGATGCAGCGAGGACTTCGACGCGGAGATCCACTGATTCGCCAAGTTTGTCGTGTCAGAGGACGGGGAGAAAGTATCAGGTTGACTGACTTGAGGTCAGGATGCTGCCAATATGTGGATGATTACTGGGAACATGCACCGCGAGTGGTTCAACTGAACGTCACGTCCACCGCGAGCCTGTGCTCGGACGCGGCCGACAGGAGATATGCATGGATAGCGCCCGCCCGCCTGACTTGAGTCTCGACTCTCATCCCTGCTTGCCCTTGCCCTCCTTCCATCATGTACAGCCCGCGTGCAACACTTGTCTGCTTCTACGTACCCGTTTCTCGTCAACCAGACCCGGAAAATGGAAACATAGTAATCTCCGGGTGGTAAGAGAACCATCGGAACTGTCGACAGCTACTTAGACGGCCTGCTGAAACATTCCGCTGTGGACATGAATACACTTGCACGGAGGTGCTTTCAATGCTAGCGTCCTTCGCAATGCATTCCAGTACCCAGCTTGCGCCGCAATTAGCATTGCGCCCCAGAACTTTGTGGCGACACGCATGGGAGAAACGTTGCGGCCCCTTGTCGTCGGCAGCGTCTTGGTGAGTGCCACAACCTGATCTTGGATTTGCGCAGCTGATAGTGTCATTGGCTCGGCCAGTAAGTACAGTATGTGCCGTACGCGGCCAATCCCCTCGGAGTCCGGACATCTGACAGAGTCGCTGGCGCCACACGGAGTTTCGTAGCAACAACTCTCAGGTGTCCGTGGGGATTGGGGCCTGAGACCGCTGGCCCCGAACGGGTTTGGTGGCGAAAAGCCATTGGCGACCGCAAGAAACACATCGGAAGACTGCAATGTCCGCTGGGCGACGAAAGAGACCGACGGCCCGCCCAAGACCCAAGCAGGGCCGTGGGTGGATATGCATTCGCCCTCGCGTCGGATGTGTGTACGCGTTGGGTTTAGCGGAGGTATGTCGAGATCTGGGAATTTGATGCTAGGGCGCCTGGTGCGAGAGCGGATTCTCTGCAATTGATGCGTTCTGGATGGGTGATCGAAATGCCTAGTTCCAAGGATTCCTAGGCGACGGCGACGCGGACACCCCTTCCCATTCCAGGCTGCATACAGACTCCGCGACGCAACCCCGTTCTCTCTTCTCTTTCCCTCCTCTGTCAACAATCTGCCACGCAGCGGATCATCCCCTCACCCATCTGCACCCAACACCACCCTCGCCCTTCGCGAGTTTGCACAGCGCCCACGCGCCTTTGACTGGGTTCCTGAGCGCGGGTATATGACCCCCGGTGTCCTTTGCGAGCCGTATTGCCCTCCCCCTCCCCCTTCCTCCCCCACCCCCGTGTACAACTATGGCCTACACGCCGACTCTCCTCGACGCCGCCGCCATCCTGGTGGCGGTCATTCTTTTGAACCGTCTCTTCGCCAAGAAGCCGGCTGGCCCCCTCCCGCCCGGTCCGAAGGGGCTCCCCCTCATCGGCAACCTGTTGGACATGCCCCCCAGCCATGAGTGGAAGACCTTCGCTCAGTGGGGTGAGCGGTGGGGTGCGTACTTTCTCTCATGCCCGTCCGTTCTGGAGGACGAAGCGATCCGGTGCTAACCTCGCCTCCGACAGGTGATATCGTCTCGGTATCTATGCTCGGCCACCCATACGTCATCCTCAACTCTGCGAAGCACGCAGTCGACATGCTCGAGAAGAAGTCCTCCATCTACTCCTCGCGGCCTATGATTCCCGTCGGCGGCGAGCTCGTCGGCTGGAACAGGACTCTGGCTCTCCTCCCATACGGCAACCAGTTCCGCGAGTACCGCCGTCTCCTCTCCCAGCTCATCGGTACCCGCAAGAACATGGAGCGCTTTGTGCCCCTTGTCGAGGACAAGACCCGCGCATTCGTTTATGAGCTCTACAAGGAGCCCACGGACCTCCTCAAGCACATTCGCAAGTATGTGCACGGCTCACCTTTGTGTTGTGCTTTGATCATCTGACAGTCTCTGCGTCCGTGCAGGTCCGCTGGTGCTATCATCCTCATGATGTCGCACGGCTACGAGGTCCAGGATGAGAACGACTCCTTCGTTGCTACTGTCGACGAGGCGATGGAGCAGTTCGCTATCTGCACGGCCCCTGGTGCCTTCCTTGCGAACATCTTCCCTGCTCGTACGTTCCACGGTTGATAACACAGGTCACATGGAACCTCGCTCTGACGCCGTGCAATGTCCGCAGTTGCTCACATCCCCTCGTGGTTCCCCGGTGCCGGCTTTAAGAAGACCGCTGCTGCATGGAGAAAGACGCTCGACCTCATGTGCGACCAGCCTCACGACTTCGTGAAGCAACGGATGGTGCGTGCCGAACCTTGCTTGGCAGGATGCCGGAACGCTGACTTGACTGCATTGCGTCTTACCTTGCGCAGGCCGCCGGTACCAACATTCCGAACTTCACATCGGATCTTCTTGAGGGCGAGGTTACTCCTGAGCGCGATACTCTCATCAAGAACGCGGCTGCGTCTCTCTACGCCGGTGGTGCCGACACGGTATGCATCTGTATAGGATTCATAACGTAAACCACACTCATGGGTTTGGGCGCGTAGACTGTCTCTGCGATTAACACGTTCTTCCTCGCGATGACCCTCCACCCTGAGGTCCAGGCGAAGGCTGTCGATGAGATTGAGCGTGTCGTTGGTACCGATCGTTTCCCTACGGCCGCGGACCGCGACAGCCTTCCCTACCTGAAGGCTGTCTATCTTGAGGTCCTCCGCTGGAACAACGTCGCCCCTCTTGGTACGCGTTCTCCGCCGCTCAATTGCCATGACCCCAGCTGACAGCCATATACGTACACAGCCATCCCGCACCGTCTCATCGAGGACGACGTCCACGCCGGTTACTACCTCCCCAAAGGCACGATCGTCATCCCGAACATCTGGCGCATGCTGCACGACCCCGAGACCTACCCGGATCCGTTCACCTTCAACCCCGACCGCTTCATGAAGACTCCCGGCCACGAGCCCGAGACGGACCCCCGCAGCATGGTCTTCGGTTTCGGCCGTCGGATCTGCCCCGGTCTCCAGCTCGCTGACGCTTCGGTCTTCCTTGCCGTCGCGATATCGCTTGCCGCTTTCAAGATCGAGAAGGTTGTCGAGAACGGTCAGGTCATCGAGCCGTCGACAGAGTACACCACCGGCACGGTTAGGTACGTACACCCCGTATCCTAACTGCGGTCACGAAGGAAGCTGATGGCGGACCCGTCCTAATCTGTGCACCAAATCTGTAGCCACCCGGCTCCTTACAAGTGCGAGATCAAGCCCCGTTCGGCCAAGGCTGAGGCCATCATCGCCCAGATCGGGGAGCAGAGGCATAATTAGGTGCCATTCGAGGGTCTGTTCGCGCCATATGCGTGTGCACGCATTGGCTAGTTCGATGCTGCTATCCCTCTGGAGGCTTGGCCGCAGGGCCCGCCCCCCGTTACTGATCTATCGCGGACTCGCCGCCCCTTCTTGGATTGCGCTTAGCCGTATCTATTACACGGGTCGTTCTCGACGCCCCGAGCGTTTCGGGGTCGAGATTCGTGGGGAACATCCAGTACATAGCATAGACACATCCGCTCTGTCCTGAGAGCGTCATCATCCACTCGTTCGTTCTTCCAGTTTCGGCTTCGGTTTCTTTACTACCTTATGTCTTCCTCGCTGCTTCCCTAGGCTCTAGGTCTGCCCCGCATTCAACATAGTCTGAATGCGATGCTTTCGGAACTACTCCGCTCGGGGCCGCTCGTTGAGCACCCTCCCGCTTGCGTGAGAGGTGTGGCTAGTCTACTAGGAAAGATTGAATGGTCATCTGAAGCGACCTAGACAGGAGCTGTCATCGCTTGAGAGTCGGTTACATCGCCCAGGTACCGAAGTCCCTGAAC
The DNA here is from genome assembly GCA_001792895.1 of Lentinus brumalis. Classification (NCBI taxonomy): domain Eukaryota; kingdom Fungi; phylum Basidiomycota; class Agaricomycetes; order Polyporales; family Polyporaceae; genus Lentinus; species Lentinus brumalis. Next base: position 2,614,141 of record MARA01000002.1, on the reverse strand, counting down.
TACCCAGAAGCTTCACGCGTTCTCACCAGTTCTCACCTCCTCTTCGCTCGCTGGCTTGGTAACTTTGAATGAGAGTCGACTGAACGATATGTAGCACTTCTCTCATGGCGGACATACTTGCAAGCGACGTACCCATGAAGTTTGCCCGTCTCGCGCTCTACCTGCCCTACCCGGCGATGTCTTGAATGATGTGCTTTTGTGTTTAGTAGTTGATGCGCCACCAAGGATTTTTTGGTGTCGACGAGCCAGCTTAGAATACCGTTCCCTGCTATTGGGCTATGTAGCGGAGGCTACTGCAAGTATCGGTTGCACGTACTAGTAAGTACGCGGATGATCTCGATCTTGGGAAGCAGTTACTTGGGCGCGTAAACTATGCCCTCTTGGTTCGCTCCCACCATCAACGATCTGGATTCCACGGGTGAGCTTCCACCCGTACTGAGTGCCGCGGGATGGCTGTCTTTACGTCCTCAGTTCGAGATCCTGCAGAGAAGCTTGAAGCTGGTTGTACATGTCGAGAAGGCGTCACGGTATCCTGAGGAGACGACTTGGGTGCTCTCCTGGTACAAGCTTGAAGCCCCCGATACTGGACAGTATATGTACATGCATATCTGAGCAGCACCAGCCGCCATCCGGCGATGATCGCGCTCCTGCCCTGGAAACCTCCACCGGCATTCATCCGTTGCGCCTTGCCTCAGCCTGGCCTTGCAGGACCTTGCGCGACCCTTGATGGATGTCCCTTGGATGCGGGCAGCACGGGAGCGGGTGTGTGTTTCGACTCTCAACTGGGGTTTTTGTACTCATCATCAATCATTGCCTGCGTGGACGTACTTTTGACCCACTGGGTAAATTGTATGCGCTTGCAGCCGAACCGTAGAAGACCGCAGATATTGGCTGCTTGCGCCTGAGAGCCACATCAACTTGAAGAGCCAAGAGTCGATACTTCCATTGCATAGAACGACCCTTCTGTCCGACTTCGCCAGCTCGAGTCTCAGGGCACTCGACGTCGGGCCTGGTGCCTACGCCCTGTGGTTCGGATCGCGAATGCTCCGGAGGTGCGCACTTCCCGCATCTCTTCTCATGCAGATCGACTTGAATGCTTTGCAGAAACTCTTCCCACCGGCAGTGAGCTAACGCGGGTGTGCTCGCCGTTGTTCGGACTTTCGAGAGCGACCAGGCTACCAATCATCCTCCGAAGACCGGTCAGGGGCAATAGCTTGGCTTCTGCTAGTCGAGCCCACGCACTGCGAGCGGACCTCAGTACGACTCACGCGTGAGAGCGTACAGGAGAGCACGCCGGAAACTCCTGAAGAGAAAGAGATAGTCTCACTACGAAGTGCTCGCAGTTTGGGAGATCGTTTGACATAGCCAGAGTACCGCCCACCGCCGCCGCCGCTCATCAGACCGGCTCCCAAGAGACAGATCAAGTCTGCCGTGTCGATAGGAGGCGTCCAGCATGCGAGCGCGCTCGTCTTCTGACCGACTGGACTCGCTCTATCCCTCCCGTGTGGAGTCCAGGGGACAGCTTGAAACGCGCTCAAGTGGCTTCCGTGTGAGCCAGGACGACGACTACCATGCTGTGGATGCTGATATATTGTAGGAGCTACTCATGCACGGTCCGTTAGATTCGGTGAAGCAGGGATCTCCTAAAGTCTGCGTCGGTCATTCAAGCACTCCTGTCGTGTTGTGGCGGCGGGCCCGTAGGGAATCACTGCGCCCAGCTCGTAATGCCGCCCGATTGGGCGCAAATGCATATTGCACTCGAAACAGTTTCCACAAAGCACGAGGATCTCTCTCTGTCGCTGTGGCATAAGTACTTATATACGTCCAGAGATGCACGCAGAACTGTCCAACATCTGCTCCCGTCCACCGCCGGCATTGTCGATCTTTGTCGTACCTCCACCGACTCTCGTTATCCCAGTTTTAACTTGATTGTCTTACAGAGACGTTTCATCGTCTCCGTCCGCCGTCTTGTCAGACTTGGCAGACCGGACCATCATCATGTACATCCTCGACTTTCTTCTGCTCGTCCTCGGGGCGTTCCTCGTTTCCCGTCTCGTACGGAAACGTACACCCGGACCCGTGCCGCCAGGGCCGCGGGGCTTGCCTCTCGTCGGTAGCGTCTTGGACATCCCCTTGACCTACCAGTGGTACCATTTTTCCAACTGGAGTCAGCGTTGGGGTAAGTTCACCTAGACGCAATTTCGTTACATCGTGCCTGATCCCTCCCCATAGGTGACATAATGTCCTTCTCCATGTTCGGACAGACCTATGTCGTTCTCAACTCGGCCAAGCATGCAGTGGACATGCTCGAGAAGAAGAGCGCGATCTATTCAAGTCGTCCTCGCATACCCATCGGGGGAGACATGATCGGCTGGAAGGACTCCATGATTCTGCAGGCCGGCGGCCACAAGATGCGCGAGACCCGCAAGCTGCTCGGCTTGGTCATGGCAAGCACCAAACGCGTCGAGCGATTCCACTACCTTGTGGAGGAAGAGACGAAGCAGTTCCTCCTTGACCTCAAAAACCGCGATGGTACGCTGGCCAGCGAGGTAAAGAAGTACGTTTACTCGCTTCCACTTCCCGGTGTCTGCAGGTAATTGACCTAACTTCATTTGTCGTGGCTGCCCTGGCAGGCTCGCGGGAAGTATCATCACCATGATTGCCTACGGCTACAAATCGACCGGCAACAACGATGTCATCATTAAGACTGTCGACAAGGCCATGGAAGACTTCGCGATCATCTTTGCGCCCGGAGCGTTCCTCGCGGACGTCTTCCCGATCCGTGAGTTATAGCCGTTCCTCGCTCCGAGCTACCTGCCTGATCGCCCGCAAATGCATTCTAGTGACCTGTGTGCCATCGTGGTTCCCCGGCGGCGCGTGGAAGCGCAAGATCCCGGAATACGCAAAGACATTTAATGACACCGTGGAGCTTCCCTATCGTTGGGTTAAGGAACAGATGGTCTGTGCATCCACACAATCCGCATTTACCGGTCTCTTGCTGCGGCTGACGTGACGTGCGCTTGCGGCGCCATCTAGGCGGCGGGTATCGCGCTCCCGAGCTTCACGTCAACGCTCCTGGAAGGCAATGTAGATCCCGGGAGGGAGCATCTCATCAAGATGGCAGCGACGTCGCTCTATACCGGTAAGTCGCAGCTGTCTACTTTATTGCCCGTGCTGACGTTAAGGTCAACACTGTTCGTTCCTGCAGGCGGCGCCGATACAGTGAGTTACTTGTAACTGTCGGCATGGGAGCTACCTTACTTACGTGCTCACGCTCGTTGGCAGACTGTCTCATCTATCACGAGCTTCTTTCTCGCTATGTCGTGTTTCCCGGAGGTGCAGCGCAAGGCCCAGGCTGAGCTCGACGCCGTCATCGGAGCCGACCGAATGCCAACGATCGCGGATAGGGAGCGCCTCCCGTACCTCAACGCGGTTGTACTCGAGCTCCTCCGATGGCTACCTGTGACACCCATGGGTCAGCGTTTTCTCCCCTTGTGCTGGGATGCCTCACTCAGACATATACGTCTACAGGCTTTCCTCATCAGCTCACTGAGGACGACGTTCATGCGGGCTATTTCATCCCCAAAGGCACACTCGTTATGGTCAACATATGGAACCTGCTGCACGACCCGCAGAGGTACCCGGATCCGATGACATTTAACCCGGACCGTTTCATCGCGACCGCCGAGAAGGAAGCGGAGCGCGATCCTCGCGACTTTGCTTTCGGCTTCGGCAGACGGTATGCTGTTCCTCACATCCTTGGTACTTCCTCTCATGGGTGTATTCCCCGGTATGCAGGAGATGTCCGGGCATATTCTTCGCCGAGGCTTCCATCTTCGCTGCGTGCTCCATGTCGCTGCACCTCTACACCATCTCCAAGGCAGTCGACGAGGAGGGCAATATCATTGAGCCCAATACGGAGGGCTCCGAGACGCTCATTTGGTATGTGCGGACGCTCACGCCTATGTCCGGTCGTGGCTAACTGGCCCGCGCCGACATAGCCACCCCCTCCCCTTCGAATGCACCATCGCCGTGCGCTCCGACAAGGCGCAGACGCTGCTGGACTCCCTTGAATCCGAGAGCGCGCAAGTCTGATTCATACCAATCCATCACCTGTCCTTCGTTCTTCCATTCGTGTCGTGTCTCATATCATCACGCTGTCTCTCGTTGATCACTTCCGACATTGATTTCTTGGATAGCCTGCTCTCGAATTGTACAACAGAACGTGTACGTATGCAATGGACTGCATCTGATCCGTTTCCGCCTCATGGACATCCCACTTCGTTGTTTGGTTCAGTTACGACTGTTCGGGTCGTGTCAGCCTCCCGGGGCAGGTATATACGGCGGCTCGACAGGAGACCAACCAGCTTTCCCTTTTGCTTTCGTCCCTCTCTGTCGCGCTCTGGTAGCGTTGCTCGCAATCTCCTGGGCCGCACTCCAAGGCTATTCACATCGCTAGCCATGCGCTCCTTCGCCGAAAGGTTTCGCCCCACGTCGTTCGCGCCGCGATATCCCAGGTGGATGGTCGGGCGGCCGCTGCTCATCACCTCATCTGCGCTCGCCGCCTTGGGTGACCCCATGTTCGGGTACAGCCAGGGTGCCATTGCTGCGCTCCAGCTCCAACCCAACTTCGTCAACCGGTTCTTTGGGACGCACATCACGAAAGAGCAGATCCAGATGGACGCCACTGGGGTCAATCCTGAGGTGCTAGGTACGTCGTAGCATCTGCGGCACCAGTCGTACCGTTCTGCCCGGGCTGCATGCATGCAATATCATTGACGATGACCGAACTCACCTCCGTCCCTTCTTCACTGTGCTAGCTATCACGGTGGCGTGCCTCAATATCACGGCCTTCATCTCGGCTTTCGGGGCGGCATACGTCTGCGACATCCTCGGACGACGCATGTCTCTCCGGATCGGCGCGCTGGTCTATCTCATCTCTGCCATCCTCCAGATCGTCGCGCCCGACCTTACCTGTCTCATCATCGGCCGCTCGCTGCAAGAGTGTCGGCGTTGGTATCCTCTCCATGACCGTCCCGATCATTCAAGCGGAGATCGCGCCAGGCAACCATCGCGGGCTCTTCATCTCGATCGAATACATTTGCCTCAACGCGGGTTACGCGCTCTCCGCGTGGGTTGGGTACGGGTTCTACTTTGCCTTCCCCTCGGACATCTCGTGGAAGGGCACGTACATCGTCGAGGCGGCCATGGCGATCATCCTGGTCCTGTGGTCATTCATCATTCCCGAAACACCGCGCTTCCTCATCGCCAACGGGTTCCTGGATGAGGGGATGCGCGTGCTTGCCGATCTGCATGCGAACGGCCACCTGGACGACGATAGGGTGCGCGGGACGCACCAGGAGATCCTCGATACCGTCAAGCGCGAGCACGCCATGGGCCAGGCTTCCTGGGGCCAGGTCTTCCGACAGTACACCCGCCGGACTGTCGTAGGCATCACCTGTCAGGTATTCGCGCAGTTCAACGGCATCAACGCGATCTTGTACTACTTGCCTGAAAACCTCCTCCGCGCCGGCTTCGACGCTGAGAAGGCTCTGTTGTATGCTGCGGGATCGTCGTTGCTCTACTGCGCGGGGACGGTGCCGGCGATGTTCGGGATCGACAAGCTTGGACGGCGTCCGTTCTTGATCTTCGGTAGCTTCGCGCTTGCAGCTGCTTTGGCTGTCGTCGGCAGTTTGCAATTCTACGTCGATTCCTTGCCCACTGGTGGTGATCGCCTGCCAGGAGCAAACGGCATCTATGCAGGTAAGTTGCGGGCATCATCGCGAACGAGCCTATCCGCAACTGATATATATCCAGCTGTCTGCCTCTACCTGTTCTTCTATGGAGCCACGTAAGCAACTCTCCCAACTCTCACGACCGAGTGCCACTCACGTCGTCGGTTGCATTCCAGGTGGGGCCCAGTGCCCTGGTTGCTCGGCGCCGAGATCTTCCCGCTACGCGCACGGGCGAAGGGAATGGCGCTCTCCACCACGGCAAACTGGGTCTCGAACTTCATCATTGCGTTCATCACCCCGCCATTCTTCGCGTCCATCTCCGGCGGCTACTACTTCATTCTGCTCGGTTTCTGCGTCATATCCGGAATCTTCGTCTTCTTCGTCTACCCTGAGACGGCACACAAGACCCTAGAAGAACTCGGGAGCGTTTTCAACGATCAAACGGACGACAAGGAGACGCTGCAGCGAGGAGAGAAGAATGCCGGCCCACAGGACTCGGAACCTAGGCAATCCGACGCGATCTCGGAGAGTACTCTTCGTGGTAGCATCGGTGACGAAGAGAAGAAGGGGTCAGCTTCCAGCATGGAGCGAGTCATTTAACCAAGCACAGATTAGTCTGTATCCCATAAGCAGAGTAACGGCATCAACTGGGCAGACTATCAGTTCGTGAGCGAGCGTATGATGACACACTAGATGGCCCACCAAATAAAGGTATCAAACGACAGCAGTAAACCCCGGAAAAGTATAGCACCCGCAGGCAGCGGCGTTACGCCAGGACGGTCAGAGACAGAGTGATCAGCAGACAGCCGGCTAGCGTCCTGTGGTAGGGTGAGTAAGGCGGTTAGAGCCGACAAGGACAACTTCCCACTTACAGCATAGGAAGACCACTGAACACAGCAGCATTCTCGTTGGTGACGTTGCCACTGGGACTCGTGGCCGTAGAGTTCGGTGCGAGAGAAGTCGCCGTTCCGGAAGTCCTGGCGTTGTTGCTCCCTGTGGACGTAGGGAGAGCAGTGTAGACGCTGGAGAATATTGGCACACGGGCCGCGATTACAGCGACAGTATATCCGGGGTCCACGTTGAAGCCGTCCGAGAGAGCCAGGCTGACGTTCGCGGACTCCGAATCCAGAGTTTCAGGGTTGAAGGTGCCGAACTTGGCCGTGTCGACGTTCCGGAAGACGTTCTCGAGCAGCCTAAGAATGAAGCAATGGTTGGTCGAGACGTCTGATTATCAGAAGCGTGGACCCACTGAACGTACTTGGACGATACAAGCGAGGTGGACACGTAGATGTCCAGCGGCGGGTTGCTGTAGCCAGGATTTACGATGCAAGTGGACGAGAAGAGGGAATATAGCACCTGTACAGAAGAGACGGACGAGGACAGTGTTCAGTGAGCGTATGCCCGCGGGCATAAACAGCGGCAAGGTACGTACTCCAGCCTGCGCTCCAGAGTTCTTTGCGCGCGCGAAGATGTCGTCCGGAGTAGCGTCGGGAGCATTTTGATCGCAAGCTACGAGGGCTACCCAAGGCGTCGTGGCTATACAAACGACGAGGATCAGCAGTAAGCGCAAAGACGACACAGCATCCGCGTCTCACTTGTGCCCGACGGCGCGTCATCGGTGTAGTGAACCAACGCTCCCTGTTACGGCGGTCAATACTGTGCGTGTTCGCGTACAAACGACAAGGTGCGACCAACCGTAGCAACACCACTGCTGTCGGAGGTCGCGACCGCGCGCGCGAAGTTCATCGTCAACTGGCCCTGGCTGAACCAAAAGACGTTGAGAGTGGCATTCAGCAGGTTGGCGGTAGCATCCGTAGAGTTCGATGGCGAAGCGGGGATAAACGAGTGGACGGCATGCACGAGGAAGGAGAGCACAATGAGCGAAGCTCGCGCAGCCCCAGTCCAACACATGGACGACATGGTTAACTTGAGGTTTGTTTTGCTGTATAAGCGCCCCGGTGTGCCTGCAGCCCTCTGCAGCCTTCTGGTTACCGACTGCGCCGACTACTTACTTTCACATTCGTCGCCGTCGGCCCGTCTCTACTGCTTGGGTCGAATAGTCTTGCGCGGTTATCATGCTGTTCAGTGCTCGCTGGCCTCGTCGACGCTATGTGAGTGCTTCATCCGGCCTGATATCGGCTCTTCACACGTCACGTCTGACAGTACGAGTTCGCAGGCGCGAATGGCTGATCTCCGCCAACCTGGGAAAGATGGTCGGCGGAGGGGGCCGCCTTGTCATCTACGGAAGTGCGTAGACTTTTCCACCCGTTCCCCCGTGCCGACTGACGACGCAGTACCCATATAGCCCCGTAGTACGCGCCCATTTTGAAGATTCTTCGCCTCGCGTTGCCTAAGAATCCTGATCCCGGGAGCGCGGCGTTACGCAAGAACGATCCAGGAGATCAGTGATAACTGTACCCACATGAGACGGGTAGGCTATCCACAGGCTGACAACATAGTATTGGCCATGCGAGACGTTCGAAGGGTGCTAGCGCAGCAACTAGACTGAACGTGCCGATCCGTGTCATCCGGCAGACGAGGTTACCGAACTGGGGATGGATATGAAGGATTCGAGAAGGTCGAATGAATTGGTATGTTCCTTGCCTGCCGAGCTTTAGGAATGTCGAACTACTTACTGGCTTGACTCCATGAAGACTGCAGGGAAGATTGTGCCAGACGCTACCAGCATTTCGAAACCCGACCAGTATTGTCGCAACGGCTGGTTGTAGATATCGGGTCATGCTTCGAAATAGCCAGCCAATGCACGTCAACCTCGCCTTCTCGAGCTGGCTGCGCTATGACACCGATCTTACGTTGCCGTTTCGCTTCGTCCACCTCGATGGCACATAAGGCGCCGACACCCGTGTCTCTCCGACTCTCGCCGTACCAACGTACGCTCCGATGCCGTCGATGCGTAGCAGTTGAGTAACATGCCGCAAGCTGTCGTCGATCCGGGATGTCGTGAAACGGCACAGGTGGCTTACATGCCAGTGCAGCAGCCCTGGGAACAACAGCTGGATGCAGTACGCAGGCCTCCATACTGACGGAGCGACGACAGAAGTTTGATCTTATCCGTTCCTCGGTATTCAGATATTTGAGGTACTTATAGGTCGCAATCGCTGAGGTTCGTTCCTAACGTTCCCGCTCGCACTCCTCTCACCGCAACCATGTCCAGCTTCGACGCATTCAAGGCATCGTTCAAAGGCGATTTAGTAACGCCAAGCGACGCAGAATACGACACAGCCATCGCACGTTGGGCTAAGAATGCGGCCCGAAAGGCCGCTATTGTCGCATTCGTCAAGGACACCGAGGACGTCTCGCGCGCCATAAACTATGCCAAGGCGGCGAAGTTGCCCATCGCCATCAAAGGCGGAGGACACAATGCTGCAGGAGCGTCCTCGAGCGAGGGCGGCCTCGTGATCGACTTGTCTCGGTACCTCAACGGCGTCACCGTCGACGCCGAGAAGAAGCTCGGATACGTCGGTGGAGGCGCGATCTGGGAAACCGTCGATAAAGCCGCCATCGAGCATGGTCTTGCCACCGTCGGTGGCACAGTAAACCATGTAAGCATCCTATTGTTCGTTCTTCACTTCTACAGTGCTAATTCATATTTGCAGACCGGGGTTGGCGGGTAAGTCCACGCGCGATATAGATATCGTCATGACATGCGCTCATGGGCGACTAGTCTTATCCTCGGTGGAGGCTATGGATGGCTCAGCGGTGCACACGGTCTGGCCATCGACAACCTCGTCCAGGTCTGTCATCCCCCTGCTTGTGGTCGTGACAAGTAGTGCTAACGCAGGTCCTCCTCCTCCATCTCAGGCAACTGTAGTCACTGCCGACGGAGGCATACTAACGGCTAGCGAGTCAGAGAACCCGGATCTCTTCTGGGGCATCCGTGGTGCAGGGTCCAACTTCGGCGTCGTCACCGAGTTCGTCCTCAAACTGCATCCGCAGCGCCGCACTGTGTACTGTGGGATGGTCATATACTCTCCTGATGCGCTCGAAGCCCTCCTGGACGTAACCCAGGAGTGGCGTAAGAAGGTTTCAATGGAGAAAGAAGGCATGATTCAAGCGTTCACCCGTGGACCAGGCAACCAGGTGATTCTGTGTGTCCATCGTGGGCTCAAAGTGTCGACTGATGGACTTATTGCCCCTTGTAGCCATGTATCGCGCTATTCCTCTTTTACAATGGCTCCGAAGAGGAAGGTCGCGCGAACTTCAAGGCTTTCCTCGATCTTAGTACGGCGTCCGTCCCTCTCCTCCCACACGCACTGATTGCGGTTCACCGTTTCACAGAACCCGTCGCAGACATGTCCAAAGAACATCCCTATGAAGTGCTAAACTCACTTCAGAATCAGAGCACATACCCAGGACAGAATGTGTACATGAAAGGGTGTTTCGGGCCCGAGACCTTCCCGCGCACGGTCCTTCTGCATCTTTTCCAGCGCGTCACGGAACTGTCCGCGCCCGAAGCATACAAGATCGCATTTCTCCTCGAGTACTTCCCGCTTGCCCGGGCTAACGCCATCCCGGACGATGCGACTGCCTATCGCCGCGGGCTCCCGGCGAACGTTCTGTGCCTTGTGTTTGCGACAGAGAACAACGAGGAGACGTTCAAGTACTCAAGGGACGCCGCCCATGAGCTGACAAGCCTGGTGGCCGGAAAGGGGGGCAACGACGTTGGATACGGAAATTACAGTGAGTCGCACTTTAATTAGGCGAGGATTGGGTTCAGCGTGCTGACTCTGTGCATGTCTATAGGTCCGGACAGCGATGCGCTTCCGACGGACGGCTCTGTCCTTGGGAGCAAGGCCAAGGCGAACTTCGGCAGCAACTACAAGCGGCTGCAGGAGATCAAGAAGAAGTTCGACCCGGAGCTCGTCTTCAACAAGTGGTTCGTCATCGCACCCGCTGCCTGAAGACGCCGCGCCAGTTGTTGTAGGCCGGGAGTCGATCGATGATGGAGAGATGTCAAATACTACTGTACATATGTGAAATACGATATGCAAGCTGGACGCCGCCACTCTCGCACACACCTGGTCCGTCTGGATATCACAATCATTGCTTCTGTCCTTACTTTGGCAGTCGGACACGAGAGGGAGCGGCCTAGCAAGGTCTAAACCCGCGGCAAAAGGTGCCTCACCGGGTGCCGTTGGATCAACTCTCGACATCTGGCTGGTGCGCTGTAGGCTTCCTGTAAAGTTGCCTGCAGATCCCGCCAGGTCGGTTCTATCATGTTTCCGGCTCTATGGTTGTATTCGACTAGCTACTTCACAGTCGGCTAACCGCGCGCATACCGCCTCCGGTGCGTCTCTACCTTGAACTGATAACCATTAATGGCGGCCGGGTTCGGTACCAACTTCACCTTTCGTTCTGTTTCTCTGCAAGCGTGCTGTGCGGATCGGATTCACGGTTGTCGGAGTCGAAGAGGCGGTTGTACCTGGAGAGTAAGTACATTATGTCTGAGCTCGACTCTCGAGCTTGTCACTAATGTATGCGCGTCGATCAAGCTGGCCGCAAGCAGCACGCGGGTCTACACCACAAGGCCGAAGTGTTCACGACATACCAGATGTCTCCATATGTCATTACTCACCATTTTTGTGACAGAATAGAGCAAATCGCAATCATGGAGGTCGAGAGTGAAACAGGCGCCCGCGTAGCTCTTCTTGTCTTGCTTCGTCGACCTCAGACTCGTCACGCACACCGAAGAATGTCTTGGCTCATCATGCATCAATGCTGACAGTATAGAGCACAATGGCAATACAGTTGTTCAGGATTCGCAGCGTGATGCCGTGACACGGTACTGGTGGCTTACATGCAGTGTAACCATCTCTGGGAACTTGGAATACACGGGTTCCACACGGTGACATGCACTCGCCTGCTCTCTCAGGAGCCCGAGCCGCCTCCCGACGTAGCTTTAAAAGTTGCCACAGAGAAGTACATTGGTCCATACCGTTCCCAGACACGAGCTCATCCCACATCAGCAGCGATGTCCAACTTCGACACTTTCAAGACTTCCTTCAAAGGTGATCTGCTGACATCTGGCGACGAAGGATACGAATCGGCAATCGCTCGCTGGGCCAAGAATGCAGCTCGCAAGGCAGCGGTAGTCGCGTTTGCCAAAGATCCCGAGGACGTCTCACGGGCCGTCACATACGCTCGGCAGGCGAAGCTGCCCATCGCGATCAAAGGCGGAGGACATAACGCGTCTGGAGCATCCTCAAGCGAAGGCGGCCTCGTCATCGACTTGTCCAGATATCTCAATGGCGTCAAGGTCGACACAGATAAGAAGCTCGGCTACGTCGGTGGCGGCGCGATCTGGGAAACGGTCGACAAAACCGCTATCGAGCACGGGTTAGCCACGGTGGGTGGCACAGTTAACCATGTAAGCACTCGCTATGTTCCTCGACTCACCCATTGCTGATGCATCTCGTAGACTGGGGTTGGGGGGTAAGTCTATTGCGCGCGAAATTAACTTACCGTGTGTTCACGATCTCAGCCTCATCCTCGGAGGCGGCTACGGATGGCTCAGCGGCGCATACGGCCTGGCCATCGACAATCTCGTTCAGGTTCGTTGTCTACCGTGTATACTCGCCACGCACACAGAATGTTCTGAACCGCCACGGTTTGATCACAGGCAACTGTGGTCACTGCTGATGGGCGCATTTTTACCGCCAGCGAGTCGGAGAATCCCGACCTGTTCTGGGGTATCCGTGGTGCAGGATCGAACTTCGGAGTCATCACCGAGTTCGTCCTGAAGCTGTACCCCCAGCGCCGCACCGTATACTGCGGGACTATCGTCTACTCCCCTGATACGCTCGATGCGCTCCTGGACGTCACCGAGAAGTGGTGGAACAACGGCCCCTCCGAGAAGGAGGGTATGATCCAAGTATTCACCCGCGGACCAGGCCATCAGGTGCGCTCGTGCAATGTATGTTCTAAGCCGCGCCTGCACGTACGCTAACACGCCGAGCAGCCATGCATCGTAGTCTTTGTCTTCTACAACGGTTCTGAGGAAGAGGGCCGGACAAACTTCAAGGCCTTTCTCGACCTAAGTACGCCATCCTCCCATCCGCTCTGCCCTCACGCTAACCTCCGCCATCGCCCCTTGTGCCACAGAGCCCATCGCCGACATGTCCAAAGAGCAGCCCTACGAAGTCCTCAACACCCTGCAGAACCACATCGCCGGCCACGGCCAAAACGTCTACATGAAAGGCTGCTTCGCCCCTCAACCCTTCCCGCGCACGCTCCTCCCGCAGGTCTTCGACCGCGTCGTCGAGCTCTCCGCGCCCGAGGCGTACACCTTCGGCCTGCTCTTCGAGTACTTCCCGCTCGGCAAGATCAACGCCGTACCGGACGACGCGACCGCATACCGCCGCGGGCTCGCGCCGAACGTGCTGTGCGTGGTGTACGCGAAGGAGGAGAGCGAGGCCGCGTTCAACTACTCGAGGGACGCGGCGCACGAGCTGACGCGGCTGATCACCGGGAAGAAGGGCGAGGAGATCGGGTACGGGAACTACAGTACGTCGCCGTCCTAGGTACCGGTCCGTGTGCTGGACAGTCGCTCATGCATCGAGACAGGTCCGGACAGCGAGGCACTCCCCACGGATGGCTCTGTCCCTGCGAGCAAGGCGGAGGCGAACTTTGGCAGCAACTACAAGCGGCTGCAGGAGATCAAGAAGAAGTATGATCCCGAGCTCATTTTCCACAAGTGGTTCGTTATCACGCCTGCGGCTTGAACATTCGATAGGAAGGTGAAAGCGCGACCCTGCGCGCGGAGGTTTGTAGGTCACAAGAAGAATGCCCGCATCGCCTGTGTAGCAGTACTTATCCGAGCAGATCCCGAGATGCGATATATGTATGTATGGAGATAATGCCGCACGACGCCATCAGGCCTAGTGCCTGAGCGCCATCGTGCACATGTGAATGATATGGTATGTATGTATGCGTGCGGGCAGAGATGGGCCAGTGAGTAGATGCATGATCATGATGATGGGGAGGCATGCTCGGAGCAGCGAGCTGTATCGTATAAGTGGGCGTAGCCAGACAACAACAGGCGTCGTGAGTACAGCTGGAAGACGGGAAGGAAAAGAAGCGAAACTATCGCTCCCCCATTATATAACCAAGACAATCAAACTGTTTCTACAATCAGGCAAGATGAGATGTGAGCAACGGGGCGTCCACGACAACGAGTTAGTAGGGTGTAATCAAAGCGAAATGATGCACAAGCAGTAGACATTTTGTGGGCGGTCGCAGACACGAAGCCAAAAGCGAACCTAGAAGCCGTCCGCCCCGCCAAAAGTGCGGAACATCGCCTTCTTGCTCTTCGCCTTGCGCCTGCGCATCCCGCTCGGGATCCCGTCCTCCGGCGGGGGCTGGAACCCCATCCAATTCGACCTCTCCTTCCTGTCGACCGGCTCGGGCGCCGGGGACTCAGGCATATCGCCGTCCTCGTCTCCCGGCGTCATGGGCGCGACCTCGAGCGTCTCCGGGTTCGCGTATGCGACCGGGATCGTCGAGTTGTACGCGACGAGCCCGAGCTGGCGCGAGTAGTAGTTCACCGCCGCGTGGAACGCGGTCTTGCGCTGCAGGCGCAGGTTCCAGTCCTGCCAGTTGCTGTTGTACGGGATACCGATCGTGATCTCGAGGTAGCGCTGGTAGTCGATCTTCTGCAGCGTGACGGACGTGCTCGGCTGGAACCACCGGTTCTCCTCCGTCTGCAGCCAGTTGTTCATGCACTTCTCGAGCTGGTCGAGTTTCTCGATCGGCGTCCGCCACGCGACCTGCATCGTCAGGTTCTCCGCGGTCTTGTCGCTCCGCCGTGCGTTCGTGCTGACGGAGGTATAGCCGGGTCAGGAAGATCGTGTGTGCCGGAAGTGGGGCGACTTACATGAACTTGTTAAATAGCATGCTGTTGAAATAGTACGTCTCCGTGCCGTCGGCGCGCGCGAAGATAGTAGCGAAGAGCCCCATCTTCTTCACGACGAGGTTCTCGTCATCAATGAAGCACCGATCTCCGGTGTCAAAGGGACTATGGAACACACCATCAGCAAAGTACAGGCCAGACAACCGCAGCCACGACTCACTGAGTGACGAAGAGGAACATGATCGCATCGAACGCACTGCTCGCGGAGTTCTTGAAGATGAAGCTCGCGCCAATACCGATGGTGTACAAACTCGTGAGCGAGCTCTCGATGTTGACGCCGAAGATACTCAGCGAGACGAAGAACAGGATGATGAGCGCCAAGACCAGCAGCACGTTGTCCAGCGTCGTCAACGCCTGGCCGACATCACGCATACTGCGTGACAGGAAGCGGCGTTCCTTGTACACTTTCAGCAGCGTCGTCTTGACCTCCGCACGCGAGATGTCGCCATTGTTGTCCTTGTCGAACACCTTGAACGCGGCCTCCGCCTCCGCCGCTGTCGGGAACGCCGGGTAGAAGTCGCGCGGAATCAGGTACGTCCGCCCCGGTTCCCTGAACGTATGCCAGATCGACCGCGCCAGTCGCTTCGCCTCATACGACGACGAAACGTTCCACACAAGGCCGTTGACATCCTCGTCCTTGCCCTGAATGTTGCGTGCATCGTGCAACATGGCCGTCTTCAGCGCCTTGGCTGCCTGAGTCGCCGCATGGATCACAACCGCTGGATCGTCGTCAAAGCTCCGCCGACGAGAACCGACTGCCGGCGAGCCACTGTTGGAGGGGCTGCCTCCGAGGGGCGAGGGCGGGTACTTGTGTTGATCGGCCGTGTTCACTCGCAGGTCCGGCTTGTCTTCACGGGGGAGCCAGCTGCGGCGAGCCTTGCCTTTCCTCTTTCTCGCCACGAGTGTCGCGTCGCGATCGTCGTCACTGCTCGTGTAGTGCTCCTCCGGCGTGGCCGCACGGGACCCGCCAGGAGTGCCTGGTCGCGACCGGCCACCGAAGAAATGATCCCTCTCATGCGCGGGGGTGAGCAATGCGGAGAAGATAGGCGTGGAACGCCCGAAGGATGACTTCTGGGGATGGCGGCGCTTTGGACGATACGTGCGCAGCTTCTCAATCGCTTTCAGAGCTTCCTGGACCTCTTGCAGGCGCTCCCTGTATGCGGTACGATGGAAGGAGAATGCTGCGGCTCGTCAGTATCCAGCGTCGAGGACGATGGGGAGTTGACATACCGACGAAGTGCGAAAGCATCTTCTGCGCGCATATAATCAACGCAAAGAAGAATAGGAACTCAATGACTTGGTACACCTGCCAGTGCCATCAGCAGGGCGCGCGCTGAGTGGGTGTATGCTACGTACCCGAGGAGTGTAGGCAGCCCTGCTGGTGCTCTCATCGTCCATATCATAGAGCTTGAAGATGTGGACGAAGATGATGACCCAACTGACCCAGCAGCTTGCAGCGTAGAGAACGGGTTTGATAGGCTCCTTGACGCTGCTGTACATTTCTAACCGAGACTTGATGGCCTCGCTGACATGACCCCAGGTGAGACCGATGATGAAACGGATGACAGCAGGAATGATGTCCACGATGAGTGCAAGGCCCCAGGAGATAGAGACGTTGGCGGCGGCCCAGAAGAGCCAAGCTTCGACGTTATCTCTGACATACTTGCGGTGGTCGGTGGGATTCGGCTTGTACCAGTAAAAGTGGACGATGAGGGCTGGGGTGACGATGAGGCCGGAGAGAATGGTCGAGCCGATGAGGGTGGAGAACAGGAGTTTGATGAGTCTAACCACAGCCGACGGTGAGTACTAGCGTGAAGGCGCGTTCATGGAAACGCACCTGATGAAGCCAAACTTGCGCTCCTTCTTCTTTACGCCCATCGCCTGCTCGAACCTGGCCTCCTCGTCTACCAGATCCTCCTCGCCACTCCAGTCATAGTCTTCTTCGTCATCTTCCTCATCGGTGGCGATTGACGACGCGCGTGAGGCTGGCCTGAACTCAGGCTCGAATCGTGGTCCGCTCAGTGGCTGGGGCAGCTCCTCAGGATAGTGGACGGCGGGCTTGACCTTGAAGCCATGCTCTGGCGTCTTCTCGTCGCGGGGACTGTCCTCCGGCATGTCGCCAGAGCTGAGGTCGATGTTTGAGCGCGAGCGGTAGGCGGGGGACTGTTCGGGATAGGTGTCGAAGAGCAGGTGGGAGGTGGAGGGGACACGCCTGTACGGGGGGGATGGGATGGCGTTCTCGACGTCCTGCGAGCCGTAGAGCTCCTGGTCGAGGTCTGGGGGGCGGTGGCGGGGCTCGTCCGGGGTGTGGTGGGAGGACATGCGAAGCAGCTGGGCGAGGGAGCGGAGAGACGGGCGCGGATCTGAGCCTGCGCGCGGAGAGACTGAGGGCAGCGCAGACACTTAAGGCTGCTTCCCTGCAGCTGCCCGCGTAATCCGTTCGCTGCGAGGGCGACGCACTGGCAGAAAGGGGGCTCACCCACGCCCAGCCCCTCCATTCCTCTCTTTTTGCCCCGCCGGCATCCCCATCAGTGACATCATCTCCATCCACGACGCGTCCAAATCGGGCAGGTGCGCGTCCCGCTATAAACCTCGCATCCGTGCCCCATAGCACACCTCAACTCTACCATGCCGCTCTTCGGAAAGTCCGACACCTTCTCCGAGAACCCAGACGTCCGCGAGGTCGAGAAGGTCGTCGCCAAAGAGGCCCGCACAGACCAGAAGAACCTCGACCACGCCATCACCGACCTCTCGCACGCAGACAAGTCCCACAACAAGAGCATCAAGGTGTGTTTGCCGTCACCGACAACTGCATTGACCCACACTCGCCGCCATCCCGCCCCGGCGTCCGTCTCCCCAGGCTGCAAACAAGGCTGCGCACGCACTCGACAAGGCCGTCGCCAAAGAGCACAAGGCAGCAAAGGCCGTCAACAAAGCCGTGCATAACCACGAAGTGGCCGTCGCGAACGAGCAGAACGCGGAGAAGGTCATTCAGGTGCGCACACAGCCCGTCCGGCGATGTCCCACGCCGTGTCCCATCATCCCGCTCGCAGATCAAGAAGCAGCACGAAGCGCGGCTCGAGCAAGACCTCGAGCAGAAGAAGCAGCACCTCGACGCGCTCCGCCAGCGCAAGGAGCACAACGACGTGAGTACCTTGCGTCAAATGCGGAGCGTGTGCCGCTGATGCACGTCGGCTTTACAGCAAGTGCGGGAGGCGAAGCTCGCCGACATCCACGCAGGCGAACCTGCGCCGCCCGAGGCCCGGTCATCCTACAACGCCGGCGACCGCGCGAGCATCGCTGACAGCGTCGGTACGTCGGGGACCGCCAACACGTCCTCTACCGATGTTGGCGGCACTCAGGCGTGAACGCGACGCGACTGATACCGACGACACGACCGTAATGACCTTACGACTGGATGACATCACGCTAGCCATATAATGGGGTCGTTGATGCGACTGTAATTCATGTACAACATTCATACCAGGGTTGGTCTCGTACCCAGACGGTCGGTTGTAAGGGTGGGGTGCGGCTTACAACCGACCGTCTGGGTACGAGACCAACCAGGGTATCGATGTAGCATACACATGTTCCTTCATAATGTATATTCACGCACGCGAGAGGACTTTCCAGTACCCCTGCCCGCGTCATCCCGGAGAAACAGCGCGTCCGTCAAAGGGTCCCGCCCCCTTGCTCGTCGCTGCCGTATATGGCACCCAGCATTCGATGGAGCCCCCGGGTTGGAGTATCGTCGGAAGTCGTCAATTTAATAGTTGCCCCGTTCCACACGAGACTAACCACGGAGTGAGTAGTCTATAAGACAACCACTGACGACACCTCCCCTGTAGTACCTACAAGCAGCTCGACCGGATAGTTCGGTTCGACGCAGGTTCAACTCAAACCCCTAGCATGTTGAGGCCAACTTGACGGTATAAGTATGAGACTGCGCCTCGATGACCCACCTTTCTCGCTGATCATCATCGCTGTCGACGTCAATCAGGCTCAAGGGCCGGGGCTCGTTCGTGGCCACGCGAACAGTCGGCCTTTCGACCGCAGCGATGAGCCTACTTATACGAAGCTGACCTTTACTGGCACGACGAAGCTGATCGGTACCTTTATGTACTGGCATGCACGATGTGTGCAGGCTACGCACACATTTGCCCGAGGCATAAGAGGGATAAGGCATCAATATTCCCGGCAACCACAGGACTCTGCCGTTGGAAGTCTAGGCTCAACCGTCGATGTTAAGGCGGAAATGAAGAGCTATGTTCACTAACCAGTGACTGCAGAAGATCCTGCGGCATGCGACCTGTCATAGTCAGAGATGGTCACAGACTCAGCGTTTACAACCGCGCGCAACGACATGCAGAGACATAGGAGTGGCCTAGTGGCCTAGGAGGCAGTGGAGGTTGCAGTGGAGGAGGCATTTGGACCGACGGCGATGGTTCAATCGGAATGAACCGATCGTGAGGACTTCCGCTAGACCTGAGACGGAGCGGGGAGAAGTGAAGCTCAAGGAAGAAGAGAAGCTCGAGCAGGCCGGGGACACGGTCGTCTGGTAGTTGCTCTGCAAAGATACTTACGTATGTTGGATCAGAGAGAACAGAGGATGTCGTGAACAACCAAGGCCAGAGCGAACCTCACGCCGCCCCGGCCTCAGGCTCTGTCTCTGCATCCGAGTGACATCATCAGAAACCCCGACGATCGTCATACATATCTGTAAGCAAATTTCGCTATAACCTGCGCGTGCAGCCATCGCGCATCTTCAGCTCTGCTTATCGCTACCTGCCTATACAGCCATCCCCCACACCCCAGCCATGCCGCTCTTCGGGAAGTCCAGCACGTTCTCCGAGAACCCAGAGGTCCGCGAAGTCGAGAAGATAGTCGCCAAAGAGGGTCGCGCAGACCAGAAGAACCTCGACCATGCCATCAAAGACCTCTCGCACGCCGACAAGGCCCACAACAAGAGTATCAAGGTGTGTTCATGACCAAACTCCACAGGTCGGGGGACCCACGGCCTAACTGTGCGCGCCCCCGTAGGCTGCAGAAAACGCAGCGCACGCGCTCGACAAGGCGGTCGCGAATGAGAACAAGGCCGCAAGGGCCGTCGACAAGGCCGTGCACCACCATGAGACCGCAATCGCGGACGAGCAGAACGCGGGGAAGGTCATAGAGGTGAGCTTCGAGTCCGAGCCCCAGCTTGTCGGGCGATCCCACGCCGTGTCTCATCATCCCGCTCCCAGACCACGAAGCAGCACCAAGAGCGGCTCAAGCAGGACCTCGAGCAGAGGAAAGAAAACGTCGAGGGGCTCCGCCAGCTCAAGGAGACCAACGACGTGAGTAATCTCCGGTCTGACACGGGTCACTGAACAGTGAAGGGCGGCTGATTATGTCGGGTTCCCAGCAAGCAAGAGAGGAGAGGCTCGCCGACCTTCACGGACGCGAAGCTGCAGCGGTTGAGGCCCGGTCCAACTACAGCCCCGGCGACCGCGCGAACAGCGTCGGTAGCGTCGGTGCGGCGGGAAAGCCCAGCCCAACTGCAACCAGCGCTGAAGGTGCGGTGGATACGGCTAGCCCAACTGCAGCCGGCGCTGGAGGTGCTATTGAACGCGGGCGAAGTGCTTAACTCGATGGTACGACTGTGATGACCTTACGAACTGGATGCCATCAACATCAATGCGACTATACATAATCGATATATTTCGTTCATACCAGCATGTAGCAAATCGTGTCATTTCACTACACAGATCTCACCTAACATGTGTCTGGACCCCAGGCGTGTCCGCACGTCCTTCCAGGAGAGACATTATGCAGCACCAAGCGTTCTATAAATCCTCCGGACAAGGAAGTGTCAACTCGTAATGTGTTGTACTCTTCCCAAGCGACGGAAGACCACGCACGGAGGTTACAGTTTCGTAGCGACAGACAACCGCTGACGACGGTGGCTGGTCGTGGACACGTAGCAAACGACTCCTGAGGCCGACAGACCGCTGCAAGGGACACGGTGACCACGCGCCCCGGTTCCTGGGGCAGGCGGTGAGCGAAACCACGGCCGTCGAAACGAGGTGACTCTTCGTCGGAGCGTCCTTCCCCCGTCGTTGCATTGAGATGTACGGCAATCGGAGACGTTCCACAGAAGTCTGCGATACGCGACCCGGAGGTTCGTTTCAACGTCCCCATACCGTGCGCAACGGTTTGTAGAGTCCCGGAGTGGGCTTGGGAATAGCTGCACCTGATTGGTGAATAGACGGAGAGGATGTCGTGGATACCGAAACGCGGCCAGCATCGCTAAGTCTCCGCTGCTGGGGCGGGGTCGGTGACTCGATGGTGAAGGACCAATTATGAGGACCATAGAGCTTCGGCGATATGTCGCACCGGCCAACGAGCCTTCTCCTCACACATACGCACGAGCAGCAGATCCTCGCTGGGCAGCATATGCGGCCAGCGCGTGTTGCATGTCGAGGAGCAGACGTACCTTCACCGAATAACAGGTTAGCCAGGCACGTCGGGTGCAATGTGGCTTGCAAATAACCACGGAAGCTTGGTGGTTGGACCGGGGAACCTTGCGCAGTGTTCCGGAACAAGCATGGTGGTGTGGTGCACAGCGCAGCACAGGAGTATTTGTTGCACAAAGGTCCACAGGTCTTGGGTGTATGCTATTTGGGGACGCTTGACGTGTAAGGGACCTTCTGTGCCTTCGCTCGGGAGACGGAGGGCGGGGAAAAGAAGAGGGATCCCTGCACGTGTGAAGCCAGCTGGCAGACCAGGGGATGTGCCGCCAAAATTGACACAGCAGGTAGGGACAACGGTTGTTTGGTGGTTGCGCCGCAAAGACCTGTAAATTCTTGGATTATCGGAAGTTGCATGAACGACGAGCACAACAGGAGAAAATGTGTGTCAGGATGACGGGTGCGAAGAGAGAGGATGTAAGCGACGGGCGTGGGTGATCGAGAGCACTCCAGGGCTGAGATCAGCACCGGGGCCAACGAGTATCGGGGTCACGCCCCAGCGGCAACCTGCCACGCATTCCCCCTCCAGGTCCTGCTGGGGAGTTCCCCGACGTCCTCAGTCATCCCCTCGACTCACCCGGCCAGCGTTTCCCCATAAACCGCTGGATGGTCCCATTGACTTCCTTTGGACAACACAACATCGCCGACGAGGCCACCTCATCGGCCACACGTCGTCGCGTTGCTTCTGCGCCAATCGCCGAACGTTCGCCGTCCATACCCTCCCCTCGCTCCCAGAGGAAGCGAAGGGACAGTACGTCGGTCGACGCACACCGAGTCATGCTCACCGATAGGTCGGAGGAGCGCCTCCCGACGACGGGCTCGCCGTCGTACCGGATGAAACGTCCCGAATTTTTGGCAGGACTGTTGGCGGATGGGCGCGCTGGTCGGGCATGGGGCTTGTTGGTATGTTCCTCGGTCTGCTGTCCATTGTTGCCTTGATTCGCACAGGTCGAAAAACTCTCAGGGGCGGATACTACTCTCTTCCACTGGACAGCGGCGATGGTTCCCCCGTATTTCAAGCTAATCTGTACTGCTTCTTGCGATACGTTGGTGTCCTCTGGCTGTCGACGCGCTCCGTCGATACCGGCTGTTTCTCTTGCTTGACTTTGCTACGTCGACTGTTCCTGGGCACACGATACGTTCCAGCATCTTGGAGTATTCGACGTCTTCGAGGGTGCGTCTCATGCCACTTTGAGCATCACACAACAGCAGCGTTCACAAGGAGCCGAAACTCGTTGCACAACCGGGCACGGATGGTGGTTGTTGGAAGACGGCGCTGCCGCCGGTCGACTGGACGCGCGCTCTTGCTGGACGTCATGTGCTTTCGTCCACGTGACCGTGACTCCGCGCTCGGGGCCGCAGCAAGGACTCGATTAGGCTTCGGACTGTACCTGGCGGCGACGCGTGGATGCTGCAGCTGGACCGCACGCTCTGGGAGGGATCCGGAGGCCGTGGTGGGGAGGAAGATATGCCAGGCGAAGGAGCAATTGCTCGTGGGCCGCAAGCACGAGCTGAGGAGAGGGAGGGACAGACCCGGAGGACTGTCGCCTGAACCACGATCGGACGCGGTGGGGCGGCTGCTGGACACGGCGGCGACAACGCTCACCCGAACGCGGGGTCTTCTCCAACGTGTGTTCGCCGTCTCTTCCCTCCTCGATGTCGTCTCGTCCTCGCTTCTCGTGCATCTGACAAGGCAAATCAGCAGCCTGAGCTTACGGTCTGTTCGCCGAACCCTGGAAAGGACCTGTTCCCCGCCGTTCGAGCTTCTATCACCCGCTCCTGGCAGTCAGCAACCCGTCTAAGCTCCGTCAGAAGCGCACCAGGATTGGCTGGAAGAGCGGGGGCGTGGGCAGCGAGACAGAGTCAGTCGCCGTATACGGTTTGGGGGGTCGCTCGGAACGGCGGGAGAGAGCGACCCTGGGGGTTCTGACCCAAGAAGCTGGCGCTGCAGCTGCCGAGGTACGAGTTTTACGACATTGTCGCCGCCCTCATAAACTCGCCCGCCATGGCTGCCGACGTCCGTGCTCCCGCTGTCCCCTGCCATTGACCCTCACTCTGCTTGCATGTCGTACGAGCCCTCCGCCATGCACGAGTCCCTCCCGCCCCGCCGCCGCACTTTTACAACGGCGCACGACGAAGAGGAAGAATACGACGTGTATGACTTCTTTCCCTCACAGAACCGCTTCTACATGGTATGTGCTTCCTGTCGTCGCCCCGCTCTTCGATTACGACCCATTATGAAGCGTCTTCGCCTGTCTTCTGAGGCCGACGAAAGCGACACGTTCATTCACTCGTCCTCCGATCATGTCGACAGCATCGACTCCCTCCCCGCTCTGGACCATCTGCGCAAGCTGCCGTCACCGCCAGATGTCCAAGCCCCAGAGCTCGCGTTCCCGGAACGAGTCGACGTTAGCGGCATTCAACGACAAGGATACAGCCGCATCTTTCGGACGGGGTTGTGGGCTCAGGTGCGTGAGCTCATCACCCATCTCGCAACTGCACCGACGCGTCTGCTATAGTCCCGCATTACACGGCGGCTCGACGCGTTCATCGCGAAGACCATGGCAAGGCTGCGCTCCTTGAAGCGCTGCCTCACTCGACGCACGTCTTGAACATGGCGGTCCTCGCCTCTGTACTTCTACTGTACGATATCCCTATGGCGCGCCAGGCAGTTGGATGGATTGGACGACCGGAAGGCGGAGGGGTTCTTGGAGTTTAAAGTGCGCGTCGCGATGACGCAATGTATGTATATACTACTAATGTGAACGTGTTTCTTGTCTACGACGCGTCCAGTCCTATCCACATACTCAAAACACGCGTCTAGCGTCGCTATCAGTATGTAGCCCTGATTTTGCCAGTGTGGTATCACGAAGTAGTCCAGTGGAAACATGTTGTGCGCGCGGTATGACCTGGACTCATTCTCGCCCGAGTCGCTCTCGAACGACCGCTCTGGGATCTGCGAGGTCAATGCTCTTCGCTCTGGAGGTGAGAAACGCGTGCTGGCTGCACTGTTTGCGCGCAGGTGGGAAGATCCAGCAGGGCCTCGCGGTTGGGATGCCGTGTTGCGGCTTCGCATCGGGTGTGTGAGATTGAGACCCTCTCAATGCATTGTTATGTCCGTTAGAGCACGGGTGAGCGCGATGATCCGCGTATGGAGTCGAGGGCGGCCGCTGGGGCAAGAGTCCAACTCTGCACGAATGCAAGACGCGCTCATCGTCCTGCGGTTGCCTCGCAACTCGCGCGCGGCGAGACCACAGTCCGATCACATCTGGAATACCGTATAAATCAAGGAGGGTTTGGAGGCGGATTGCGGCCACACCCACGGCAGGCTCAGAGCAAACGTTTGGTTGGCTGCATAGTATTTCGCCACGGAAGGTTAATCTACAGCTGCACGGTGAGGTCCGTCGGCTGAGCAGGGGGACGCCTGCGTTTTACGTGTACTTACCTACTCGCGTCCCCTGGTAGTCCTGCGGTGAAGGGTGGTTCCAGCCGTGGTGTCGACGGTGACGGTAAGAAGGTTGGTCAATTTGGCAGGAGTGACAGGGCCGCGCCTCCGCGGTGGTTGCTGCACAGCTTCGATCTCATCGTGACCGCTTCCTCCGTGGTCTGATACCAAACCTTGCTTTGTTCGCCACAACTACCTCCGGCCACAAAACTCAGAAGGTCCTCGCGTGGGAGGCCGCCTCCTGCCATGTTTGCTATGCATTCTCCTCATGTGAACTCTTCGGATGGACCCCGACTGTCTGCCAGCAGTTGTGACCCAGCTTGGCACGCCGGAGAGGTAGGGTGATGTGGATACGAGCGGATCCAGTGGGCGTGTTCTCCAGCAGGTATCGTGCCGACTGACCTTCAATGAATGACTTCTTCATATCCGCAGGCACTCTGATTCGCGCCTTCTCCCATATCGGTCAATTGCCCAGTACGTTCGCCTCACCCAGCTTCTCGCCTGACCAGCGTGATATTCCACAGGTGGCAACGATCTCATACCAGCTATGTAGCTTAGCTGAGCGAGCGCAGGCCACCGCCAATCCGCTCGCTCACAGGGCGTAGGGTGCGCGAATACCTGCGATTCTGTGCATTTCCGGCCATCTCTGTGTATCTGCATGAGCGCCAGCGCATCGCCCTGGTTCTGTGCGTGCGTATCCATCAGGTGCATGTTGAGCGAACAATCTGCGATGCTCGATTGTCCTTGCATTCTTCCTCCATCCGAGCCTCGAGGTAGGGCGCCTGCGGAATGTGGATCCCCCTCTGCAGCGTGTTGGGCGTGTTGCTGTGGCCCATGCCTATAAGACCCTCGATATACGACCACCGCTTTCTCCTGCGCAAGCCCCCCACGTATTTTTGCTCTCGTGCCTCTGACCTCTCCCTTCAAGCATTAAACTATGGCGTACACGACGTACGACACCGGTTACAACAACCAATTCGGCTACCCCCTCCAGCACTCGCTCTCCCATGGACCCGTTTATGGCGTCCACCCGACGGAATACGGGTACCAGGACCCTGCGTACGGTGGCGCCGTCTACTCAGACGTGAGTACAGTCGGTCGGTCGCGCGTGATGGACGGCATACTGACAAGAGTGCAGCCTGGTTACGCTCCTCAAGGTGTATACCCCGCATTCACACCTCAGCGCTCTGTTAGCCAGTTTGGCAGAGGTGCGTTTCCCCCCTCTCTGCAGACAAGTCAATCTGACCGGCGCGGACAGCGTACGATGACCTCGACATCAGAGATCCATACTATTCGGGTGGCCAGCATGGCATGCGCCACCGTCGCAACTCCATGTCCCGCTCCATGTCCCGTTCCATGTCGCGCTCGCTCTCGCGCATGGGTCGGCCCGCTCTTGGCGATTACCGTCGAGCGAGCTCAACGGTCGTCAAGTTCAAGCGCAAGGGTGGTTTCCGCAGCGGGATCACCCTCGGAGAGGCCATGTCCGACGCACACCTCGCCAGCAACCACGAATACAGCCTCTACGACCTGAACGCGGACGCACGGGGTCGTATCATCCTCAAAGTCAGGGTGAGTGTCGAAGTCATTTCTGTCACGCGAGCGTGTAGCTGACGGGCACTGTGCTCAGTGGACGGGATACAACTCGATGACGTATGAGCTGCCGGCCGATAGCTACGACGGCCATGTCGAGCTGCAGACCCTGGCACGGAGAATCGCACGAGCATGCGTGCACTTCCTGCAGGTAAGCATGCCTTTCGCGCAATGCAACCGCAGCCGCAGGGCTGTCCCGTGCTAGAACTACGCCACTCACGCTCATCTTCATTTGCACAGGCAAACATGATCCCAGTATCGTGGGACCGTGTGATCCTCTACCACCTGGAGGAGATCTCCCCGGGCACCTGGCAGCCTGTCCTCTCCACCAGCTGAAGGGCTGTGGAAAGTGCCCCTCCCCCTTCTCTCCTGCTCCATGCTATCCGTATTCGCTATCTCTATCGCTTGCTATCCTCGCTATCCTCTACGTATGCCGAACATTGCCCAGAACACTCCATGAACTCCTTTGAGAAGGCGCGCCTGCAGGCTGGGCGCGCACTGGGCAACGTATCGCTTTGGTTTGTTTATTACATACTTCACTTCTCCTTCATGACCCATCACGGTAGCATAGTCTCTCACGTCGACGGCATATGTAACATATCATAGCCAATGAACTCGCGCTTCAATATCCATCGTGCGATCACTTGACCGACATCGACGTTCCAATGTCGAGGAGACAAGACACGATACATGTGCTCGGGATGAGCTGGGTATTCGCTATTGATACACATATTACAAGCTAAGAGTCCTGTCCTGTCCTGTCTGCGGGACATAGGGTACCACGGTATCGTCGCTGTCGTTAATTCCGTCCGAGGTCCTACAAACCCCTATGCAGGGTCTTCCTCTCGCGACGCGGAGTGCTATGGATGCCCAAGCTGCGCTTGATCTTCGTCATGAGGGGCACACGAGCCTCTTTGCCTCGACCCTGCGTATGCACGTCAGCCTCATACACTCCAGAGCAGGCCAGCGACCACAGGAACGGTCGCGTGAAGCTACGCACCATCGCCTTCAGCTCGTGTTTGGCATGCTTCCTGCCCGAACGGGTGGTGTTGGGGTTCGACAGGGCGGCCTCTGTCGTGCAGCTCGTCAGTTGTGTGCTTCGCGCAGAGAAGGGAAGCAGGACGCACTATAGCCTCCGGCGACGCGGTCTGGGTCCTTCCTGCCGAAGAAGCGACCGGTGCGTCGACGAGTGGACGTCGTGCCCCG
Source organism: Lentinus brumalis (assembly GCA_001792895.1). Classification (NCBI taxonomy): domain Eukaryota; kingdom Fungi; phylum Basidiomycota; class Agaricomycetes; order Polyporales; family Polyporaceae; genus Lentinus; species Lentinus brumalis. The sequence continues at coordinate 2,586,727 of MARA01000002.1, read as the reverse complement.
GGTAGTCGTGGTACTACGGTGACCAAAAAGTGGCATTATAGTGATGTTGGTATCGGTTGAGATTCGGCTGAGGATATGTGTGTGGCTGCGGATACAGTATGAAGTTCGGGATGTTCTTGCGATCGGTGGCGACCACTGGAGCTGCTCTTATGCGATTGTGCGAGATGGACGTCAGTGGGGCATGGGGCCATGGGGCAGTGGCTACAGGCACTGCGGACCAGGGCCTGGCATGGCATGAGTCGTGGTCAAGCTCAAGAGCTCCATCCGGTTGTGCCTGCCATGAGCGCCTGCTGTCATGGGTCACACAATCGCTACCACCGCCGTCACGGCCCCACCGTCACTCTTCCTCCGCTCCGACGCTCCGAAGTCGTTCCTGCTCAGTGCTCGGATCTCATGCATGGTGCACGCCTCTGCTGATGCTGTCGCTACACTGGTGCTGTCGGCATACTCGAAACTGAACTTCCGTCCACCCGATGGCCAATTCACAATTTTGGCTGGCTTCGTCCTACAGAACTCGGAGGAGCTGAAGCTCATCTCCCTCGGGACGGGTTCTAAATGTCTGCCCGCCGCCCGTCTGCCAGAGTCCGGGGACGCACTGCATGACAGTCACGCGGAAGTCCTTGCTCGGAGGGGTGCGGTGCGCTGGTTCCTGGAGGAGATTGCGCGAAGCTGTACCGCTCCGGAACCCGCATCTTCATGGATATGCCGCCAAGGAGATGGGAAGTACGCCCTGAACACGGGAACGACTCTCAACATGTACATCTCCACTGTTCCCTGTATGCCGTTTGTCGTCCCCTGTCCATCCTCGCTATGTCTCACTCACCATCGGAGCCCCAGGCGGAGATGCTTCTACTCGGTACCTGGCGTCGTTCCAGGACCCACAGATGGCCGCGCTGAAGGACTCCTCACAGTTTGCTGCGCTCGCGCCAAACACCGCCTCCAGAGGTCGTGACAACTACTCCCTCTATGGCGTCATGCGGACCAAGCCGGGACGCGCCGACTCGCCTCCAACCCTCTCCATGTCTTGTAGCGACAAGATCGCATCCTGGAATGTCCTGGGCATTCAAGGTGCCTTGGCGTCGAGACTCCTGCAGCCTATTTACATCAACCGAGTCATCATCGGCGAAGTTGAACCTTCTATGCACGATGTGGTCCTCGAAGACTGCACAAGAGCGCTCTATGGCAGACTGCGGCCAATTGCTGGTAGGTGTAGCGACGAGGAGGCATATGTGCAGTACTGATGACATCGGTGATATGTAGGACTCCCAGCACCATTTCGGCTGAATGACCCTCTGATCGAGTTCACGTCGACTGTCTTTGTCCACTCGAAAGTCGCGCTTGCAGGTGCTACCGGTGGCTGCAATGACTGTGAGTATGCTTTGGATGATGTTCGTACGATACCTGAACTTTGGCATAGCACTTTGCTATATCGCAGATTCACCAAGGCCAAGCGAAGCCCTGATTAATGGCATACGCCGCGGGGTTCCGCCCAAGCATCGTCACAACCCGAAGTTCAGGTAGGTCTGTCGACGCCCCGATTTGCTTTTAGGATCCTCACAGACGTGCATAGGCCTCTATTGTCGAAGCTCTGTTTATACGGTGTCTTCAAGGAAGCTGCTGCTAAAGCAGGTATATCTGTGCAATCGTACGTTCATACGCTTTGTTCCGTCTTGAGATCTGTTTGACCAACGCATGTAACCACATATCAAGGGTGAGGACGTACTACGACAGCAAGCAGATGGAGTCCGGCTGCACCGCGGCGAAGCTAGCGCTCAAAGGTCCAGGTGGGCCTTTCGCAGGCTGGGTCGTTAGTGGGCGCAAATGGGAGCAGTTCGACGTGGATGGCAATCGCGTAGCGGGGCTAGAATGATACTTCGATTTTTGTCTGCCTTGATGGGCCCAGGAGAACTCGACCTTACTCGACCGTGTTGCGGGCGCCTGTGGCCAGACCAAACGAGATATATAAGCGCCAGAGCATGGCTGTCAATTTATTCTTTCTCCCTGCAACGTCGACACTGGTTAGTGCACCATTCATGAAAGCATTACAGAAACTGAATGTTTTCTACCTTTTTCTCATGTCGATATGATCAGCAGACATGCCGCCACCTCTCCTACTCCCGGATGAAATTGTGGACCAGGTCCTGCACCTCGCGCTGACCATATCTGAAGAGACGTTCAGAGCATGGCGCACACCGCAGACATACGCTGGGACTCGGCTTCTGCATCTGCACCGCATCTTGGCAACCTCGTCGCAATGGTACCGCGTGGGAAAGCCCTACCTGTATGAGGCCGCAATTCTACGGACGACGGAGCAGGTACGCGGATTCTGCGACGCGATATGCCAAGACCACGGCGGCGAGAAGCTGGCGTGCTACCTGCGCCGTCTGCGCGTTGACAGCGGTTATACTCCCGAGCTGGGGAGGATTCTCAGCACCGCGGGCTCGCACATTACGGAGCTCTTTCTGGGCTTCGACGTCTCAATTGACGACCGCCTCGACAATTTGCTAGAGTCTTTGGAGCAGGTCAACCCTTCCAGACTCTTCTTGGACGGGTGCCCCTTTGTGAAGCATGACATCCCACCACCTGCACGTGTCCATGCTCTATGTGATGCCATAGCACACGCTGCCCCCGGATGGTCCTGATTGGTACGTTTCCCAATTGCCCTTGCAGCACCACCAGACTCATCCGAGGGTTCCTCTCTCTCGTCTCAGGGACGAGTCGACGTCGGCCCCGTATTTCCCATCCCTCACGAGCTCTTAGAGAGCTTGTTCGCGCTGCCGCAGGTCGAGTACGCCAGCTGCAATATAGACTTCGACTCGGATGATTTGACTTTCGAGTGGCTGGACGACGTACTTCGGCCCATTCTGGAACGACCTACGCTCAAGGTGCTCCAGATCCGGAACGGGAAGGATTGGCTGTCGTGCGACCTACCGAATTGGGGCGCTGAGTTCATTGGCGTTCGGGAGAAGCTTTTTCTGGGAGAAGGCAAAGAGTGCGTATCATTGCGACGTCCGCGAACGTCGTCAAACTAACCTCCTTGCGACTGGAGCATGGTCTCCTTGGCCGCATTTCCAGAACATGATGTCATCATCCCAGAGCCTACGTCTCTGCCCAAGTTGCCGGACAAGATATGGGCTCGTATCCTCTGGATTGCCACTCATTACGACGAATACGATCCCAACGCCGACTACGAGACCATAGTCTGGGCTTATAGGGCTGACCGAACACCTTTAGACACAGGGCTAGAGGTCCTCCGTGTCTGCAAGCAATTCTACGTGGGTATCCGGTCTGAAATACGCGCTGCGCTCTAGCTGACAGGCGTCTCAAGCGGATCGGACTAGAGCATCTGTATGCGCATCCCTTTCTCCACCCGAGGAACACGGAGCGGTTCCTCCGACACATCCAGAAGAATGTCCACCTCGCCGCACTGGTTCGCGTGTTGCACGTGGACCCCGACCCTCACGCGGACGAACCCGGGGCGATGTTCAAGCAATTCTTCGGGCCCTTGATCAATCTTGTCCGGGTGAATTGTGGCATACAGGTCTTCCCCTACCTCCTCCTCTACGTCCAAGAGGATGGCGTGGTGCCGCTGGAGGTGCTGGAGCAGCGAATAGCACCTCCGGACATGCGGAAGCAGCGTCTGGTTCCGACTGACATGATTACCCCGTCCATGTTCCTCAAGCTGCCTCATCTGCGGCGCGTCGTCCTCACCGGTGGACGTGCAGGAAGACTTGGCGAGGCCCCACAGGTCGACCTACCCCAGCTGGAATGTCTGCACCTCTACGAGCCTGGTCTTGGGCTGACAAAGTTGTTTCGTGATTTGAAGTACGTGCGGCCATTCGCCGGAGCTCCATTGACTGATCTATCCTGATACTGCCACACTCCAGCCTTCCGCGTCTGCGGGAGTTCGGCTTCAAAGCCACGAGCCAAGCGGCCGTCACCGTCCACGACTTCCTCAAAGTACACGGCGCCAAGTTGAGTGTGCTCACGATACAAGGCCACGGAAGGGAAGATTACAAGCAGCCTATCTTCGACCACTGTCCGAACATCACCGAGCTGCGCCTCGAGACCGAAGACCGGCTCGTACGTCTCTCCTTACCCGCCGATGGTCTTGCAAATGTACTGAATCCAATGCCGTCCACGCTAGCCCGCTCGCATCCCGTTCCTCTCCAAATCTAACCTTCACCCGCGCCTTGAGCGTATCACCTTGCCCGGGGTCTCGCTCGCTCGTCGATCTCCAATGGTTTACTATATGTCCCGAGATGGGCGGATCGAGACGCGCGACCCACGCGAGCCATGGATGCCATTCGTCGGCTTCCTCTCCGACCACAAAGACAAGCTCCCCGCCCTCGCGGAGGTCCGTATCCTCGGTGACTTCGACTGGCCCATCAACCCGTACGTCAGCGCCTTCCTTCCGTACTCTTCGCCGGCGCTGGCCAGGTGTTGATCGTAATCTTCGTTTGTTGGCACAGGTGGCAGTATAATCAGCGCTCTGTGTGGACTGCTCCTCCGGTCGCGCTCAAGCTGCACGAGTTGGGGCTTGCTCTCGCTGACAAGACCGGTGCACGGTGGTGCAGATTTGACGTAGACTACACCGATTCGGAGGGTGATTCAGATGCCCCCCTTGGAGCCCGGGCCTGACCGGACTTGTGATATAAGTACTACCACAGCTACCCAACCAGGCCAGGATCACATCGATTTGTGCAGTCGCTGAGATAGTCCACGCCGGTTGGAACAATAGCAACTACTAGTCATTACGAAGCGTGCGCGTTATGGCAGCAATACTATACAACACCGACGGTAGACTAAGAGGATGTCTGTATGCATGTATAGGCGCAGGACCAGGCGACATAGATAGCGGGGCAGATAGCAAGTGAACATGTGGTAATAAAAGACCATCGTGAAAATGCGAGTGAAAGGGGTTCGTCAAAATACAGTCGTTCCATCGTGATACAGCATAATTCCATGAAGCTTTAAGAGTCCTCTATGCGCCATTCTATAGGTGTTTCCGAGCCTCACCGTTGCCGTTGAGGGGAGGAATGTGATCCTGTGGGTCTGACGCAGCAACAACGGGAGAAAGGGCCTTCGGCGAGCCAGCGAGGGTCGACGCCTCGTCGTCGCTTTGTGGTCCAAGAGTTGGACTTGATCTCTCTGAACGCGCGTTGACTTCGGCCAACTCCTTCCGCAGAGCCTCCAGCTCGCGCTCAAATCTGCATGCAGTGTGAGTCGACGATCGTTGTGAAGGTGGTTGTCAACTCACTTGCGCCCGAAGACCTCAATGTAGAACCCGCCACCATTCCAGGTGCAGACCCCGAACAGGAATAAAATGTACGCGGAACTCCAGAACGCGCTGTCGTACAACACAAATACAGCGGGCAGTTCCGTGACAATCGAGTAAACTGTCGGGACTTGAGAACATAGAGCGCTCCAGGTGTAAGAAGTGAACTCACGCAGTTGTCCAAACATGAATGAAACCTCTCTGTACTGTTCCGGAATCTTGGCCAGAGTACGCCCAATGACGCCGCGTTTGTCGTTGAGCATATACGTAAAGGACGTGATCCTCTGGCCCGATTGCACCTTCACGCGCCGATCGATCAAAACGAACTAGACACGCCAAGTCAGCTTCGGCCTAGCGAGATAACATACGTCATGCGGGGACGGACCTTCCAGTACAGCAACTGCCAGATGAGGTCTGGGCTCGACGTCAGCGCATGCGCATCACTGAGGAGACACAACGCGCACAGATGATGCTGCTCAAAAGCAGGGCCTTGAACGGCTGGAGGTGCGGGACGTCACGAACCGCCGGGAAACGTGTATGTGCGTCAGGGTAATAATGCCTGGGTGGGCAATCAGTCCAGTTGTGGAGCGTACGCAAGATACTCCGAGTTCACGTACCGGATGACGGAAAAGACGAGAGGAGGATAGATGTGGATGAAAAGGGAGGTAACCTTGTCCCAGTCGTGGAAGACAAGACTATTCCTCCAGGTGATCACAGCGCTCGCCAGAGAACCCAGAGATAAGCAGTAACAAGCCACGAAGAGTGCAGCACTTGATGGCATAGCCCAGATGAAGATGAGGTCGAGGACATTGGCGTAATAGCAGAGGTCAAAGAGGAAGTAGTGCCAAGCGCGTTTCTTGTACATGTACACGCGGAGAGGCAGATAGTAGGCTGCCTGGACCGTGTACACAACATGTATCCACCTGATACGAATGGACGTTCAGCGAGGGGCGATAGTGGCGATTATAAGGGATAACGCACTCGGGAGCCATACCGAAAAGGAGAGCAGTCAGGAGGAGGGACATAACGGCCATGAAGAACGTGACTTTCTCGCGCGTGCGGATGACCTTCGCGGTGTGCCATGTCTGGGTTATCGCAAGAAGGCGTTGGGAGACCTACAAGCACCGGGCGATCAGCCAAAAGGGACAGACTTGGTCCGGAAGCGGCGCACGTTCGTACCTTCAGCTTGTACTTCTGCAGGTCGCGCTCGAGCTGGAGATTGGACGCGGGCACGAACTTGTTGAAGTTCGCGTCCTTGAGAACGTCCTTCTTGAGATCGTTGATCTTGGCCTCCGCCCTCGACTTGAGGCGGTCGCTGGTCTTGGCGAGTTGACGCTGCAGCAAGTCGAGATGAGAGTCGAAGTACGTCTCCATAGTGTCTGGGGCGACGCGTCAGAAGCGCGACCAAGGGCAATCGTGCGCATACACGCACCTAGGAGGGTGAATCCGCTGGCCCAATCCGAGATCTCGTCGCGGACGAACCGCTCGAAGGGAACGGAGAATACGCCTGTCCCGCTGTTCGTCCTGCTCATCGGGGGCGACGGCGACGGGGGGCGCGAGGGGGGAGAGATAGCCATGGCTGTGGTCGTGGGTGGTCGTTAACAATAGAGGGGGTGAAAACAGAGACAAGGAGGGCGGACAAGACTAGGAGGAAAGACACTGGAAAGACGCATGTGCGACGCGTTCAGACAGAGTGGCCACCAGTTGGCGTCTCTCCAGAATCACACTCCGTCCCACGCCCCCAAACTGGGAAGTTGTGCTTACCTCAGCAGGGCTGGCGCGTGCACGTGGCGCCATTGGATGACGCCGCAGGAGCCACCCACGGCCGAACGCAATCGCAGCGACGCGGCCGGAGTCAGCAGCCAACTTTCCCTCTCACTCCCACCATGTTGCGTTCGTCGATTGCGAAGACCCTCGTCAATGCCTTCCCTCGCGCGAGCAGACTTGCTGCACGGCCAGTTCTGGCTCGCGCATATCACGAGAAAGTGATTTCCCACTACGAGCAGCCCAGAAACGTATGTCTCGCCCCGCCTGGACTCTGCCCCCAGTTATCAGATAACTTATGCGCCCGCCCCTCCTATTCTCCAGGTCGGCTCGCTCCCCAAGAACGACGCGGATGTCGGTACGGGCCTGGTCGGTGCTCCTGCGTACGTGTTTTGGTCGTTCGTCGTTGTCTTTGTCGTCACCGTGCTGACCCCTGTGTCTCGTCGTTAGGTGCGGCGATGTCATGAAGCTGCAAATCCGCGTGGATGAGAATGGCATCATCTCAGACGTCAAGTTCAAGACGTTTGGGTGCGGGAGTGCCATCGCCTCCAGCTCATACATGACCGAGCGGGTCAAAGGGCTGTCGCTCGAGGATGCGGAGAAAATCAAAAACACGGAGATTGCCAAGGAGCTGTGCTTGCCTCCCGTCAAGCTTCACTGTTCCAGTGAGTACTTATGTAGTTCACGTTGAGCTTTGAAAATGACCGTATGTGCAGTGCTCGCCGAGGACGCCATTCGCTCCGCCATCCGCGACTACAGGAATAAGCGGACGAAGCTGGGCAACCCCAAGAAGTCCGGCTTCATCGACGTCTCACAGAGCGCGGCTACCGGCCAGACGGTCGCAACCGCACACCCTCCCTCGTCGTCGTAAATAGTCCGTCCTCTTGCTTTGCTCATTCGTTTGCTCCCTTGTATTAGTACCCATTCGCATGCATTATCGTAGTAGTACCGTCGCATATATGCATTCATCGTCCGTCGTAAAACATCAATCCATCATGCTTGGATACAGTCACTTCTGGGTCGAGGTCCCCTTCTGGCCTACGAACGAGAAGGTGCCACCCGCGAACCAGCGCTCGTTAGCCTCCTTGACACGCTGCGCAGCGGCAGCACGGTTGGTAAGCTCGAACCCTGCGCAGCATGACGTCAGGGGTCGGTCGAGCGTCGCAGTAACCACAATGAACGAAGCACGTACCTTGAACGGGAGTAACAGTCAGCGACGTCGCCGTTCCTGAAGTTGCCGTGCCGCTCTGAGCAGCCTTCGTGAGTGCCGCAAGGCGGAGCTTGTTCGCCTTCGACAATTTCGCTAAAGGTACGTAAAGGATCGGCGTCAGCGCAAGAATCACGGAAGACGAAGAAGCTCCTGGAGGACGGGCCTGCCGAGGATGTGGTACGCACCTCGGCTCTTCGCCTCGCCCACGTTCGCGCGAACCTTGCCGGTGCCAATCATTCCGAGACCCTTCGTCTGGTCGAAGGCGCCCACTTCCTCTTCAGCTTCGCCGAAGGCCATGCGGTTCTGCAGCTTCCGTAGTTCGGTTTGCGCATACGCCTCTTTCGCTTTCCGCGCCCTAATGGGACAATGAGTACGGCACGACAAAACCAAGACACTCCATGTACGTACCGCTTGCCACCGCGTCGCTTCTTGGGGCCGTCGTTCGGTATGGGTAGAGCCTTTACGATCTTGCCCGGCGGCGGCGCTGCGAGACGGTCGATGTGCTTCTCAATCTTGTCTCGCAATTGCTGGCCATACGACCCTGATATATGCTTGTCAGTTGGAAACTCGTAGTGGTCACCTTGTGAACTCACCATCTCTGCGTTGCCGCTCAAGGTCCATACGTGCAGCCAGAGTACACTTCGCGCCAACTGTACGCTGTACCTTCATGCGGTACTCGGGTGGCGTTCCCTGCACGAGGTCAGACTGGAACACGAAGCCAGTATGTCTTCTCTGGGTGACGGAGGAGAAGCCAGCAGCGATCTTCTTCTGGGCTCCTAGTAGCTACAAAAACACTGATGAGTATACGAGAGAGGAATAATCATCGCCGGGGGGCAATACGTACATAGACATTACAGGCAGGCATCTTGGCGATACCAGACAGACCGCCCGCAACACCGAGCAGTTTCGCAGCTGTGGTCGTACCGACGATAGCGGATAGGTTGGGAGCAAGTACATTCATTCGTGAGCTGACGTACATGAATATCTGTTATATCTGCCATCAGCAAGAGACGTGGCGAGGATGTGGCACCTAACATACCTTCTTCCTGGCCTCCTCCAAACGGTCCGCGAGGTCGCATGCCCGTTGAACAGTCTGCCACTCGGCTTCTGAGAGGGGCTGGCCCGACGTCGTAGTGGCGGTAACGAGGACACTCATGATGATGGCAGGGGGGAGTATTCCTTGCAGATTGACCTTGGTAGGGTCCTCTGAGTTGCCTAGAGCCCGTACGGACGTGATGTACATTTGAGGGTCGGCTACCAGTTGCTCCAGTTCAGGGAATTTTGGAGCGTAATGGTCCCGGATAAACTGCAGAGCAGGTTGATGGTTAGGGACATGCCATTCTTTCACGGAAACATGCTCACCTTGTGGACAACCATAATCTCGTTATCTACATCCACAGACAGGTTGTTAGCCTGGACAATGAGGTTGTACTCTGGATTGGAATGGGTAGGCAGCGCCATCTGTTCCGGAGGGCTAGGGTTGGCTTGATACTTCTCAATTTCCTGTACAAAGATCAGCTTGAGAAGAGAGGTAAACGAAGAGCATAACTCTCACCTTGAGAATGTCGTTCATGCGCTTGCTCCCCTCCAGCTTGGCCACCTTCCTTACGTCCTCCACCTTACCCAGTTCCATTCGCTGCACCTCCTCCACATCCAGCTCCTCTGCAGGCCTCACACCGCCCTCCAGCACCAGACTGCCGACAGCCTTCTCATCACCCTCACCCGCACCCTCATCTTCGCCCTCGCCCTCCGACATCTCTTCGTCAGACCCAGGCGCCTTTCGCTTCACTCCGGCGGAAGTGGACGTGCTGGCCTCGGGCTGTTGTTCCTCTTCGTTCTCGTACTCATTCTCGTCGCCAGAAAGGCCCTCAAGGTCAGCGAGCAGTTCGTCAGCGAGTGAACTCATGGCAGAAAGGTGGGCGTTGGGAGGAGGTGTGTAAGCGCGCGGCTCTGTGTGGTTGTCTCAGGATCTGCCCGATCTGACTTCCAAATGCGGACGAATAGTAAGTACTATGACCTCGGGCTCTTGATCACCTCACAGAATTGCAACAGTTCAGAGCTTCAATAACAATGTATAAAGCCAGAAAACCAGTCGAAAGCCCCATGTATACAGGCAACCCCGTGCTCGACAAGAGCAAATGATCCAATGAAGCACTCGCCATTAGCTCTGGTTGAATCGAAGTTGGACTGATGAACTGGAAGTCCCCAGACCCTGGGACAAGCCTCTGACCGGCTGGACTTGCACAGAACAGGGCAAGTTCAAGATGAGCAATTCAGCTGAGCTGCATGGTGTACAGAAGACAATTAGGGTCAAGTCATGTCGAGGGCAGGTCGAGGGACTGTACAGTTTAGGGCGCTTCGCTGTGGTGGCTACCCACGTGCCGCACGTGGAAGCAGGGCCGGGCGACGGGGCGTGCGAGACAACTCCTTCCTGCCTCCCTTCTTCCCCTCCCCGTCCTCATCGTTGGCAACAGCGATATCGCCCCCCACCCTATATCACTCGCACCACATCTATCCAGATGCTTTCTGACACGCAGTCTGAAGCGCAGCGGTGCGTACATGATGTCTGCATTTACGTGCACGCCTCCCTTCTGTGATACCGCCCTGGCCCCCAAATTGTGCATCGTCTGTCTAGCTGCTTGTATGCGTACAGACATGTAAAGCTGCTACAAGGGATGTCTACGGGCCGTCTAGGTGAGTGTCATCCTACTCTCTTGCATGGTACCCAACATTGGGCATCGAGTGTCTCGGGCGACGGATGGCGCATGGTACCCCGCGACTGCAGGTTTGTTGACATCCATCCTCATACTCGTTGTATACACATAATGCTAAAATCGATCTTTCACCTGTCTAGAGCTCGCAGCCAATGCCCGTGAGGGAGAGTATGGCGCTCTATCGGCTGCCGTGGACGGCGCTGCGGCGACGGCTCCGTCGTCGAGGACTCCGCCCAGCTTCATTTGCCCTTTCCCTCAGATGCTTCAATTTCGTTTAATGTTCTCTGTGGCATTGTTGGACGGTGTAGCGGCTGGCGAGGCGGTGGTCAGAGATAGTGAGTGCACCCCCTGTGTCTCGTTTCCTGTGAAATCGCATCATTTGCTAACATCTTCTCAGATATCGTAAGTGGTAGCATAGTCTTCTGCTGCACTTTTCACGCGGAATACGACATCTTTCGACCTTTGTCCGAATACCTTCATCCCCGCCTGTGGCCCAGAAAGCGCCAAACGGTGATCGCTATATGTGGTAAAGGAGCTTACGTAAGCGTTGGATGTGGCGATTGCTCGTCGCCCGATGCCTCGGCCCGCCCCCCCACGCACGATATTCGACCGGTCCCAGCGCGTAAGGCGCCGTCCCCGCCGCAACCACTCTTCAGACCACTTCACCTCGACCCTTCGCCCCTTCCTCGCCCCATGATATGCCTCGGGCGACGCATCCAGGTCCCGCTGCCCTCCGGAACCGCAACAGGGTTACCAACAAGACACGCCTTAAGGTCATCAGAGATACCATTGAAGCGGACTCGATCGTCCTCGATGAAGACGATGAGAAGGCCCGAGTCGTCTCTACAGCTGGCGTGGACGCCGAGGATGCGAATGTACGTCTATTCACCCCTCTGTGCTCGCTGTTGGCGACGATGTTGGAGGCCTTGGTGTGGCGTATCCTGATTGGCTACAGGCGTGGGAAGCTAGTTCCGTGGAATGCTGACTAAGCGTTATCTATTGCCAATCTAGGAACATCATTTGCAAGCAGTCTTGTCCGCTGCCGCCTCTCGGCATCAGGCAGGTGCGCGCTCTACGCGCTCTGGCGACAAGGAGAAGGAGAAGGAGAGCGCTCCCGCCGCCTTCATCCCCACTCCGGACAGTACCGGGATAGTCCATGACTATGAAGAGCTGTATCCACCAGGGCGCTGGCGAGACCCAATATCCTATGTCAAGTCGTCCGATACTGTTGAGGAGGCGACGTCTTACGCCCTTGCCAACGGGTTCATCTACTACATGGATGAGCGCGACCAGGAGTGGCTGAACAAGAACAATGAGCAAGCTCGCGGCGAAGGCATGAGCAGCCAAGCTGCCGCGACAAGTTCCACCCGATCCGGTCGTAGTGCGAAGGCGAAGGGCAAGGAGCCCGACGTCGTCCAGCCTGTCTTGATGACCGAAGACGAGTTTGAACTTGTCATGGCCATCTTCGAGAAAGTCACTCACGAGAAGACGGAGTTTCTCCATCATGTGAGTGCAACATCTCAACGGGATCTCTGCCTTGTCTCAACACGGCGACAGGGCATCGAGCAGGGCGCACCTTTTCCTCCATTCTCCGACTACCAGGATACCTTCGCGAATCACCTACAACCCGACATGTTCGCCGTCTACTCTGTACCCGAATGGGTACCTCAGCCCCACAAATGTATCGTTATGCTCGCCTGATCTACCCATATTGGCGAGAGCGAAGGCTGGAGCGCGGTGGCCACCGAATCATCCCGACGGTCAATGTAAGTGTCTGGCGGATATACGATGTGTTCGGTCGATTGACTTCCTGCTGTAGCTTGACGAAAGCGATACCAAGAATGAGTCCTACATCTGTTTCAGGCGACGCGAGATCAAGGCTGTCCGCAAAACTCGAGCATCGCAAGCCTCGTACTCCGACCGCATGGTACGGTTACAGAACGAACTCACGACAGCCTTGGACATCGTTGGCCTCGTACACCAGCGCGAGAACTGCAAACGGGAATCGTTCTCAGCGAATCACAAGGTCTGGGACAAGCGCGTTCCCGTCGCCGATCTCAAACGCTTGCATCCTTCCCTGGGCTCGAAGGAGGACGACGAACTCTTCCTGGACAGAGAGAGACCGCCAAAGAAACCGAAGACCGAAGCGTACGTCAATCGCACCTATCACGTACCCTGCGGTTCACTGACAGTCCTTACAGCCGTCCGTCGCTCAAGATCAAGCATCCAAGGGAGAACGGCGATTTGGGCTCCCCAATCGTCTCCGCCACGCCGCAAGTCAAACCGAAGGAGATCATGGCTGTAATAGCATCTCAAGTCGAACAGCACATGCAACATTGCAAGGAGAGGGACAACAAATGGGAGGATGTCAGCGATGTAAGTTGTATCGTCATTCCCTCAGCACTATATGCTCAAGGTCGGCGTCGTAGTTTCCGTATCAACCTTTTCCAGCTCAATATGGATGTCGCCTCTTCCGAGAACTTCCTCCGCGATCATCGCCTGTCTCGTCGGTGCCTGAGGACGATGACGTTCCTACGTTCAAATACTCCGTTCGTCTACGCACAATGCGTGGTGGCCGCGTTGCCTTGGATCGTCGCCCGATGAACTTCAAGCTCAAGCCTGCGGTTTTTGATGACGACGAGGAAGCCAAAGAGCGCGCACGGAGACTGCAGGAACGCTTCAGATACGACGACGATGAGGGCCTTGCGGTTGGAGCAGCGGGCAAGGACGATCAAGACCGGCGATTGATTGACGACTATCAGCCAAAGTGAGTCAACCATGTCCCCTATTCGATCCACATTGACTTAGCCTCGTAGACACCTCACGATCACCATGTCGTTGCTCCAGGGCGAGGATAGCAAGAAGTTGGAGACGGATCAATCTATCAAGCTGTCTTCAGGCGAGACAGTGAAGCCGTTCCTCCTTGGCCCTCAGCCACTGAACATGGCGGGCGTCATGCGTCCTCCCCACATTCCGCTGCAACGTCCTCCTGTCGCGTCCACCAGCTCCGCAGGCACGCCACAACCCACACCTAACACTCCGAATGGTATCAACGGGGCGAATGGGACGCCTGTGTCAGTTCCTACGCAGGTGAAGAAGCTTGCTCAGCCAAACCCGCTGGCGCACCTGCGCATATCGAATGGCGGTCTGCGAGTAGTGTCGGGTCAACTACAGAATCAGCCTCCTACATCTCCCCACGCGACACCCCCTTCGAGCGCAGCGAATGGTTTCGTGGATGCCCACGGCCAGGGCTCGCCTCAGGCGGCTGAACAGGATGTCAAGCCGCAGTTGCAAGGCAGCCCGAATGGCGTTCATGCGCAACCGGACGCGATGGCCACTATGTTGACGTCACCTTCCCCTGCATCGAAGTCACTCTCGTCGACGGCTAGCGTCAACGTCCCCAACCTCCCGAACGGCTACCACATCCCCGCGGTCAACGGCTATCCAGCCATACCCAAGGCGGGATACATGCATCCAAATGCCCGCCCGAACGGGCTGAACCTCCAGCAGATGCAGTCGTTGTCGGCCATGATGCCCGATAACAACGTCAACATCGCGCTGCGACAACAGGGATATGTGATGCCGAACGGCGCTTACCCCATGCAAATGCCTGCTGCGCGTCCGATGCAGTGGCCCATGGCTGGTCAACACTCTCCGCCGAACAGTCGGACTGAGGGTATCGGCGTGGACGGCAACTCCGCGTCGTCCGCCGGTTCACCCGGACGCACCCCATCCGCGGCGAGCATGCGTGCGCCTCAGATGTCTCGAGGTACCCCCATGCCTAACGCCGCCCAGGTCCTCAGCGCCGCGCAAGGCATGGTGTCACCAGCTGGGAATCATATCGCGCGTCTAGCTCCTCACTCTCCATCACCGCACATGCTCAGCCCCAACCTTGCTGCCGCGCAGGCGAACGTGCACGCTTCGCCGACCCGGACGCCCCAACCCGCCATCCCCACACCGTCGCCGTCGCTGCAGTCGAGGCAACTCGTGGGCGGATCAGGCGCTGCTGGCTATTGATATTATCTTATGGACTTATGGCTTACTATACTCCCCCAACTCCGTCTCGTATGTTCGCGACCTAGGTAGTTTGTTCCGTTTGTAGTGTATTCTTATGTCTTTGCATGGAATTCTCGGTTTCTAATATGCGCCAAACATGAATTGCATTGCTCTTTGCGCGCTGCAAACCTTTGCCTGTGTACTTGGGAGTCAGAATGCCGACTTCGAATCCAGAAAGAGCAGGTTGACACCGGGTGAGGTGGGAAGTCATATCTTCGCTCGGCCGGATCGTCCTATTGTCTATGCGGTTGCCTGCATGACGGTAGCACAGAGAGCGCGAGGGATCGGTACTCGGCCTTGAAGCTGTAGTTATCTTGTCACTGCCGCCGCGCAGAGCATTGGTTGACCTGGCTCAGTGGACATAACTTTGTGATGAGAAGGATCCCGTCGTTGCCAATGAATGTATCCGCGAAGGGACGAATGCGTAGTATCTTTTAAATCAAGCGGATTAACGTACAATGGTTAGTTACTGTCCATGCTTGCATTGTCCTATGATACGGTCTTCCGTCTACATTCTGAATACACCAAAGCCCTTTGCGTCACCGTCCCAAGTGGTGGATGCCTTGCCGCCTGAGGAGTGGCTACCGTTGCGTTCTCGTGCAGCTAATGCCAAAGCCAGGCCGACCGTGTCTCGCGTGTCCACAGGCTTGATGATGCCGTCGTCCCAAAGGCGTGCCGAGGCGTAGTAAGCAGTTGATTGCTGCTCGATCTCGTCCTTGAGTGTACTGTGCTTCGTCGGATCCCTGCACGACGCAAAATGAGTGACTGGCGCTTCCGACCACGCGACCGATGACTTACTTTGACACTGTAGCCATGACCTGTGACAGTTGGCCAGGACCCATGACGGAGACCTTCGCGTTCTGCGCAGAGCGGTCACTACATAGCCACGGGGAAAGAGAACGTGGAAACGTACCGGCCACATCCAGAGGAACCTCGGTGAATAGGCCCTACCGCACATACCTGGACCACATTGATCAACTGCTCTCACTCCGTACATGCACGAGATGTACTCACCGTAGTTTCCTGCACCGTAGCTTCCGCCGACTACCACAGTGAGTTTCGGCACGTCCGCGCACGCAACCGCGCGGACCATTTTCGCGCCGTCCTTGGCGATGCCTCCTTTCTCCGCCTTGGAGCCGACCATGTACCCTGTAACGTTCACGAGGAAAAGTAGTGGAATCTGGCGCTGCGAACAAAGCTCAATGAAGTGCGATGCCTTGAGCGCCGATTGCGAGAAGAGGATGCCGTTGTTCGCGACAATGCCGACCGGGTAGCCATGGATGTGCGCGAATCCCTAAAACATGCCAATTCACGAGTGAGCGACTCGGTCAGGTATATTGAGGCATATGACCCACCGTAACGATGGTGGTACCGTATTCCTTCTTGAACTCGCGGAAACGGCTGCCGTCGACTATGCGTGCGATGACGTCCCGCATGTCGAATGCTTGACGTAGATCTGTCCCGACTATGCCATGCAGCTCGTGGGCAGGATACAGAGGTTCCTCTGGGACCGCAGGAGGCTACGCCGAGTGAGTCTGTCATCGGCCCGTAATACACCAGTGCGCATGGCTTACAGGAACTTCTCGTGAACCAGCCTTCCCTAGATCACCAACTATTCCTCTCGCGATGGCGATGGCGTGCTCGTCGTCCCTGGCAAGGTGGTCTGTTACGCCACTCTCCGACGAGTGCATCAGCCCACCGCCAAGAGTCTCTTCGTCGACCTCTTCGCCCGTTGCTGCCTTCACGAGAGGAGGGCCTGCCAGGAAGATACGACCTTGGTCTTTCACAATGATGTTCTCGTCCGCCATCGCGGGGACATATGCGCCGCCTATGAACTAGAAATGAGCAAAGCACAACGAAATCGAAGTCTTGCATACCCGCGACGGAGATTCCGTGGACAATGGCTATCTGTGGTATTCCAAGCGCAGACATCTGCGACATATTGTAGAATATGCGCCCAAAGTGCTCCTTGTCTGGGAATACCTGCATCTGCAGGTCAGTCCGAGCAATTGAATACGTGTTTCTTCGCACTCACGTTGGCTTGGTGCGGCAACGCTGCACCTCCGGACTCCACTGCGTTCGACATCAGCGAAGAACGCATGAGACTAGTAGTGAGCTTATACACACCGACATAGATACATGGGAGGCCGTGTTCTCTAGCAATCTCTTGCGCCCGAAGATGCTTCTTGACCTGCAGGGAAAAGTACGATAATTCGTACGAGGCTAGAAGACCTGTTAGGGTAGCAGCACTTACCGTCAATGGGTAATATGATCCGCCCTTCACGGTAGCATCGTTGACCACGACCACACACTCCCGCCCGGCTGTACGGCCAATCCCTGTGATGACACCAGCAGCAGGAACCGGCTCGCCGTAGACCTCATGTGCAGCGAGCTGCGACAGTTCCAAAAACGGGGTATGGGGGTCAAGCAACAATGCTAACCTGCTCACCAGCGTGAACCCTCGTTCTCGTGTGAGACGGTCGGAGACACGTTACCTTTCCCGGGGCAGCTTCTTCCCCTTGCTCCTCATGCGCTCAGCTGCCTTGGGCCCTCCGCCTTGCCTCACCACAGCCATCTTCGACTCCAGGTCCGCCACAAGACTGTCCATCGCCTCCGACTTGGCCTTGAATTCTGGAGAGGCTGTGGAGATGAGCGACGGGAGTACAGACGGGTGGTAGCATCTCCGGCTCGCCGCCAACCTGAGAGTCTTCTGAGCGACCCCTACTGTCCGCGTCGCGAGGCGCATGTTGAGCAGCAAGTCGTGACTGTCGCAAGTACTGGAGAGGTGGTGGTAGGAGTCGTCGCGACGTTCAGAGCCAGTTCAGAGCGCGACCTCGGCTGTCCGGAACTTGCAGTTACCCCGCACGATCAGCTGAGCGTGTCCCGACGCGCGTCTACGCATCGAGATCTAGTATCGCGGTCCCGCCCTCCTGCGGAAAGTGCGAAAGTATTGATTACACGTGCCATATCGCGGCTGCAGGTGTATTGCTAGTTACTATGAGTGTGTCTAACGTACTGTCATCTGTGATCAATCCGCAATCAGTCAAAGTGCTAAGCACCTGATGCTATGGCACTCCTTAAGTATTGCGTGCGAGCTACTAAGTATTGAATCTTGCTGTGCCGAATGTTCATTCTGTACATGAATCCAATTCACTTGCACGATCCTATGTTAAATAAGCATCGCCCCTCCGGGCACACCTGGCCACAGGGTTTGTTCGATCTACCCAGTTGAAGACTTGAGGTGCATCGGCAGTGAATGTTCTGTGGTGATCAAACAGTTTAGGACGCCACCACTATGTAGCACAGACCCGTAGACAGCAAGCAAGTTCAATTACTTACACGAGTTGGGCGGGCTTCGCCCACCCTCATCGATCATGCGGCCTACCACCTGAGACTCAGACTCGAAGCTCGAAGTTCCAATCTTGGGTTCCTTGTCACGCGGCGCACGAGAGCGGGCCTGCGCCCCGCCCTCGTCCGCCGCGATCCCCCAGTAAATCGGTGGAATTATGCTGAAGATCGTTGCCCTCTACAAACCATTGGCAAAAGACAGCAACGTGTTCCAGTGTTCCCTTTCTTGAGGCCGTCGACCCTTGCGTCCTCGCGCTAGACTGTCCGAATGCGTTCCAAGACTCCGAATGGTGAGGTCGCTGAACGCGAGAAACAATCGTCTATTCGAGTGACCTGAAACACAGAAGCTGCTGCCACGTGGAATTTCCCACCCCAAACTGATGGGGATTTTGTCAGATACAAACCTGGTCCACTTTCGTGGCCAGGAACAACCGTTCCTTTGCGTTGCGTCCAAGAGACATGATTTTGAATGTGATCTATGCACGCCGCTTCTTGCGACCGGACATGTCGTCCTCGTCGATGTCCATCGGATCGACGTCGTTCCCCCGTTTCGTCAGCACAACCGACTCCGAGGAGCCTTTCGCAGTCCAGACGTTGATCTTCGAATCCTCTCCGCCAGTAAGCAGGATGTTGCTCTGCGTGAAGCCTGTCATTAGTGAACAGGCAAAATTGAATTGCAGGCATAACGCACCCCCTCGTCCCACAATACAGCGCGGACTACGCCTGCGTGGCCAGTGGTCCAGGTACGTTCTAGCACCCACGGCGCATTGGGATCCGCAAATGTCGGCCTAGTGATCAGTGCAATATCGCCCCTGTACAGATGTAAGCAGATGAGAAAGGAGAGAAGGGGCCCAAGCGCACTCATTGGAACCTGCGAATATGCAGAGATCGCTATCCGAGTCCCCGAGGGGTTGCAGGGTTGTGTGGCATCCAATGAGGTAGTCGGTGACCCATGTTAGGTCCTGTCTGTGCACCGACGGCTGACGGATGTCGACGTCCAGTAGTCGATCAAGCTGTCCAAATGAATCGCCATGAGTGAACTGCAAATTGGACGCGAAAATGGGGTGAAGTACCTCGCTTGTCCATACACTGAATGTCTCCATGTCGCTGGAGGCCCAGACAGCTGGCCGACCTGCAATGTCGTGCATCCAACCTGCTTGCGCTATACTGCAGCCCCAGTTCCCAACGTGCACACCGGCCTCGTCCTCGTCCGTCTCTTCCGCATTAGACGTACACACCAGTCCGTCGGAAGACGCAGAGAGCAACATCTTCCCATTGCGGTAGAAATGCAGCGCCGTGATGTCCTCGGAATGCGTGGATGAATGCACACGCAGGGGCGCAGCCGGACTCCGGGGATCCCTGGAAGTGGTAAGTTTCAATATAAAAAGGGACGATCGGCGCAGGCTAGGTACGCGGACGATGCGAACGTATGTAGTGCGTCCGAACTTACCAATATAGAATCGACGCATCCTCGCCGTGCAGCTCGGTGCCGGCGGCGATGGTCATCCCGTCAGCGGATACATCACAGGAGAGCAGTGCGCGGGGGCTGCCAGCGGTTGATGCAGTCACTACTCGGCGGTCGGACGAGGCAGGGAACGAGCAGTGTATATTTGCAAACATGGATCGTAGTCTCCATTGAGTCGTAGGTACATCATGGGTCAGGCATGCAGGAGAGAGGCTTACATCGGAGTGCGGCGGACCCGGCGCGCTCGTCCCAAACTTTGACTGCACCGTCCTTGCCTGATGAGAGGAGGGCGTGGCTGACGGCGTTGGCAACATTCGGCACAGATCTGAGCGTCGTGATGGCGTCTGCATGGCCGGGCAGCGTGTGGACGTTCCGAAGGCGTTCCCTGTCGAAGAGATGGATTGCATTTGAGGGCGCCGACGCCGCGGCTGCGTAGAAAGACGGCAGAGACGCGAGAGAGAGAACATATGCCCCTGCGGGGAGCTTTGCGGAGCCGACGGGGTTCGAGGAGGGCCTGAAAGACTGCGCTTCGAGGAGGGACATGGCAGGAGAACTGAGAGGCTTGGCGGGCGACGCAGAGGGGAATTTTGGACTACTACGACGCTTAGGTAAGCAGGGTAGCGACGGGCGCCTGGTGGGCGGTACAGGGCGGTCGGTGCTCGTTCTGGCCGCCCATCCTTGTCTCTCCTCGTCGTCCTCGCTGTCCCCGTCGTCGTCGCCTTCGCTGTCTACGACGCCGCCGGCCCTGTCGTGCTTTGCTTGCTAGCATCTCACTCTCTTTTACCACACGCTCTTTTCGCCCCCGGCTCTAGACGACCGACCGCCACGGCTTTAAAGCTGCTTCTCCCTATCCGCAAAATCGCCTCCCCATAGACTTCCAGTCCTCGCCTTCGCCCCTGTATTATTTATACTCTTATTACGAGTATGCGTCGCGCTCGTGAGTCCTGTCGCCTTCCTCTATGCCCTACCGAAGGAAGTCGAGAGCTCACGGCCGCTATCTCACTCCCCACCATGAATACTATGGTCTAGCTCCTCGTCTCAACCGTCTCCCTCAGAGGCTCGACTACACCCTCATCCCGGCACCACTGGGTACGTGAAATTGATCAGGAGCGTTTGGATGGCCAACGAGAACCAATCATTAACATGTGTCGCGCGTCGCAGACCTCACCCGGCCCATTGTTGACGAGAAGGCTGAGCTTCCTGCCATCATCGTCACCCCCTCGTCCCCTGTGTTCGAGAGCGAATTCTTCATCGCATTCGTTGCGCCTCCACCGAGCCCTACGTTCTCCCAACGCCTGTCCACTCTGGTGCCGTCCTTCCGGTCATACCTGCCGTCTCAGATCCAGCTTCCCACAACGCCCTTCAAGGCAACTTTCGATGAACGGAGCAGCAATTCCTTCTCTTTGAGGAGTCGCATCCGGACGATCATCCTCCTCTTCGTCCTGCTCTTCATCATGGCCTCGCACGTCGTCCTGCACCGGGTTGCGACCAACCACCCCCACATCGAGTTTGGCATGGCGCTCGATCACGACATTGACCTATCGTCACTTGCGCGTCCCGCTGAAGCCATGGACGTGTTCGGCGCCAGGGTGGACGCACAAGACACCGAGGATGCGGCTGACCACTCTACTGCCGGCTGGTTCAACCTTCGCGCTCTTTGGGCGCCGGTCCCTGTCACGTCCGCGCGGTCCTTTGTGATCGAGGAAGCCGCCCCCGAGCAGAGCAATGATAACGACATCATCTCAGAGGTCCGCCTTCCAGCCGCTGCATAGGCTCCGGCCCCGAACCTACCTCACATCACCATCACGTTACGCATGTCTGGAGTCGTGTATGTTGTCTTCGAGGAGTCCATTGTCGTTCAACCATTCGTCTTCGCCGTCGTCGACTCGAGTCGGGCAGCTGGGTGCCTTTAGTTGTTTGGTGGATGGATAGCAGAGGGCCAGATCTTGTCTTTCATGGTCGGGCTTCTTCGCATGGACGGATAATTTATTGCGGTGCCGGGATGCGCTCTCCCCGGCAGTGCGAGTGCTCATTCCGCGGTTCTTACGAGTTCTTTGTTACTGCATCATCGCTGCCATCTCATTTTCGCATACCACACACTACGCATCTGGCTCTCTGCGCTTGGGTTATCTGCATTTCTTCTTCGCGTTGCACGGTGTTTCGCACATATCTTACGTAGGTCACATAACTCGTCGATTGTTCCATGTGCATCCGTGGCCTTTGTGTGCGAGCTTTACGCCCGGTCGGACTTCGGCTTGGATGGGGTTACCACCGTGCCTGAGTGCCGTAACGACGCATACGAACTGACACTGAGATGACGACGCACGAATACGACATGTACATACGGTTGTTCGGACGGTTTACATGATATAGATTACTTTCCGGTCTCAGTCCTGGCCGCTGGCCGACTCCGCAGCGACACAACGATAGTCACACATGTGCCTTCCCTCCCTCCCCTGGCCCAGTCTCCACACTGTCCGTGAACCGCTAGCTGAACGCGTCCCGACTCTCGCTACGAGTCCCACTCCTGTTTCTGCTCCGGCTCCGGCTGGCATCCACCCGCTCTCGCTGCCGACTGGGCTCCCTGGACGCAATGGTGGACGTTGCGCCGTACCGCCTTGCAGCCTGATGCGGGCTCGTGTGCCGGCTGAAGTCCTCGTCGAGCCAGGCGAGGCTGCGCCGGCGGCGGACGGACTCAGGCGACGCGCCTGCATCACGTTCCGGATCGCGCTCGCGGTCGAGCGGAGGGCGGACGAACTCCTCGCGCGGAGATGATGTCGGCGAGCTTATAAGGAGTACGCGCTGGTGTTTCCCAGACGTAGAAGTTCGGAGGGAGAGAAGGCGGTCGTGGCAGATGAGTGATGGTGACAGACGGGCGGGCGATATATCACAGATGGCAGGGGGAGGACGAGCGTGAGGGAAGACGCGTGGTCAGTAACTCAGGAACGACCGCAGTCATAGGAAGCAAGGGACGGCGGAAGGAACGCGGGCTCACCTGGGTGAGGGAAAACCCATACAGACTCACGACGCTATGTCTGTTGCGCAGGATAGGCGTCGCAGACGCGGCAGCACCTTCAGGCATGACGAGCGTCGGTCGGTTTCGTCGCGCCAAGCTGCCCACTTTGACCGACCCCAGGGTATCGTCGCTCGTAGCGGTCAAAGGAGGGGGGTCGTTCCTGCTTCCGGGGAGTGTGGCAGTGTGGCTGCTGGCAACGTCTTCTGTTTCTCTGTCGTCTTCCGGTCCCGAGGGTGCCCAGGCAATAATGAAGACCCCGGCGAAGGTGGCTCCGCAGCCATAGAGGAAGGTGACGAGCTGGTGAAAAGTAGCTTTCTCGAAATCCCCGTAGAGGACCGCAGAGCCGACGATGGCAGACAAGTTAAACATAACGAACTGTGTTGGGACAACAATCTGCGGATCGCGTGGATGAGCGGGGCTATAGTAGTGATCGGAGTACGCTCGGCACCTACCCTGCTGTCGAAACGCATGAGAGCGCGGTTGAGGTATCGTATTTGTCCTATGCCTGTGCCAACAAGGACCTGACGCGGTCTCGGCGGATGTCCTCGCCAAACTGAGCTGAGGCAGACCACTCACAGCAATGACAGGATATGTAATCCATTCCTTGAAGATCTCGAGCCATTCCAAGGTAAGCAGCGTTGACACAGCCTTCGTTGACAAAACCGTAAAACCACCTGCGCTAATTCAGCAATCTATAGTGACGCCACGCCAGAAGATACTGACCGAAGAGGGCACACAACCCTACATCGACATATACCAGACGCTTCCCTGCCGGACCTTCCGACAAGCCGGAGAGAATGACTATGCCAACGACATAGGTTATGGTATATATCTCGAATGGTCGCGTTGTGATGGCGTTGACGAGGCCGTCTGGGTCCAACCTTGTGTCGGAAGCATTGGCAGAAAGCACGACGGTGACTGCCCCAATGATGGCTATGATGATACCGAGGAAGTCGCGCTACATTGACGGACGACAGGTGAATGGAACTCTAGATCACTGAACCTTTGAATATCCTGACCTTCCGGAAGCGCTCCTTGAGCATCAGCGGCGCGAAAATACAGTTTGCGATGAGCGCGAACTGAGGGTGGGGCCTGAGCTAACTTGCAAGTGCACACTGATGATAAGTAGACGGATACATACGGTTCCCAGGGGCGCCACCACAGACGCGGGTGCGAAGGCGTACGAGATGAAATTCCCCATTTCTCCGAGAGTCATGAGAAAGAATCCTAACCACCTACCTGGAGTTAGAGTGAGAACGACGTGGACAGGATGTACGTCACCATAGCTTAGACTTCAGGTAGTTGCTTTCACTTCCATCCTGGCTCTCTTGCTTGCTCTCCCCGGTGGCATGGGAGGCAGAGCTATCGGTCCGGATGGGAACGCTATCCACGGGCATGAGGGCATGTGTGCTTGCGAGATGTGATCTGTCGGTCTCGTTCGCATGGTGTCTGTGGCCTGTTCCGCGCAAGAAACCCCACCTCCGGGCTGGTGTGTGAGGTCCTGAGCTCTGGATGGTGCCATCTGCACGGTCGAGGAGCGGTTGCGTCTCTAGAACAGCCACGGTGGAAAGGGGTGTAGAGGGTAGCGTGTCGTCTTTGCTGGATGGGGTGTTTCCGTGTGTGGGCAGGAGCGGCTGCGGTGCCTGTGCGGCAGCCTCACGTTCGCGCTCGAGACGTCTGTGTGCGAGCTTCTGACAGTTCAATGCCAGAGAAATGAGAACATTCCCCGCAATAGCGACGCCGATGCCCGCGGCGGTGGCGGAGGATAGTTGTGGGAGATCGGTGCCTTCGGGGAAGTTGTCCAGTATTACGCGCATGATTAAGATGGGCATGGGCACTGTGCGAGACGTCTAGAGCAGGTACAGACTATGTGCAGAGCAGCAGAAAGAGCAGGTCATGCAGAGCAAGACATAACTTAGCGACACGGTGGACAGACGGTGGTGGAGGGAGGCGAGGAGCAGGAAGCCACACTGCGAAGTCCGCGGATGCGAATCGAAAGCAGCCTGCTGTGCGGTCCGGCCAGGTCCGGCCCGCCGATCGCGCACAACACAGGCGCCCGGCGCGTCACCGCGGACGGGGGCCTCGCTTGCAGCAGACACGCCTCCTGCTTTGTTACGCTCATCACCCGCGCTGCTGTCGTGCTCCAGACCCTCCTGGCTTGCCTCGTCTGGTTTACACGGACTCTGTGTATACGTTGAAGACGGTACTGATGCGGACGAAACATACTTTACATCCACTGCCCTCGTTTCCTGTCTATTCATGCGCCTTCGTCTCTCCGACTGAGTTCGTCCTGGGTGGTGGTGGAGGGCAGTCCAAGACTGGGATCAAGAACAAGCTGGTACGTGTGCTTTCTCTGATGCTGCTATCGGTGATCAATGTACGGAAACATGGCTTAGCGGCTCTATCATGTCGAAGGACACGCGAAGGTTGAACTTGTGGATGAACTCGAGCTGGCGAGCGGAGAAGACGCTCCAATGAGCATGGCTGCTCACCCGTCGAGGGAGGAGATTGTCGCAGGTATCAACAGCTCCGAAGACGCGTTCAAGTTCGGCCCAAACCAGAACTGTCGCGTATTCAACGTGAAGGAGAACAAGTGAGTGTGCTTTGCCACCGCCGGTATGGCAGTTAGCTCAGTAAACGCCGCAGGATCTCGTTCGCGCAAGCAAAGAGCACACTAGCGTTGTCCGGGGTGGATGATGACTTCCAGGTGAGTACAAGTATACGTGAGTCTGTTCGGCCGACCAAGGAGTCGTGCGGGCGAAAAGTCACTGGGATGTTTGTCCGGCGGGCAGTCTGCGCATCGGGGTCCTCATCCCTGAAGTCGCAGGTAGTAGCGCCGAGGCCACTGCTTCTAACGCACCCGCCCTCCACGCGCTTCACAAAACCCATGACTGAGGGGGCCCGAACCCGGCGTAGAAGTGTTGGACGCGTGCGCTGCATTGCGCGGCGCATGTTGTGAAGCAAGTGCATGGTGGTGGTAAAGGTCTAGGTCGCACAATTGGCATATCACATAGCGTATGTGCTGCCGGCCAAACCAATGCTGCTGGCATGGTGGCGAGCGAGGCATCGGGACTTGGCAGCCGCGGTCAGGGCAGGAGGCTGGAGCGGGACTAGGCGGATCATCCGTCACTGTGAGTTCTGCAGAGGCTCAACGTCTTGGTCAGTTCCTAGTCGCTCGGACGTTCTCGTGCGGGGTTGCTCAACGAGTGTACCCGCCGCGATGGCCTCGAACACGTCTGCTTCTTTGCCGCGTCGCTTAGACCGACCTGCCTCGTCCTCGACCCGTGGCTGCTATCTCTCATCATCCTAGCATATTGGGCTCGCAAGTGGTCTTGACGAGTAAGGGAGAGCCGGGCCAATCTGGACGAGATGTTTCAAAGCACCCCCCGTGGCGGAAAAGAATACACGCCCGGGAAACAAAGTGGTTATTCATCTACGATTGCAACAGTGGCTGCAGTCGGGGTGGCGCGTGTGACGGCGATGGCTCAGCGTGATTGACGGCGGACACCCTTCCTGTCAAATCGACTTTCTCAATCACATCGGGAGGGTAGGCTGACCTTTCACCCAGAAAGTCACCGTCTTTTCTCCAACTGGCAGTCTGTTGGCTGTTGGCGGCACTCGCGACGTACGTCCTTGTGCTGGTCTCCTTTGTGAGCTCACAATTGACTCTACTCAGCTCTCTGTCCTCGACTATCCATCTTTACATCCTATCGCTGCGCCAATCCACCTGGAGAAAGGCGAGATCTACGATGCGGCCTTCTCGTCCAACAGGGTGAGTCTAGAGATCGGCTTGCCATGTTCTATGAATTGACTCTCCGCTTCTAGCTAGTTGTCGCGACCACAGTTAGCCTCCTCGTATACGCGCTCCCATCGGAAGACAACAAACCCGCGGAGAAACAGAGCGAACCCCAGCTAGAACTTTTGCAGACTATTGACAGACCGTTACTGCCCGGCAAGGACGCTGGAAGTAGCTACCGCGCCGTCAGGTGAGCACCTCTTCTACTTTCAGCTTCCTCCGCCGAACTAAGGGCATATCAGGTTTCACCCCAAAGACGAGAAGACACTTTACACCGTGTCGAATACTGTGCCACCACGAACGCGGACAAAGTCGTCACCGAGGCGGGCCTTCGTTTGCAAATGGAACACGGATACCTGGAACGTCACAAAGACCCGCCAGGTTAGCGACCGCGGAGTGACCTGCTTCGACATAAGGTTCGTTGCTGAAGACTGTCGTTCCGCGCATATGCTGACTGCCAGTTAGCCCCGATGGCAAACTGTTGGCCTTCGGTTCCTCCGACCTGGGCGTCGGCGTGCTCGATTCACAGACGTTGGCGGTAAGTCCTTCTGACGCCACTGACACTATCTGGACACCCACTGACCGGCTGTGGCGCTCATAGCCGCTTCTAACCATCCTCAAAGCGCACGAGTTCCCGCCG
Organism: Lentinus brumalis; assembly: GCA_001792895.1. NCBI lineage: Eukaryota > Fungi > Basidiomycota > Agaricomycetes > Polyporales > Polyporaceae > Lentinus > Lentinus brumalis. The sequence continues at coordinate 2,559,440 of MARA01000002.1, read as the reverse complement.
ACCACGATACGCTTCAGCCCCTCGTCCGACATACTCATTTCTGGAAGTGCGGATAACACGATACGCGTTGCCGCCATCCCGCCAAACCTTGGCGCCACCTGTGAGTGTGGTTCGCTTTGACGTGGCCGCAGAGTGCTAATCTGGCTTCATAGCGTGGGGATCATGGTTACTCTTTATCGTTGCCTTGCTCGTGGTGCTGTTTGCTATCCTCGCACAGCAGATGTCGCAAGGTAACATTGTACTTCCCGGGTCTGCCTGACATGCCCCGGATCCGGCTTCCATATTTGCTGTTCACTATGCTTATACTTCTGGACGGACGGGGGTTACGTTTTCATGTAGCTAGACTAAGCACCATGCATTATATCATACTATACAACATCACATATACCTACAGAGCGTCCTTCCACGCGTAACAGCAGCGAAGAGAAGAGTGCGAACGAATCCCAGGCGAAGCACAACGCACCGCGCCCAGACCTTCCTAATCGTAGTCCTCCTCTTCCACCAGCTTCCGCTTCATACCATTCGCAGCATCGACTCCGCCCGACGCAGTAACATCCTCCATCGCCTCGTCCGCGCTCTCTTCCTCCTCCTCGTCCCCACCCGCGAAGAGCCCGTCGTCCTCCTCCCCCTCGCTCCCCTCCTCGGCCGGGACCGCGCCAGGCGTGAGCATGTCCACGTCCGACGGGGTGTGCGGCAGCGCTGGGGCAATCGGGGGTATATACGCCTGCTGCTGCTGGGGTTGATACTGTTGTGGTTGCTGTTGCGCCTGCGGGGCAGGTAGGGGTGCGGGCTCCATATCGTCGTCGTCGGACTCCGACTCTTCGACCTCCTCGATTTCCTCGTCGAAGAGCTTCACGCCTGGCGGGGGCTTGTTCGGCACGAGGTCAAAGTCGACCGCCGTGAGGCACTCGGAGGCGGGCGGGAGGCGGACGCCATAGACCTCGGGCACGGAGGGGAGCGGGACGGAGTTGGTTTGGGTTGCGAGCGAGAGCATGTACTGTCGGGAGCGGGGAGACGCGTCAGTCACACCTTACGCACAGTTCACATAGGAAGAAACGGAGGTGCATCCGGCGAGGACACACTCGCGCCAGCGGGAGGCATGAACGGAAAGCGCACCTCTTTGGGGACGCGACCACCGAATTCCCATCCTACGCGTGCCTGCACCGCAAGCACGACGTCCTCCATCTCGACCTTGCCCGATCGCCCAGCATGCTCCGCGTATACGAGCGCATCAGATAGTACTTGCGCGGTGTAGCGGTTCGAGAACTCGAGCAGTTGGTGCAGCACGCCGGGCTGCGCGTCCTGGACTGTTGGTGTGGACGCGAGCAATAGTGCAATCGCTCGTGCTGATGGTGGGATGGTATCTGCGACAGCTTGTCGTGACATCGTGAATATGCAAAGAGTTGTAGTGGTCGCGTCGCGTCGAGTGGACGCAAGCGTATGTGTAGAAGCCCGACACGCGAAGGGTTAGTCGCAAGGAGGAGTGCTTCACAAGCGCTCGCGCCTACTGAGTAATTGTCATGCATCCGCAACGTGCAGAGAACCAAGTCGAACACAGAGTGACAGAGTTGAGCAGACTCGTCCACGACTCGCCCATAACATTGACAACGGGTCGTACTGATCGATGCCTGACGTATCTATACTTTTCTAGTCATAACCACCAGCCCTCCACCGTCCGAACTCCTGGAGGCAATGCTACTTCATTCCTCCTTCGTCGCTGCTTGCTTCTTCTTTTTGTTCTTTCCACCACCATGGCCCGAAGCACCACCCAAGTTTCCCAGCTCCTTCTCCAGCTCCTGCGCAACCTGGTCCACGGGCGGAAGCGTCGGCGCCCTCGAGGGAGTGCTGGGCACGGAGCGTACCTGCACGGTCTTGTTAATCTCTTCGCGTTCCATCTGGAAGACGGCCTGTTTCACCCGGACGGCCTGGGCATGGTGCAGCACGACGGAGCCGCCCATGTAGAAGAAGACGAGGGCGCCCCCGATGAAGAAGTGTCCGTACCACATCACGTTGTTCCACGCCACGAACGAGTCGTCGATCGTCAGCAGCATAAACGGCAGAGTGCCGTAGTTCGTGAGCATCACCGTGGTCAGGATGCCCAGGTAGTCGTAGAGCTGCTTCTTGCGTGTCTGGGGCGGCGGTGGCGCGCCACGTCCGCCGACGTAGTTGGCGGGCAGGACGAGCGGGCGGAGGTACGTTCGGGCGAGGCGGCCTGCAGTTTGAACGAAAGCGAAGAAGAAGAACGAGAGGTAGTAGCCAGGGGCGATGCCGTGCTGCGGAACGATGACTGGGTTAGAGCTGTACAATGACATACCGCTGGCTACACTCACCCAGAATGCACTTGTGGCGAAGGTCGCGAGGCTACTCCTGAAGCCGGGCTTCTTGCCCTTGGGGGTGACACGCTTGTACACGCACTCGCGTAGCCACACATTCGTCTTCATGTTCCAAGAGTCCAGCAATACCTTGTTGTTCTCCGCGAACTCGATCTTCCAGATTTCCACATTCTTTGCGCCTTCCCACTTGGTTCGGCCCCCTTCGGTGTAGCCAGTGAAGCCCAGGCCAGTTTGGATGGAGGCACCCTGACCGAACCCATTAATAATTTTGGTAACTAGATAGCTAGTCGACTCACCTCCGTTAGTGTCCATATGGCATAATACTTCGTACGCTCGAAAAACCCGCATATTTGTAGGAAGATGATACTGAACACGTTTGAGCGATAAGAGCACTACGCACGCGAGACGTGCAATAGACACATACCGAGAGAGGAGGCGCCTGGACTCGAATGCATCCTCAATGGTGAGAGAGAAGTTGAATTCGGGCCAGAACAGAACATATAACCCGAGGAAGATGAGACCGATGAACATCTTCTTGAACGCGACTCGCTTGCGGCCGTGAGGAACCAATCGCTGAGATAGGTGGTTCGCTTCGTTAACTGCTTGCTCCTCCTTCTCCTCGGCCGACTTGTATAATGATCCAGTAATCAAGGCCTGATAATCATTGTACGTGAGGTAGGGGCCCACGAGGAACCCGGGGAAGTAGCACCTACTTGCCGTGTCAGCACTTCGTGAGCCCCATGGGGTTCGGAGACTTACGCGTAGCCTAGGAACTCGAGCAGTGATGGGTAATCAGCAACTCGCTGCTGTGTTTGCCAGGCGTCCAGATCCTAGCGCAGATGTCAGCCCCGAGCATGTTTTTCGACCCATTGGGTCCTACCTCCTCCGGTCTCCTGCCGTCCAATATGTTCCACGCAAATGTGGTCAACTTCATCGTAAGAACCATTTGTGGACCAGAAATTTCAATGGTTTCGTAGCCAGCCTCAGCAAAGGTTCGGATTATGTGACTGCACTAGTGGCGTCAGCGGAGGCGTACCTTGGCATGAATGTGTATCACCGAACCCACCTGATTGTAAGATGCCCCATGGTGAACCTGTCCCCAATAGTTCTGAGCGCAACAACTAGTGTGCTTAACTTGGAGGACTCACGCAAATACGAGCCATGGCATCGACTTGGTCTGCACCCTCTGCGCGATGTAATACGTCCCCACTATGTCCACCAGAAGTTGTACAGCGCCTCCCCATAGCCCTAGTATTGGACCCAGGTAAAAGAAGGTAACTGCAATGCTGAATATGTGCTTGAGCTCAGGGTGGGATGTCGGTATGCGGATGTAGAGACTGCCGAGTGGGTAGGAGAACAACAAACAGAAAATAAGCTAGTAAGGACACTTCAGCAACGCGTCATGGAAGCTGAAAGAGCACATGCCTTGATTTGATCAACGGTTGCACCCGTAGCATCTGCGATGGGCTCAAAGAACGCGTCCATGATTTCACAGTGTGTCTCCGACGGGTGTGCTGCACTTGAGGTGCTCCAGTTATCGCAGAGAAGGCCGCAGGAGAAGATCAGACAGACCCCAAGCCGCAGACAAGCACTTTATAGGATGACCCTGGGCTGTCCAGTCGGACGCTCGGAGGTACGGAGTTGGGGAAGGACAACCTTGCGCTCCGGAGGCTCAGAGTCAACAATGCATGTTCACCGAACAGCACCGAACGTGGCCTAATAGACGCCGCGGGCACTGCGTCTATGCTGTCTATGTATGTAGACGTCTTCCTCCCAACTCCTGCAAGTACTCTACTGTCACCTACTGTCACCGACAGTGTCAGTGCACACTATGCTCGCAGCTTTTTCGAACCCATGCCCAAGACAGCGCTGAGAAATTTCGTTCGATGATCATGGTGAGGCAATCTGGACCCGAGCCTGCCGGGCTTCAGTATGGCGCACTGGTTGCGATTGACATGAGCTCGTGGATGAGCTCAGGTCATCAAGAGGTCCCTTTACACAACAGCGCTCGCCCCCCTCCAAGGAACGACATACCAATGTTGTGACAGTACGGTACAGATGTGTTGAAGGTGCTCAAAGTTCAAGACTTGGATCAGCATTGAGACAGATACTATAATGATGTCACCCGGCCAAACATTTACGCGCTACGAGCTCTCGATCGTCCTCACCCGTTCGCGTTGTTTGGCTACGCGATAGCCTTTCAACAACATCCTACTCGAACAATGGAACCATCTCCTTGCAGTCGCGTTCGGAACAGCCGATAGAGTTGATGAGTGTGCAGACATTGCCGCGCAGCCTCATGTTCCACATCCGCCTCGTCCTCGTGCCTCATCTTCTTTACCTTGAGTTCGTCATGCTCTTCAGTCGTGTTTAGGTTGCGCGTTGTGAGCAGCATATATCCTTTATCACGCTTGGTGACCGGTGCTCAACATACGACCTGCGCACGAACCGCCTCCCACACCTACATTGCATGTCTTACCGCCCCAGGCCAACCCTCCCGATGTTCAACGGCTTCAACACTGGGCCCATGCCTCCCAGCGAGGCAGAGCTTGCGACCCAGGCCCTCAACGAGGAGGCTCTCTATCGCTTCCCCTCCTTCGACGCCGAAGCTGCCGTCATGCTCGGTCTCTCGCTCCGCAAACGCTTCCGCTCGTCTTCGCGTCATGTCAAAGTGCGCGGGATGGTCATCTCGATACAGACCATCGCCGGCCACACGCTCTTTTCCTGCACGGTCGGGAACCTGGGTGGACCCGATGGCGGGGGCGACGTCAGCCTGGATAGTTGGGCGTGTCTGGAGGTACGTATTCGAGACTAGCGGCACGCATGCGCCCCGACGGAAGAGTGACTGGGTGCAAGGGGATGATCGCTGTTGTCCGTCGGACGGGACATTCAAGCTACTACGTCGAGAAGGGCATGAACGCGATGGGGAAAACTCAGAAGCAACTCGGCATTCAGACAGACTACAGGATCAGCGGCGGAGGTAAGTTTACGCGCTCGCATATCGGGCAGAGTTCCAGAGTTTCATTGACGAGTGATATCGTACAGCGTTTCCAATATGGCTAGAGGTACGCAGATATTTACCCTGACGATGTGTGTGCACTGACTGAAGCGGTGTTTGTCCCAAGAATGCACCGTGCTGCCCTATTGCGGTGGTAGCTTGCTATTCAGGGTCTAGTCAGGAGGATCACCATGTGCGCCTCGTCCACAATTTCTCGCTCACAACGAAACTGACAGCCCGTCGAAGTTGGTGGTGACAGCTGTACGAGACTACTTGAAGAAGATCGGGCGAGAAAGCGTCCCCGCACCGCCTTCCACCACCATGACCAGCATGGGCACGAGTATGGGCACGAGCATGGGAACGAGTATGGGCACGAGCATCCCCACTATTATGTCCATGCAGCAGACTGGCCATTCGCACGCCCAGTCCCAACGGCCACCAAGCACGGTACGCAGAAGACAGTCGTATTATTTTGTCAAGGAGCGACTTACTGAGGTTGTTTCCTCTTCAGGAGTGGGTTCGCGATCCAGCGTCGAGGGGCATTCACGATTATCGCGACGACCGGGACGAACACACACAGTTCGAGTCAAACTATAGGGATTAAGATGAGGAGAGGGGGTTTATTATACGCATATGATCGATAGGGGGTGGCAAGCAGTGGGGAGGAAGGAATGGTGTCCATCACTCAGCGTCGGGCTCGTCTTCATGCCTTGGCGGGGTGCGCAGTACGCGGATAGTCTCTGCAAAAAGGTGAGCATTGCTCTGCGATGACAAAAGCTGCTATACGCACCGTGCCTCAGGAAAATCTGGCGCTGGCCCTCAGGAGAGTCCGGGTCGGCGTTGGGATCAGGCTGACGCAGTTCAAAGTTTGCCTCGGCATAGACCAGCGAGCCCTTCTTCAATGTGCGGAGGTAGTTGTTTGAACTGGGGTTGAAGGACAGGAGATTGTGCCACGTCGTCGTCGGCTGAGTACCCTCGGGCAAGCCGATGGTGTTGTTCGCGGTCGCGATCGTGTAGCTGCGCAAAAACCGGGTTATCAGTGCATGCACAGGCGCACGAGATATGCAGCAACGCACGAGACGTATTCCTTGTTCGACTTCGTATAGCGGAGCTCGGGGTCCTTCCCGAGACGGCCGATGAGCAGAAGCTTCGCCATATCAGCTGAGCGCGAAGCACTCGTGGAAAATGCCTGTACATGGAGTGAGACAGCGTGCATAGGCATAGAACTAGAACAACATACGCGCGAAGGTGCCCGGAGGGCGGCACGAGCGGACAGCGAGAACATGGTGATGGACGTGTCGCGGACGAAGATGCGCGGCCGCAACTCGACGTTGAGCGCGCCTGGTCACAGCCGCGTGATGTCACCATGTGGCGTCACGCCTCGAAGATCACAGGCGCCCGTTGACTTCATCTCAACTTGAACCTCTCTCCACCCGCCCTTGCTGATTGTATACTCCCTGTACTTCTACAACAATGTCCCGCCACAGATTTGTACGCAACATTGATATCAATGGTACTCGTTTGCCTGCAGTGTCTAGATGTCCGACGTGCTCATCGAAGTATGCAGAGGAGTTGGAGGACGATGCTATATCCGACGGAGGAGAGTACGAGGACCTCAGTCAGGAGGACTACGGTGCGCAGTTCTCATGCTTCCGCCGCAATCTTGTTCTGAAACACCGACAGACCAATTGATGAACGGGCTGGCGCATATCCGGAGAATGTTAGGCGATGAGGACCATTCTAGGCTAACCGATGCGGATATCAAGGAGGCTCTATACCACTACTACTTCGATGTCGAGCAAGCAACGAACTGGTTATTGGGTAAGTGCGCCTGTCGATCACAATTTCGTATTGTCATGACGTTCCCACAGAGGAACAACAACGCAGGTTGGCGGCGCAAGAGCGGAAAGGTGAGCTTCCATGAACCTTACCTCTTCGCCATTCCCTCCTTTCGTTTCTTCTCCTTTCCACTTCCTTCCACACTCTGCTACCTTGTTGCGGTGGGAATCGGGTGGCCTTGCTACTGGAGACCATACGGCAGCGAGAAGGTGCACATCCTGTCCTACCTGAAGGCTGTCTGCAAGCGGTGCGCTGACCGGACCCGCGGTCATCGCAGACGTCTGGAACCCACTCGACGAAGACGGGAAGCCATTGCCTATGCCACCACCGGAGGATTACGCTGACTGGTCCCCGCCTCCTGACAATGCATCGGGAAGGCATAATGTCCCATTCGTCCGCTTGACGCAAAGCGAATATGTGTCTTCTTCGGAGCAGGAGACTACTAGGGCGTCGACGAAGCCCGGGAGTTTATATACTATCACGGAGATAACGGAACGTACCGAAGACAGCAAGGACTGGGGATCTGCCACGCAAATGCTTCACGGGCGACCCCGGGATTCTCGTACGACCATTGTTTCTTCGACATCCACGGACTATGGGCAGGTTGTCGGTGAGTGGCTCTTGCTCGATGACGCGCGGTTATCAGTTCGATTAACTTTCTCTTTTGCAATGTAACGCAGCGGGCCCCAGGGCTCAGCTACAATTTGTCCATGAGGGACGAGTGCGGCGTCTCAGGACCGAGCTGCCTTTGCAGACGGACCCGAACGATATTCCTCCGTCCCCCTCATCTTCTGCCGCTCGGCGACTCTCGCAAGATATCGGCTCTCCCACCGGCCCCCGCAAATCGACTACTCCTCCCCGTCGGATAGCACGGTCAGTTCCCATCTCCCGACGGTGCTCGATCTGCCGCCCTTCGACAATATGCCCGATATCCCGGACTATAAGTCAAAGTCTAGTCTCCCGCATGGGCCGTCTCAAGCTTCGCTGCACACCAAGAAGTCGACGAGGGCCGGAGATGACGCGAAGAGCCAACTGAGCGAGAAGAGCGGAAAATTGGAGAAGAAGTCGAAGTTGTCTGCCCTGGCGAGCTCTAGGTCCAGCGCGAAATCAAGCGCTCGGTCCAGTGCTAGTAGTGTCACCTCGCGTTCCTCCGTTACGGAGACGGAAGTCGCAACTGCTATGACATACCCAGCTCTGCGGCCTGCGGCTTCCTCGTTCGTTTCCCTTCTGCCCCCAAGACCTCCTTCCAGCGTAGCATCGGACTCGACCACGCCATCTTCCCTGACGAGGAATGTGTTGCAGGCCATTCAGAGTGCACTTGTTCTCGAGGAGTTAGACCGTCAGGCGCAAACTGCAGAGCATTCGACCGTGCCTCCTACTCCGCCGCCAAGTCACCTCCGCGTGGCGGAAGCACGACGCCTTCGGAGTTCCCGGAGAAGTCTCCTTCCCCCATCCCTCTTCCGCCCACCGTGTTCGCACACGCTCTCTCCCCCGCTCCCGGCTCTCTCCCCGCTGCCCCTCGTTCGCCGCCTCCGGTCTTGCGCTCTCCTCCTTCCAGTCCTCCACACGCGCAGATTGCTCCATCCACCTCTCCACCGGCGCAGCCCCGCCAGTTGTCGAAGCTTGCAAAGCTTGCGCAAACGAAGGCCCAAGAACAGGGCAAGGGCAAGGCACAGTCAATGTCTCAACCGGGCATGATCCTTCCTCGTACTCATACCGAGTATCTCACCCCTACCGCCAATGGCCCGACGGCGACAACGGCTATCACCACGTCCTACCAGTCTTTGAGCGGATTGCTGTCGAAGAATCAATTGAAGGGGCCGTCTTCCCTGGCGCATCCTCCGCCAACGAACGGCAAGGCCTCTCCCCAGACGAAGTCGTCTCAGCCGAAGCAATCCAAGCTCGCGATGAAGAGCAAGACTGCTCGTGCTAAGGCGAGCGCGGAGCCAGAGCCAGAGCCGGACGAGGTTGCTCCTGTGATAGAAGTTCCCATGTTCTCGCCTAGCGCGATTCGCTCTCGTGCTCTACCTTCCGCCTTTGCAACGCTGCTTGTCAGCGATGACCACGAGACCGCGTCAGTGACGAGCTCGGAAGGGACACACCTATGCAATCACCACCAGGCCGAGCGAGAGCGCAGGAGAAGTCGCAGAGACCACAGTGACTCGAGCAAGCCGCGGAGCCATCGACACAAGGAGCACGAGTCTCTGCTCCTCCCTCCTGGCCCACTCCCTAACATGCGTGGGTTCGCTTTCGACGTGCCGAGTCCGGACGATGTCGTGTTGCATGCGCGAAGAGGGACGTCGATGGGTCAGCGGTCTACCTCCTCGACCCACTCCGCGCTCACTGCGTCTGCTCGCTGACCGTACCTTGCTCGATCCTCCTCCCCACCTCCACTACCTTTCTTCATCTTTCCTCTCTCTTTGCTTTGGAATGTTTTATTCTTTTGTTACTCAGAACGTGCGACGAAGCTCATGTACTAACAATGTACGTTTGCAATGAAACTTGTAGCTGCCAAAGAACGAGAGAAAGTCGCCAAGGCTCAGGCTCAGCAAAACAAGAAGGACGCGGCTGCCCAGCCTAAAAGGGCAGGGGGTAGTAGGAACGCAGGTCCATCATCAAACACTGCGCGCAACACTACTGGCACGGACCAAGGCGAGCTGGATATGGCTGGGCTCAATCTCAATGACGACGCGCCTATGGATGTGATTCCTGAGGAGCCTGTCAAACCCCAGCGGCGATTGAGAAACTGATTGAGGAGGCGAAGGCCACCCTCCTCGCACAAGAGAATGGGGAGAAGCGGTCGCTCAGCATGGTAGTTGTCGGTGCGTTCAACTTGTTACCTTCCCCATCCGTCCACCCGAGCTGATATTGTGCAGGACATGTCGATGCGGGCAAGTCCACTATGATGGGCAGATTGCTTTACGAACTGGGAAGAGTGGACGAGAAGAAACGCGTTGCCAACGAGCGCGGGAGCGCGAAAGTCGGGAAGAGTAGCTTCAGCTGGGCTTGGGAGCTCGATGGCACACAAGAGGAGCGCGAGCGGTAGGTGTTTGGGCTACTGGTCGCATTATCGTCGCTGACACTTTCGTGACTTCGTCCGCAGAGGTATCACTATGGACATTGCACTGCAGACCTTGAACACTCCTCACAGAGTCATCACCATTCTCGACGCACCGGGGCATCGAGATTTCATCCCGAACATGATTTCCGGCGCGTCCCAGGCTGACTCTGCCTTACTAGTCGTCGACGCAGCCGTTGGGGAGTTCGAGACAGGCTTCGAACGGGGCGGTCAGACGCGAGAGCATTTGCTCTTGGTCAGAAGTTTGGGTGTCACCCAGGTCATCGTAGCAGTCAATAAGCTGGACCAGGTACGCTAAGCAGTGCGGTATGTTGGGTATCTCCGCTCAACTTCCACTACTAGGTCGAATGGTCAAAGTCACGATATGACGAGGTCTGCAATTTGCTCAAGCCATTCCTTGCACAGTCCGGCTTCCATCCCACCAAGACGCAGTTCGTCCCCGTTGCGGCTATGGAGGGTATCAATCTATCTCAGCCTCCGCCTGCCGCGAGTCCATTGCATAGCTGGTATAAGGGCCCAACCCTGGTCGATCTGCTGGGTATGCCTCCCCCTCCCTGTGTTCTTGTCACAAAAGCGTTGACTTACACCGTGATCGATCCACAGATGCTCTGGAACCTCCCACTCGCGACATCAACGCGCCTCTGCGCTTCCCCATTTCCAACGTTTTCAAGGGCGCAACCTCCGGCATAGCCGTATCTGGACGGGTATGCGGCGGCATAATAGTTCCTGGTGAACGTTTGCGGATAGTACCTGGCGATGAATCCGCCGTAGTGAAAGGTGACCACCTCCTCTCTCGACCCGTATCGCCGGCAAGCTGATCGTCGTGTATAGCTATTGACAGTGATGGCGAGAACCTTCCATGGGCCGGTGCTGGTTCTAACGTGAACGTCACCCTCACTGGAGTGGACCCTATCTCGCTGAACGTTGGAAGTGTGCTTTGTCGCGAGGACAGACCGTACCTTTGGTTTCATCATTTACTGCGAAGATCATCGTGTTCGACATCCAGATTCCCATTACCGCAGGCACATCGGTAAGTGCATATCTTGCCAGTTTCTCCTCTGAGTCCCGCACTGACGAGTCCTGACAGGTCGAACTCTTCCATCATTCGCGAGACGTGCCCGCCTCGATATCTCGCCTCATCTCCGTACTGGATCGTTCGAATGGCAGTGTGATCAAGAGTAAACCAAGGTATGTCCGTCAAGCTGATCGTCAGGATCAGCGCGCTGACATCATGCGGCAGAGTACTGACCAAGAACATGTCTGCGGAGGTTGAGATCAGTCTGCGCAGCTCAACATACTCAGGCCCTGCGTCGCGAGCGTTGCCCATACCCCTCGAGCCTTTCTCGGTGAACAAGGAAATGGGGAGGATCCTCATTCGACGTGGTGGAGAGACCATCGGCGCTGGTAAGTCGGACCTGCCATAAGGCGTATTTCGCATATTTTCTGATAAGGTCTTCGTGTGCAGGAGTCGTGCTTGAGCTATTGACATGAGCAAGTACTACGTGTATTTGGCTATGGCCTGTATGGCGGCCCCAAATGTATCGGTAGGAAAAGAAATGTACTGAAGCCAAGGGATATCAGCATGTATACGTACACAGTCATGGCAATCGAAGTAGACGTGAATCTACAACCGAAGTAGGCGTAAATCTGCAGTCAAAGTGCGTGGAGGTAAATCTGCGCTATAGTAGTAACCGTCTGCTCGAGAACGGACTTGCCGAGCGATGGGCGCTCCGTTGACTACGTAGGTCTGTCCCACCGCCATGAGTAGCGTCTCTCTTGGACGTATCCGCCTGCTTGCTTCTTCTCGAAAATCGCTGGGTAGATGTCCGAACACCACCATGCATCTGAGGCTATATACCACCCGGTCCCACAGGCCCCAGTAGCCTCCAACGCCATTCCAGACGGGTCCCCGGACCTCGACCTGGACGACGACGTCGCACTCTCCGGAGGCGGGTTCGTTCCAACGCAGAACGTGGTAGACTCGAGAATACGCTGGTCACACTTTATGCTAGGATGCGCGGTTCTGCTGCCTTGGAATGGTGCGTTGTTTGTCCTGAGAGAGGGGTGGCATGGTGAACGGAGCGTCGACCCCTTGTAGCCTTGATTACTGCGACGCCCTACTTCCAGTCCCGCGTCGCAGGCACGCCTCTGAAGAGCGTGTTCTCTTCATACCTGTCCACGACGTTCACAGCGGCGAACTTTGCCTTCCTGGCACATGCGACTGTCACCGCGAAGAAGGTCAGCAGCACGCGCAGGTCTTGTTCTCATACGGCTAACAACGCCTTGTAATGCAGGCATCCAACGCGCGACGCGTGTTGTTCTCTCTAGCAGCCCTCGCGGTTCTCTCCTTCATGCTCACCGCAAGTACCTACACACATCCCGCGGCAGGCGGCTTCTTTGCGTTCGTCCTCTTGAACGCGATCGGGCAGGCTGCCGCCGGATCTTACCTCCAGACGGCCGTCGTGGCCGTTGCCTCCCTCTTTGGCCCATCGGCCATGCAAGCGGTCATGTCTGGCCAGGCAGCAGTCGCTGTCGTGATCAGCGGCGTGCAGGTGCTTAGTGCCGCCGCATCAGTGCGCGGGTCGAAGCCTGAGGCGGTCGCATCTCCATCGGAGCCGGAGGAGCAGTCGGCCTTCATCTTCTTTGGCCTCTCGACGGTGTTCTTGGTGGTCTGCGCGTTTGTGCATAGCTGGCTGATATCGCTTCCTGCGTACAAGCTGGTCGTCTCTCAGACGATGTCGAGGGAAAGACTCGACGTGGCGGAAGGGGCTGGGCTGCTGGAGGAATCTGGGAATGGTGATGTTTACGACCAGCAACATGGGAAACGCGACCAGAAGAACCAGGTTGTCCGCATAGCGAAGACGAATGGTATATTCAACTTCGCTGTAGGGTATGTGTTTGTAGTGACCTTGGTGAGTACTCTCACTCCTCGTCATTCCAGCCCGTATGAATAACTAACACGTCGGCCGCAGGCCGTATTCCCGCCCATAACGATATCCGTCACATCGACGAATCCTTCTGTCCATCCACTTGTCTTCAGTGCTATCCATTTCCTCATGTTCAACATCGGAGACTTCGCGGGTCGAGCGATCTGCTCGCTGCCAAACGTGCACATCTGGTCAGCGCGCCGCCTGCTCACGCTCTCACTCCTCCGGACGCTCTTCATCCCTCTCTTCCTCATGTGCAACGTCCAGTGGGCCTCCTCCTCGTCCACGGCCGGCCCTATCATCAGCTCCGACGCCATCTTCATGCTCATCATCCTGCTTTTCGGCTTGTCGAACGGCTATGTTTCAAGCATGTGCATGATGGCGGCGCCATCGGTAACGCATAATCCGCGCCTCAAGGGACGCGCGGAGGACGTCGATGTTGCTGCGACCGTCGCGAGCTTCTGCTTGGTGGGCGGTCTTGCGGTAGGGAGCGTACTGAGTTTCGCGGTCCGGGCCACAGTGTGCGACTGTAACCCGTTCAAGGAATAGATGGACTGGAAGCTGTGGAATATTTTACCTGTACTATACCCGTAAATTAGACGCACCTTAGGATGGACATATGGAGGTCTCACCGATAATATATGCTGCGAATCATGTGGACAGGGAGGGGAAGTGTTCAAGCGACCAAGGAGCCTCCGTGCGTCATGCATCTGCACACGAGCGACATGATCCGAGTTCTCCACTCTGAGTACAGTACTAGTACAAAATATGTCATAGCACTTTTGACGCATCAGAACTGGGTCATCCGACCAGACCAGGTGAGGTTACTCACCGAAACATTCCGGACGGGAAGGAGAGCAGATCCAAAGCAAGATAGACGAGCATAATGAACTGAGAAGCGAAACGGACGTAGGTCGCGAGGTCAAGGCAGAGGCGTCAAAGGGGCACCCGGTAGTCGAGGGCGAGCTCCTTGGCTTGAGCTGCCTGCCGCCGTCTGCGATGCTCGGCGAGACGTAGCGCAAAGATGTCGCGGTGCAGCGTGTATCGCTGGTGTTTCGGCGTGGCGGGCGCTGGGGTCGCGCTCGCCGAGGGCGGGGACAATGAGCCGGGCAGCGTGGACTTCTTCTTCTCGCCGTCCTTCGCGTCGTTGTTGTCGTCATCCTTGTCCTTATCCTTATCCTTGTCTTTCTCCTTGTCCTTCTTCTCGGCTTTCTTCTTCTGGCGCTCTTCCCACTCCGCCTTCACTTTCGCGATTTCCTCCGGGCTTAGACCCATCTTCTTCGCGCCGCCGGCCCCCACGCCGTCATTGCTGGTGCCCACCTGACTTGCGAAGCCCGGATCTGAGAGGTGGGTATCGCAGGTGTACAGGAAGTCTACGGTGTTGATGGTGGCGAGGACGGTGGTGGTGGGCTTGTTGCAGACGTAGCAGGCCCTCGCCGTCCCTACCGCCTGTAGTTGCTCGATGAATATGGCTCGAAGCACGCGGACAGGGCTAGACTCACGCGTTTGTAGTAGAGATTGGTAAAGTTGGAGGCCATGGCGGTGGTGTGAGTGGAATGGAGAGATAGGCCGCGAACTCACCCGCGCAAGGGAAGCAGATGACCAAGGACTGTCCCACACAAGTCCCACAGCGGCGGCCCCCAGCGCAGAGAGCCTTCCGCGCAGCCCCGCGAAGTGAATGTCGCCCGCAACCGGGTGCGTAGGAGCACGGGCAGAGTCCCATGGGCCGCGCAGGACCAAGATGCGCATCGATCGAGTGATAAACCGGGTGATCAGGAGAGCCGCGGCCATATATCTATGCTCAGCAATGACGTTCTCTCTGCACATTTCGTGTCTCCATCGCAGGCCCTGTCTTTCTTCTCGACCACCACCATGTCTGACACTGCTGGAAAGCCCATTACCTGCAAGGCCGCCGTCTGCTGGGCCGCGGGCGAGCCTTTGAAGCTCGAGGACGTCGAGGTCGCGCCGCCCCGCGCTCACGAAGTCCGCATCAAGATTCTCTGGACCGGTGGGTACCCGCACCGTCATCGCACGCTTGGTGTATGCTCAATCGTGAATCTCGGCAGGTATCTGCCACACCGATGAGTACACTCGCAGTGGCAAGGACCCAGAGGTGCGGAATCTGCGTATAACCACTCGTGCAAGTAGCCGAGATTAACGTCTTCGATCTGCGTAGGGTATCTTCCCCGTCATTCTCGGACACGAGGGAGGTGGCATCGTGAGTTACGACAACGGTCAATCATGCTGTCGAATACTCAAGTCATCGCGCTTCTCAGGTCGAGTCTGTTGGCGAGGGCGTCACCAGCGTGGCCGTCGGCGACCACGTTATTCCTCTCTACACAGCCGGTGCGTCCATGCCATGCTTCCCGCTCAGACATCCTGCTGACTTATCGATAGAGTGCCGCGAGTGCAAGTTCTGCAAGAGCGGAAAGACCAACCTTTGCGGTGCAGGTATGTCAATGGAGTTTCTCAACCTCGCCTCTCCTGACACCCCGTCAAGTCCGTGCGACCCAGGGACAGGGCTTGATGCCTGACAAGTCAACTCGCTTCACTGTCAAGGGCCAGCCCATCCACCACTTCGTACGTGCGGATGTCTGTTTCTCCTGGACGTGCGCTGAAGCTTCGCGCTCTTTAGATGGGTACTTCGACTTTCTCGCAATACACAGTCGTTGCGGACGTCTCCGTCGTCGCGGTGAACCCCAAGGCTCCTCTTGACCGTGTCTGCTTGCTCGGTTGCGGTATCACGACTGCATGGGGCGCCGTTGTCAAGCAGCCTGGAATCAGTACGTGAAGGAAACTCAGCATGTCGCAGACTTAACTGACGCGTGCTACAGAGGGTTCCTCCGTCGCCGTCTTCGGCGTTGGTGCCATCGGTCTCGGTGTCATTGCGACCTCTGCTCTTGTAGGGGCAACACGCATCATCGCTGTCGACACTAACCCCGGCAAGGAGTCATGGGCACGCAAGTTCGGCGCGCACGAGTTCGTCAACCCCGCAAAGCTCCCCGAGGGCAAGAAGATCCAGGACTACCTCATCGAGCTCACCGACGGTGGCCTTGATTACACATTCGACTGCACTGGCAACGTATGCTATGTCCTCTTACCGAAGCTGGCTCGAGATGATGCTGACCACTCGTTCATTTAGGTCCAAGTCATGCGCGCGGCTCTCGAGGCGTGCCACAAGGGCTGGGGTGTCAGCACCATCATCGGTGTCGCTGCCGCTGGACAGGAGATCTCCACTCGTCCGTTCCAGCTGGTCACTGGTCGCACCTGGCGGGGATCGGCGTTCGGTGGCGTGAAGGGCCGCACCGAGATCCCCGGTCTCGTCGAGGGTACGTGGGCGTACCGATAGCAACCGTGAGATGGCTAACAGCCCGACAGACTACCTCCAGGGCAAGGTCAAGATTGACGAATATGTCACGCACCACCGCAAGCTCGCCGACATCAACGAGGGCTTCCACGACATGCACGTAAGTCCTCCCCTGGCTGCGTTCCCTGTATGCAGTTGCTGAGTGCTATACAGGGTGGAGACTGCATTCGCTGCATCGTCGATATGTCTTAGAGCATAGGAGAGGAGGTCCGATGCGTCTCGATCACCTTCGGACATATTGGGGTGGCATGACTCGGAGAAGTTTATCAAACAAACGGTGTATCATGGAGGAAAAGAACGAACTTTGAAATGTATTACTTACCGTTCCTCGAGTTATCTGAAAGCCATGTTGGTTGCAAAATCTCTGGTGGATGCGAAAGTACATTCGAAGCTAGATGTTTGCAGCAGAATTTTCAGGCATGCTATGCGCCTCCTGCAGCGTGATACGTCGCCCATCCCATATCACTTCAGGCACAACCTCCGCCAGAGAAACAAGCTGCTCCCTGTCAACGCACTGGCAGCTGGCGAACTCTACACGGAGGACCTGGCCCGCTCCGGCTCCTGAGCGTAAACGCAGGCCTTTGACAAGACCCTTCACATCGAGTCCATAGGGGATCTTGTACGCATCCCAGATGTCCGGCTTGTACATGTATACTTTCTCGCCCGCATCGGGATTTATGACGGGAAAGTCGACCTCGGAGATGCCGAGAATTTGTAGACGAGGGAACAGCAGAGGGGACGGAGGCTCGGGTGGACCTGCGCTCTGGTCCTCGGCAGCCACGACCCAGCAGTCGTCACCAACTTCGCCGAACCCGTACCAACCTGGGCGCGGGAAGTGTTTCGGAGGAAGGTCAACGTCGAGGTAGGCCGGTCGAGTCCAACCACACAGGGCGCCCCCAATACCGATGGCAACCTCGCCCTGCAATTGCAAGCACGTCAGATTTTCCGCACCGCGCAAGCACTCGAGGAATTCCCGTGGATCCCAGGACGTTTCGTGTATCTTTGCAGCGCGGAGGGACTGGGGGCCGAGCGCATCCAGCAACTTGACCATGAGAGGGCTGTGCAGAGTCACGCCGAGCGCGATACGCGGAGAATGTACCTCGACGGCCTCCCAGGAGAGTACATCGCCAACTGGTGCATCGGGCTGACCAATTGACCATATGCTAGTCCGGGGTGGAGAGTCATAGCCTATGCGGCCCTCGTGTTCGTCGTGCGAGACGGCATAGATTATTTCCTTGGCTAGAAATGTCTTGACTGCGGCCACAACGACATTCTGCACGTCCTCCGGGATCACTTTCTTCCCGTCTCGTAGGAATGTTCGACTAGGCTGTGTGAATAGCAGGACGTAGGTTGTGGATGGGATGTCGAGCGATAGCAGGAACGGCGCGCTGTTCTCGATTTCGAGCGGGATGCGCAAGTCTTGTAGGTTACGGAGGGACGCACGCCCATGGGGAGTAGCCGCGCTCGCAGGCGGAATGTCGTCGACATCCAAGCTCTCGAGTTGAGGCATGTTGCGCAAAGCAGCGAGGAGATGCTCAAGATTCGTCTCCTGGTCGAACTTGTACACAGATAACTTGAGGCGCCGCAAGGTTAAGCAGAGCAGCGCATTCGACCACTCAAACCCGGCGCCGCAAATCACCAACGACGATAGTTTCGGCGGGACCAGCGAGGATATGGAGGACGGGACTACCACGAGTGCGCGCCCAGAGGAGTATCTGCTCGGCGGCTCGTAGCAGAGAAACCCTGTAGCTTCCAACCGGAGGTATTCGAGCTTCGATGCGTCGGCAAGCCCCTCCAGAACTTTCCATAACTCTTCATGTCGCCGTTTGTTGAAGAATACCGAGAGCCTACGTGTACGCGGTAGGATCTCCTTGAGGATGATGACCGCATCATCGTAATTCGTGTTTCCGCGATCGCCTTCCGCGCTGCACCTCAGGCAGTGATAGTCCTCCTCGGCAGCGTGCATGACAACGGTGAGAGGAAGGCCTCGTGAACGGTCCAAAAGGAGCTTGATGAACTTGGCTTGGACGCGTTCATCGAGTACGATAGTTGTCCACAGCTCCGCAGAATGCAGAGCGGCTTCACGCCAGCTCCGACAGACGTAGGATACTTCGACCCAAGAGTAGATAGGCTTGTGCGCAGCCTCGCTGATGTTCTCGCCTACGGCTCCAGACCAGAACGCCAGGCGACGTTCATAGAAATAGGTTGCCTGCTCGAGGAATATGAGTGCGAGAACAGAGGCAGGAAGAGTCGCCGCGCGGGAGTGGGCATTGTAGACTTGCGTCAGACGACGCTTCTCTTCTTCGTGATGTGCAATAGCTTTGTGTGCATCCTCAGTGCTGCGCATACTCTGAGCTTCACAAATAAGGTACGAGCTCCGTACAAACGCACCTCGGATTAGGCCAGGTAGCAGTCATGGCTTGTTCCACGTAAGTAGTCTCGGTGTCAACATCCGCGCGTAACTGGTCGACAGATTATGCGCAATTCAGGTGAGCAGGAAGAGAGCAAAGACGACAGTGAGTGTCCTACCACCGGCGAAGCTGAAGGAGAGAAGATGAGGGTCGTAGCCTAGGTCGTGGCGCCCATTGCACTTCGCAGAAATTCATCTCCGTGATGCTCGGATATGCAACTTCACGGGTGCCAGACCACTGACAATGACCGCGATACAGAGGTGTGTACTTATACGAGCGACCACGACGCACCCTTCTGACACCAGTCAACACAGCGTCGGCGCGGTAGCGTCTCATGCGCAAGAGATCCTCCGGCTAAAGCAACTCTTCAATGCGCACTCCCGCATCGGTAGATTGCCAGCTCACATTCTCGCCCTCATCTTCCTCGAGCACGCAACCACATTCTACAAGCGGAGGCTGGCGTACTACTACGGCGTACGAGGCGAACACATCGGCGACGCTACCCACAAAGACTTGTACTCCTGGGCCACGGTAGCCCATGTCTGCCGTCACTGGCGCGAGGTTGCCCTCAACTACGCGCAACTCTGGACCTTCATCGTGCTCGATGAGCGCGTCAGTCCGCAGTTTATAAAGCTGCTTTTGAAACGGTCGTGCGGCCTCCCTCTCAATGTTGTCCTCCACTCCATCGCCGACCGGTACCACTGCTCCAACTGCAGGGCCTACTCAACCGGCTCCAACAACTATGGCGATGCAGTCAAGATGCTCCCGGATATGCTCCCCAATATCTGCAAGCTCTCGATTTTCATAGAGCGGGAAGACCATGCCGAGATCTGGGAAGCTCTGCAACACCTGGACCATGCGACCAAGCTGGAGTCCCTACACTTTGGAGGAGTGGGCGGGGCAAGCATCTTCAACGGTGTAAAAGCAATCGTGGAGATCCCGGATAGACTCACCTCCCAGATACCTCCTAACCTTTCTTCTCTGGAGATATGGGGCGCGAAGATTCTTTGGGAAAACTCGCTCTATTGCGGGAGTCTCCGCAGTCTCAAGATCTCTCACCATCTCTGCAGTCCACATGCCCACCTCGGACATCTACTCGCTGCGCTAAAGAATACGCCGCGCCTCGAGAGCCTCATCCTGGACCAGATCCCTCCAGCGAGGTCCGGTGAAGACTATCACTCTGTCACGCTGTCCCGCTTACGGAAGATGCAGATACCGCTCGACGCAGAGCACGGGGCGAGCCTTCTATCCTCACTCGATCTCCCCTCCTCGACATCCATCCTGTTCTCCGACTCTCTTCGTGCTAGACATGACTGTCCCAAAATACTCATACTAAAGCCCAGTCAGCATGCTGTCCTGATGTCGATTGCTCGCTTGCTCAGTGACACAACCGTGTATGCGATCTCATACGCCGAGTTCACTGATTATTCTGTGTCTGCACCATGTCTCCAATTATGGGCAGTCCAGCAAGCAGATGCACAAGTCAAGAGCTCTGCCCCGTGGAACTGTATCGACTCAGCGCTTCCTCGGCTCGCGATCAACGCCAGGCTAGACAGCCCCTTCATAGCGCAAGTCCTCGCCGCACTTGATCTCAAGTCAGTACGCACAATCAAAATCGCCGACGAGAGCATGCGACGGTCGAGGCCGTTCATTGAAGCCTTCCACGGCGCGGAGAATCTGACTTGCCTGTGCTTGCGAGGGGAAGTCGCATTCCCAGTCGGCGCCGTGCTCTCAGGATGGTCTCGGCCGGCCCACTTGGACGCAGAAAAGCGCAAGCAGGTCGAGGAGCATATGAGGCGCGTCCTCTCAGGGGAGGTCGAACGGCAGGCCGACCTCAGTTGGGATGTGCTCCCACCGAGCTGGTACGGCTTCGGTGAAGTCGACGAGACAAACCCCGACGCCCGGATTGGCGACGGCACCCCCGCATTTAACGAGCACGTACCCAGGGAGGGTAGCCCTCTTCCCTGCGACGGTCCTTACCCACTGTTCCCTCATCTACAAACTCTTGTTCTCGAGTCAGTTGAACCGCTGCTTGACCGCTATGACGAGGGAACCATTTGGGACGACCCCGATGGATTCCAACTGCACAACAAATCTCTCAACATCCAATACGGCTTCCCTACTAAGGGACTCGCGCGGAGTTTGCAGCTGCGCACTGCAGCCGGCGTATCGGAGGTCGTGCGGGTCGAGTTCAAGGACTGCCAGCGTCTTGAGAAGGAACGGCTCATGCCCCTTGTCGGAGTAGTACCCACAGTAGTTTATGAAGGGAAATGCTTGACGGTGGATCATGTGCAGAGCACGGAGGACATTGAAGTTGGATCTACCAAATCAAACTAATGACGGAGGACAATGGATATACCATATCAAACGGATGTACATTATCCCTGAGCAACACGGGCACGGTATGCATGTCAACGCAAACCAACACGCTCTCGGAGTTTGTCATGAAGGACGCCCATCTTCTCCCTCGAATCAAACAGAGCATCTAGCTCGTCGAGCATTGTTTCCGGCGTAGGGAGGAGGACTGTATGGAACAAGGGGCAAAAGTCATTTTCCTATGACATGGCAGATTGTTCAATGCGACGCACCAGCTTGCTTTTTCGTCCGAACGCGCTTGGGAAGTTGCCACAAGTCTCTGTACGACCTCAAGAAAGCCGGACTGAAGGTTCTAGATCGCAGACGGAAGACTACGCCTGAAAGAAATCGACTGCAGGTGGGTATGTCGACGAAGAGTTCCACGCCAATGTCTTTCCTCCAAATCGCTGCGTCGGTTAGAGCGCCGTCGTCATAGCTGGGTTTGTAAACCTCGACGTCTTCCCAGTCCGGATCGTCATCCCAAACCACGATTGGCGCATCAAGAGGGTTCTTTCGGCAGACGTATCGGTGGACTAGCCAATGCTGCAAAGGAAAATGCATCAAGGTTTATGGCGAGTCGGGTCAAGTGAACATGTTACCTTCAGTTGGCACTCCTCGCTGCAATAGGAGGGCCGGACGTCCGGAGCGCAGTCCCCGCCACATTGCCGCAAAGCGCGTTTGTGCATGGCTCGAATGCCACACCTGTCCGCGGCGCACCGGTACCGATGCGGGGCCTTCGCGACCTTGGCGAGCTGCTTGCTTTCCTTCGCAGCTTGGCTTTCGACGTACTTGTCCCACGCTTCCCATAGTGTCTTCTCCTTCGCGAACTGCGGGATAGTCCAACGGATGTCGACCCCGTCGTAGAGCGTCTTCGCGGACGCGAACCAGCCGGCAGCGCGGATGACAATGGGCGGGAGGTAGTCGTAGTTCACGCATACCATCGCGAAGTGCGCGACATTCCCCAGCGGAAGGTCGTTGCGAAGTTCCTTGAGCGTACACTCGTGCGCACGCCAGAAGTGCATCCTGAAGTAGCACCATATGAGGGCCGCGAGGGCGAAGCACCGTATCTGCAGGGTGCGCCGACCGAGGCGCGGAAACCTGCCCTGCTCGTTTTGAAACCAGCCGGTGAGCTTTCGGAGTGTATCGAGGATGTCGTCGGTGATTGTCCCTATGTTGCTGATGGAAGACAGTTTCCTGCGTACATGCCAGGTCACGACATCGCAACTGTTCCGAAGTTGGTACGGCATACCTCAGACAATACTCGAACATCAGCTGAGCATCCTTGAGCTCCATTCCCCGCTCCAGCTTCGCCATGGGCAACCGTTCCATGCAGCTCCTCCCTTCAGCATAAAGCTCCTTGTAACCGGGCTGGTGGCGGTAGTCCCAACAGAGTTCCTGCCTGAGGATGAGGTAGACCTCGAATTCGTACTGATCATCTGTATATTCCGGACGCGGGCGGCGGTTGAAGACCACGTCGTGAATGACGGTCGGAACGGCATGGGACGGCATGGGGACGTGGTGAACGCGGTGCCAGGTGTTGGACGTGACAAACGCGACGCGACGCGTCGAAGCGCGTCTGTGCACGCGCGAAGTCGCTTAGATCCACGGCGCGGTTATTTATCTCTAGTCTTTCAGCGACAATCAATGTCGAAGCTGTTGACCCCGAAGACCTGTATGATCAGCACCCCACCTACGATGCGTGCGTACAGCGATGTCTGGGTTTTGGGGTCTGAGCAGATAGACATTACAACGCTCAAGGGGCATCACACTGGCGACGATCGTGTAATTATCAAAAGGTCTGGCAGCCCAATAGTTAGTATGAGTGTCATGTCGTTATGCCAAGATACGAGTCATCTCTCACCTTTGTCTGTCTTCTCGCGAGGAGCTTCAGCTTGCGGCAGCTCCCTTGAAGCTAGGTATGACCTGAGGAAAGGTTTCCGAGCGGACAAGATAGTCTGACGCCTGCTTGAACACCGGATAAGTATCCACAAGATCTCAGCACCCTTATTTCATGTCCAGACATCCGAGGCACTGAGATCGGTGTCACTGTATGACGGCCGTCTCCACATCCTCCCAGAACGAATTACGGTCCCAGCGCAGTGCCCTTCGCTGATAAGAGGATGCTCTTTGCATATCGATGAACGAACGGATGCTGACGGAGAAGGTTAGTCGGAATATCTTCGACACACAGAGGGGGATACCTTCTGCTGGCGTTCTACGCCGCATTCATGCGGATTAAGCTTGGGCGGACAGTGCCCGCAGCATGTTCGCAAAACGCCCTTGTTGTTGGTTTGGAGTGGGCAACCGTTCGCCGCACAGCAATATTCATTGCCCTGCTGACCTGTTCCTACGCACCCCGACGGGCCCAGGGATTCTCGGTATTTCTCCAGACTACTCGTTCGTTAGCGAAGTCGCCGTAGTACCGCACGTCGACTTGGACTCCGTGGATTCGCCGGAGACTGGTGAGGACTGGTGAAGCAGTTGAGGGAATTTCCGCCCTTGTCTCTTGTTCTTCCTGCGAGGATGTCGATTTCCCTGTAGTCTGCCTTGTCGATGTCCAAGTAGCCGGGGGAACAGCACAGTCTCTGCATGCTTGAAGTTGAAGCATCGGGAGGCTTTCGACAAGCGAGCAGATTAGATTAGATTATCTGCGTGGCGCGCGGGATCTTGGATGCAACGCGCTGTTCGACGCAAGTTTCGACGATATGAGTCTCTGGCGTTCTACCATCTTGTCTGACTATCTGCCAGACAGTACTTGGGATCGTCGACCCTGAAGGAGCAATCAATCGATCTTTGTGTTGGCAGGCATCCGTGAGGGCGTCACGTAACACCGGTCTCGACATCTCGACTGCCACAGTCGCTTGCAGCCTCTCTCTTCTGCTCTCCCAACTTGCTTGTCTAATTACCCGCACCTTCATGCGATGCCCCCGAAACTCAAGCGGGGTCCTCCATACGACGATGATCCAGGGTGCAAATACATCGTTATTGAGGACCCGTGGCCAGGCGACGCGACAGGCAAGGACCGCAAGGAGCGCTTTACCAATCTGGTATGCGCGTGGGTGCGCTTCATGTTGAACAAGCAACATGAAGTGGAGTGCATTTACACTGTAAATACGGTACGTTTCATGTCCTTTCACTCTACATAAGACGAACATACCTGGACAACGCATATCTCGACCTCAATCCACCACACATTTGGGCCGACTAGCGCAATGAGGTTATCGTGCAACTCCCGCAGGATGTCGACATCGTGCCAATTCTCGGTGCGCACCCCTGGCGCAAGATCCTCACCGCGGGCAATGCAAGGGACGCCCACCGCGTCTCGTATGTGTTCGCGTACGACTACCGGAATAAGGGAGAGCCATCGAAACGTACGTATGCTCGATGTCAAACTGTGTTCTTGTTCGACGTGGGCATCGCAGGCGAGGGTACGTACTGCTGACTCGTGACAGATAACTGGCAGGAAATCTACCCTACGGTCACTGGCGACCCGCCGGAGCATCTGCGCTTCCCGGTCAAGTTTCCGTACCCGCACGTCAGTTGGGCAACTCCAAGAGGGAAAAACTGCGCGGACATCTCCTTGCCGCTCCCTCCAATGCGCCAGCCCACGCCATTCCCAGATACAGTAAGTCTGCCTGCGTTGTTGCAGTGCGCAGACATTGAACTCAACATCGCATGACCCCAGAGTCTATTCGCTCCATACCAACACCCTTCACAACTGACTGCAGGCACCGTCAACAACGCTGAGGCCAGACGCGGAACTGAACCCCATGCAGAGCAGCGAAGCCAGTCCCAGGGCCCGCCGCCGACTCAAGCAAGCAAGATAGACCCGTATGAAGAAGGTTTACCTGTTTCCTATGTTCAAGTCTCCTCCGACACTTATATTCCGGCGGTGTCCAGATGATCACGCTGTACACTCCTTGCGACAGTCATCGACCGCCGATGTCCAGCCAAGCATCAAGACCGAGTCGCATAACGCGCCCATAAAGCAGGAGCAAGTGCTGTACGGTCCTTCGAAGACATTCAGATCTGCGATCGAGGAACTGCAACAAGCTCGCCGCATGCACGCGCAGGGATTGTCCCACCCTCCTATCGATCACTCGGCGACGAATGAGAGCGTGAACACCAAGAGGGAAGACATCCACAGCACTCCATCAGATTCCTTTGTTGCTGCGTTCAACGCAATTCGGCATGGACACTCCTCTGATGATACTGAAGGTTGGTGGGCATCAATTGTGAGTACCGGTAGAGCGATTCATCATTGCGCCCAGTGTCACCTCCGAAAGCAAAGCTGGATCCCGACTTGCCCCCGCCGCCGTCGGACAGCTTCGTGGCGGCCTTCAACAATGTACGGGGGACCCATAATAGTGAATGGTTCCGCCTCTCCCAACCCGATATCCGCGAGGTGCTAACCCACGTACCGATTCTGGGATGACTCGTAGGTAGTCGTAGTTTGCCCACTGCGCAGACTGCGACCGAGAACGTCCCATTAAAGCGTGAAGCAAGCTATGCAAGGCGCATCACAACCCTCGCAGACGACATGCATCCTAGCGTCGAACGCGGCGAGCCAGACGTCCGACAGCCTGCCGGAAAGGGCACTTCGGCCTCGGACCCTCGTCTGGCCACAGAAGGTACGATATGATGTTTCTTGTCCCTTGTCCCTGTACATGGCAGGACCCGCTAACAAGGATGTAGATCCTCCTGCGCAAAAAAGATTGAAGGAAGAAGATCACACAGGTGAGTACAGCACATACATTGGTGCACGCTGTCCGAGGGCTCAATGATGTACTGTAGACGTTCCCTCCAAGCGCTTCAAGAGGGAGAACTACTACTGAGCAGGGGAAGTTGACGTCTATGAAGCGCCTCGTCTGACTTTGCGATCATAATACGCCACTATGCCTTGCATCTGCTGAGGGCATGACTCAGGTTCGGCTACCCTGGTAGAGAAGTTGCGCAGCAGCTGCTAAACGACGCTCGTTGTCACGTCTCCCATTGTAGCATGCATAGATATCCAAAGCCTCTCATTCACTACATATAACATGAGAGATTATGACGAGCTACGAATAGCTAGTAAGATCATTACACGCCTCGCTCGGTCATATGTCGTGGTGCCTGCTGCCCCACAATGGCCCTCCACAGAGTCCGCAACGCAGCGGAGACCTCCTTCCTGCGCACGCCGCTTCTCCGCCATCCGAGCTTGAACACCGCAAGGAAGCATAGTACGAACGATATATCCAGAAATAGTCGTCGGATGATGACGAACGTCGGTGAGCGTTTCTCGCTGTTCGCAAGGAGCGCCATCAGCTGGCGGAACAGCCGGAAAACGCGTGCGAGAGGCTGCAGAACGAGCGACCACATGCCCATGTCCTCGATGTCCCATCGTACGACGTCTTGACCACCGCCAAATGGGCTGCGGCGCCCTACCTGAGGGGAACGTAGCCCGGAAGCAGTCAGAGACGAAGCCGAGTGATGAAGCAGCCCTTCCAGTGTCTCCAATCTCTCGGTGATTGCGGCAAGGTGTACTTGTACGCTCTCGACAGCACGCTCGAGCATGGGGATGGAAGCTGGGCGTGGTGGTGCTCCGGCTCCCCCGGTCTGCAGGGCGTACTGCCGGTATGGGGTCTGCGTCGTCGGACGAAAGCCTGCGCGTGAGGGATAACCATGCGCAGAAGATGCTCGATCAGTGGGCGGAGACCTGGCCAGTTGTTCAGGGTAGGACACAGATGTGGTGGGATATACCGAGGAGGGTATCGAGGTAGCGGAGTCGGCGAACGCAGACTGCGTATGGAATCCAGGGTGCGGTTGAGTATGAGGGACGTTCACTGGTGGGGGAGAGCCAACGAGCAGTGTGCTTGCCATGGGTGTACGGTATGGACGGGATGACAAGGAGGACTGAGGTCGGTTTGGTTGGCTCGCGGCGTGTGGCGTCGTCATGACTGGTGGCACAACGTCCTCCGCTTCGTCCTCTTCATCAGTCGTGGTTTCCTCCTCCGTATCAGAAGCGACAGGCTCATGTTGCATGGTGAGATGGCTTTGAGGGAGGGCGCCCAGCGGAAGGTGGGACGATGATGGCATGTCGCCGGCCGCTGAAGAACCGGACGAGCTTGAGCCAGGAGAATGAGCGGATACGCCTATGACAGAGGGAGTCAGTATACATGGACATCACACGATACATGTAGGGTACGTACCGCTCATAACAAGATTTGCAGGATCACCAGCATAAGATTCCAATTCCCGCACTAAGTCCCTCGCCACCGTCTTGTCGGAGTACTTCCTCAGCACCTGTGGTACCATTAGCACTCGACTGACGACAACACCTGGCGCAAGATGCGTACCTTCAGGAGGGCATCGACATAAAGCCATTTCGCTTCGTGAGGGTCAAGGTCTTTGTGCTTCGCCCAAGCATCCCTACAGCGGGATATCGTTTGGCATGTGATATTGCGTGACAAGTGAGAAAGGATGGTCCTCACCACTTTGCCCTCCCAAGCATGTCCCAAACATTCGGACGAGGCCCTTGAACATTGCCAACAGTAGCTGGGCGGAGGGAGGGGGTCGTGAGCGTTGGACCGTAGGTAGTGTGCAGCATGCGCGCAATCACCTTGCTTGTACAAGCTGCGGGAAGCGTTGAGCGTCATAGGACCACAACCCTGCACTTGTAGCTCACCTGTACATGTTCAGCTTCTCCTCATATCCCGTCTGGATAGGGCCAGTCTTGGGGAGGCCCTGAACTATCTCAACCGCCCGGTCGAACTGGGCATCAATGAGCTGGCGCGAGTCCAAGTCCATCTTGCTAGTGAACACAGAGTGGCAGAGACGGCACAATCACAAGAAGTCGTAGCCAGGACCCAAGAGCTCGACCAGAACGTTCGCACTGCCCAGGCAGGTTTGAGAGTGCAAGGGTATGGCGGACGGGAAGAAAGCTACATCGGCCTGACAGTGATTTCCGTCTCGGGCGGCATTCTCACGAGCCGGCATGCATGCGGACAGCGAGCTCAGCGAAGTTGAAGCACACTGACATCGTGCCACCATAATGATACAGTCGATATATGTGCACATGAGCATTAGTTGCACAAAGCATGGATGCAGATTTGCGAGTATGCAATGGGAGGGCATACACGATCGCATGTCGGTCGTCACAGCGGGCATGCGACTCGAAGGGTGAAGGGAAGGTATGTCTGGTGCATGCAATTATATGAGATATACGTAGCGGAGGGAGGGTTACATGATAGCGCGGGTGTCATGAGGGTGGTGTCAGAGGATTGGGAAGAGGCTTGAAACCCGGACCGACGCGAGATTCACCGACAGCCCATCTGTACTTCAGGCTTCCGGGAATCTTCTCGTCCCGTTCGCTGACCCGTTTGCCTACGCATACATGTGTGAGCGATGGTGGTGCATATGTGTCAACCGCGGTAAACTCACCTTTCCAGACCAGAACACCCCATGCCTTTCCGTGCTTCCCCTCGCATTTTAGCCTTGTACGCGTGATTTCCCAGTAGCTGCCTTCGATGCCCTTCGTTCCCCATCGTGTCTGATGCACTTTCTGCCCAACGCCATCTTGAGGAAACCGCGAGAGCACCTCGAAGAGGTTGCCCGGGAGTGGTGAGAGGGAAGGCGGGAGTTGTGACGGGAGTAGCTTGCGAAGTGCAGACTGCACTGCTGCGGCCATGATGAGTGTTGGTGAGGCGTGCACTAGATGATGACGGCGCGCTGGGGAGGGGAAGACGCGACCGAGGGCAGGCTTTTGGCGGAGGTGGTGGTGGTGGACGGAGGCCACTTCGACAGATGCGTTCCCATTTCGGAAAGTTTGATTCGGCCACCGCGTCTCTCGACTCTCTCGTCGCACTCTCATGTACAGACTTCCGCGACGTCCACTGTCGAGGCTCAGCACGCCTTTAAGGACGTCTAGGTTGACATGGCTTCGGTATAAGACCAACTTGGCCGAGGTTGACTCTACTGGGATCCCCCTCAAGCCGACATGGTCGGTGCATGAGCTGCTGTCTTCATACCCACGTCCGACAGTCTCTCCGGCGACGCTCAAGCGGCTCCATGAGCTATCGGCCCTCATTCCACCTTTGGAGGGCACACCCGAGCATGCCAAACTGTCTCAGGAGATGGAGGAACTTGTCCGCCTGGTCGAGGCAGTCAAACTCGTCGATGTCAATGAAGTTGCGGAGGACGGTCCTGTGCCGGATGGCAGGATATGGGCTTCGGGCGAAGCTGTCAGCCTGAACGCTGGAGCTTTGGACGAAGCGGAAGCCGTCGGCGGACGATCTTTGCTTCAACACGCATCGCGGACTGTGGACGGTCTGTACGTCGTCGAGGCGGACAAGCCTCGGAATTGACAGCACATACGCCGGTGAGTAGCACGCAACTCGTCCTTCTCCGGTCGGCTGACAACGCGCCAGGTCGTTCGTCAATGGGAAACCATTGCTTTAAGAGGCATGCGCGGCGGTTCCGTCCTATCTGACAGGTACTGGAACAGCATGCTTCAGTCAACGGGTTGAGGTATCATGGTGAGCTATATATAACGTCTCTTTACTGAGTCCAACAATCTCAAAGTTAGGATCGTACGCTTGTCAGTCACCTGTGCGTACGGAACTCTTAGACCCTAATCAAGGACCATTTCTCCTTCCTTGACATTTGTCCGCGGAGCCATCAGGCCCTATGCATCTGGCGTGCGGATCAGGTCTTTCGCCCCTTGTCAATGATAGTGGAGGCGCGTCCATAGTGCGCTAATTCTGACGTACCAGCCAGCGCTGCAGCGACCCATGTGCCCAGTGTCGGTGCTAATAACCACCAGTAAGTCGTCAGGTGGACAACCTTCTGTCTGCGATATTTTCGTCTGCACTGTTCTCTGCAGGACTCCGCCGGGTTGTGACGCGCGGACAGTATGATCCTGAATGCTTCCGTTGCTTATGTCTACAGGCCGTGCAGAGCGTCCTTGCGTGTAGCTCGACTATAAAGCGACGAATGATATGAGCCGTCGCTATCCAGCATCCTCGAACCCTGCAGGCCCAGTCGAAAAGCATCATGCTTACACGCACCGTTGTGACAGTCTTGCTGGCAGTTTCTGGCGCCCTCGCTGGTCCCGCTATCGCTCCAAGGTACATAGGACCTTTTTGCCTACCGACTTGCACAATGTGTATGCTCATGCGCGGTGACAGGACATGCGGAACCACCATTTCAGAGGAGAAGCTGTTGGCACATGAAGCACACTTTCAAGCTAACAAGATCGCCAAGACTGAAGCGGCAGCCGCGACTGCCACCGTGAACGTATTCTGGCACGTCGTTATGCAGGTATGCTCAAACGCTCCTCAGCGCAGGTGTTACTGCTAACATAGCTGGTCGCGCAGGACTCAACCCTTGATGGTGGCAATATCCCGTATGCGCCTTGTTTTCTTGCTATGTTCGAAGACCTACCTGCGTTATCAGCGACTCCATGATTGCGGACCAAATCACAGTGCTCAACGAAGGCTATGCGCCATCTGGCTTGCAATTCGTTCTCAAAAATACCACTCGCACTGTCAACTGGAACTACTTCAACCAGGCGGGCCTGGGGACCTCCGTCCAGACTCAGATGAAGCAGGAGGTCCGTGCACTGTGGACTTGGTCAGCCTGTTATACTAACAATATATGTCTAGCTTCGGCAAGGCGGCGTTGCTGACTTCAACGTGTACACCGTTGGGTAAGTCGCTATATCTTCAGTATGGACCTGCCCTTACAACCTATCGTGACGTAGGTTCAAAGCGCCTGCGGACGCTGGGCTTTTGGGCTACTCAACATTCCCGGCCGATTACGCGGGCAATCCGAAGGACGACGGGTCCGTCATCCTCTTCTCGTCACTTCCCGGCGGGTCTACCGACCGCTTTAACGAGGGCAAGGTACGTGACAGCCTCGACGGCACCCGCAAGACTGCTCACATGGATCATCCAGACGTTGACACACGAAGCCGGCCACTGGGTGGGCCTCTATCATACATTCATGGGTGGCTGCAGCGGTGTGGGAGACATGGTAGATGACACGCCTGCTGAGTCGACGCCTGCTAGCGGATGTCCGACCGGCCGCGACACATGTACAAGTGCCGGACTTGACCCCATCAACAACTTTATGGACTATTCGGACGACAGGTGGGTTGAATGTTTACTACTTGCCCCGTCGGAAGCTGATACCGTATACACACCATAATAGTTGCATGACCCAGTTCACTCCAGGTCAGAGCGCCCGCATGGCGGACCAGCTGCGCACTTACCGGGGCATCAACATCTGAGGGTACGCTACCCAAGAGCATGACGTACGGACTTTCGTGAAGGCGCATCGTGTCGGGATGTGTAGATCGTCGCTTGTAATGACGCAGCGAACCAGCGATAAGGCTGCTAGGATTGTGCAAACATCACTCGTTTCTCGCCGTACACGTGCCGACCAGAGATCGCAGGGTTGTGGTGGCACCATACAGTACTGATGAGTGCAACACGTTTCCCGTCGTTGAATGCTGAACTTTCTGATAGATCGTGGTCATTCTTAACGGGGCTCTAGAGTCTACTGATGTCCCGAACGGGATTGGTATAGGCATGTATGGGCATACGGGGCGATGGCTTGGCACTTCTTCCATATGTGCCCGTCGCGCCCAGAACCAGATAACCAAACGTTGTCGGTGATGAAGAAGCTTCACAACGCTCACCTCGGCGATTCTGACAGCGTCTACGCCGGGGCACATGGTGAGCGCACTTCGACCACGCAATCCGCGTCCGAGCGGTTGTCAGGTGCTTTGCCTTACGCGGGCGTATGCTGGACCATCGCCTTCCTAATTGCTTTCGACAGTTATCGAGACCATCTGCTCGGGGTTGCTGGGTTCATGTGGGACATGCCGGATCATCTCATCTTGCCGTGATAACCTCTGAACGCACCTTCGAAAGCGGTGCGTTGCGGGGGACAGTGCGCGCGGGCATATCTGGCGACGAGGTATAAAGAATAGCGGGTTGTGGAGGATCCTCCAACGACGCCGTTGTCAACAGCGGTAGCTCCAGCCTTCAGAGCCTCGCCCTCGCCGTCGTCGACATGTTCCGGTCTGCTGCTCTCGCTCTGCTTATTTCCGCGTCCGCCGTCATCGGCACGCCTGCGTTCACCAACCAGACGGCCAAGTACACCACCAGGTCAGCGTTCTTGTCGTCCTGAAGCTGTTGTAGTCGTTGTTGATAATGCGGGCCACAATGACAGGTCGTGTGGCACCACCATCTCTGACGAGAAGCTCGCAGTCAATGAGGCGCACTTCCTTGCGAACTATGTTCCTAGGCCCGCATCGCTGACTAACGCGGCGGCTGCGGCGACGGTGTCCGTCTACTTCCATGTCATCAGCAAGGACTCTACTGCTGCGGGAGGTAACATCCCGTTAGTTACTGAAGCACATCACCAGGATGAATATCGTGACTAATATCTTTGGCATTAGCGACTCCCAGATCGCGGACCAGATCAGTGTGCTCAAAGACGACTACGCGTCTGCGGGCCTCTCTTTCGTCCTGGCGGGGACGGACAGGACTGTCAACTCGCAGTGGTTCAACCAAGTCGGCCCCGATTCGTCCCTCCAGACCACCATGAAGCGCCAGCTGCGCAAGGGCGGCAAGGCCGACCTCAATGTCTACACCGTCGGCTTCACCAGCGGCTCTGGCGAAGGTCTCCTCGGCTACTCCACCTTCCCTTCGGACTACAGCGGCAACCCGACTGATGACGGCTGCGTTATTCTCTTCTCGTCCCTCCCCGGTGGCAGCACGGAGGGCTTCAACGAGGGCAAGGTATGCCTTCCATCGTTACTTAGCGCCAACTGTGTACTGACTGCTAATTGACAGACTCTGACCCACGAAGCCGGCCACTGGGTCGGTCTCTACCACACCTTCCAGGGTGGCTGCAGCGGCTCCGGCGACAGTGTCTCTGACACGCCCGCTGAGGCCTCCCCTGCCAGCGGCTGCCCGACGGGTCGTGACACCTGCTCCAGCTCTGGTGTTGACCCGATCCACAACTACATGGACTATTCCGAAGACAGGTGCGTGTCACCCCTACCGAAGTCTGGCCGGTGTCGAAAACTGATCAACTTATGCACACAGCTGCATGACTGAGTTCACTCCCGGCCAGGCTACTCGATTGGCAGGCCAGCTCCGCACGTACCGCGGCATTTCCATCTGAAACTAGCGGGGTCCTATGGGAAAATGCGAGTAGATAGGTCGCCTGAAGGCCCGCATGGTCTTCCGATCACTACCAATAGTCTTACTACACAAACTCTGTTGACCATTAACACAGCAATTGTGGTTTGGGGCCTTGTGCTACTTATTACTATCACTGAGCTTCGCCTGACATCGCCTCCCTTAAATACCTCCACCGGTCGCGCCAGCGGCAATGTACGGGGACAGATTGGACACGATCGAGTTGTCAACCGGTCAATCTCAAAGTCTCAGGTGTGCCAATGGCGCAGTTTGGCGCTCGGTGACATGGTTTTGTCGGGTTTAAACTAGGTTTTCACAAGTCGAATCTCCGCGCGCGGCAGCGAGTATCCGCACGCGCCGCCGACCTCATCAGGTCCGGCCTCCCAAGAGAGGCTCGCTACCCGACTCCTGTCGGGAGCCGCTGCGCGCGCAGACGGGACTCGTCTAGTCTGCCGCACGAGTAGAAAGGGGTTTCGCACCTCTCTTTCTCACTCTTTCGTGCGGCAGCTAGGTGAGCCTTCCCCGTCGTCCTGCGTGCCGTCTTGCGCGTCTGGATGGCGTTCTATTGCCTCGTGCATTGGATCGCACAACACAAGAGAGGGATCCGCTACTTGCGAACATACGTCGACGACAATTTCGGTCCCGAGCTTCGCGCTTGTGTCGAATGGTACGCGCCCTACAGCAAGTTCTTGCCGCGCGCGCAAGCACGCCTCCTACGTCTCTGGGACGACATCAACTTGCCACACAACGAGGAGAAGCAGCTGGCTGGCGTTCAGCTCACCATCGTCGGTTTCTTAGTGGACGCCGACGAACTCTCTATCACCTTGCCCGAAGAGGGCAAGCAGCGTCTGCTCGACGAGGTCAATTCCTTCATCGACACTACGTCTCGTGGTCGGCGTCGCTCCCTCGCGCAGTTCAGGTCCTTCATGGGATACCTGAACTGGGCGTTCAACGTCATGCCCCTCCTGAAGCCTGCGTTGTCTAATTGCTATGCAAAGATTGCCGGCAAATCGAATCGTCACGCAGGCATCTATCTCAACGCTACCGTGCTCAACGACCTGCGGTGGTTACTGCGTCATGCTAGCGCCGCTCCGCCGATCTTCCTCCTCGAATCTCTCGCATGGTCCCCGGCCGATCTTGTCCCAGGGGTCACACCTGACGAGTTCGCGCTGGTGGACGCTTCTGGCTCTGGTTTGGGCTTGTACTTCCCCTGGGTGCACTGCGGTTTCTACTGCCTCCGCCCGGAGTACGCTCCTTCCGGAGCTATCTTTTTCTTCGAAGCTCTAGCGGTTTGCGCGGCGGTTCATCGCGTCCATGGTTGGCGTTACGCCAACCGACGCGTTCGTCGTCTCGCAGTCCTCTCCGACAACACCAACACCGTCTCGATTTTCAACTCCCTTCGAGCCCTGCCCGCCTACAATCCCGTCCTCATTTCAACCGTGAACGTCCTCCTCGAGACGGGTATGCAGTTGCGAGTGGATCATATCCCCGGAAAGCTCAACGTCGTTGCCGACGCCCTCTCGCGCGGTCACCTCGACGTCGCGCGTACAACCGACCCCCTCATCAAAATCTTCACCTTTACACCCCTCGAGATGCGCTGGGGCCGTTGAGTTATGATCACCTCATCTGTGAGATCGCGGCAGCCCGTCAGGGAACCGTGGTCTATGGAGCGACTCATCCTGGGTCGAGCCATCGCTCTCGAACACGCTCTCGATACCTCCACGCACGCCTCTTACTCCTCCGCTCTCAATTCCTACCTTGCGTTCTGCCAGATCCATCATTTTCCCCTCGACCCCACCCAGACACACTCAGCTTGTACGTGGTCTTCCAGTCCCACCACATCGAGCCTCGCTCGGTGGACTCCTACCTATCCGGCATTTGCAGCGAGCTGG
Source organism: Lentinus brumalis (assembly GCA_001792895.1). NCBI lineage: Eukaryota > Fungi > Basidiomycota > Agaricomycetes > Polyporales > Polyporaceae > Lentinus > Lentinus brumalis. The sequence goes on along the minus strand of MARA01000002.1, from coordinate 2,524,048 downwards.
AACCCTTCTACCCCGCTGCTCGTGCAAACCGTCGCTGCTCGCTCGTAGCGCGGACGCTCAAGGGATGCAAACGCCTATACAGCAAACCCGTCCAGAGAAAGCGGGCCCTAACCCGCGAAGACTTAAACCTCGTGTCCTCATCCCTCGCCCACACCGACAGTTACGACGACCACCTCTTCCTGACCCTGCTGCTCACCGGTTTTCACGCTCTCCTACGCCTCGGAGAACTCGTGTGGCCCGATCAACTCGACCGACGTTCCTACCGCAAGTTGTCGCGACGAACTTCCGTCATAGTTACCGACGACAGCTTCCAATTCGCTTTGCACTCCCACAAGACCGATCGCCAGTTCGCGGGAGACATCGTTCTCGTCCACAAAACCGTCTCGGGAGCCAACCCTTTCCTCGCTTTCCGGGCGTATCTCGCCGCGCGCGATCTTCGCCATCCGTGCCGTTCAGAACTCTGGCTGAAGTTCGACGGCACGGTGCCTACCCGGCCCGGATGGTTCACTCGCCGTCTCCGTCGTTTCTTCCCCTCGGACGTCAGTGGTCACTCCATGCGGGCAGGCGGGGCGACGGCCCTCGCGCTCGAAGGGGTGCCTCATGCTTCCATTCAGGCCATCGGTCGGTGGTCTTCCGACGCGTGGCGTATCTACATCAGGCAGCATCCCGCGGTCGTGCAGGCGACGATGTTCAACCAACAGCACCCTCCCTCCGACCCTGCATCGTCCTCTGCCTAGCATCTATTCATTTTCCTTTCTCTGTCCCTCTGGACTCTCTCCGCGACCCCGCTTCGCTCGTCATTTCGCCGTCATGTCTTCGTCTTACCATCTATCGTCAAAAACTCCTCCTCGTTCGCCCTCGTGGATCTTCTGCCTATTCCTCATTTCCCCGAGACACTTTCATCCGCTCGCAGCTGCCCGCTGCAGCGTTCTCCTTTTATCTTAGCCTTTTACCGTGTCGACTCACATTCACGACTGTATTCCAGGTCTTTTCGAGGCTGTACTACATTGTACCATACGCGTTCGCTCCAACAGCGACATTCGCTTGTATAGCATCACCTTTCAGACGCTCCCTCGGCGTCCGCGCTGGAGCGTCTGGGCCCTGCTTATCACCCACCGCGTGTCCTCTCAAGACGAGAGCGTGGCGAGAGATTTGTCGGGTTTAAACTAGGTTTTCACAAGTCGAATCTCCGCGCGCGGCAGCGAGTATCCGCACGCGCCGCCGACCTCATCAGGTCCGGCCTCCCAAGAGAGGCTCGCTACCCGACTCCTGTCGGGAGCCGCTGCGCGCGCAGACGGGACTCGTCTAGTCTGCCGCACGAGTAGAAAGGGGTTTCGCACCTCTCTTTCTCACTCTTTCGTGCGGCAGCTAGGTGAGCCTTCCCCGTCGTCCTGCGTGCCGTCACTCCGTACCTCTCTTGCTCACCTCTTTTCGTGTGGTTGTTAGAGTCGTCCGCGCGCAGCTCTTTCAGCTACCCACCTTCCCACCCGCGCTGGAGCGTCTGGGCCCTGCTTATCACCCACCGCGTGTCCTCTCAAGACGAGAGCGTGGCGAGAGATTTGAGGACATCACCCAAGCATGCTCCCATCCGCCGCCACAACCTACTACCATGACACAGGATGTACCTCTCATCCATGAAGTTCTCTTTGACATCACCCCGCACCACTTCTTCTTGGACATCCGCTCTCTTGATACCTATATCATGGTCCAGCAAGAAGCATTCTACGACCATCGTTCTCAACCCGACTACCGCAAGCTCTATACCGAAGGAGAGCAACGCATCCGGGACATGCCTCTTGATCGCTTGCTTCGTGGAGTGGAGATAAGTGACGGGCCTTCCACATCAGGGAAACCTTTCCGGGCGTCTATTTGCCGTAGCACGGCACTGCATCCCGTAGCACGGCGTAGCACCTCGTAGCACCTCACTATGCACCTGTAGTGTTCTGTAGTGCAATGTAGTCGATTGCGGGCAGATATATAAATATTGCCTGCTTCCTATCCCTTTCTGCAGACGAGTCTCGATAACAGAGTTTGAAGCCCATTGGGGCAGATGAGCACGACGGACGGGGATAGAGGAAGTCAGCGGAGATGGTTGTTTTCGACGCCCGATCGTTCGGAAGTGGTCGGAGCTGATTGGACATACTAAGCGCCAACTGATTTCAACTGATACATATCTCATCGATCTGGCTCTGACTTCGACTCACTCGACCTTTTCTCTTTTGTCCTCCGAGTCCGAAGTCCCTCTCATCCTACTACCAGCCTGCAGGACTACAGTCAAGCCATCAAGTTACGAGCACGAGCAAGGCAGTTTGCTGGCTAGAGACGGAAGGACAAGGATTTGAGCTGGTAAGTGGTTGACCATGCTCTCGGTTCTGCCGTCGTTGCGACCCGACTGGCACCCTTGCTTCCCGCACTCGCCTACCCACACTCAATGCCCGGACTCGGTCGAATGCCCGGACTGCTCGCCTGCCTTCACTGCTCGGACTGGCCCGCCCGCCCTCAATGCCCGGACTCATCTGCCCGCCCTAATGCCTGGACTCACCCGCCCGCCCTCGACACCCTTGACTTGTCTGCCACCGTCACTTCCTAACTCACCTGCCCGCCCTCCCCGCCTGCCCTCACTCAACGCTTGAACTGGCCTGCTTACCCTGGATGGCCGGACTTGTTCTCAAAGCTCAGACTCGCCGGGCTCACAGCTTGCCTACTCTCCCCTGCTGCCCGGACTTGTCTGCCTTGCCCAACGTCTGGACGTCTCTCTCCCCGCCGTCAATCCCGCCCGGACTTGCCTTCTAAGTCTGCTCCGCCTGTCGTCGACGCCCGGTCCTGCCCGGCGACCTCTATGTCCTGCTTGCCTTTGTTGCCCGCCCTCCCTCATGCCTTACGCTGCCTCGCTATGTTCTCCCCTTCACGGCTGCCCTTGCTACCACCTTCTTCGCTCGTGCTGCTGCTTCGTCTTGCTCTTGTCCTCGCAGCCCGCTCTTGCGCCCTCCTTCGCTCGCCTGACTGCCTCGCCTCTACCATCGTCCTTATCGCCTGTCCTCAGCACTGCTTGACTCTTTCGCCTGTCCTTGCTGGTCATCTGCACTGCCGCTGCGCATTGCTCAGCTAGTAAGTAGATAAGCTAGTCGGTCACACATAGTAGTATCTCTATCAATGTATGATTAGCGTAGCATGAATCAAATACCTATTGGCTCTATATGATGACGTCCGTAACCCGTAAGCAAAAGCGATTATACGTCCGAATTGATAGCCAAGAATGGAAATTTGGGCGTGCTACAGGGCGCTATATGGTGCTACAGACACTTGGCAGCGTGCAATAGAGATCTATACAGAGGGGGACCTGCAATGGTGCTATGGCGGCTACACACGCTACATAGCACTACATGGCAGGCCAATATTTCCCTGATGCATGCTCGAGCTTTGCCTGCGGTGAGTAGGAATTCTGGCACCACGCGAATGCCCAACACGGTCACCTTACGGCCTGTCATCCACAGGAGAGTGATGCTATGCGAGCATCAGCGAAAAGGTCACTCGCATATAGACGGCTACAGACGGAGATGATGACTTACAGGCAAGTATAGGGTTTTGCGGAGAAGGCTGAACAGGATACGTGTTTATAGGGTTTTGTTGAGGTCGGTGAGATCCTAGAGAGTCCTGTAGGATCCTATCGTGAGCAATTAAGACCGGGTAGGCGGCTCTAAGTACTATCTATTAGCACTTCACCCAGTTGGCCCTAAGGAATTCGGACCGGACCCGGAGTGGGTAATCGGAACCTTCGACCAGCTTCGACCTCGTGACCGGTGGACGCGTCAACACGACGCGGGTTGTTGACGCGTCTGTACCTCCCAGGGTTGGCTTTCAAACATGAAGAGGTTTACATGATATAAGTAAGCCGTCATCATGATCCCATCGATCCCCCTCATCTTGTTCTCCTTCCACCACCGTCTCCCGTCTCCCTTCCCCTGTGAGCGTGATTCGCTAAGTCCGTGCAGCAGTGCCACCGCGGTACAACACTCCGAGACAGAAGCACTGGTGATTACCATCGGTGAGTGTCCAGACTAGCTAGACTGACGGCTACGACAAGGTACGTGCGGCTTCGAGGCTCCTATGTCAGCTGAATCTGCAGTCACGGTAAGTACTTCATGCGTAGGAGAGTGAGTAACTTGCAATCCTCACCATAATCTTCTCTTCGCTCGTCTACGCCGCTAACACGTTGAGTAGTCACATACTTTTCAGGCTGCGCGAAGTTGACGTTGAGGAGGGTTGAGGGAAGTAAGTATTGAATGGACCATATGATTACGTAATTGTATCAGTAACTAGTCAATATGATCCATTGGTTCAGTACAGTCACTGAACGGTTCGAATAGTCGATATGAGCGTGAGCGGCGAGCTGAACCAACCAATCTCAACAGGGTTCTATAGACCCCTGCCATGGTGCCCGCACTTCTCTCTAGACGTCTATTGCTCTGTCAGCGAGAGGCTACAGTTGCCTATCATTGCGTGCGCGCTCCTCTATAGACTAATATGACTATCGACACTCCCGTGTAGTAAGTGGCCATCCGTCGACTAGCAAATATCGACCCGGTAGGCCGAGATAAACATTTACATAGGCCTACAGGTAAGGTGCACTTTTCCGCGATGAGATCGACGCCATGCATCCGAATGAGACCATTCTCATGTTGTACGACCTGTCTGGTGTCATCCCGAGGCCAGATGGTACCTTCCTTGCGGTCAGAAGGAGGACGCCCCGCCTCCGGCTACGTGCTCTTGCGCTCATAGTGTGGGTCACGTTCCGTCTCTTCTGGCAGGCGCGGGTCGAGAAGTCTTCGATGCGAGAGATTCTGGACAACGATGTCCTACAAAATGCCGTACGTTATGCGGACCTTTGTGCCTCAGCAGGGTTCTATCCTCCCGTGATCATCCGAATAGCTTCTTGGTTCATGACGCTTCGGGCACGGCACGGTGCGGACTTGCAGTACATGGGTGTGTATGCACAGCACAAACCTCTCTGGGATGCCTACGACGGATATAGGGCTCGGCGACTAGCCGCGGAGCAGAAACGGTTGGGCAAGGTCACCCGGGCCCCGAACCAATATCGTTGCGCCGCAGATGGTTGTGGCGTTCAGGCCGCCCACAAGCATGCTTTGAGACGGTGCGCGGGTCCTTGCCCGTCTGATTGCAAGCCTCACTACTGCAGCACGGACTGTCAGCAACGGGTAAGTGTTGATGCCTATACTACCTTCCTTCACTGATGATATGTCAGCATTGGTTCGTGCACCAACATGTCTGCAGAGAAGACCCGCAGCCGATTGTGCAGGATGACGGAGCCCCGGACTGGGTCGACGTCACTACCTATGAACCACGGCGTGGCGAAGATGACCTCGACGATGAAATTTCTGCTATCTGGGCGGAAGTACAGGGTTCCGATATATTCATCGACATACCGAACATCAGCAAATATAGGCCCCATGAAGTGTACAGGATCCGCACCAGGACCCTCAGCCCCGCTCTCCTCCGATCGTACACGCGGTTGTGGGCTCTGTCCGAGCCAGCTCGTGTCGCGATGAGTACCGGTAAGTTCCAACTTCGTGTCCGCGTCATCTGGGATTTACTTGCGCTGAGACGAATCGCTGACTGCACGACGAAGAGCTGTTGCAGTGGTTGTTGAGGCGAGCTGCCGACATGGATTCTGTAGTGTTGTAGACGTAGTTCCGTTTGTATGTACGCGCGGATACCATTCAAAGCTTGCGATACCATCGAACATGAACCTGTACCGGTCAATGCATGATGCATGAAGCTTTAAGCCTAAGCGCCTGAGTCGCCGCGCGCCTATGCAGACTAAGTATCTGCCAGCGAGGTATCTACTTACCTGAGCTATATCAGTAGCGTAGTCGGTTCAATACACTCTGTTCTCTGTTCTCAACATCCCGCTTTTACCCTCAGCCATGCCCATCATTCACGATACATCCATCGACCGTCCGCGCGAACATCATTACTCCGACGAACAATACAACTGGGAACTGTACATCCTTTTGAAACAAGAACTCTTCCATGACTATCGAAGCCAACCACCTTACCGTAAGCTCTTCTCTGACGCTCTACGAGAATGGACCGACCGACCTCGGGAGCGATTGGAAAGAGCTGCACTCCGAATGGATGGTCCATCCATGCTTGAGCTATCCTTGAGGTAGAGTAACATCTCGTCCTCCAAACATATGTAGATGCTTACACGAATTATAGGAATCTCTCGCAGGTAGACCTCAAGGTCTCCCCGGAGAAAACGCTAGGCATGATGAAGGACCTGACCGGCATCATCTCCAGAGACGACGGCTCGGTCCCTCACGTCTTCGGGAGTACGAGGCTCATTCGACTCCGCGCGATGGCTGCCATCATATACACGAAGTTCCGCTCGCTCAACTGGTCGCAGCAAACGGAGTCACTCAGTACCCTCCAGGACGGTTTCATGTTCACCCAGATCGCAGATTTCGCCGACTTGTGCGCTATGGCCGACTTCCTCCCGCCGATCGTCATTCGCGTCATGAGCTGGTTCGTCATGCTCGGCGTGCGGTTCGGAGTCGACTTGCGCAACAAAGTCCCTAGCATAGGGCAGAGGAAGGCCCTATGGACGGCTTGGGACGGTTACGTCGTTGATATGGCCTCCCGGGAGCGCGATCGACTAGCCAAGGTCGCTAGATCCCCCAATGTGTATCGGTGCGCGGCAGACGGCTGCGACATTCAAGCAGTCCATAGGAGCGCTTTCAAAAGGTGCCCCGGAAGTTGTTTCGGATGTAATGGAGCGCACTACTGCAGCAAAGATTGTCAACGAAAGGTATGTGTTATGTCCTCGGTACCCTCTGCAATGTGCTGATTACGAGGCGGGGTAGCACTGGATAATCCACCGTTATCTGTGCACGAGAGATCCGCACACATCCATTATAGACGATGACGGGGACTCCGAATGGATTGACATCGACTCTTACGACCCGAAGTATGACGACGACGACAACCTAGAGGACGACGCAGTCTGGGCAGCGGAGGAAGGTACAGAGATCTTCATTGACATTCCTCTCTCGGGCGCCACCTGGTATCGCAGAGGCGAAGTTCTCCGGATACGGACAAAGACATTCAGCCCCGCGTTCTTGAGATCGTATAAGCGGCTCTGGCAGCTACCACGAGCCGATCGCAGGTTTAGGCAAGAGGGTCAGTAGCTCTTTGTTCTACAAAACATGCGAGCACGCTGACTGGATTGTCAGAACTCTTACCGTGGCCAGATCGTATAGGCGGAGGCCTCGGTATTTGAAGCGTTGATTGCGGGACATCTATCCTATAGCTATCAGAATGATCGTTGGGTCAATCACTTCTTCAAGCTCACTATGAGAGCACTATGTCGGCAGACCCATTATGGGGAAGGTACACATGATGAGGTAGAATGGAGCTCCGTATGCGAAGGAATCATGAGATCACATGAGAGCAGGTAGAGCAATCACCTAGACGTGGACTCTCTGTCGACTCCATTGCTGAGGCTCCGGAGAGTCACAGAGGTTCCCATCCCAGTACACGTCGGGCACGGTCTCCACCAACGGGGCAAGCTGGGCCATGTCCGCACAGCAAGATTTGTGAAACTGCACAGAGGCGATGTCTGCGGCACCCTGTGCGCGCCGCTTGCACAGACACTTGAGGACTGCCTCAATGCTAAGACCATACTTTGCCTTGTTCGCTTGGAAGCGCATGATGGTGAACACGTCCGCATGGAAGCCGCGGGGAGGATACGTCCCTGCTGTGACTTCGAGGTCGACATCGACAAAGTCCAGAACGGTCAGAGCCGGGAAGAGGAGCGTAGATTTGGCGTTCGTTCCGTCTAGCGCCGGCTCCGTCATGTCCGTGTCTTCGTCCTTCCGGCCACCAGGCTTGTCCAACCCATCGTCCGCCAGAAAACCCGCCCAGAGGAACTCATCTGCAGGGTCGACCTCGATGTTGCTCGCGATTGCTTTTGCTAGGATCGCAGGAACACCAAACGCGGTGATGCCATGCGCGCGCAACAGCTGCAGGTTGCGTGCACCTCGCAAGATCTGCGCCCACCGGTTCCCCATCGAGAAGTCTCCGATCTCCACCGTATGCACCGACGACATGTCAAGGGCAGACAACGCGGAGCTCGCAAGTGCTTCTATCACGAGCTTGGACTCGCTTTCGATGGTGAGTCGGGGAGGTCTCTCGAGGACGGCAAGGGAGTCTGTGACAAGTGTCCCGATGGCGGATCTTGCATCTCGCTGGGACGTCGGGATGGCCCAGATCTGGCATGACGCGAGATACTGCTCAAGGGGCGGGTGTTCGTGGTCGCGATACGCGATGTGGTGTGTAGATAGGTCTATGAAGAGCGAGGCGATTGCGGTATTAAGCTGGGCTAAGGACACTTCTGACGGAAGTGCGGATGGAAGTGAGTTGAAGTGATGATGTATGGCGGCGGTCGAGGGGAATGTGAGGTGTGTGAGGTGGGAAACGAAAGTGTCGACATTCGCCCGTATGTGCAGCTCTTTCAAGTTGGGGAGTGAAACGGTGCCATAGGGTTCCCCGTCGCTTCCCGAAGGAACCGACCAGTCGACGTCAAGCTCCTCAAGCTCCGGCATCCTACGCAGCATACTCTGCCACTGTGCGAAGTCGGGCGTCACGTGGAGTGGAGAGCACTGACAAGAGACGATGGTGAGTTTGCGCAGAGATGCGCCGAATAGCGGGCTGAAGAGGTGAATGCGAATCCCTTCCACGGAGATAGACCGTAACTTCGGAGCCTGGAGCCCAAAAAGCGTCTTCGGAAGCTTAACAGTCGCATGCTCCCTATCGCCCCGATCGAAACGGGTGCCCGATATGGCTTCGACGTGTAGCGCCTCAAGAAGAGGAGCGGGCTCCTCGAACGATTCCCATATTTCGTCCGTGTCGAAGTCTTTTTCGATGAATATCGAGAGTTCACGAATACGGGGCAGTAGCTCCTTGACGAAATCCAGCGCGCACGACCCATTGTGGTAGAATGTGTCTGGGTCAAGGCACGAGTCGCAATGGAGGCCGGGGTTGTTGATGGTGAGGACAACAGTGAGGGGAAGGCCACGGGCTCGCTTCACAAGGTCTCGAATGTGCCAGGTCTTGATGCGCTCCTCGAAGGCGATCCACGTCCACAAGTTGACGCAGTTGAGTGCGACGTCGCGCCAGTGATGACAGACCTGCGAGACATTGAGCCACTTGTAGAATGACTGGTGAATGTCGCCATCGTCCTTAGCCTTATGCAACGCTACCCGCTCCTTGCGTAAAATTGCAGCCTGCCACAGGAAGACCTCAGCAACTATCTCCGGAGGGAGTGTTGTGACAGCCGGATTCCGAGAGTTTAGCTCGCGTTTCAGCTTCGTTGCCTGAGCGACATGAAAGGCTATCTGCTCTCGCAACTTCCGCTGCTCGCTGGCAAGATGTGATCAGAAGACAAGCTAAGCAATCCAGAGGTGCTTCGGAACATACGGTGTGTCCAATTTGAGGTCGCCTTCCTCAACTTGCGGTTCGGCAAGGAGGCCAAATACCGAATCGAACTCGTCCACAATGGCGTCGATTTTGGAAGCCATGTCGCACCTCGTCGATGAGTCGTCGTCAAAGCAAGCCCGCGAGCTACATAGACGCCAGAGTAGTGGAGGGCGCCTGTGCGGCCACGTTAACGTTATCTAATTACGGCCTTCTCCGAGTCTGCGCGATTCCCATAACAGAAGTATGTACCTCCTCCTACCCACTGCGATATTATGGACGCGTTCTTCGACCCTGCGGTAGATGCTACGGGCATGTCCTCTTCTCAGCTTCAACAGCTCGGGCTCTTAGGCCTTAGGTTTAACAGGCTTCGAATTCTATGACCAACGCGTAGCGAACTTCTTTGCCTCGCGCTTTTATGACTCCATCAAAGGCTCGCATTGGCACATTGGCCTTCTTAATCAGGCCTCAGGGTCCTTCGCCTGCAGCACGCGCTGCGGCGACCTGCACATATATAATCCCGAACGTTACTAGAGCATGGCAAGCTTTCGCGTCGCCTCTGTTACCACAAACACCAAAGCCCATGGAGCGACCTCATTCACCCGCGCGAGATCTCCAGGTGCGCTTCCTATTCCTCCTCAACGTCTTCGATAACTCAAGATGCAGCCTAGGCTACTGAAGATGATGCACAGAGCTCGTCTCCATCGTCTCCATCGACCTCTGTAACGGTGCCGGTGAGCGATCACTCGATGCTCTCCAGCTCTTTCCATGACTAATATTATTCCGTGAGCTTGTCGATGAGTGCACAGCGGTGGGTCCAATCCATTTTCGCCCGCAGCGTTCGCGATGAGACTCACTACGATGTGCGCAGGAACTGAGTCTGCTGAGCTTCGATGGGCCGTTGGAAGAGGCGACGAAGGACCACGAAGTGATCACGGCACCTCTTTTCACTCGAGGCGCATACCTTGCTGCGGACATGGCGGATAAAGGTCACCAATACGGCGTGCTTGGTAGCGTCGTAGCCATCAAGTGAGTTGTCGCAGATGGGTCGTCCAGCGTCTGATTTGACGCGTGTCTTCCTCGGGGCTCAGAGACAAGGGTGGTAGTTATGCGCCTGAAGATCCCCGACTGTACGCTAACACGGTGATTGCACTCGTTGCCTGTATCATATGTTTGAACGTGTTTATGTTTTTCATGACAGAATGCCCCGTTCTCGACGATCGTATGTGGTGTTCAAGGTTCCGGCAAATCTCATACGGTCTCCGTCCTTCTGGAGAATATGCTTATCTCCGGCTGCGAAGCTATTGGAATCTCGGAGAAAGCCCTCAGCGGGCTGGTCCTCCATTTCGGGGAAGGAGGATCCGGCACTCGCCCATGCGAGGCAGGATGGCTCGGCTGTAGCGAGGTCGCAGGTGTGTGTCCACCACACATCGTGTTATACGTCTCTTCTTCTTCCCTGTCCACGATGCGGAGGGTGTATGCACCGCTGGGACACTCCGTGACAGTTGAGCCGCTTCTCTTCTCGGAGAAGGAGCTCGACGTCGAGGCTATTCTGTCCATGATGGCTGTTGGAGGGTCCGACTCGGCACCGTTGTACATGCATCGCGTCATGGTACGTCTGCTACACGTCTCAAATTTACTTCAGGAAATGACGTGTGTTCCATGATCTAGAGCATTCTTCGAGACCTCGGAGAACGCTTCACGTACGCCCGCTTTCTGCAGAAGGTCGAGGGAGCGATGGCGGAGTTCAATCCTAGCCAGAAGATTGCGCTTGAGCAACGCCTGGTACTCCTCAAGACGTTTGTCGAGACCTCTGCAGCCCGAGCAAAGCCTCGCTTCAAGAAGGGGCAGCTCACGATCGTCGACCTGTCGGACCCTTTTGTGGATCCCGGGAGCGCGTGCTCCCTCTTTGAGATTGTTACGCGCATGTTCGTTCGAGCTGAAGTCGACACAGGGAAAGTTCTCGTGGTGGATGAGGCACACAAAGTACGGCACCACGTACCTCCAACATGTGGACTCACCTTTCTGACGTACCTGAGTAGTACCTGTCTGTACATAGGGGCGTGACCGGTCTGACGAAAGCTCTCACGTCGCTCATTCGACAGCAGCGGCATTTAGCCATGCGTGTGATCATCAGCACGCAAGGTACGTGGTTCACAGTGAATCCACGCGAACCAAGCTCACCCAGATGTTTCAGAACCCACCGCCCTTCCACCCGTGCTGATAGATCTGTGCAGTGTTGCGATCTTGCACCGTTTTTCCTCTCCGGCCTGGTGGGAGGCCATCGTCAAACATGTCTCGGCAGACTTCTCGTCCGACGATGATGCCTTCGACCACGTTGTCAAGCTCAAGGTGAGCGAGCACGGGCATATCGGGGTGAGAGCGCACTGACACGAGTAAAATATACCTAGACGGGTGAAGCTGTGATACTGGCACCATCTGGTCTTGGAAAGTTTCCATCAGCAGGGAAGATGTTCTCTGGGGACCCCGAGTTGACGCAGTTTGGCCGGCGGTACCTGCTGGCGCGCACAAGGCGCCGCGTTACCGCTGACGGCGGTGCGTCTCGCATGGTGGTTTGAACAGGTCATGGATTACGATATCTTGTGTCTCTGTTCATAGCATAAGTACTCATTCTTGTCGTTTTGACTTGTGGAACTTGGCACCGTCACGGCACGACAGCCCCAAAATCTGACTTGCCGTCGACTTGGCAACCTTGGCGACTGGAGACCAGGACCATGATTTGAACGCGTCAAGCCTTGGACGGTCATCACGCACAGTATTTCTGAGGATGTCCAATAGGGCCGTGACCATCCTTGATTCCTTCCGAACTCAGCGGTGGTTGAGTCGGCCAACAAGCGCGCGCTATGATCTCCTTCCTGAGTCAACACCGTGACCGGGAGTCTCTTAGGTCTCAAGCGGCAACAAGAAGTCTATGAGTCATATCACTGGTTACGTTGCTTGTTTCTGCAGATGCCATTTCCATGGTCCTGTCTGGCATAGGCTGGCTGCCAGCTGACTACGGTACGTCTGAGGCAACATTAACATACTCACCGCGCACGCAATTACTACTGACTACGATGACTACCAAGATGACGCTTGTATAGTTTCCGCCCTTGTGATTAGGGGATATGTATCCGAGGAGACCGCATGCACGGCTTGTGGAATGGGCGCGGCTTCTCGTCATGATAGGCCGCCCCGGTTGCTCAACAGCGCTCAGCTGCAGGTCAAGGCCCTCCTATGTCCTATCACCGGGAGAAGGCAGGTGCTGTACGTTTAGGCGTAAGGACTACCGCGAGATTCTGACGATGTCATTCACAGACACTGGCAGCTCACAGCGTCTCCGGCCTCCGCTATGGTGCGCGATCATTGCTCGGCGCAGCGCCCTGACTATACTTCGTTTCTCGTTCCGACATCGGCAGCGGCGTCTACTGTTGAACAACAGTCTCAAGCTCAGCACGCCGGTGACGTTCCGAGTATTCGGTGCAGCGGCGACCATACCAGCTATGTATGTCAAATGTATGTGCTCTCGACCGCGCTATGTACTCATGGCGTTAATCACTGGCATCGCGCTATTGCTTAGACTCGGTCAACGTCGCGGACCCTGTATCATGTATACAATTCCATTCCGCGGCCACTGAAATGCATGATACGCTGATACGTACGTCAAGGACAGTCTCATCCATACTAAGTCCTGACTCTTATCTCAGTCAATTCGACAGAGCACACACTCAGACTGCTCTCGCGCAGCTCTTCTGGTGATCTAGGGTCCCGGGCCAGGGGTTGGGTCACTTGGCTTGTCCACCTCATCTCCATCGATATTTAGCCGCCGCTCGTGTGCTTCGGGGCTCCTGACAGGGCTGATCTCCCACTTTTCGCTGACAGAATTTAGGTGACACATGGGAACGACGGCAATGTGAATTGAAGACCGCGCCAATCTGCGAGTACGCGCCGGATGAGAAGCCCTCTTGCAACCTCTTGCTTGCCTAATATCCCGATCCACGACCGCACTCTCTACGTCCTCCCAGGCAAGGTGAGCGCAGCGAAGATAACATACGAAATGAACAGCCGTCTTGCCTGCCCTGCCAGAGCCTGGAGAATGATCGCATGTCGAGGTATGCCTCGGCTATGTGACACGCCGGCCCTGTGCATAGTGCTAACCTCCCCCACTGCCCCTCTCTCATCAGGCCCATTCACCCACGCCGCGTCACCCACGATGAACTTCTGCGGCGACACGCCGCGCTGGGCGTGTGGGATCGAACCTTGGCAGAGTTCCAGAAGAGGCGTCTCGACCCTGCACGAGCCTGAGCTATCGCGGGACGCAATCCGCGCCCTCCACATGACGGGTAATCTGCCCATTCCCAGACGCGAGGAAGGCCCCCCACCCCTCTGGACTCAGCAGAAGGAAGAGAAGACCGCTCCCGGGCCAATGGACTTCCAGCGCAGTTAATGTGGGCGAGGTGCCAGTGCGCGGCTCATGAACCTTCGACACTTCTAAACGCAATTACACGAGTCCGACCCGCAGCCCCTCTTCCATGCCTGGCGATTCTAGCCTGCCGCAGGAGCCCTGATCGTTCACTCAATGTCAAGCAGGTGTCACCGCTGGGTTGCGTGCTGCACCCAGCTCCAGCACGCCGCCCCACAGCACGGCGCACGCCCAATCAGTCACCAATCCACCGGCGCTGGGGCCCAAAGCAAAGCTCCAACGTGATACGCAGTCCCCTCGAGGCAGGCCTTCTGCTGCGCTATTCTTCCCGCATGCTCACCGAATCTCAGATCATGACGCTCTCCCTGCCCTCGCTGCCGTGGTGCGGTGGCACCCGCCGTCATTCTCCCGGGCTGGCCGCCGTCGAGTACCTTGTCCCGTCAAGCAGCGACTACTTGGCGGACAGGAGTTACGTGTTATCTTTCCATCGGATGCATATCTTGCTCGCCGGGTGCGATACTGTCATCCTGCATGGTTCGGACTTGATCGTCGGGCTCGGAGGTGCGCTGGTCGAGGGTGGTCTGAGTACAACGCCGGATCGGATTGATCTGATAACTTATGCCCAACGCGTTTGCTCCTTTGTATGTACCGGCTGAGTTCCCACCACCCGCGCGCTGCCCGCGATGTCGGTCGGAAGAGATGGTGTGGTGTGTGCCCACAGGAAGACAATGCATGCCCCTCCTCCTCCATACTTTGTACTATTACGCCACAACGACTTCCTCAATAGGATGGATGGATATCTCACAAGTAACGTAGACACAAGACACAACATATACATAGTCCCAACACATGTGATTTACAGACGATGGACCAGACGCGGGGTACTACGAGTTACAGGGAAAAGGAGTGTATTATCATAACGGTGGACGTGCATCAGACAGAGAGACCAGTCAGTGGCAGAGACGCGATGGCGCAGCACATCAATGGGACAGTACAAAGCAAAGCGGGAGGACGGCAGCAAGGAGACTCGACTCGCGGAACCGATAGTACGTGCGTGATAGACGATGTGGAAGTGAGGAGCAGGACGCGACAAAGTTCCGGCGACGACGACGAAAAGAAACATACCCAACCCAAGAACAGAAGGCGGGCAGGCCCTTACCCTTCCAAGAGCTCCTTCTCCTGGCGCACGCACGAGAGCCAGGCGAACCACATCATCGTGCGCAACTGGAGGACGTCCTCCTTCCACGCCATCGACTGGTTCTGCTCGCGGAACTCCCGCGTCAGGTTCTCGCACCGCCCGATATTCTCCGGGCTAACAAAGTCGCACGCAACCTTGATGCAGTCCGCGAGGTTGCAAACCTGTGGCGTAGCGCAAACAAGCGACGTCAGCGCCGAGACGACAAGCTTCTCTCTCTCACCCAGCGGCCAGCCCCAGAGAGCCGACGCGAGAAAACGGATAACACACCTGATGCGCGCAGCCAGCGGGTATGAAGACGGCCTCGCCGGGCTTCTGGTAGATGCGGTGGCTGATGACGCCGTGATCTTTGTACAGCTCCTGCCTGAGCGTCGAGTCGAGGTAGAACTGCTGGGAGTGGATTGGGTCGTGCTGGTACTGGCCCTTGAACTTTTTGCGCAGGAACTTGCGCAGTTTGGACGTGTCTTCTGCCCTAAAGATATCCCAAGCAGCACAACCGGGACGACCATCCGGGGTAGGTGAAGCGTAGGTCATGATGTTGATAGCGTCAGCCATGTCCATATGCAGCCTAGTCGATCCCTTGCTGCCCTGGCTCTCGAACGATGCCATGGCGTTGTACATCTTCGGGCCTGGATGGAAGCCGAGAGCGTGTCAGCAGCAATGAATGGTGTGTTGACACCTCGCCGGTTAGGCGGCTCACCAAGGTCGGGAGCGATCGCATTGCTGGGGAAGTGCGAGGCGATGTTGAGCACGCCATCGCGACGCACGTAATTAGGAACGGGAGTGGCACGGCTGAAATCGTCAAAGAGCTCAGGGAACGCAGTCTTGAAGTCGGTAGAGGGGGGCCAGTCCTGCATAAAGTTATTCGGAGAATTAGCGGTGGGTTCACGGTGCGACGAGGGTGAGTCTAACCTTCAACTTCCAGCAATCGCGCCTGCCCTCATACTTGCCGAACAAGGCAAAGAACTCGGAGACAGTGACGCGTTTGTTCTGCTCTGTCTGGCACTCGAGAATCAAGCAGCTCTGCGAGCCATACTTCGAACTGAAGTACTCAGGAGTCCACTGGGTGTGGAACTTGGACTGAATCCCGTTCACCACGAGCGGCATCCCCTTCTCCCAGACACGCCGGAACTTCTCGTCAGTGAGGTCGGCGTCCGCGAATGCAATGGTTTCGTGGGAGGGAACCTGAGCGCCGCCTGATGCGGGGCCAGGAGCTGCCGACGATGCCGAGACGCTGGCGAAAGACGATGGATCGGGGAGCCCTGCGGTTTTGATACCTTCGGCTCCCGAGGCGGATGACGACGAGCCTGGGCTGGTACTGCCCCACAGGTCCTTGGACATTTTCGGCGAGGACTTGATTGTTGGAGTTTCATCCACCTCCTCAGCCGATGCGGGACCTCGTTTGACCAGTCCCTCCATTTCGCTGATCGCCTGGGTGAGCTCGGCTTTGCAGAACCGGGACATCGGCGAGAAATCCTTTGCTTGATGCTCATTCCGCCGAGTGCACGAGAGGAAGAACGGGTTGATGTGAGCATGCTTCTCTCGCCGTGCTTGGAGAGCCGCGATCTCCGCCTCCGGTGCGCCAACCCTGTCGGTGGTTAACTCCCTGACCTGTTCGAAACACTCCGCACAAGCCTCACGACCGCAGAGACGACACATCCAACTGCTAGAGAAGATGGAAGTCATGCACGTGTCTGACCGGAGTATGAGACTCGCATCCACGGAAGCATTTCGTGAGACTCACCGCAAGTGGCACGCACTTCGCTCTCGCGCGGGCGACGAATTATTTCGGGCAGGTTCAGGTGTTGCATCTCTTCCCTGAGGACAGGCAGGAGCGCCTCGGCCACCGTGCGCTGCAATCCCTCGTGAGCGCACGAACGGCCACGAGCATGACGCACAACCAACCTTGACCCGTAGAATATGCTCGAGCTCCAAGTTGATGTTCCACTTGTTCGGGAAGTTCATGGTGGGCGCATCTGGTTTTTGACTTTCCACGAAGCTGATGCCCACGATATCCCTGTTCTGGTTCTTCAAGAAGAAGCGGATGCCCTGGAACCTGCAGGTATCCCCAGCCCAGCGACGCGTACATGATACGCAACGAGGGAATTCTTCCGAACGGTAGCGGTTGGACATGCACCGTGCGAATTGAAGCTCCGGCTGCAATGGACCGGCAGTCTCTGGGTTGCTCGCGCCCCCCTCCTCCGTGACTATCCTCATGGCACCGAAGGCTGGACCTGCAGCAGCATGAGCGATGGTCCACGATTACACGTAAGGAGAGCAATTTACCACCCCCTCCAGCGGCCTTGTCTTTGCCTGCACGAACCAACACGTGAGTTACGGTCATCATTTGCGCTAGAAGGAAGAGAAGCGGCGGCACTACGCCTCATGGGACTAAGAAGCAACGGCTCACCATTCTGCGCTCCTTGGGCGCCGTCGTTGCGCTTCTTCGTACTCCCTCTCCGGGACGATGCTATCAAGAATGAACATACGAAAGGGGCAAAGAGATATGGTCAAGACAAACCAGAGCTTTCCGGCTTGGGCTTGGTGGCCCGCGCTTTTTTGGCCTTGGGTTCCGACTGCTCCTCTACAGGATCAGGTGCTCTCTTCTGCATCATCGTGGGTGGCGGAGGACCTGCCATGGGTATGGCGGCGAACATTTGGTGCGTGTAGTAGCCTGGGGGCGGGGCTTGCCCAGCCCTTTGTGGAGGGACTACCATAGCCTGTGGGTGACCGCGCGCTGGAATACGAAGAGAAGGCGCGATTAAGTGGACTGCTATCGCGCGCGGAATGATAGATGAAACAATTACGTGGTTGGTGCGCGTACGCATATTGGAGATAGGCGGTATTCGGAGCGTACGATTGATGCTGTGGGGAATGCGGGTGCCCTGCCTCGGGCTCGTACTGGGATTGCGGATGTGGCGGTGGAGGTTGTTGGGGAGGCGCGTAGGCTGGAACGAGGAGGAAGGTTTGACCAGGAATACCGACGAAGCCGGGGAAGAACTCACTTCTCGCTATGGGTTCGGCTGATGGCGCTGGAGAAATGTGCGAGAGTTGGACGGGCTGATCCGCGAGGTCGAAGACACGGACACATACCTGACCGCTCATCCGGATACACCTGAGGCATCATCGGCGGAACATAGTTCGCACTGGGTGTTTCGTGAGAAGAGGACCATGATTGGGCCGCATCCATGCTGTAATGAGACGGCGCCTCCTGGGCTGGGCGGGGTTGTCTTGGGTAGTTGTCCGCATAGACGGGGAGCGGGGGCATTTGAGTGTAGCGATATGAGCCCTTGTCGGACTCTGGTCGCCTGGGATCGAGTTCCTCCTGCTTGTGCTCCCAGCTCGCGGCGCGCAGACTGTACTGTGCACCCGCATTCATCTGGGACTGGGACTGCTGTGGGTACTGCTGTGGAGGCTGCGCATGGCTGGGATGGGGGTACTGGAGGGCTGCGGCGAGGCTGGGGAGCTGCTGCTGGTTATACTGCTGGTGCTGGAGGGAGGAGGAGCTGGTCGCGCCGACGGGGTTGAGGAGCTCGTTGATGGAGGTGCGCTTGTTGTGGACGTGTGGGTCGTGGAGATGGTTCATGGGGGGCGGTGGTGCCGCGTCGGGGACGGGTGCGGCGGGGCTGGGAGGGAGGAGGCGAGGGAGGGTCGCGGGACGGACGAGAAAGAGAGCAGGAGAGAAGGGATTCAGGACATGGTGTGCTCATCAGCCGGGTCCGACCACGACTCCGCCAGATTGACAGCCACGAATAGCAGGCCCATCACAACACGCGAGCCCCTTTGTCGCCAGATCAGATTAGATCTCCGCTCCCAGTCCTCTCCTCCGCGAACCTCCCCCGCCGTGTTGCCTCCGCGAACGTTCCCCGCCGCTGCTGCCCTCGACGCCCGCCTCGACGCCCGCCTCGCCGACTCTTCCGCCCAGCAGCGCCCTCCGCCCGACCCGCAGACGCTTCACTCACGCCGCACGGACCCTGCAGCCGCGAGCAGCGCCCGCGTCACGCCTCCCACGCCCGACCGACCACCCTCGCAGCCTGTCCATCATCCCGCGAAGGGCGGACCCCAGCCCCCCACATCCTGCGCGGAGGCTTTGCTAAAGCTTGCGGTTTCTCCCAGCATCCGCCTCTGCTCTTGCGGGCGTGCGCACGCCAAGCTCATCGGTGCGTGTCATCAGAGCTGACGGCCGCGATAGGAAGGACGATGCATCTTCTCGACCCCGCGCTCGGCCACGATAACCACGCGACGTGCCGGGGTGCCGACGGCAGCCCCACGCTTCGATTCCCGCGAGCATTCTCACTCCTTGCGTAACCCCGTTGACTCAGCATCCGCGCTCGCCCTTGTCCTGGATCTCCGCTTGTCATTCAGCCTGCCATTCCCGCGCACAAAGCACTTCTCTGTGCATTCGTCTTCTTGTTCTCTTCCCCGGCTGGGCCATCCTCACCGCACCGCGCCTCGCAGCCCGCGGACCTCCGCCAGCACAGGTAGTCAACGTATATTTTCGACTCGTCGTCGCCAGCTCCAGCCAGCACCGTCCCCGTGTTTGTACATCAGTAGCTAGAGTAAGTCGGAAGGGATAATGATATATCATCGTGTATGGATATATGTCTCTAAGTAGGCGTGAATAGGCTAGTAAGCGAATCCGTATGATACAGCATATCGGTGACACCGGAAGAGCGAACGGGGGTGGGGGCGGGCACGAGGCCAGGGGAAGGGGGTCAGTATGACCGTCGGGCGAGTGTGGCGGGGAAGAAGGCGGCGGATCGGAGAGGGGACGTCGTACGCGAAGCGTAGCGAATTCAGGATTGGCTGATATGGAGCGAGGGGTAGGGGAGAGGCATGTGTACGTAGCAAAGTCGTGAATGTTGCCGAATGTACGGACGGAGCATAATGGGATGCGAGGTATACGAGAGAATGCAGACCAGGAGTGATGAGGATGATGCTAGCAGCAGGAGCACAATACGTCGTGAACACAAATGCCCATAACCCAAAACAAGCACCTCGGAGCGACGCGTGGAAACCCGATAGAAAGAGGGAAGAAATATCACACCCAACACCCGCACGTCAGTCCTGTCCATCGGGGCACAAGGGGATGAAGGCAACGTTAGAAAAATTTGCGAAGATACCCGGCGACCTTTGGTAGGAAAGGTATCACAAATGGGAGTGCAATCCATGCAAACAACCCAAAGGTCGCCCCGTACCGTCATTGCGAATCAGGCGCCGTGGGCCGATCGTTCGAGTCGTCGAGAGCTGTCGAAGAGTCGTCGTTCTCGCCGGCACGGTCGGCCGTCTCCTTTGGCTGATCATGAGGGACCATTTCGGGAGCTTCATTCCCCTGCACTGGCGTTTCCGACATGTTCCCAGCTGGCGGCGGGTCATCTGGTGTTGCCGGAGGTTTCTCTACCGGGACCACTCCTACGTCAGGCGAAGCTGCAGGTGCGGAGGTCAACATGCAACCGAAACCGTGGCACAAAGCAAAGACCTACGAGTCTCTGGCAACACGTCGGTCGACGACACCTCCTGAATCGTGCCAATCGTACGAACGGGAGCTGAAAGACAAGATCGCAGATATGAGATCGTTATCTGCCACCGAGTTTGCCTTCGCACACTCACCAGTGTCTACAGGGTCCCGTGCAGCATCGCCGTTCTTTGCAGGCCCCTCCGACGTCGAAGCAGGCGAGGTGTCGGACGACGGAGTGAGTTGAGCAGCCCTGTCGGCCTTTTGGAGCGAAGTCGCAGCCGCCATGGCAGCGTCCAAGGAGACAGCCTTCCGCGTCTGCGACGGTGACCGACTCCGCGGCGCGATTGGAGTCCGACCTTCCGGCACATGCAGTTTGCTGGCGACATCGCGGGCCTGCGCCACCTGTCCGGAGGTGATGCTTCTCACCACCTCTGGTCGGATGTCTGCCCACATCTGCAGCGCCTTGATCGAGCCCCACTCGATGATCTTGTTGTTCAGCCAGTGCAGCGAGACGGGCTTCGTGAGGAAGTCGTTGCACCCAGCAGCCAGCGCGGCCACACGATCGCTCTGCAGCGAGGACGCTGTGAGGGCGACAATGATGACCGAGGACCGATACGAAGGAGTCGATGCGGACCGGGTGTCTGCGGACGCCTCCGAAGGCGTCTGTTGTCCTTCCGACTGGGGCGTAGTCGGAAAGCCTCCTACCCCGTTGCACTTCTCCATTCTCCGTATCTCCTTCGTCGCCTGTATACCATCCATGACAGGCATCTGGATGTCCATCTGCGTTCCATGATTCATGAAAAAGGGGTGAGAGGCCAGGATGATGTGCACTCACCAGGATGAGATGGAACCCGCCCGAACGCCATTTGTGAACCGCTTCCTCGCCGTTCTTCGCCACATCATACTTGATCTTTTTCTTCTTCATGAATGTCGACAAGATCGTTTGGTTGATGGGGTTATCTGGAGATAGAAAGATTGAGCGACGCAAGGCAGAGAAGGGAGCTATAAGAGCTTACCGTCCACGATGAGAACGCTGATTGGTGGTACTATCGTACTATCCGTGCTGCGGGTGCCTTTCTTGGGAATTGCAGCAGGAGCCGAAGCTGAACTCTCGGCAGTCGGTCGCCTAGCCGTTGGCCGACGACTCAGACCGCCCGTCTGTCGAGTCTGTGGAGAAAGCGGCGGGCTTGAACGTGGGTCTGAGCTGGTTCTCCTCGCCATTTTCGGAGCGTTGGCTGGAGTGATGGTCTCGGATGCGGTAACCGTGAGTGGTGGTGGCTCATCCGAAAGCGTCTCCGACACAGATGGCTGGCGGGCCTTACCCTTGCCTGACAGTGGCGGGGTACCCCCCTCGTACATCACTGACCCCACGTCCGGTCCTTGCGGTGGACGAGGACTGCGGCGGGGACTGTCGGCGTGCATATAAGAAAAGCCACGCTTCGAGTCGTCGGCATCGGAGGTGCGACGATACGAACTGCCTCGTGGACGACCAACAGGATATTCAGTTCCTGATCCTCGCTCAGCATGCGGGCTGCTCTTCCCTCCTCCCTTCGCTTTGGGGTGGAAGAATATACCTGCTGGCTGCCCGTCAGGACTCTGGATGACAAGGCCCGACGAAGGCGACGTTCCGAGCTTCGAAGCGGCGTCCGAGAAGTACTCCATGTTCTCGTTAGTGCCCAAAGGAGACGAGGGGGCTAGGCCAGCGGTCTCAAAGCCCTCTTTGGGTGACCGTGTGGAACGGTCGGATCCCGGGCGTAGGCTGCCCGTGGAACGTCCGCTCGGAGATCGAGGGGCGTTGGTCGTAGTGAAGAGAGGTGACATCGGATGGAAGCTCGGGCTCAGAGGGGAAGTCGCGATGGGTGCGAAGAAAGGGTCGACGATGGGCTTGGTGACGGCGGTGTGCAGAGCGGTGAGGATACGACGGGGTCCGGCGGGTTTGGGAACGACGATGACCTCGGGTAACCGCAACCAAGGATTCCCAGGACTCATCATGGTCTGAATCACATCCTTCACCAACTTGAAGTTAGCGAGTGACGTATAGTGAACTATCACCGCCTGTCGGGTGACCTGTACGGTTTGAGGGGCGAGGCCCATGACACGGGCTACTTGGGGCGATGAGCGTGGTCTGTGAGCGTTGGCTAGCGAGGGACGCTTGCGAGCATGAAGATTCAGAGGGTACGCCTGCTCTGCACGAAGCTTCTGTAATCTCGCACGCAACTCCGAGACATCATCGTCGATGAGGATGAAAGGGTCCACAGCTGCTTGTGGGTCGGGAACAGGCGGGACGGGGGGTACAGCGTCAGGACTGGGCGTAGATGGGACACCTTCACGAGACGATGAGGACTCCCCCCCGGTGCTCATCGCGCTAGACTCAGCACCCTCGGCATCAGGCTCCGTGGAGACGTGGCTGACATCGAGACCCCAGGCAGTAAGATAACTCGTCAAGTGTTGAGCGAACGATCCCTTGGAGTGAGCAACGAGAGTGACCTTGCGGCCCTTGAGCGACTCCGCGAATTGAGTCAGCTGCTCGAGGGTTGGCTCATGAGCTATACGCATGTCAGCCGGATAACCAAGGTACGCGGCGTCTTCCGCCGAAAGATTCACCGTAGGGTCGACTACAGAGGGCGCACCACGGTCCAGCGTGGTCGAGAGGAAGCAGCAACGCCCAACAATTGTGCTCCTCGGTCGGACGTCTGTTTCCAGGTGAGCACCAATGTGCTGGAGAAGCCGGCGGAGGATCAAACTCTGGAAAGAGGGTTGGTTGCGGGCAGATGAGTCCGACTGGGAAGGGGGAGATGGGGATGGGTCGAGTTCTGCGCTTGGGTCTTCGGATTCGGCCGCCGCGCTCGAAGGTTCTTGCATGCCGAATCTGTGCGCGATGTGGAACGTGCAACGGAGCGGAGCGTCTGGGTCGAGACTGAGATTCGGAGAATCAGACCTGAAAGGAGAACCCCGGGACGCGCTGCGAGGAGGTGTGGTCGCGCTCTCAATCAAGAGGCCGATCTCAATGCTGTCTCCTTGGTGCGCAACCGATATAATTTGGCGGAGGATCTAAGCCTAAATCAGCGTGCCGTCGCGTACGCATCGACCTTGCAGGAACTCACATGGGACAAGGTATATGACAGCCCACTCTCGTCACCCTTCACCGCAACGTGTCGCATGCCGAGGTCGTCGTGGAACAGAACGAGATCCACGCCTGCCTGGGCCGCTATCCCGCTGAGAGCATCGCCGACGCTCTGCAGCATCTCGCCCACGTCGAAGTCCACGTACGCGCTCGCCCCTGGCTCGGCCCTAGACCGCCCAGGAACGGTCGAAGAAGCGGAGGAGGCAGGCGCGTCCACGCTGAACGTGGTCATATTGGCGGACATGTAATTGAGGTTTTTCATGGACGTGAACATGGCGGAGATGGAGGGCGTGGGGATGGACAGGGAGCACGCCGAGAACTGCTCCTTGGCGGGGTCGAGGACCTGAGGCGGCGACAGCTGCAGGAGCGTCTGGATCACCATCTGGACAGAGTCTGCGAGCTCGAGCGAGAGGTCCTGCAGGTGGACGGGCTCCTCAGAAGGTCCTGCCGGGGGAGACGCGTCCGAGGAGAGCACCCTGCGGGGGTTCTGGAATGGGCCGAGTTGGGAGGCGAGCGGCATGGAGAACGCCCTGGAGATGCGGGGTGCTGTGGGGGGTGGACTGGCGTGGTCCAGAGGGTTCCTGTCCGCGTGCATGTAGTTTGTCGGGGTGACGAACTCGGAATCCTCGCACTCGTCCGCACGAGAGCGCGGCCTGGTGTGCGCACTCTCCTCCTCCGATATGTCCGTCTCGCCCTCGGACGAGCTGAGAGACGCGCCGGCTGGTCGCTCTGCGGGCGCAGACATGGGTGGTGGAGGCTCTGCAGGCCAGGCGATGCCGAAACGGCTGGCGGGGAGCAGCTCGACAACGACGACGTCCGAGCCGTCCTCGTCGCCTGCTAGTGCCGGAAGGCGGACGGAGGGCAACCTCGCTCCAGACATGGCTTGTGCGCCGTCCAGCACGGTCCCGAGGCGAAGAAGAGACAGCCGTGAAGCAGCAGAGCCCAGCGAGGAGGACGAGGGAGACGGCGACGAGGACGAGGACGAGGACGATGGCGACGAGCTGAGGAAGAGTTCTGGACTGCAAACACGGCACAACAATGTCCCGACTGCGCCAGGCAGGATTCGAATTCGCGCTCTCACCTCGAGCATGCAGGTACTCGTACATGCAGCTGTGCGCAATTCAAGGCTTTTCAAGCAATGTTCGGGCCTGTCCACGCGCAGAAGCACGGAAATTGCATCGGGTGCAGAAGGTACATGTGCCCAACGCCGCACGAGAATTCGCGGACGGACGTGAACGCCCTGAGAGGGACGAGGGACTACAGGCTGGCAAGCGAGCCTAGGCCTGATTTGCGCCGAGACCATGGTCTGTACCATTGCAGGAACGTGAGCTCAGCCAGCTTCGATGTGCATACAGCACGTCCAAGCCCACGGTAACGGATATATCTGCCAAACACTCATGAGACGAGTACGTCTACCTGTCGTAGATCCATGCCAGGTACAGCGATCACACTATAATGAAGATGGACAAAAACGGTGAATTCGGGGAGCATGTCCGATAAGGTAATGGGGGAGACCTGATCTTAAGACCTAGAGCTAGCGAACGCGTACATACAACCACCTACTACAAGGATCCGGAGCTAATAAGACAACTCCACATCACCCTCTGCCACACGGTCGACATCAACATAGCTGACCCGCTTGCCGGCCTGCGCTCTGGGATCCTCCTTGGCGTCGGGAGGTGGTGGAGGCGACGGACCCCCAGGGACGCCACGTCCACGCCGCGGCACTGGGCCGGAATCAAGAGCGACTGCGGGCTTCGCAGGCAACCCAGCAGATGCGGGGACAGGAGGCACGTCCAATGGTAGATCAAGGCCGGGAGCGATACCGCCGATTCGGTCGCTGAGTCGACGAGCGACAGGGCCGTCTTCTCGACGTGCAGCGGCAGGAGGGTATGCGCCGCCGTATGAATACGCGTAAGGATCCCAGTAGCCGGGGTGTGGTGGATAGCCACCGCCGTAGGCATGGTAGGGAGGAGGACGGGCATGTTCCGCAGCATAAGCAGACGCCTGTAGCCCATAGGCCTGTGGAGGCGGTGGTTGACTGGAGCCGATGGATTGAGGAGGATGCGTGAATGGCTGTATCCGGTGAGGATCCAAAGCGAAGTTGTTGAAGTAGGGAATCTATAAGGTTTGCGTCAGTGGGATGTAGACACGCGAAGAAGAGGCGATCCTACCTCGTCGAGATGCTTCACGAGATCAGGATGCTTGTTCGCAATGTGCTTCTCTACGAATGACGTCGCCTTGAAGAGCTTCTGGCAATTCTTGCAGCGGAACTTTCCCTCGTCCTCTTGCTTTATATGCTGTTCGCAAGCTCGCGAGAGTTCCCTGCTCCAGGTTAACATACTGTGACAGACAAAGATGCTCGCTGAACGTACTCCTCATAGCTCTTGCCGCCGTAGTCTCGAGGATCGACGCCATTGCGGTCAATCAGTAACGCGACCTTCGAGTCGAGCCATTCCAACCATCGCTCGTCTACATAAAGACTTAGTGCTCAAGTCAACGACATTTCACCCGACACATACCGTTGCGCTTCCAGTCGCGGTTCTCCTTGTCCTTTGCACTCGAGTCTTTCTCCTTCGGGGCAGGCTCCGAATTGTCCTCGACCTTCACGTCATTGTCAACCTTCTGCGCTTCGGCAGCCTGAACCTCTTGGAGCAACATCTTCGACATAGGCTTTCGTATGTGCTTTATACACTTCCGCTGCAATTCCTCTAGATGGTCTGTTACAACAGCGCAGTAGTAGCACGTGTTGAAAGCGCCACGAAGGTAGGCCAGGTACAGATCCAAAGCAATTACCGTCTGCAAAGGAAACCAAAGGTAAGCGAAGACGAAGGGAGCACAGGAGGCATACACGTTACCCTCTTCGCTTCCAAGGCCTTCTCGTCGCTAGTGTCCACCGCCCCCTGCTCTTGGAGATCAGCCATGACCTTCTCGATACGCCTCTCTACTGCTTCGCTACCCATCTCTCGGGGCTCCGGATCGTCCTCAGCCTCAGCAGTCGCGTCTCGCATGGCGCTGTCTTCGTTCGACGCATCGGCCTGTTCATCCTTTGCGCCAGCGGCCGCATCACCGTTCTGAGGCTTCTCATCGATCTTCGCCTTTCGAAGATTCATGTACTCCTCCTCGAGGATGGCAGCAAGTTTCTTCGCGTTCGCCAGGTCCTTGACGAGTCGGTCAGGCTTACTCGCGACCTCGGGGGTGTGGCGGACGCGTGTGACGAATGGCTTAGTGATGTGTGCGACGTGCAGCTTAAAGCCCTCAATCTGATACATGGGCGAGTCAGTGCGTGCAACACTGCGACGACAGCAAGCTGCGTACCTTCTTCTCAGACAGTTCGGCCATGATGGTCGACATGTCTGCATCATCGCGGAACTTGATCCAACCTGCGCGGTAGTAGTTTCGCTTCTGCAACGGGTCGCCAAGCGCGAGGTAGATGAAGCCGGGGAGCTTGCTAATGGACTACGATATCCGTTAGCTCAAGGCAAGATACGGGCGATGTTGGCGCTTACTTCCTCGAGCTTCGCACGACCAATGTCAGGAGGGATGGTACGGATCATGACTTGATTGCCTTCGGGTGGCACAGCGAACTCCTCCCCACGGTTTGCGCCGCGTTTGTTCTTATCCGACGCATTGCGGTTCGCCTCGTCGCCACCCGCGTCGTCCTCAGCCTCAACGTTGAACTGCATGTCATCATCGCCGGCGACAGGGGGTTTAGTCTCTTCAGCTGCGGCGTTGGTCTCCCCACCTGCACCATTCGTCGCTGCGGAGTCGCCATTGGCATTCTCCTTCGTAGGCTCTGGTACAGGCTCGCTCAAGTCTGGATCGAACTTGCCAGATTCGAGGTCCAAGATGAACGCGTCCATCCTCCCCTTCCAGCCACTCTTCCTCACACGCGTGCGCATAGCCTGGAACTCGGGGGCTGGATCGTACTTCTCGGCGAACCACGGCGACTTGCGGTGATGATCGAACATGCGTTGGAGCTGCAGACAGACGTCAGAGACAGCATATATCGAGATGACCATGCGAGACACACCTGTTGCGCCGCGAAGTCCTTTTTGTACTTCTCCCAGCGACTCCTGATACCGTTACGAGGCTTGCTGCCGTCACCTGCCTCGATCTCAGCAGCCTTGTCAGCATTGTCCTCCTCCATGGCTTGCTGAGGGTAATAATAGCGGAACCATTCCGCATATTGCTTCAGCGTTGCAGGGTAGTCGAAGGTATGAGGATCAGGAGGTCCCCTGCGCCCGGAATTGTACGGCGGTGGCGGGTACTGTCCACGGTCGTAGCCGTAGCCCCGAGAATGCGCGTCTGCAAGGAGCCATCAGTACAAGACATCACAGGAAAACAAATGCTCTCGAAGTCCGGCTGAGCGACGGGGCACAGGAAGTCTTCGATGCCGATGATACCACTTCCACCGTCCACCGCACTTGGAGACAAGCTACGTAATGAATAAGGACATACCATAGTCGTCGGTGTACCGAGGTCTGGGCTCAAAGCGATCCCGCTCCCAAGGTGATATTGAACGTCGGCGCTTGCGCCCAGCTACAATGCCACGACACCTCAACGGTCAGGACCACGGCGACGAAAGCTGATACACATACCTTCGTCCGGAGGAGGGCTTCGGCTTCTCCCACGCCGACCGTAGTCGTAGGCAGCCCTCTCCCTCTCATAGTTTGCCCACGCCCTATCCCTGTCGTACGCATCCCAGTCGGCCCGGTATGGATCCTGGGGATAGCCCCCCTCCGGGTACGACGACCGTGGAGGCACGGAGCCGCGGTATGGAGAACGAGAACGCGACCGGCCACGAGGAGGAGGAGGAGCAGGAGCAGGATAAGCAGAGTTCCAAGACGACATGTTCAGCGGAAGACGAAGACGAAAGCTGAAGAAGGAGAGAAAAGAGAAACAGTTGAGCGAAGACTGATCATGTATAGCAGTAAGAGAGAGAGGCGAGCATTGTGGAAGAACAGACCTCTTGAGATCGCGACACAACGACGAGCACCGTGTTCTCGCTGCTCGCTGAGGCCTTGCTCAGTGTGTTCGCGCTGTCTAACGCATGGGCGCTACTTGGTCACGGCTTACGCTCAGCTTTCGGGCTCCGCTTTGAATCTCGTTGAACAGATAAGATAAGATCCGCTGCGGCAACGCCGCACGTCCGCGCGAATATGTATAGGTAGGCGTTATAGGTGTTCCTCAGGCTACTGAACTGCGTAACACAAGGCTAGAATATACTACCCAACACAGAGCTCAACTGCGCCTCTGCATCTGGGTTGGGATCAGACTTGGGCTTCTTCCGCTTTTCCTTCGGTGGTACCTGCGCGCGACCCTCATCCTCAACCTTGCGCTGGACCTTCTGTGGTCTTTGCACCGTATCATTTGCATCCTGCGCCTCGCCATCTCCAACGTTCTTCCGTTTCCGTTCCGCCCGCTTGCCCAAGACACGCGCCAGCTCGACATTCTTGAGGTAATCTCTCTGCTCCTTCCTCGATTGAGAGAGCTCGACGCGAAGCTGCGCTGCGTGCACGGCGGCTTCGTGCGCTGTGTGAAGACCGTGTAAGACGCCGAGCAGGAAGTCGTCGAGAAGAGGCTCACCAATTTGCTCTGTCAGCATGTTCCATTTGAACTTGGGCAGGTACTTCATGGTCCACACATCGTCTCTCCACCTGGATCCCTTCTTTCCGCCGATGGGTTGTGCATTCAACATCTCAGCCACAGAGCGAGCAACACGTTTGTCCTTGAACTCGACCCATCCTTCCGTGTAGTGCGCTTTCTTCGTCGAGGTGTACTTTCTTCGGAGGTACGCTCGCTTCGCATCTACACAGGTACAGACGATGAGTGTGCCTCCAACGCGGAAGAGAGTACAAGCATACCTTCTTGTTGCAAATAGACCCTCCCTACCTCGCCGTAAGCACTCATGAGATGTCGCACCTTCGTCGGACGCATACCGGGAGGTATTCGTGAGATGTAAACGACCCCAGCCTTCTCTTGTGCCGCCTTGAAAGCCGCGAGGGCTTCCGGAGTCAATGGCTTGACAGTTTTCTCCGACGGACCTGCGTATCCACTAGGATCCATGCCCTTCCCTAGTTCCTCTTCCTCCTCCGAAACGTCTTCGTCGTTTTCATGCTCGTCTCCGGAGCGGCCTTCAGAATCGGAATCGGCCTCTCTGTTCCGACCTTCGTCCGCCACATCTTCATCGTCGTGGCTGTGAGAGCCAGAGGGGCCACCATTGCGCTCATCTCCGTAGTCTGAGTCCGCGAATGCGGCAAAGCGGGGGTCTGTGACAGGCATGTCGAAGGCGGCGGAAGGCAAGGGCACTCTCCCAGTGGCTGTGCAGCCAAAATTCCCTTCGTATGTGGCGGCGCTCGGTCCCGTACGATCCTCTCACCACGAACCTGGCAAACCTGCCTGAGGAAGCCTGAGGACTATATCACGCTTGTTACATCTGCCACACTTGTGATGCTACATCGTAACGAGAGGCCGCTTCAAGATACATCGCAAGACCTCTCGTGGCCTTATCACCTACACGCCTCAGGCCTCAACGTTGCAACGCCGAGTCAACGCCTGATCAGGAGTCGTAGATGCAAGAGAGCGAGCACGAACGCCTCAGAAGTGACATCTTGTCGTATCGATCCAATACGAAATCGTTCGTGCCCTGCAAATGTGTCACCGAGCTTCTCAGACATGCCTGTATCCTTGTGTCTTGCTCACCTGCAGATACTCCTCGATCTGGACGAGTTGTTGGTCGGCCTGTTCAAGCTTCACTTCGCTGTCATGGTTTGCAGGTACATGGTTCTGCATTGAATCAGCGCGGAACGATTGACACTAACCCTTTGAGAACTCACTTGCGAGCTGATCCAGTCTCGGAGCCTCCGCCCTCGAACGTACAGCCAGGAGCGATGCGCCGAGATCGTCAAGAAGTCCACGGTCCTCTGGGTACGTTTTTTCACGTCTTCTAGCTCGAGCTGACTGTGCCAGCGCTGCCATTGCTTGAAAGCCCAATCTTCGATACCGGGATCGAAGTAGGCGCGGTGGATCGCCGCCCAGGACTCCCGACTCTGCACGGCAAAAGGTGGACATTGATTGGAGGTTCCGGACTATCTCCACATACCTTGGAGTACTCCCCTTCTGCACAATCATCTTTAATCTTTTGCGGTTGGAAGTCGGCCTTGCTCACTTCCAAGGCGTAGTCGAGTCCGAGCCACTCCTCCGAGTTGTTGGGCGTGCCGACATTGCTGGCAGGGGTGATGGACATCGAAGACTGACTGAAACTGCGCCAGTGCGCGTTTGTGAAGCTCTGCAACGCGAGGATCATGGTGAGTATACGAACAACTGACTATATGCGCACCACTGACCAGTATGCGCTGCGGTCTCTTGCCTCTCCGGATCTCCTGCCTCGATAGCTTGTAGCATTGGTCCACTTCATCGTTGGACGAAGGAGGAGTGGGTTCGAAGCCGCCATATAGGGTAGGATATTGCGTCTGGGGAGAGTCCGCCAAGGAGGAGAAAGTCGAGTCCGGAGTGAGCGGCGGTGTACCGCTTTCGCTTGCATCGGACTGACGTCGCGCAGATCTGATCAACTCCGTAGCAGGTTCGTCGGCGGAGATGCGGGAGAAGGCAGACATCGAAGAGCCAGCAAGGGAAGAAGCGCGTGCACGTCCGCGAGTGGCAATCTTGGCGACAGTGTGCTTTACCTCGGCCATGGAGATTGGACGAACACGACGCGACAACATGGGTAAGTTGTCTGCATGAGGTTCGTCATGTATCTCTTGGACGAGAGGGGAAGGGCGTTCCTGGGCGTTCTGTACGGATCCGCCGAACGTCTCTTGCAAGTCTTTTTGGATGGATACCCGGTAGCTCGCCAGCAGAGAGCCGACGGAGGACTTGGAAAGCGACTGTCGCAGCGAAGAGAGCAGACCTGCATGCGCTTCCGTCATGGCATCGTCGTCTGTAGCCTCCAAGGTGGTGTCTGCGTACATTCGTGGTCAGACAGGCAGGCCGCATAGTAGGACATCAACATCACGACGCACATACGAACGGGTCCATGTATGCGGATGTCGAAAGGGTCGTCGAAGGATGTGGTAGCTTTGAGGAGAGACGGAAGAGCGGCGTCGGGGGCTACCAGTACTTGCATTAAGTATTGACACGGGACGCTCTTCTGTGGAGTGTATGCGTGCCGACGCGTCAACGACACGAGGGCCATACCCATCGCGGTAGTGCGCCTTCCTCACGTGTTCGACGAGGCGCGGACCCCACTGGCTCCAGATCCATTAGTTTTCGATTGTCGAACTTGATGTACATATATTATGTTGCCAGTGTTCCCCCTAGAGCCCGATTCCTAAAGTACAAGTCGAGACGCAGAATCCAGAGACATCACGAACACTAGAGGCAAGGACACCGCCAAACCAGCTCCCGCCTATGCCACGATCACAGCTGATTCAAGCGACAGTAGTCTCGGGGTCAGACGCATCTCCGTGTGTGTACTGCGCGTGGATCTGCGCGAGCCGCTCATCGCGATCCCTCTGCAGGAGCAAGGCAAGTAGTCGTGAGCGAACTCGCCGGGTGGACGAAAGCAGCCACTGCACGCTTACCGCATTAGCCACCGCAGAATGCTGGCAGTCGTCGAAGTTTGAATGCATTTGACGCGAGGAGTGGTCCGTATGAGATTCGTACTGACGTTTGCTCTGTGCCGAGGTCAGTTGCAAGCAAGCAGCGGGCATTGTAGGCATGACATACGGAAAGCTTCTCCTGAGCCTTAGCCTCCTTCTCGAGCATGTCGGCGTGCTTGTGCGTCACTTTATTGAGCGCCTTTGCAGTGGATTGTTCCTTCTCCTTCTGCTTCAAGACCTTCTTCTGTGCCTTCTCGGACGTCTGGCGCGCCATCTGACTGAGCGCAGATATATGTGGTATGGCTGACGCGACGTACCTTGGCGCACTTCTGCAGTGCCTTCTCCGCCGCCTTGACGTCCTTCATGGCGTGGTCGATGGCCTTTAGGTCTGCTTTCGCCTCCTGCGCAAGAACCTTCTCCAGCTTCTTCACCTCACGGTCGGACATGACGGATTGGATCGACGAGGAAGAGGAGAACGACGACATAGTTCGAATACAGAGATGAGGATAGTGTGTGTGATAGCTTGGGAGGCAGAGTGTGCGATGAAGCCAGCGCGCGCATCTTATGCTGCGCTCGTATGGCTGACACTGTGGATCGAGACGTCTGGATCGTCAGACTGCTCGCTTCCGAGCTGAGGCAGCCGGAGGCGGGCAGTCGTCTGGCCGCGGACATCCGAGGATATGTGACATTGCTCACATGACCGCGTCAAAACGCGTCACACATAGCAAAGAATTGTAGAAGACAATGAATTGCAAGTGGAGAAGACGACATTCAAGACATTATGCATCAATCACATCAAGACAAAACAGAAAAGAACCCCAACATCACAGAAGCAGGGTTATACTCACGGGATACTGACTACCAGACGTCCGGAGCCTGGGAAGGATCCCCATCTCTTTGAGAGTCGAACATAGCCATGAAGTCCCGGACAGGTGTTGGCTGCGTCTGAGTCTCCGAGAGCGACGAGCCGTAAGAGTATGAGCCATCCGAGGAGTGCTGCTCTGGGATGAGAGACGGCGATACAGAGATGTCGTCCAGGGGGTCATGGACATATCCAACTTCATCTCCAGGAGATGGTACTGGCGAAAGCGGACGGCGACTAGCGGTTCCTCGCTGAGACGATAGCTCGTTGCCGTGCTCGTCGCGCCCTTTGAACATGTCACGGAAGCGGCGCACTTGGGGAGGAGTGCTGGCGGTGGACTGGGAATCGCTGTACGACGCTGAGGACTGCGTCATCTGGGATGGCACGCGCAGAGAAGATGCGTGGATGTCAAAGGACGGCTGCGAGTCTTCCTGTGAAGAAAACTCGTCCTGCGCGTCATAGTCCTGCGACTCGGTCTTACGAGGGGACGGAGATGGGGTGCGTGGTCGGCTCCCGCCATCGGCCTCTTTTGACCTGCATAGAAGTCAGCTTAGGGTGTCGAGGTAGTAACTCGTTGCGTACCATCCTAAGGCGGCTTGCCGTGCTGCGACGGTCTCGGCCCAAGTAGCGTCCATCTCAGCCTCCAGCTGCTGGGAACTCTCGACGACTTCAGGAGAATGTGCCCCACCTGATCCATCGTTCTCTGCTGCCGAAGCAGAGGCAGGCGGCATTTGCAACTCCATCTCGTACAGTTGCGAGCTAGGTACCACTTGCGTTTCTCCAGCGAAACGAGCACGCAGCGTGGGATCGGATGAAGGATGGCCTGCACCGTGACAGGCGGGGATCGACAGCTCCTGCGTCTGGGAGGAGGGTACCCATTTGTCTGATGACGTAGAACACGGCTTCTGTGCAGGAACAGGGAGAGGTAGATGCGGAGTGGCCGTTGATGCTGCTTGTGGCGGCAAATCTGGAGGAGGCATGAGCACCAGGCTACTTTCACCAGGGCGCGACGCGGGAGCAACACTGCCATCTGTATTGTCGTCGCCATGATTGGAGTGGTGAGGACCCGAGCCTGCAGGGACGCAATGAGACGATGTCATGCTTCACAAGTGCAACTGACGAACCTGTCTCAGCCTGTTTCGGGGACGGGACCGAATCAATCACCGCCTCGTGCGGGACGCCGCCCGGCTCCTCCAGCATCTCTTCGACACGCCTTTCTTCATCGCGACATGACTTATGCCCCCGTCGGGCAGTCGAAGCAGTGAGTGGTGGAGATGGTAATGAGTTAGCTGCAAGGGCGCCGCGATGATGCCCTCTATGTTCTGGCGTCATTGGCCGCGTACGCATCTCCGTCGTCGTCGCCTCGAGTCCGGGTCCGTCGTCGAGCCCAGAGGATGTCAGGTCTACCACAACCTTATGCGTCGTTATGTTAGTGGCTGTCTCGTCCAGTGTAGCCACAGGTTCCTCGCCCGCATCATCTTCCTGGACCTTTGTACCCCCTCCCGTGTCAGAGTTCCGCCGACGCCGCGAACTGCGTCGAGGACGTGAGCTGCTCGAAGGCTCGTCCGGTTTGCTCTCGACGTCCTTTAATGAGGTCTGCGGAGTCAGGTTCTCCTTCTGCTTCCGTTTCTTCTTGGGTGGCTCCGCCTCTCGATTGCGGCCTGGAGAGCTCCTGCGCTTCTGAGATGCTTTGGAGGAACCGGTCTTCCTTGTGCGTTTGCTAGATTGCTCAGACATGTACGCAGTTATCGGCATCTGCCCGCCGGCAGGAGGCATGCCTGTATCTGAATGTGCGGAACGACCCAGAGGAGGGAGAGGATGAAGGCGGCGGGAAGGCAAGGCGCGGGCCGGGGTAGACACGCACGGCGGAGTTGACACGCTTCCAGACTCCGACGACGCGTCTCAATGACCTTTCGCCACACTCGCGTCTTGCTGTGCCACCCCGTCTTCACTGCTCTCTTCATCCCATGTCCGACGTCCAAACCCCGCAGCTCAAGAAACGCAAGATGTCCCCCGAAAATGACAAGTCTGACCTCGCGCCCGTCGCCGGCCTGCTCATCAAGCGTCACTCTGAGAAGGCGCGACTGCCCACGCGTGGCTCTGCCCTTGCAGCAGGATACGATCTGTACAGGTGCGTCACTCATGCATCGTTTGGAGATAGCAGGCTGAGCATGACTCAGTGCTGAGACCAAAGTCATTCCCGCGCGTGGCAAGGCTCTCGTCGACACGCAGATCTCTGTTGCAGTGCCAGCAGGAACGTATGGACGTGTCGCACCTCGAAGTGGCCTCGGTACGTTTCCACGCAGTAAACAGATTTCGCTGAATGAGGCTCAAATGGCCATAGCATCAAAATTCATGATTGACACTGGTGCTGGTGTGATCGACGCCGACTATAGAGGCATCGTCTTTGTCCTTCTTTTCAACCTCTCAGATCAGGACTTCACTGGTACGATTACATTCATCGCTGCGTCGAACCTTGGCTGAGTCTTGGACAGTGAACGAGGGCGACAGAATTGCTCAACTGATCCTGGAGCGCATAGTGACGCCGGATGTCGTCGAGGTTCAGGTCTGTGACAAACCCATGCATCCCTGTGCATCCGTTGATTGTTGCTCTTTATAGGACCTTGATGAGACACTCCGAGGCGCAGGAGGTTTTGGATCTACCGGAGGGCACAACAATTTGTAGTGATGCTCGTATCTAGGTCGTAGTCGAGTAGTGGATCTCAAATGTAAGTTGTTGACCGTAGTATGCATCTCCACTGGGACGCGTGAACTACTACGTGCGTGAGCCGGCTATTATCCCATGTATGCTGTAGAGTACTAGACCATCGCTCACCAAGGATTCTGTGCACGCTTGATCCAACAAATCTACGTGTACTGTCAAGGTATACATGCACTCGACGGCGTGGCACTGTCACGGCGCTGCCATGTACTGGACATCCAGAGGCGCCCTAGAGGAAGTTTCCAGTAGCAAGGGGTAATAATGTCACCGGCGATGAGACATCGGTCATTTTGGATTGGTATACAGTCAGACTTATCTGAGGCAACAGTCCGACCAGCTACAACAAATCAGTCAAAGTCGGATAAGTAAACGGTCTAGCATCTGTGGCATTCCGGTCCGCTTACGAGATTTCTGTCCGCTGAAAATGAGATTTTGGTCACTCACTTTTGAAGAAACCATACTTCTACCCCTCCGTTCTCCACAATTGTTGTACCAATGCATAGCTACTCCTCTAGTGGTTATGAGAAAATTGTCGCCGAGGTAGTCTGGTATGAATAACGCAAATGACAAGGCAGACAGTGGTAGCTGTCGCAAGCGGGATGTTTGCCATAAAGGGCAAGAGCGGGAAGAAAAGCGCCGGGGAGACGGAAGCGCGAGCAGGCAAGCGCCATAGAGTGGGGGGATATCTCTTCGTCATTTCAAGGAGAAAGAAGAGGAGGACATACACGAGAGTAATTTCCCTGTAACTATAGAGGTTATGCCAGTATACACACCAAAAATCAGCGCGAACGGATGAGTGGAAGGGGGGTTTCGCAAAAGGTGATGACCGATGCTTCATCTCCGTTGACCAGATTGCTATCTCCCGCAAGGGGGTGGCATCGGAAAAATCCGAGACCGTGGGTAATGGGCGCTTAAGGGGGGGAGGGGGTTCTCGGGGGTCTTATTGCACTTTTCGTAGGTCATTTGTACACATGATTTGGGGGTCCATGGACAATATAACGAGGCTCATGAGCGAGTCAAAAGTATCCTGCAGTGACGTAGACTCTATGTAGGGGGCGTACAGGACTGTGACCGATGTCGAGCACCTCAAGCATGGCAAATGGGCGTCTGAGCAACCATATTAGGATATTTAACGCTCGGAAGTCTCGCCCTCTCAATCGCAGGACATGCACGCATTTGCGCATTCCACCACAGATACAGGTCGAAAAACATGTCAGTGATAATAGGGAATATTCTCCGCGTATTTTTACTTCTCTCCTCCTGATTTGGCAGGCTATGTCGTCTGATATACGGAAAACATACCATATCAAGTAGTTTCCCACGGGGGAGGGGGGAGGGGGTCCCCGGAAAGTTGCTTAATGCACTTTTAGGACTACCGGTAAGTAATTCACTTTCTGCCACCCCCTTGATCTCCCGTGACATTAACCCGTTTTGCTTTCCAGTAGTCGACCACCACCAGCCTGCGGGGCGTCTGTACTCCTCTTCGCCCTACGACTTGTCGGATCGTGGGGTGCCTAGGGGAGACAATCTTCGCCTTACTTGGCTCGCTACAACTCGTCGGACAGTTCGAGCTGGAAAATGTCTCGCGAAATGATCAGACCAGTGTACGTGCGCACTTTACCAAGTGTGGTGTCCTTCCACCTGACTACCAATATTGGCTTCAGACTTGAGCTTGAGGGCCAGCATGTACATCAACAGATTAAATTCCATGCGGCCGAAGTCGAGCGGCTGAAGCAGCTGTACAATGCTCATTCCGCTGTTGCGAGGCTTCCATCCGCCCTCCTCTCCGTCATCTTCACAATGCAGGCTACGACGTTCTATAACACGGTCGTCGCCCAGTGGGACAAGTCTGGGTACGGTGAGCCCTCGCACAGGCCTATCTACTTGTGGATCGCCGTTTCCCAAGTGTGTCGTCATTGGCGCAAGGTCGCTCTCGACTGTCCCGAGCTGTGGACGACCGTCGTTCTCGACGAAAGAGTCGCACCCGAGCTGGTTCGCACTGTCATCACGCGCTCATGCGGCCTGCCTCTTAACGTCGTCGTGAATGCATCGGAGGAGCATCATTGCGTCGGTGGGTGCGCTTTCAGAAAGGTGCCGGAGGACTGTTACAGCGCGGCGATCAGCATTTTGAAAGAGATACTCCCCCGGACGGCCACCATCGTCGTGTTCATCGCCATGCCCAACCACAACGACGTATGGGAAGCTCTGACCTGCCTCCATGGTGCGGCCAAGCTTGAGGACCTTTACATCGAGGCGGTGGGTTGGCAGCCATACTCGCTCAGACGCGGCACGGGAGTGATAATTCCTATGGAGTTGCCTTCACAGCCCCTGCCGGTCCTCCGCCGCCTTCGACTGCGCGAGGTCAGGCTGGAGTGGTCGAGCAGACTGCTTGCCTCATCATTGCGGCATCTTGACCTCGCTCAATGCGAAACCGGATACGAGTCACATCTCGGTGACATGCTCACTGCGCTACGCTGTATGACAGGTCTAGA
Source organism: Lentinus brumalis (assembly GCA_001792895.1). Lineage (NCBI taxonomy): Eukaryota > Fungi > Basidiomycota > Agaricomycetes > Polyporales > Polyporaceae > Lentinus > Lentinus brumalis. The sequence goes on along the minus strand of MARA01000002.1, from coordinate 2,485,674 downwards.
GAGCATGAGCATTGATGCCGTCCCATACCCCCTTGCCGACGCGGAGTACGAGCTTGTCCCCATGCCGCATTTGCAGCAGCTGCGGGTCCCAGCGGACGAAGCCGGTGCCCAATTCGTATCCCACCTTTTACCACCCTCCACAACCTGCATCATTTTCTTCGACGACGACGACGATGGGTCCGATCGCTACTACAAGACAGACCCGGAGATACATATTTCCGACGACGTCTTGCTTTGTATGCGAGCCGCGGTGGATCATCTGCTCAAGGGCATGGTCGTATACGCGATCTCTTACGAGTTCTACGAGGACATGGAACGTCGCTGCAAATCCTCCTCCTCGTGTCGAATTTGGGCCGCGGACGAGCATCGTGGTGACCTCCATCTCCCCAGGCCGTGGGCATTCGTTGAGACAGGACCATGCAGGCTCCGTTTCGACAATACGACTCTACATGGCCCGTTGCTGACTAGGATTATATCGGCAACAGACCTCCGCCACGTTCATACCATCAACTATCGGGATGCCGACTGTGACGGGGCTAGAGTATCGATGGAGACGTTGCGCGGCGCCAAGAACGTCTTAACCCTCCGCATATCGGGCGATGCAACGTTCGCGATGAGTGCCGTCCTTGCTGGCTGGACGAGGCCCGCTTGCATGGACGGGGAGACACGCAAGCAGAGGACCAGGAACACTGCCCACAAGCGGGCATTTCCTCCAGACTGGATCGGACTTGGTGATATGGGCGAGGACGAGAAGCTCGCCTCTGGCATCGTTGAAGACTCCGATGTACCTCCTGCAGACACGGAACCCAAAGTCCACGACATGGCTGGATCGCAGCCGTTGTTCCCTCATCTCCGCACTCTGTCGTTTTTCCAGGTCGACTTCAAGCTCCGTGAAGGCGAGAAGGGATACATGTTCGATCGGGATGTGTCCACGGTCTTCCGATGGTGCTACTCTTCGCTATACGGGCTTGACGTCAAGGGTCTCGTCGAGTGCTTGCGAAGGCGAGTCACTCAGGGTGCCTCCCCGATTGAATGCCTGGAATTCGACGCATGCCAGTGTCTAGAGCGCGAAGAATTGATACCTCTGGTACGCGCTGTTGATGAAGTGCAATGGGATGGAATGCGTCTGCGCTTGGACGATAGTAACACGGTGGTGACTGGACGCAGCGCTATAGGACCGTGAACGCCGAGGAGTGAGTACGCGCCGCGAATGTCTTCCGTGTGGACATGGATGGATGTCAGAGCTATGAGCGGCTGCAGTCAACAACGATCACTGCCTCTCGCCTCCGCTGCTGTCCTGGCATTACGATGGGATAGGCATCTGAGTATCGCAACATGAAGTAGTGCGTGGGGTATGAGCCATGTAGAGTAAGTATCTGGCTGCCCAACGGGGCCTTACTATACATACATACAATTTGCCCCGATACTAGTGACCTCGCTGGGAAATCCTCAAATCACTCCTCGTCTGCTTTGCCACCGGGTTCAGCGACGCCGCCGACGCGTCCTCCACGCGACTGTCATATGACCGCGTAAAAGCTTGCATTAAGCGCATGAGAACCTTCCTCGAGTGTCGTACTAAGTACCTCGTACTACTAGCATTAACTACTACTGTGTCGAAATTGCTGCGACGACGTGAAATTCTCTTGACCGTTTGCCCACTCTGGCTCGACCTCCCCTCTTCACCTACGACACAGTCCACTCGGGTATCGCGCCATCGAGTCGCTCACTCCCCAGATTTTGACTGCTCAGTGCCCGTTGCTGGACGATGGAGATAGACCCGGACACGCATCTTGGTATGGAGGTCGTCGCTCGTAGAATGGGGGGCATGTCAACATCAGAGACAGAGTATGTTCTCATATCTTGTTGTCATGCATGTGGAGTACTCATCAAGCACCACCCATGGCTACCATGTAAAGGATGCAACGTCAGCTGAGGGAGAAAATCGCATTGCATTCGCACCAGGCAGCTCAGCTGAAAAGCTCGCTGAACATCCGGTTACCGATTGCCAAGCTACCTCCAGAAATCCTCTCCGAGGTGTTCCTGAACCAGGCTGCCATGCTGCGTCAGGAAAGAGTGGAGTTGCATACCACCTCGACGGCCGGAGACCTCGACATCCACAAGTCCTTTTACCAGTGGCTGAATGTCTCGCACGTATGTCGCCACTGGCGCGACGTCGCGCACAAGTGCGCGAACCTGTGGACTTGGGCCGCTTTCGAAGAACGCGTTCGGGAATCCTTCATCGACGACATTCTCAGCCGCGCCTTGAAACTTCCGCTCACCTACGTTCACACCGTAAATGCCGCTAGTCATTGTCCTTCATGCACCAGTATGGACGGCTTCTACGGTGCTGGATATTCGGGACTCGATTTCTTGGTCAAGTGGATTCCTCGGATACGGGACCTGTCGATCTACATCGAGAGAGATGATTTCGAAAACATGTGGAAGAGGCTGGAAGAACCGGACGCTCCTATCCTCGAGAAACTGCGGATAGAGGCAGTTGGATCAGCACGCATTCGTAGGGAAGCCCTTGTCGCGACAGTCACATTGGAAGACGCGGCCTTTCAGACCCAACTGCCGTCCCTACACTCGCTCACGCTCAAGGAGATACAGTTTGACCTGATGCATACCCTCCTTCATACCTCTCCGTCATTGCGCCACCTCGAGATCACTTCCTGCGTCTGTGGGAAGGACGAAGACCTTCCACTATTCGGCGACTTCCTCCAGGTACTCCATGACATGCCAAACCTGGAGACCCTCACGCTCGATTGGTCTCTGGAAGATATGCATTGGAGGCGGAAGGTCGTTACAGAATACCACCTCTTCCGCATTTGCGGCTGTTACGACTGTCGTCACGTCCCGGTTTCCTCGTGACCCTCATTCGTTACCTCGACCTACCAGGCAAACCCGCGACGACAGTACACTACGAGTATACGGAGGACGATGATGGTCTTGATGTTGTGGAAGCGGCGCTCAAGGCTTCGCTCCTCAGCTTGTTTAAGCAGCGGTCCCCCTCGACCATCGCCTATGGCGCACGAAGCTCAACAAGTCCAGCGGATGATCAAGTGTTCACCTCTTGCCGAATATGGGCGAGCGACCTGAGTGCGGCCGTCGATAAGCCCCAGCACCCGCCGTCGGGGGATTCGGGTCTAGAGCTGGACAACGTTCCGCCTCGCCTCATTTACGACGACGCGAAAAGCGATCGGTTCTCGGTAATCCCGGCGGAAGACGTCGCCCGACGCTTGGACCTCTCAAATGTGCACACTGTGCATCTGACCGAGTGGGACGACGAAGCCAGCGACCTGAGCTGGGACAGGTGGCTCGAGGACGCGTTCAATGCCTCCACACTCCGACTGACCGGCACCGCGGTTCGTGGACTCAAGGCTATGTTCGCCGATGGTGTTGGACGTGACGTCGCCATGGATCGAACTGAGGTCGACGACGGCGACAACGCGGTTTCCGTGGGTTCTGGACAGATTGCGAGGGGCGGTCCGTCCGCATCCCGTGTGATCTTCCCCAACCTCCGTGTTCTCCAGTTCGTGGACGTCAGACTGTGTTACAGCCGTCACAACCAGGATCGTTGGCTGGACCCCGACTTGCTTGTGGCGGGCTTGCGTCTTCGTCGACAGTACCGTGCGCCCGACCTTCTGCGCGTAGAATTTAAAGGATGTCGCTCTACCGACGAGGAACTCATGAAGCTCTCGCCTCTTCTGACAGAGAGATTGGTATCAGAGTTGCGTTGGGATGGACGACCGTTGAATTTGCCCACGCCTTCCTCGTAGATCAGCAACCACTTTGAAGCACACAGCCCATCGTCTATACTCCCACCGCCCCACACTCTTCGCGCTGCTCGATCTATCCTACATCTACTTCGCTCGACCAGCACAGCTATCTTACTGTTCATACTACGTTGTTAACTACCATCTCACACCCAATTCTGAAATTTGACCTAGCATTGCGCCAGCAGCTGGGTTGTATAGTGGTGCCCACCATCCCGGTCTCCTGCACTTGATATCTGAACCGTTGTGCACCAGCTCAGCGTCCAAGCAAACCTTCGAGCATGCATCATGGCGGATCCAATGCAATCATCCACTTTGCAATCCAATCCAATACGTTACGCAAACTGTCCTAGCCTATCCTACACAGCTTCCTCGATCCAATATGTATACTGTAATAGCCTCCCGATCTACGGGTCGTCCACCCACTCCGTGTATTGCACCCTGCGGACGTACTCCTTCAGCCACGCCGGCCGCCTCTCATGCCGCTGTACCATCTGCATCCTCGCCCGTGCCCTCGCCTCATCCTCCTCGCTCCGCGTCTGGCCCTCCTGCTGCTCGCTGTTCTCCTGCTCAGCCGCCTCCCGCGCGTTCGCCTCCGTCCGGATGTTCCCCTCTCTCCGCCTGAGCGCCGTCCGTCGGCGGTCCCACGCAGCAGGATGGAGGCTCATGAAGAACAGCGTGACGAACATCTTCGCCTTCTGGCCAAACGACGGCGGCGGCGCGGGCGCTTCGCTGTTCAGCATCGCGTCCTCCGCGGCGAGGTTCATCGTGGCCATGCGGTCCAGGATGACGTTCAGGCCTGACCGGCCCGCGGCTGGGACTGGGACTGGGACGACACCGTTGACGTTGGGCGCGGGCGCAGCACCAGCGGCTGCCGGACGTGCGGCTCCTGCAGGTGCATTGGGTGCTGCCGGGTTGGCGGCACCATCCGCACCGCGCTCTCCGTCGTTGAGCACCATGCGCATCGCGTTCCACGCCTCGTACAGGATCCATAAGCTGAGCAGGAGGCCGAACAACGGTCTCTTGGACGGAGAGAAGAAGTACAGGAGCAGGAGGGTGCGGAACGCAAGCATCATGAGCGGCACCATCAACGCCCGCATTGGTATTGCTCGGATCTCCGCCCCTCCAGCCCCCGGAGCACCCAGCGGGTTGGGCGCGTTCGGATCGTTGGGGTTGACGTTAGCAGCAGGGTTGTGACCCACACGGAGGGCAGGAAGGCCGAGCTGCTGGAGGCGCTGGTTGAGATTAGTGGCAGTAGCGTAGGTCTGTGGTTGGTAGGGAGCGGCGGGCACATAGAGCATGGGGTCATTGGCCATCGACAGGATGGGGAAAGTGTATGATAGCACTTTGATGGCATGTGCTTGGGCAGGTGTCGGGGTGGCTCCAGGCGTTGTGAGTTGGAGATATGGGAAACCCCTTTCGTCCAGTTGTGAGCATGACGTGATGGATGGGTGGATGCAGTACTTACTCTATAGTTACCGTCTGATAGACAGCACCCTGCTCTGCGCTTCCAGACGGGAAAGGTTCGTCGAATACGCCAGGCCAGGACCATCCTTTGCTACGATAGAGGGCTTGAGCCGCTGCGCGCCATGTCTCGAGATCGTTTATGGACGGTGGGGTTGGGAGAGTTACAGCACCGGCCGATAAGACACCCAAGGCCAGGTTGTGGAGGTACTGTATGAATGCCACAGACGGAAAGGGGGATTGAGAGTACCCAGAAGGAACCGTTGATGGGCGTGGCTGGTAAGTGGGAGTGGGCGCAGGCTGTCTAGCAGAGTGATGGGGCTGCGTGGGTGTAGGGCGAGATGAGGAGGGAGGGGAAGAGGTTGGAGCAGGAACAGAGGCTGTTGGCGGACCAGACGTCCAAGCAGAAGGATGTACGGCCAAGTGAATGACTCTGGAGTCCTCCGGCTGCACAGAACTGTTAACACTGCACTCGCGTGTGAGCACTCACGACGAACGCACCTTCCAAACCTCTGCAACCTTCTCCTCATCCTTCAAGAATCGACCCCTCCAAATGAGCCGCTGACCGGCTGGGCTCGGGCAGCCGGGGCAGACCTTGGCGATCTCGTGCTTGACATCGCGAATGGTGGACGATGGTGGTACTTGGACTTCAAAGGAATGGGAATACGTCGGGAGCTCAACTCGGACGGAAGACATGAAGTTGACGAGAAGCAAAGACAGGGCACTTAAGCTTGCCTGGGCGCAGTGGGAAGAGCTGAGAGGACTGTGAACGCTACGGGCGGAGGTGACACGACTGCCAAGCGCTGGCCTGCACTGTGCAACGTGGACCCAACGTCATCGTGGGCAAGTGTGACCGAGTACCCTGTCACAACATATCGACCCGACCGGCGCCGTTCAGCCCTGTACGTCTCTGTACATGTCTGTAATTGCGCTCTTCCAACAGCTTAGACCTTAGTATGGCTACATAACCAGTCGGATACCGCTCCTCCCCGAGTGGGGTGTTTCTCCTGGTGCAAAACACTGTTATCTAGTGACTTCGAATTGGTCACGTCGCTTGAACTCGCCCAATGTATGCCCGTACCCTAGTAGTAGAGTACCGGTGGTTGCGAGACGTCGCACTTGTCAGCTAATAGCGCTACAGGCCGTGGCGATCGACCTCCGATCTCGAAGTCAATCATATATACACTCCTTAATCGACTCGGATATTTGCTTGACGTCATTCCCAGGCCTAGAGTCAGTTCTCAAGTAAGTACTAGCGTGTCCCCAGATCTTGAACAGGCGCTCGTTGACCCCAGATCTTGTACAAGGAGCTGTAAGTGTCTCAAAACTGCACAGAAAAAGGCCAAACAAATATCAGCAGATACCCTAGCATCTGAAAGACGTACTCCAGAAAAGCCTGAGTGAATGCCATGGGAATTACCCCCACTGTGTGTGGATCTATACGCCGACCTACCTCAAGGTCACCATAGGCTGCCTCCTGCCGAGCCTGTTTCTTGCGGTCTCTCCTCGAGGCTTCTCAGGCAAAGTCTGTAGTTTGTAATGAAGATGTTTCATAATTTTCCGAGCATCGGTCTGCTCCAGAAAGATGGTGAACAGAGGGAAGGGTTAGAGACGTGACAACAGCCACACCGGAGTGCGTCGGAGCTTGAATAGACAGTGGTACACACACCCAAAACGGGGAGCTAATCAGCGGAGTTTGACCACGGCATCAGTCGGCTCGGTGACTCTGCGTGACATTCGCTGGGCGGCTGTGTGCAAGTACTGGGGTCAAACAACTGTTTCCCAGCTACCTGCCCTTCCTCTCATCCGTTTGCCACCGAAATTCACACATAGGTGCGCGAGACCAGTGCCAACCGTCCTGCAAAAACACCAAGAGAATCGAAGAGCAGGGGACCGAGATATCGCCCGACGCGTCTTTCCTGTGCAAGATCTGGGGACACGCTAGTACATAGAACGGTCAAGCTGCTCGTCCTGACACGCGATTGCGGGGAGCCCATGGATGAGAACACATAGCCTCTCATAGGAAGTGCGCGTAAAGTGCGCGGTCCTTCTCTCATGTTCTTCGCACCACCGGCTCAAGGGTTCACGCACTCCGGTCGGACGCTGCATAATATCCCACCATGCTCCTGCCTCGGAAACACAAGTCAGCGATATCGTCATACATCGGCTTGTATATAAAGGGCAGAGCCGTCGCGGACTCTCCGATCCCTACTACTCAGACTCTCAGACTCCGCCACTTACATCCCCAACATGGCACCCAAGCGTATCCTTTTCGTCTTCACCTCCGCTGACAAGACCCTGACTGGGGCTCAAACCGTGAGTAAACTCCTTTGTCCGCGTTCGCGGCGCGTCTTGCTCACATCCCTCGCAGGGCTGGTATCTCCCAGAGGCCGCGCACCCATACTACGGTACGTCCTCCGCATAGCTCGACTCCTGTACGTGCGTGCGTGTCTCATCCAGCGCCCCCGTGTACAGTCCTCGCTCCAAAGTACGACATCGACTTCGCGGCCCCCAAGGGCCCGAACCCGCCCGTCGACGAATCCAGCGTGCAGAACTTCAAGGACGACGTCGGTTTCCTCTCCGATGAGACCGTCAAACAAAAGTTTGCGAACGCGAAGAAGCTCTCGGACGTCAACGTCGCCGACTATGACGCAATTTTCTATGTCGGCGGCCACGGGCCCGTGATTGACCTTGCACAGGACCCTGTGAACGCCAAGGTCGCGTCGGAGGTGAGTACCATCCCTGCAGTCCAGAACGGGCGAGGGTTGTAACGCAGAGGATCGTAGTTCTTCCAAGCTGGCAAGATCACCTCCGCGGTGTGCCACGGACCTGCGGCGCTCGTCGGCGCGAAGGACGCGAACGGCGACAGCATCTTCAAGGGCAGGCGCGCGACCTCCTTCACGAACGTTGAGGAGGAACAAGTGCAGAAGGTCAAGGTAGGCTGTATCTGCTCTGTTAGTCCCGCCATATGCTGATCCCGTGCAGGACATCCCGTTCCTCGTCGAGTCGCGCATTGTTGAGCTCGGCGGCAAGTTCGAGAAGGCGCCTGAGCCGTGGGGGGTAAGTACATCCTCCATTTGAGATCAAGGACACATACTCACCTCTGCTTTGCGTACCAGGCTCATGTCGTCGTTGATGGCAACTTGATTACAGGCCAAAACCCGGCTTCGGCGAAGGGCATTGGAGAGGCCATCGACAAGGCTCTGTCCTCGTGAAGGAGGACACCGAGAAGTACCTGGAAGGCTGAAACCTGTATTTGTAGCGAACATGTATGATTGACACGAGATGAACGCATGCACATGTGAGCAGCCGACCGGGTGTAGCATCTGAAGGTAAGAGCGCTGAGATACAGATTACACGGTGGGGAATACAAAGCTAGATATACGAAACAGACATCACCCATCCCTTCTTGAGTGCGAAGCCATCGAGAGCCTCTTTTGCAACGGACGCCAGGTCTGGCGAGTCGAACATGACGTATGCCATCTTCACTCTCTGTCCACTTGCGTTTGGTGTCGGTGATGGCACGACCGATACCGAGTGGAACCCTTGGTACCTGAGAGAATGTATTAGCGTGACCGAGTTTCCACGAGAGGCTGATACGCACTGCTGGAAGAGCACCGCTAATACATCGTCCGTGACCTCTTGTGGTAGGTTGAGGCACATCAGCCGCGCAGACTGCTGCTGTATCGCGGAAGGTATCTGGCCTGAATCACCCATACGTGAGCCTCGTGCGAGCCGACATCTAAGTTCAGATTGCGCACCATTTGCGGAGCCACTTGGTCTTGCGACCTCCTCATCATCCTCGATCTCCATCTCCTCGTCATCGGAGTCGTCCTTGTCCGTCCGCTCGCGCTTGGACTCGCGCGCATCCTCGTCCATCCGATCGTCCCTCTGCCGCTTCTCGCCTGCGCCGTTCGCCACTGCTGCGAGTCTCCCGTCTGGCGCGTCCTTGGCGTGGATGGACGTCGGGGGCACGAAGTCAGGGTCCTCTCTCCGGAGGGTGGCGTACGACTTGGTCTTTGCGTACTCAATGTGCTGTGGTGGGCCGGAGCGGGCGGGGCGTTCGCATCAAAGGGACACACATGCAAGCAGCACTTGAGACGGACGGCGCACCATTGGCTTATCGTAGAAGACCATACCTTCGCAGCCGCGCATGGCGGCGGTCGCCCCCGCGAGGTCGGTGAAGACGACGAACGCCTGGCCCTTCATTTTGGGGCCCTTGAGGGCGACGACGTCGAGGATGCGGCCATAGGTGGTGAAGAGGGCGAAGAGCTGGGCGCGGAGCTCGTCCTTCTTGACCTTGTCGTTGAGGTTTTTGATGTAGAGCGTAGTGTTGGGCTGCGACATGGCTGCGGGGGAGGCCCAGGACGGACGAGCGAGGACGGAGGACAGGCAGGAAGCAGGCGTGCAGGACGAGCAGAGCACGCGTCGCAGAACGTTGGTGCAGCGGGCGCTCTGTTCCCACGCGAGCAGGCAGCGAGACGCCGGGGCATACGAGCCGGTTTGGGGCGGAGTGTTTCCGCCAAGTCTCGCCAGTATGGCGGCCCTTTTGAACATTAATTAATTTGCACACCCTACACGTAAACACCGCCACCCCACTTACCTGCGCGCCCCCCCACGCACTCTGTACACACCCCCCTCTCTTGCACCCTTTGTCAGAATGAGTCCGTTGGGCGAAATAACGTCGGAATATAGTAGCTTAGTACGGATGTAGCTTGAGAGGGCATCTGGTCTTATAATATTTTCCTCCGTCTGTCACCAATGGAGGCTCTTGCCTTGAAGGGCGGATTAATGAAGTCCACATTAGATCAAGTAAGAACAATCTGCTTACCAACGTTAAGCAACGGAGCTAGTGAGGTCAGAAGCCATAGCTAATGGTTGCACTGCTTTTGAACACGAAGCGCCGACGCCTGCTATCTATCGCCTGCGATAACGAGGAGAGTAATCGCTCGATAACAACCATTGCTTATCATGGTAAGTACTGATTCTAATAGAGTCCTTCGTTATCCGGGATAACCAGAACTTGACTCTCTCTGCCAACAGAACAAGAGTTCTATGACGACGCTAGCATTGTTCTGAGCTTCTTACATACTAGGCTACTATATTCCGACGTTATTTCGCCCAACGGACTCATTCTGACAAAGGGGGGGGTGTGTACAGAGTGCGTGGGGGGCGCGCAGGTAAGTGGGGTGGCGGTGTTTACGTGTAGGGTGTGCAAATTAATTAATGTTCAAAAGGGCCGCCATACGCCAGCGCAAAAAAGGCCAGCGCGTTTCGCGAGTGCACGGCCAGCCTGCTGCCTCTGGATCAGCGCTGTTGCTCTCTTCCACGTCGACCACCACCTCCTCGCCGTCCTCGCATTCTCAACGCGCTGCGACACGGTCCCGCCCCGCCCCGTCGCGTAGCCCGGCCCCGCAGTTGGACACACCGACACCCCCCCGACGCCGTTTCATGACCCGCTAGCGTAACATATATCTCTATACCATCTGTCATGAACACCGCCCAAGCCCCGGCGTGGCTGCCGCACCAGCTCGTGCCCTTCTTTACGCTCTCATACCCCACCGCGCCGCCGCTGCACCCCGACTCCTTCCCGGAGAGCCACTACTATGGCACCGGTCTCCTCGACGGCTGTATCATCATCTCTGCCATTGCCGTCATGGCCGTCCTGCGCGACGTGACGCGTGTCTTCCTCATGGAGCCCTTCGCGCGGTGGAAGCTGAGGCGGACCCTGCAGAGCTCGAAACGGAAGAAGCTCGCGCTAGCCAACGGTAACGGTAACGGCGCCGCGAAGAGCAACGGGCATGCGAACGGGAACGGACACGCTCGACGCGACACATCCCTCGTGACGCCTGCAGAGCAGCGGAAGATGAACAGGAGCGTCACCCGCTTCGCCGAGCAGAGCTGGTCCGTTATATACTACACCGCGCAATTCTGCTTTGGTTTGGTGCGTCTCCATCTCCGTCTCCGTCTCCCACGGTGCCGTTACGCCGCCAGGCTTAATGGCATGCGTGCGGTCATATGCAAATGCTGATGTGCGTCATACCGTTGCCTATCGCAGTACGTCCACTCGCGCTTGCCTACGGATGTCCTCCACCCAATCAACGTCTGGACAAACTATCCCCATATACCCCTCGCCGGTCCCATCAAGTTCTACTACCTCCTCCAGACCGCGTTTTACATGCACCAAATCCTCATCCTGAATGCCGAGGCCCGCAGGAAGGACCACTGGCAGATGATGACCCACCATGTCATCACCGTCATTCTCATGGTGGGGAGCTACTACTATAACTACACGCGTGTCGGGTGTCTCGTCATGGTCCTCATGGATTTCTGCGACATTTTCCTGCCGGTATGTCGCATGTCCTCCAGTTCTGTATGACGGTATGCTGACTGTGGTTTGGCCCCCGCAGTTGGCGAAGATGTTCCGCTACTTGGGCATGACCACGATCTGCGACGCGACATTCGTGGTCTTCCTCTTGTCATGGCTCGTCACACGGCACGTCCTCTTCGTGCTGGTGATCATAGCTACCTGGAAAGCGCAGTATACTATCCCCCGTATACGGGACCCATCACGGGGCTTCGTCATGACGAAGGAGTCTTACCTCACCTTCTTCGGCATGCTGGTCGCACTACAGGTGAGCAATGCCCGCGAGCGAGCTGCATTCTCGTATTGACACTCCGCAACAGATCATCCAGCTTATCTGGTTCGGGATGATCTGCCGTGTCGCATACAGGGTAGTCTCGGGACAGGGCGCGGAGGACTCACGAAGTGACGACGAGGGGTGAGTGTCCCATCCACACCGTCTTGCGCTCGTGAACTTGAACTGACGCTGCGTGCAGCGGTGACGACGACGACAAAAAAGACGACTAACTTATCTCTGTAGAGGGCACCATAGACTTGCTTCTTTTAATACCTACTTAGTGTCTTCCACGCCGCTGCTTGGACAAGGCTGGAATGAAAATGCTAGTGATGATGACCGGTCGGCCCGAGTGGCATTGCGTGCAGGCATGGTCCTGCGGACGAACCTGAGCACCCTTGTGTAGGTGAACTGCGACACAGCGATGCTTGATGCGGAGGGAGCGGGCGGCCGCAGCTACACCGAACTTCCTACATGATTTGTAGACTCCGGACTGCGCCGCTGCAGTTGCAAATGTGGATGGAAGTGAGGATATGTCTGGATATGTTTGTCTATGGTGGTCGAACTACATAGAGACCTTCCTTATCGGGGACATCGAGTGACCTCAGTGACTCTGACGAACCGGCGAAGCGCATCGGGCGCTTCACTGTCCCGTACTTACTCTGACCCAGCCACTCCGCTGCTTTCCCCACATCTTACCCTTCTCGTGCAAACAACCTCTACTCGCTGTAATCTAGACGACGCACGACCTTTGACGCACACCACCGACGATGATGGCCGGAATCATGAGCTACTTTGGAGGGCGGCGTGACCCGAAGCAGTCGTCGCGCGACGCGATAGTCACCCTCCGGCAGCAGCTGCAGATGATCGAGAAGAAGGAGGAGTACCTCCAGAAGAAGGTAGACGAGGAGATGAAGAAGGCGAGGGCGAACGCTGTCTCGAACAAGGCCGGTGAGTCGCCCTGCCTGCCTGTCTTGCTCCGCCTCCCGGGGGCGTATCTGGGTCCTCATGCTGAACTTCGGCTGGCCTCCCCTTCATCCCTCGGACCATCTCGCACACTGTGGTGCTTTGTATGACGAATATTCTGGCTGTGTCATGCAGCTGCGACGGCGGCACTGCGACGGAAGAAGGTCACGGAGCAGGAGCTCGAGCGGTTGCAGAACACGCGCTTCCAGCTCGAGATGCAGGTCAACACGCTCGAGTCCGCAAGCTTCAACGCAGAGAACATGAATGCGATGAAGAAGGCCGCAGGCGCACTCAAGGACATCCACGGCAAGCTGTGCGTCCTCCTCTTTGTTCCTTAACCCCGTCTGCGCCCGCTACTGACGGTTTCGTGGCGCACAGCTCAATTGACAAGGTCGACCAGACGATGTCGGAGATCCAGGAGCAGACCCAGCTCGCGAACGAGGTCTCCGAGGCCATTTCGTCCAGCACATATACCGGGGTCGAGTTCGACGACGTACGTCATACTGCCGATTGGTCGCTTAGAGAGTGTGTGGCTGACGTGCGGATGCCCATACCGGTAGGACGAGCTCAAGCAGGAGCTTGCGGATCTGGAGCAGGAGGAGCTCAACGACAGGCTCATGGCCGACCAAGTCCCCATACACCATCCCGCAGGACCAAGCCGACTCGAAGCCAGTGCGTTTCATCTTGCGGTCCCTTTCTCGTATGTCGGTATGTTGACCATGACATCGTGCACAGGACACTCAACTGCGGTCGAAGACGACGAGGAGGCACAGCTCAAGGAGCTACAGGCCGCATTGGCCATGTAGTCGTACCGCTGGCCGTGCCGTCTCTGCTGGAGTATTCCTCTGTCACCTGGACACTCGTATCTTGTCTCTCCCCGCCGCCCATCTTCCTCCGCCTTTCTGTTTGTGCCTTCCTTCTTGCCTAATCATTGACACCTGTGTTAGTACATTATCATCCCGGGCTTTCCTAGCGTTCGACCATGTTCTATTAGTGCTCTCCACCCCCACGACGAAGCGATCTCGCAATGTACCCATTCCCGCTCGCAGACTGCTATATATCACGATTCAAGGATAGAATATCCATGCGAATTTGCGTCGTTGCTGATGCAGGCGAGAACTTGGAAAGCCGACCAGGAAAGGCACACAAGTAGCTCCCAGAAAGGGCAAGAAGCATGGCCCTTCGTAGGCGCTTATGGCTGCGGCAGCATAACCACATACACGACCCTAGCTCCGATGAACGGCGGTACATATGTACAGAATATATCACGTTCTCATGCGAAATCACAAGCTGGGACCCACAGACTCGCAAGGAAGCCTCAGGAAGGGTTCATTACGACGACCGCGAGTGTTGAATGATGTTCAGGCCAAACCGCTATGTACGTACATATATACAGGTGGCGGCGGGCCGCTTGTAAGCGATTAGTGGGCTACTATTAGCTCATAGCTCAATGCGTGCAGCGGAAAACATGATGCATGCGTCGTCGGGATGGAGTTCGGGGCAGTAGCAGCAAAACAGACACAGACACAGACTTCTGTGGAACTGGAACGTGGTATGTATGATGGTATGGACAGGGGACGGGTGGCGTGCGACGAAGCGATACGTGTGGGTTGGCGAACGAGGAACCGGATGGCGGATCCGGGTGCTGGGATATGTATGGGGGGAGTCCGGGAGTGGGACACGGAAATAAGGGTGCGGGGAAGGGAGGGGAAGGGGGGAGATGTAGTAAGTTGATGAATAATTAGCTGAATCGACAATAGTTCTTTCAACGACGCGACATTATAAACGAAAGGAACACCTCAACGGGGCCAGATGTCCGTACACCAGGAAAACGTGGGGGATGGCATCGCCGGTCGTCAACTTCAGAACGTCCTCGCACACCTAGCGCATGGATCTCGCGCGTGCCGCACGGTCCGAAGGGGAACACACGCGGACGCGGCGAGGAGCGCGCGTGCGAGGGAGACGGAAGGGTCATGAGAAACCGCGGATCCCGAGTACGCGCCGGACGTCGCTGGTGAAGCGAAGGGAGTCAAGGACAGGGAGAAGGTCGAGCAGGGCTTCGTCGTGCGGATCGTGGGTCCAGCCTTCTATTGGTATCCCGTTCGCTGATCCGCCGTACAGGTCAGTCTCCGGGCGACCAGACAATCCCAGAGGTGGGGGCGCACCTTCGTTAATGACATAACACACAGGCGAGTTGTCTATCAGGCAGACTCTTGAGAGATCTTGATCGACTATCGATAGGTCCTTTGTATAGGACCCATTCGGGAGCTGCGTACATGACTACATCGGCGCTCAGTCAAGGTTTCGGGGTGGGCTGTCAGAGGACGCTGGACACGCACCTCACGGAACAAACGACGGCCCAGAATACCGCGCCCGGCATCCAGCCAGTCAATGACAGGATCTGCGTATTCCTGCATCGAGGCGGTGAAGATAACGAGTGTATACCATTGTGAGACCTGAGGGGCATATGGTCGGTAGGCAGGAGAGAGGACAGCAACCGCACAAGGCTACGCACCTTCCGAAGGAAATAATCCACAAACGGCCGCTTGTACACATGGTACAGCGTACTGCGCCCACCCAGGACGACCTCAACCGTGTACCCTGCGCCCTTATTCCTGCCGCCAAAGCCGAGCAACCCAGATCCGCCCGCGGAAGGTATTGGTCGCGACGTAGAGTGTATCAATGTCTCGTCCAGATCGAGCACAAGTGTCTTCTGCTGATGAAACGGAGTCTGCTTTGCAGGTGGCGTAGGTGTCACCGAGCGTGCGCGAGTAGCTGGAGGCGTTAGCGTGGTGGAGACAGACTTGGAGTCCGAGATCGAGAGAGAAAGCGAGAACGGTTTCTCTGACACGGTACCTGCGGGCAGCGGAGGTGGTGGCTTGGACAGTGGCGGGGACGGCGACTGGGACAGGGATGAGGATGTGTCGGGCTGGGACAGCGGCGATGGGATTGCGGGGTGATATGGAGGTGGCTGCGAAGAATCTAGTAATACAGATGGGGGCGGCGACTTCTCGTCTCTACTCTCGTCCTCGGTGTCCTTCTCCTCCTCATCCGAGTTCTCGTCTACCGCCGTGTCTTCTACCGGGAGGCCGGGCGCAGCAGCGGGCCTCGTGAAGGATCGCAGAGTCACAAGGAAGGCATGCCAAAGCTGCAGGATGATGCGCACGAAGAGCAGGTGCCGAAAGGGCGACCAGTCTCCGCTCTTGGGACGGATGGCCTGGCCCTTCTCAGTTGCAGAGACGGAAGGGCGCCGCGATGAGGGCCGAGATGGGGAAGGCTTCCGCGATAGAGCAGGCGCGAGGAGAGAAGAGGCAGCAGCAAGGATGCTCGGGTTGACCTCGGCGGGGGACGAGTAGGACCGCTTCAGGAACGAGCCTGCGGAGGAAGTCGAGGGCTGAGGAACCTGGAAGGATCTCGTCGAGCCCGAGCGTTTGAGACGAGTGTGACGCTCTCCGCTGAATGCAAAGGACGAATGCTCTGTGGCAGGCGTGCTTGGTGGCGTTCGGGGCGAGGCCAAGACATCGAATTGGCGGGAGAGGTACGAGAGGGAGTTCATGGGCGTGAGGCCGACGCCGAAGAGGGCGGCCTCGAGGAGGATGGGGACGGCGAGGGCGAGGAGGTGGGAGGAGGACGAGGAAGGCCGGAGAGAAGGTTGGTGAAGACAGTCGACCGTCCGCTGCGGCTGAGACCACGGGCGCGCGTAACGTGAGCGGAACTGTCTCAGCCACTCTGCTCCCATCGTACGTTCCTCGCGCGGGGGTTGCTGAGTGTTGCTCTGGGGTGCTCGACTCCTCCGCTGCCCCAGCCTTTCTATATGTCTTGTATTCCCTGCGCTCCGCCCAGCCAGCCTCGACTCTTTCCGCCGATCCGTCCTCCGAGCTCTCCCTCCGTCTCGAAACGTACGGAGAGCATCGATCGAGATACACGTGCTACCCTCCTCCCTCCAACGTGCGACCCATGTACCAATCTCTGTACACGCGCTGCCGTCCATGGCCTTCAGAGAAGCCATCGTCTTCTCTAGCTCCGGATCCGGGGTCTCTTCTTGAGTGTTTACTTCCCTCGTGCTCTGACTCACGGTATCCCAACCCTGGGGACGGAAAACACCACCGCGGCAGCCACGTTCGATCTGAGCTAAAATATTAGGCCTCACCGTGAGTCGAACACGGGACCCTGCGATCTGCAATCGCATGCTCTAACCACTGAGCTATAAGGCCTTGAGAAAGGGAACTGTGGCACGTTTCATATACGTTATGCTAGTTGCATTTGCCGCAGTAACTATCACTGTGTTACAAGTACTGCTCAGAGCAAGTATCGGAAACCCTTCTCCGGGATGCCCTTCTCTCGTTCCTCTTCCTCGAGCTGTCTGTTCAGCTGGGCAAGGTGCAACCTGAATATGTAGCACATCGCAATACTACACCCCGCTGTTGCGATGCAAATTGCATACGAATTGCGATAGGTCGGGCCCCACGCGCTCGGCCAGACATATCTGTTGCAGTAACGTTTAGTCAGTAGCGATTGCAGCGTCGATAACTGCACTCACGATCCGGCGACGTTGCCGGTCTGCGAAAGCGCATTCACGAGAGCGACTGCGACGGCACGCTTCGATGGTGGCCGCGGAAAGGAGTTGCTGACCCAAGTGTAGAGGACGACGAATCCAGAGTATGAGTTGGCCATGAGGAACCTATAGGGGAGAGGAATGTAAGTGTCACCCAGATGTGAGAATGGAATTGTAAACGCACAGCGAGACGTATCTTGCGGCAGTGTTCATGGTGCATATGGCTATGATGAACCCGACAATCCCTCCAAGCGTAGGTCCCGCGATATGGTAGAACCTCTCGCCAGTCTTGTCAGAGTGCCTGCAAGACAGATGTCAGTGTACGGCGAGAGGGGAGGATGAATTGCACTGACCTGGACACGATGAAGGCCATAATTGCGGTGAAGACGAATGGAGGTGCACACAGGAGCAACGTGACGGTAGGATCAAACCCCATCGTTGCACTGAGCGTCGGAAAGTACGCATTGAAACTCAACGCGACGACCTGGCTCGTCATCGCGACCGCCATCCACCACACCTTCCAGTCCGTCACGGCCATCCACAACCCCGCGACAGGCCCGCCCGCCTCGGTCTCACCCTCGTCCCCCACCCCCGCATCTTCCGCCATTCTCCTCTTCGCAAGCCTCCGCTCATCATCCGTAAGCCACGACGTCGTCGCGGGGAAGTCCGGCAGGATGAACATCGCACATATCGCGACAAAGATCGTCATCGCGCCCTCGATGTAGAAGAGCCAACGCCACGCGGCACGGCCGAGCTTCCCGTCCATGCCGTTGAGAATGCCCGAGGCGATGAGGGCCCCAAAGGCATTGGAGATGATGTTGCCGCAGTAGAGCACCGCGGTGCGCGTGCCGAGCTCGCTGCGTTTGTACCACTTCGATAGGAGGAAGAGAGCCCCGGGGAAGAAGGCGGCCTCGACGAAGCCGAGGAAGAACCGGGTCAGGAGCGCACCGACGAAGCTGGCCATGGCAGAATTTGGGGAGATTAGTCGGGATGAGTGATTACGGACAATATCTGTCGCTCGGGCTCACTTGTTGGTTATCCCTGCGCATCGTGTCAGATAGGGAGGATGATGCAGGGCAAGAGGAGCTTACCTGTCAGGATTGAGATGGTGCCCCAAACCATCATGCATGCTGGGAGGTACAGTGATGGCTTTCCGATGTAGTTCAGCAACATGTTCCTGGAAAGGATGGTGTTCAAGGTGGGTTTCAGGTATGTCGCGAGTTAGCGCACGCACGACGGTATTTGCATCAGGATATAGCCGACGTAGAGGATGGACAATAGTGTCGCGAACTCCGTCCCCTGGAGGTGCAGGTCGCGTTCGAAACCACGCATACGCGCAGCTCTTGAACCCAAGTCAGCAACCAATATTCGAATGCTAAGTGCCCGCAGAGCTCTCACCCCGCATTGTTGCGGTCGACCTGGGAAGAATTATGAGTCGCGGGCGTAGTTAGAGTGTCGCGGTCAGACGTACATAGTTCAGAATGTAGATGACGACCAGGATGGACATGCGCAAGTCAAGCTTGCGCAAGAGTCTTCGCTCGAGCTTTCTGCGTGCTTCATGTCCTCCAAACTCGGCGTCCGGGTCCTCGTCAGTTGGCTTGACGCCTACTTCGGGGTTCTTGTCTTCGTCCAGGGAAGAGGCTTTCGAGGATGCCATGGCTGCCAGTCAGTCAAGTCGCGGAACACCGGTAAAGAAAAGTGACAAGGCTGTCGCCATTCGTCAATCCAAACCATGGCTGCTTATGTATGGGAGGAGAGGGAGGCCGATACTTGATATAGCGCGCGTGGGAGGTGATCACAAGGACAGAAGGATGGAGCAGGTGTTCCGGTGGGAAGGACAGTCCGTCGCAGCCGAAGTCGCACCGCGCCTCATATCAACGTCCCTGTAGGTCATTTGACTTGAGCTCATCTACGTAGCACACCACCAACGCGAGATGGGCTTGTTGCGGGATGAGGCGGTTGGACTGCCAAGACTTGCTCTGTGAAAAGTCATTACTGGTTTCGTGGGCATGTGCCATAGATGCAAACATAAGTACGGTGTCCAAGTCGGACGAGCTCATATCCGCGAGCACTACAGCCTTGGCTGCGGAAGAATCGCAACTTGTGAGGTATGTAGTGCAGCTTGACGTCGACGTGCCAGTAACTTGCCACGAGTTAGGGCGAAACTGCCAGAGAAGTCGGATGTATGCGCCAGATGCTAGAGCATGCGTAACCACTCGTATCAAAGCTTCAGCATATACGTTCAGCATATAGGTGCTGTAGGTACTCACCAAGGAACAGAGAACAGAGGTTGATTAATATTGAGACGACTACGCTAAAGGGTTAGAGCAAGCACTGGGCGTCAGCGCGTGTCGGGCTGTGGGCACGCGCACGTGACAGACGCGAACGTTGTTTACGCGTTGCCCAACTCACGCTTAGGCGCCCGGACACGCTCCTATTCGCCGTCGTGTCCTCGGTCGGTGTCCTTGTTCCCGTCTGTCTTTCGTCCTTTGGACCATATGCTCTCCTGAATCTGCTGCAAACTACTGCGAATTGCAACCCGTATACGACAGATGGACGCTTCGAGGACCATGGACGACGACGAGACGGCGTTGGAGGTCGCGGAGCTTCACCTTTCGGTGCAGGAGCGCATTCACCTGGCCATCAGCCGCCTGCCGGTTCTGGCAAAGGACGATATACCCCTGGACGACTCGTGTCCTATCTGCATAAACCCCTTTGAAGCTGCTTTGGAGGGTAAGGCACACGAAGGATTGGGCGAGGCACCATCGGAGTCGGACGAACTGGCCGGGGTGACCAAGCTGGTCGGTTGTGGGCACATATTCTGCAGAGCTTGGTGCGTTGTCTCGCAGCACCTTTTCTTATTCCTTCTGTTTTGCTCATATGGACTAAAGTCTCGTTGAGTGGATTCGCGGACGAGTGAGTGCCTGATTGGTTTCATTCCGTCTTTCTCGGAAACGCTCATGTTCCCCGCAATGCAATCAGCACGGGACATGCCCTTCATGTAGGAACGTCTTCTCGAGCATCAAGCCGCCCTCGGACTCGGACGTCGAGTCCTCTGACGGCGACTACGTCCCGGGCGACGACGAGGACGAGGAGGATGACGATGTGTTCTTCGACACCGACTCGGAAGCTTTCATGGAGACCGACTCCGCGTTCGACGACATAGACGTCGAAGAGGACCTCGATCCCGACGCGGACATGGAGGAGGATGCCGATCTCGAAGATTGGGAGGCACAGGCGGGGAATGCAAGTGCGGAGAACTGGGGTTTAAGCGACGGAGACGGCTCGGACAGCCTCTCGGAGGTGGAGGCAATGGCAATGAGCGCAGAGCTCCCACCACAGGATGACGGTATGGTCTCATCGGTCTTTCTGGCACCCATTGTGGTGTTGATGATATCCACAGGTGCCGGGGTCTACAGCGATAGTGGAGAACACCCTGGCGTCCTTCAAGCTCCCCGGGACGAGTCCACCGAGCCGAAGTAACCAACTCCGTGCATCCGACACATGCATCCATACTTTTCGCATTCATCGATATAGTTTTGTTGTACATTATGATGTAATCATGACTCCTATATCCTCTACATTACAGATACATTCCGCGGAACGTCTACACGCAAACACTCTAGAACTGGAGAGATTCGAGGATCCTCGCCACCGCCTCGCCCTCCTTCGCCTCCTTCCACACGCCAGTGAACTTCCCGCTCCATCGAGATCCCTTGCCGCCACCCTTGACGTTCAGCTTTGCCTTCATCTCGTCCCCGACCTCCTTCACCTTCTTGTCATCCGACCCAAAGATTAGCACGACAGTCGTGCTCGTACCTGTCTGCGCAGACGGTGATGACGATAGCACTAGCAAGAACGGCACTCCCTCCTTGACCTTGGCCGAGAAAGCCGTCGTGATGGACGAGAGGAAGCCGAGCGCGTTCGTGTTGTCGTCCGTCCTATGTTTGTGCAGCACGATGCCTTCGCTCTCCTTTGGGGCCGTGGCCGCCAGCTCGGTGGCGACCGACGCGGCGAGCTCTGCCTCGAGGTCCTCGACGCGCTTCGTCGCCTTCTTGCGCTCATCGACCACCTGCTGTACGCGCTCGGGCACTGAGGGCGCACCGCAGCTCATGATGCCCGCCGTGGCGGTGAGGAGCGTGTGCGACGAGGTGAGATGGGCGAGGAGCCGCGGGCCGGAGAGGAAATACAGCCGGACGGAGCTGGCCGTCGAGCGGGAGAGCGTCTCAGTATGCGGGAGGACGAACAGCTGCAGGTTGTGCAACGTCGGTGCGTGTGTCCCACAGCATCTGCAGAGAAGGATGGATTAGTTCGTTAATGAGTCAGACGCAGGTGCTCGCGCGAGAGACAACGCACGGGTTGCGGTCAATACCGTCAATGACCACCGTTCGCTTGACACCTCCAGTGTAGTCTTGCGGAATGCCCACGCTCGGTCCGGTGTACGCATGGCTCTCGGCATCCAGCTCCTCCACCTCGACGTGCACGCTACGGCCTTCGAAGACGAGCTTGTTGCATTCCTCCTGGACGAACGCGATCTCTTCTGCCGAGAGTCCGCGCGGGATCTCAACATAACCAGGAGACGGATGCGATGTGATCGACCAAGCCAGCGTCGGAACATCCAGCTTGTGCTCCAATACTGCCGAGAGCAGGTGCTGGGACGTGTGCATGCTCGCCTGTCCGCAAGCCACACGGATCAGCGTTGCCACAGGTAGCGGAGATTCCTGGATTTTGGAGAACGTACATGGTCCAGCCGTCGCTTGGATCCTTCTTCCCCCAATGAGACACCGACCAGTGCCCCTGGACTGAACACCTTCAGGGCCTGATCGACGCTCTGTTCAGGCTTGAGACGGACATAGTGCACCGCATGTCCGCCATGTCTCTTGGCCTCCACGACGTCCCAGAGTTCTCCATCGACACTGGTTAAGATGCCGACGTCGGACGGCTGTCCTCCTCCCTCGGGGAAGATGATTGTGTCGTGCAAGATGACCTCGACAAGCGGTGCGCTGGGTGCTTGGGCCCCCTTCTTCTTCTTGCCCTCCCTTGCGTTGGAAGGCACGGTCGGCGACTGCGACTCGCGGCAACTGACGGCTGTTGTCGCGAGCTCGTTGAGCAGCGGGTCGCCTGGCGGACGAAGTTGGACGATCGACGATCGAGACGTCAAAAAATGCTACCGGGAGGAACTAGGGCGGAACTTTACGTTGACAAGCGAGCAGCCCAACTGGAACAGGCTGGAGCGGGTCCGTGGGGACCGCGAGCGTCGTAGAGACAATTCGGTGGTAAGTAGGCGGGGTGGCCCGCGGAGGGCTGAGAGTCGCGGTCGCTGCTGCCATGGAGGGTGTCTGCTGGACGCAGGCGACCGTGGCTTGTATTTGTCTCTGCTGCACGACTCCGGGTGCGTTTGTAAGGTCTGCACTCTGTCTGAGTTTCAGGATGACTCGGCGCCGTTCCCACATCGTCCCTCCCCGCCGCCGATCAGAGACGCATGGTGCGGGCCGGCTTTTCCGAGAGCTGATGCAGCTCCGCTGTGTCTCCGACGACGGTGTTCCCTGCCAAGTGCCTGCGTGATTTCTCAAGTCCGACTGGATGTTCAGACTCAGGGAGTGCAATTTACGTGTGGGGCGTTGCAAGGTACGCGACGGGAAAAGGTGGGGTAAATGCAAGGCTCGGGCTGGCTCACTGTTTGCCCGGTGCAAGCCCCGCAACCTCCCCAGGTCCGAACGATCTTCCGGACGCGTACCGCACTCTTGGCCTGCGGGGATTTGCTGGGGTCTGCCGATGTCATCTTCCCTCTTCGCCAGTCTTCAGCCTGTCGCCCGGTCCAGCCGTTATAAGCCTCTCCCCGTACGTGATGGCAGTTTTGTCTCCCTGCTCTCGGAGTCCCTCATCGCGCTACGATCCCCCGCGCCGCCATGCCTTCCACGCCCTCTCTCGAGAAGACATCCGACCTGGGCATCGAAGACGATCACGCCGAGCATGCACACCGTCGCGACGTCGAGGCAGATCCGAAGCACTTGGGTGACGAGGAGTTTGGTGGACACGAGGCGAGGAAGAAGCTCGAGAAGAAGCTCCTTCGCAAGCTCGACGCCCGGATGTCCATCCTGATCGTCATCTACATCCTCAACTACGTACGTGTGCTAACTTCTCCTCCAATTCGCGCCGCGTGCTCATGTAGTCCTCGGTACATAGATTGATCGTAACAATGCCGCGTGAGCATACTTGTGGACTCCCATGTGGTCGTTGTTTCTGACAGCTGGACACAGCGCGGCGCGGTTACGTGGGTTTGAGGACGACCTCCACCTCAAGGGCCAGGAATTCAACACACTCCTCAGTATCCTCTATGTCGGGTACATTCTCATGCAGATACCCTCGTAAGCAACATCCGTACGCACCTGTTTATTCTATGTGCTAATGAGTGACGTAGAAACATGTTCCTCAATTACATTGGGAAGCCGTCAATATATCTGCCATGCTGTATGATCGTATGGGGCATGATCTCCACTCTGACTGGCATCACCAACAAGTGAGTCCTGCTTCTCCCACTGTGTGGTACAGATGCTGACGGTCTCCCGCAGCTTCGTGGGGGCATTACTCACTCGATTCTTCCTCGGCTTCGTGGAGGCGGCGTTCTTCCCTGGCGCACTCTTCCTGCTCTCCAAGTGGTACAAGCGCTCCGAGCTCGGCGTTCGTACGGCCGTCCTCTCTTGCGGTAGTCTGATCAGCAATGCCTTCGGTGCACTGATTGCGTCCGGTATCCTGAACAATATGGAGGGAAAGCTCGGTCACGCCGCATGGCGGTACGTCCATGATCCTCATCCTCGTGCCATGGTGCTCATGGGTGTTCTACTACGCACAGCTGGCTGTTCTTCATCGAAGGCGCCCTCACCATGTTTGTGGCGATCTGCGCAATCTTCATTCTTCCTGATTTCCCTACGACCTCGCGTGGCTGGCTGAGCCCGGAAGAGGCTCGTCTCGCCGTGAAGCGTCTGGAGGAAGATGTCGGTGTCGGCGATGGGGAGGAAACCGAGGGTCATGGTCGTTTCCATGGCTTCACCCTCGCACTCACGGATTGGAAGGTGTGGTGGCTCGCGCTCGCCCTGACCAGCTTGGTCGTCTCCCTGTCCTTCAACGCGTTCTTCCCGACGCTCAGCGCGACCATGGGCTACAACCCGACTATCACGCTCCTCCTGTGCGCGCCTCCATGGGTGTTTGCGACGCTCGTCGCCTTCGTCATGTGTCGGCACTCCGACCGTACAAAGGAGCGGTTCTGGCACATTGCGACTTCGCTCTCCGTCGGGATTGTTGGATTCATCATCGCTATCTCCACGATGAGCCTTGCTGCTCGTTATATCTCACTGTGCGTACCTCGATTGCCCTTGAACTGCATGGGAATCCCTCCGTACTCATGAGTCCGTCTAGCTTCCTCATGGCGCAATCGTACGCGGGCTTCATCATCTTCCTTGCGTGGATAAGCAACTCCATCGCGCGTCCGCCGTCGAAGCGTGCCGTCGCACTCGCGTTTATCAATGCGTTCTCGCAGCTCGGAAATATCGCCGGATCGTGAGTACAGCTTTTCTCGTAGCGCTCCCGTACCGGTTTGGCATCATCGTGAGCGCAGCAGTGCTGACGTCTTTCTCTCTGACCAGATACGTCTGGCCGAAGGCTTGGGGCCCTTCGTACGCGCACTCGTACGCGATCTGCATCTCGACGAACGGACTGTGCATCGTTATGTGCTACATCTTCAAGAAGCACCTCGAGAAGCTCAACCGTGACATCGAAAAGAAGGAGCAAGAGGAAGGCAGGCCCGTCGGCTTCCGTTACATCCCATGAGTGTACGACCCGGTCCAGACGCCGGAACGACTCTGCTATGTTGTACCGTTACGCGTAGTATATCATGTGCTCTAATGTATCCTGTATTTGTATGATGACGTCCGACGACAAACACATTCCGCACATTGGAGCAACAACTGAGAACATTGTAAGCTACATACATAGTGAGGATGCGACGGCAAGCGGGTAGGACATCCGTCCGATCGCGATCTGACGGACGACGGCACGATAGTGCGAGCCGGGGATATTTCGGACTTGCCTGCCCCTCGTCCACCAGGAGCAGCTGACTGGCGATACCCAATCCAGCGAGTCCCGAAGCTATTCATAAGAGCTTGAAGCCAAGGTCAGGATGCCTTGATTGCACACACTACTGCGATACTCACTGACCACGTACTGACTGCAATGTCGGCAAAAGTGGCTAGGGAACTGCACGAGGGATGGACGTTCACGCAGGTTGGCGGCGGGCAGGTGATGAAGGAAGCTGAATGGCTGCCCGTGCAGCACTTCCCGACCACGGTGCATGTCGAGCTGTTGGGTTACAAGAGGATACCCGACCCAGTGAGTCGTGATCGACGTGCATGCCATGCGGCTCGAAGACTAACCACTGTGCAGTTCATCGGACTCCATGAATGGGATGTTCAATGTATGTCATACCGACATATGTGAGTCTCCTGAAACCTCTGAGTCGGCCGGTACATGCAGGGATCGGAGAAGTAGATTGGGCTTTCCGTACCACGTTCACCGCGAGCGAGGCGGAGGTGACCTCCGACAAGGTCGATCTTGTCTTCGACGGGTTGGATACCTTCGCTGCGGTGGAGCTGGTGAGGGCTTTCAAGATTTTACCCAGCTTTGCGCTTGCTGACAGAGCCTACCAGAATGGGCACAAGATACTGGAGTATGTGCTCTCGGTGCCGCACACCGGACATGACGGTGCTGACTTACGCATACGTCTGTCTTAAGGACCGACAACCAGTTTGTCGCGCATCGCGTGCCGGTGAAGGACTACGTCAAGGCTGGCGAGAACTCGCTCGTACTCACATTCTCGAGCGCGTTCCGCAAGGTATGGCCACAATCATACCGATGGACTGCTGAGTGGATGCGCTGAACAGAACTATCTTCACATCAGGGTCGCGAGATCGAGAAGCAGCATGGCAAACTCAACCTCTGGAATGGCGATTCAAGTCGCCTGCACGTTCGCAAGGCGCAGTACAAGTAAGTGTACGATCCAGGGGTGGGGACCGCGGAGAGCAGTGGCTGACGTCGACCTTGCAGCTATGGTTGGGACTGGGGTATGTCGGACATACAGCTCACGACTCACCGATAATCTAAGAACTGTCGCTGATGCTCGCGCACTGGCAGGCCCGGTGCTCATGACTGTCGGGCCTTGGAAGCCCATCCGTCTGGAGGCCTACACCACTCGTATCACCGACCTGGACATCCGCCCGAGGGTGAACGAGAAGCTTGGAGCGACTATCGACGTTACATTCGAGCTGTCTAGGGACGACCACAGCGTGGCGAACGTGTCCGTGAAGGACGCTGAAGGAAAGCTTATCGTAGGCCAGAGCAACTTGCTTATAAAGAGCCAGAGAGCGGAGGCCCACTTCAAGCTGTCCCCGGGCGTGTTCGACTTGTGGTACCCGGTGGGATATGGCAAGCAGCCCATCTACACAGTTCAGCTGCATATCACCGACAAGGCAAGCCGCAAAGCTGCTGTGAGCCATGCGATACTAATACGGAAAGCTCTTAGGATGGTCATTTGTTGGACAGCAAGACGCAGAAGTTCGCCTTTCGCCGAGCGGTGATTGTTCAGGACGAGCTCGAAGGAGAGGAGGGGCGTTCGTTCTTGTTCGAGATCAACAACATCCGGATATTCTGCGGTGGTACGTCGTTCTTGACTCGTGCTCAAGGGAGAGAGCCACATCTTCGGCATAGGTTCCAACTGGATCCCCGCGGACTCTTTCCTCACAAGGTGAATAGCCAATTGGGTTCTCTATCAGCCGTTACCGCTAGCTAACGAACCTCGTGAATGCCTCAAGGTTGACCGCTGAAAAGTACCGACAATGGCTGCAACTTCTTGTGGACGGCAACCAGAATATGGTCAGGGTCTGGGGCGGCGGTATCTACGAAGCGGATGTCTTCTACGACATCTGCGACGGTGAGTCTCGCATGCATGGGCACGGGTAGTACGACACTGACTAATGGTCCAGAGCTTGGCATTCTCGTCTGGCAGGACTTTATGTTCGGCTGCGGCCAGGTAAATGGAGCCGTTCCATTGGTGTGGAACCGCGATGTGTTGATTAGATGCCGCCGCGTAGTACCCGGCCTACGATTCGTTCACGAAGTCCGTCGAGGTCGAGGCCGAGCAGAACGTGAAGAGGCTCCGACACCATCCGTCCATAGTGATCTTCGGTGAGCAAAGCACGCCATAATCCAGAAGTCTTCGGTCGAGTGCTCACCGCATTGGATGTTCCACCTTCCCACTGTCAGCGGGCAACAACGAAGGTGCGTTCAACTGCATTTACATCTATTTGCATTGTATTCCTCGAGGCGAGCGACGCTGACAATCAATCGATGTTGAATTGCAGATTATCAACTGGCCGAGTCCTCGAAGCTGGAGCTCGATTACTCGGATGAGAAGTCTGATTTCAGGAAGACCAATTTCCCCGCACGCTACATCTACGAGCGGCTTCTCCCATCTGTCGTCGAACGGCTGTGTGATATCAGCTACCACCGCAGTTCTCCGTACAGTGGCTTCGGGAAGGAAACGACCGACAAACGGTATGGCGACCTCCACCAGTGTGAGCTGCCCGCGCCGTTCGAACATTCTAGCGTTGGCGTAATCTTGTGAATCGTCTAGGGAACGTGTGGCATGGATCCCAGGAACCTTGGCACAACTGGGACATCCTCGCAGGACGCTTTGTCTCTGAATTCGGGATGTCAGTGTATGCGTTCTGTCAGGAAGTTCCCATACTCACCTCCCCCGGTGCCTCACTTCTCCAGGCAGGGCTATCCAAACATCCGCACGGTGGACTACTGGCTCGGTGGCGACCAGTCGGAACGCTACCCGCAGTCGAGGTACGCATACATGCGCACCGTCGGGGTTAGCGTCCACAATTTACGTACCGATTGACAATGTGGTAGGACGAACTGCAACCACAACAAGGCGGATGGCTTCGAGCGCAGGATTGAGGTACGCTTGGCCCGTTCACCCATTCAGCCGTGTGAGCCCCCGGAGCTCACTTGACCCCGCCCGCGTCACGGACGTTCGTTCGCAGCTGTACCTCATGGAGAACTTCAAGCACGCGTTCGACATCGAGAGGTCAGTGCGTCTTCTTCCGGGCTGATCGTGCGTGATAGGCGGTTGACTGACAGACCGATGGGTAACACGTCAGTTACGTGTATTACACGCAAATAATGCAGGCGGAGACCCTCGCGTCCGCCTACCGGCTCTGGCGGCGGAACTGGAAGGGCAAAGGCAAGGAGTACACCGCAGGAGCGCTCGTTTGGCAGGTGAGCGTCCGAAACACATACACGATCCGAGTCTTGTGGCTGTTGGCCCGTTCTATATGCAGGCTTCGTGAGACGTTGCATGACCTCGATGGCTAACGCGCACGCACCTCCTCCTCCCTCCACATGACAGATCAACGACTGCTGGCCGGTCACGTCCTGGGCCATCGTCGACTACTTCCTCCGCCCGAAGCCGGCGTATTTCGCGATCAAGCGCGAGCTGCGGCTCTACACGGTGGGCATGACCCGCAAGGAGAAGAAGACGTACGCGGACGAGCTCTCCGCCGCCTTCTTCACACTCGAGACCGTGCTCGAGATCTGGGGCACGAACAGCACCCTCGACGAGAAGAAGGCGACGCTCGAGATCACTGCGTTCGACCTCCACTCGGACTGGCGCGAGCGTTCGACGCACGCCGTCGTGCTGGCGCCGAACGCCGCGACTGAGCTATGGCAGGGTGCCCTCCCCGGGCAGCCCACGCGCACGAAGCTGAGCGAGGTCCCGCGGACGATCGTGGTCTCCGCACGGCTCCTGGACACAGATGGAAGCGTCCTCGGGCGATACGCGAACTGGTGCGTCCCCATCTCGAACTCCAAGCGTGTCCTGCGTGTCCACTGACTTCTCCCCGAATCTTCCTTGCCCTTGCCTCTTCGCCGCCGTGTCGCCGGGTCTTGCATGTTCCCCGGGGTCGCATGACTGCTGTGCACCGCAACCGACGCCAGGCCCGAGCCGTTCAAGTACATCCACTTCCCCAACCGCGAGGAGGTCGGGCTGCAGATCGACGTGAGCCCCAGCTCCGGTGGCGGCGGCAAGGATGCGCGCATCACGCTGTCCGCAAAGAAGCCGATCAAGGGGCTCATCCTGGACGTCGAGGGCGCAGAGGACGCGTCGTGGTCCGACCAGGCGATCGACCTCGTGCCGGACGATCCGCAGGTCGTGTCCGTGCAGGGCCTGAACGGGCGCAAAGTGACCGCGCGGTTCCTCGGGGACGGCTCCGCGTGAGTTCCCCGGAGGCGGCTCGTTTGGGCGGTGAGGCAGACATTGGCGGTCGTGACGAGCGGAGAAGCACGGATCTAGAGGGTCGGGTGCAGAGTCAGAGACGCAGCAGCGGGGCATGCGGAGAATGGGAAACAGCGAGCGAGCCGCTTGTGAGTTCATGAATGTTGTGCAATTCAGAATGGAGAGAGAGCTACGCGGGATGTCGGTGTGTCATACTGTTTCAATGTTTGACGGGCCCCCACACCTGCGCGCTTGTGGCGAAGTGTGCTACATACGACTGTGAGAAGGATGGTAGCCGGAATGAAGCTCGAAAGAGCGAACACAGCACTCGTACCGTCCTACGGAGCTTGCCTGCATTCTAGCATTTGCATGCATTCTTGATCTTGATGACTCGCCGGCCCTGCAGCTGTCAACGTCAGGCCAGCCTGGGTCGTCTTTACCGTACATGTCATGGGCACTTCCCCGGACGCGTGTTGCAGGGCGGTCGGGCGGATCTGCACCAGGACATGCGGCGCGCGGCAAGCAAGCAGCAGACCGAGCAGCCGGAGAGGGTAGGAGGATATGAAAAGGATGCGATATAAAGCGTAAGTTAGGTATTTATAGCGAATTACGGACCGTTGGGGAGAGAGCTGTACACACGGCGTATGCAATGCATCCCCGTGGAGGGGGCTAAGGTAGACAACAGCGACATAGGTGATCGTACAAGCTGTACACGCGACAGGAGGGCGATGCAGGAGGGGAAGGGGACGGAGAGCGAGCGGCGAAGCGAACGGGTTGGGGAGGTTGAATGTCAATCACAGTCCAAATATACAAGAAGAGAAACAACGACCCGATGATAGCGATGTGTAAGTCATGAGTGAGGAGGAGGGGAAAGTTAACAGCTGGGGAACGAGGGGAAGACGGTGTACGAGATGGAGGGTGGGAGAAGGCGGGATTGAAATGCACCGGGTACCAGGATGATACAGACCATTATGGAGATGTATGCAAGCGATGCGAGATATTCTATGGTTGATGGGAATCTTGAGAATGCGAAGTTGAGGTCCGCACTCGTTCACATGACGGTACATGTAGACCCCTTGGCCTCCGACTGGTTGTTTGGTTTGCGCTTCTCGATCTCGGCGAGGCACAGCTCAAACACTTTAGCTAGATAAAACAGAAAACGATCAGAAAAACAGGATAGTGGTCGGAGCAACTGAGGCGGAAGAGAAACACGTACCGACGTTGACATTTTGCTTCGCGCTAGTCTCAACATGTGCGGCGTCGAGCTCGCCGGCAAGCTTCTCGCCCTCCTGTGGCTGCACCTGTCTGGATGGTCTATGAGGAAAAGTAGAGGTGTGGGTGACAAGTCGAGCGGGCGAAAGAGGGTACCAGAGTCACAGCGAGGCCGGAGGACAGGGTGGGAGGTGCATATATGCGGTACATACCTGTTCTGGAGGTCTATCTTGGAGCCTACGATTACACAGGGAATGGAGTTCATGCCGCAGAAGTTGACAATCTTGTCGTACACGACTTGGATCATGTCGAAGGACTTGTGATTTGTTACGGAGTACACGAGGACGAAGCCATGGATACCGATGGCATGCTTTGAGTTGAGGATGGTGTACTCATCCTGGTGGCCAGCGCGACGGCGGCGTGAGTCGGTGGTTTGGGCGCTGGAGGCAAGGGTGAAGACGCACCTGACCGGCAGTATCAATGATGTCACAATCATAGTCGACACCCTTGTAGTTGACGGTCTTGTTGAACACACTCTCAATAGTCGGGTAGTAGGACTCGACGAAGTGGTTCTCGATGAACTGAATGACAAGCGAAGACTTCCCTGCGGGTGGGGTGCGCCGGGACGGAGGGGAGGGCGGGCCGTGAGCGGGGGGCGGTCGCGTGGACAGGGGCGCTACTCACCGACCGAGCGAGAGCCAAGAACGGCGATCTTGCGTTTGTTGAGGATGTCGCCGGGCATGGTGAAGACGACGAAGCGGCGGAGATGGGAGGGGGAAGGAGGAGGAGGGAGGAGAGGAGAATGGAGGGCGGAAGAGGAGGGGCTAATAACCGGACCCCAAATGGTTGCCACTCGCGATGATCTGTGGTGACAATAATTTGTCCGTGCCTGCTGGTCGGAGAGCGCGTTCCCGGGGCGGTTTCAGATTCCGGGCGACGGGGAGGGCCTGGCCTGTGCGCGTGCCGTTCTCTCCAGCGACGGCCACCGTTTAGCCTTTTAACCAGCGACAGAGGCCCAACGCCCGATCCGGCTCACCCACCAGACGCCTCCTGCCCGGCGCTGCCCCTGCCAGTCTCTCCTCCCCGCGATGGTCTCCTGATGCCCCGACTCCCTCGTCGGCAATCGTCGAAAACTGCTCGTGCGTGTGCTCCGTCGGCCCATCCATTCACCAGCACGCTCGTCCATCCGCCCGCCATCGATCCCCTCGCCACCGCTAGACTCCTTGTAGTACTTCCTCTCGCGTCCACAACGCCACTGCCGGGCATGTGCAGATAAGCCACCCTTCTAGCCACCTAGGATGCGCAAACCACCCCCAGTCACCCACAACGCCACACGCCGACTCTGGCGATCCCGTGGTGTACTCCGCAGGACGATCTCAACTCGCTTGCTCAAGTAGTGCAAGGCTCGACCGTCGCCGATCACCCAAGCGGCAGCCACAACCCCATACGCACCAAATGCCAGACTACTTACCCAGAGAACTCGATGGTGACGACCGCCGGCTCAGCGAGTCCAACGCTACTACATACGCGTGCGCGCTCCTTTCTTCGGCCGCGGGCTATCCTTGGAACGACTGGACGTCCGAGTCGCCGTTCCCAGCGATCGCAGCCCATCGGTTTCTCATAGCAATATGATTGCCACCTTCTCCATCTCCAACCTCCAGCCTCGCGGTCTCGCGGAGTCCAACTTTGAGCTTGATCGGATATCCCAAGACCGTCGTCCAGATACTCTCCAGTCTGGCATCACTGCGCCGTGCCACGGGGGATTGATCGCTGCTGATAACGTCGCGTGCGTGCTCAAACAGCGGGACACATGCACGAGACTCCCGGGGATTCTGCTGCACCTTTGCACGGTACTGGAGCTCGGTGTGGGAGAAGGCATGAGAAGAGCACGGCGAAGGCCCGCTGTAATGCCACACATATCACCGTCCGCCAATCTCGATTCTGCCTCGCGTCGACGCGTCCTGCCTTCGCAGAACCGCAAGCATCCCAGCCTGTGCTTCTTCCCTCGCTGGCCGTTCGTCATTGGTCTCGCCCTCCGCGTTGGGCGGATGCAGTCCGCCCGCTCGGGCCGTGTATACGTACGCACATCCCCCGGCGTGGCAAGGCATGGCTCGCACCTCCTGCCTCCTGGGGTTAGCGCGACGAGGAACGAGCACCGACTGAGCCTCGCTGGGTCCCAGCGAACGCCTCTAAGCTTCGACGATGATTGCGTTCGAGAATTCGACCCCATTCGGGACGTCATGCCCAGTCCGCGGGAGTCCAGGCTCTTCCCGTAGTCTGCGAACTGCACCCCCGTACCTTACAGCGTGATGGCGTACGGCGAGTGCGAGCTCGCCAGCGAATGATGGCCGCACACAAAGGCCCCCGCTGCAAATCTGGGCTCGACGATCCGGTGCGGGGAAGCGGGGGTGCATCTCGAGCGTTCGGTCGAGCTCAACGCCTCGGAGCGCAGGCTATACTCCAGGCGCGTGGCCGGGTGTATTGGAGAAGGAAGCGGCGGCATTTCGATCGGTGCTGTAATTTCCAGCGGGGAGCAATAGAAGTTTTCTTTTCATTGTCTAGGCGTCTACCTGCAATTGGAAGCTGGGTATCTCCGCAGGAACTCAAGGTGGAGTGACGTGCTGAGTGGGGAGCTTGAGAGGGTGTCGACGGTCGCGGCGTGATGGTCGGCCGACTCAGGAGTATGTCGCCGCAGCACAGTAGGACCGTAGCAGCGCAAGGAAACACAGATACTCAGATGGGGCCCGCCCAACACCTCGTGTATGCGCCACTCCGGCTGTCGCGGGGGCATTTTATCGAGACTGGCTCTGAAGGGCCTCCAGCAGGGGCCTCCCAGTACGGATAAGTCTGCTCCGGTGCGTAGGAGATGTGCGCCCATCTCTAAACCCTAAGCTTGCCGGACATCACCGCTGCGGCATAGACTCTGGATGGTGGATGAGCACAAGAGATTGAAGGAAAGGCAGCACGTATCTGTGGTCTGGGCGGGCTGAAGATGGAACGGCGGCAGTGTTGCGTGGGTACGGCCAGCAGATGGCGAGAGCGAGCCATTCTCGAGTCCGCCGCCGGGTGTTGCTGTAGCACTAGTATAGCTACCGGTCAACCAGCCTGGACGTGTACTCGGGCTCCCATCGAACGGGAACGCGGGAGCGCAAGCCTGTGGTGAGATGACGGCTCGGCAGACGGTCACCCATTCAGCTTGACGCGGTGGCAATCTGCACGATGCACCTGGACGTGGACGCGGACGTTCAGTAAAGTTCATCTCCGTCAAGCGTTCAACACAAAGATCACCTTCTCAGTCGGCAGCAACAGGGCAGGTATGTCATAGATAAGGCAAGACACAACACGTTGCATCGCCTGTACACGATGCGGGAGCCATACGGCAGCTACGGTGTCGTATAGGGCGGCGCAAGCGACGCGACGGGTGCTGTAAGCGTGAGTAAAGGCATCGCACGTTGGGACGCCATACTTGGACGGTGCGCGGAGCGAGAACTCCTTCAACGTTGTCCTTTGCCGAACGCGTAAGGGCGGGGAAGTAGCGGGGACGTGCCTGCACGTATGGAAGTCTAACTCTCGGAGTGGCACTGCGATAAGAGGGTGGACATGAGTGGGACGCTGGGCGGCGCTGTGGATGAATGTCAGAGGGTGGCAAGACACGCACTCGGACAGGGCCATCCCGTCCTTGCGCGGGTGTGCAGCTGCGCAAGTACGAAATCTACACGGCGAGTATCATGGTTAAGCTCTCGCAAGCTAACCTAGCTCGCCACACGCGATGTATGAGTCGACTAGAAGGGTACGTCCTTATCTCAACCGCCATGCGAATGTCAACCGTTCGCTTCAGCAGCAGCAACGTGCGCAAGTGGAAGCTTGGGAACAGACTTCTGTCATAACGCAACCCGTCAGCGGCTGAAAAGCTGCGCGAAACTGAACTTACGGCAAGCGATGTGCTCCTCTGCAGTGGACGAGAGAAGGGCGCCGTAGGGCGCCCCGACCTGTGATCCGTGAGCCACTGCGTGGCACTAGGTGGCACTGGAGAGATGCGGTGGGTATTCAATCGCTCATAAGTAGGTGAACATCGTGGCGTTCGCTCTTGAGAAATGGCGCTCACTCGTCTAGAATGACGGTTTGTCTTTCCCAATTGCGCCTATTCATAGGTCACACATGAGAGCCAACACGTCGTTGCAAGGGGGACGTGAGCATGGACTGCCAGTGTCACTCATCACCATGCTGCCCGGTGAGAGAACAGTCCCTATGATTGACCAAGTCTCGGCCGGTCGCAATTGCATCAAGGACGCCAAATCATGACTTACTTGGCAGATGAGCGACACTTTAACGGCGGTCGAAGTCTCCTCGGCGCCGGGTCGGGTCATCGCGTGGAGGCACCTAGCATGGTAGCCAGACCTGCGGTGACTTATATGTACGATCGTCGGCAGAAGGCTGAATGGGTATAACGGGCGTGCAGTCGTTAGTGCGCTGAACAAGCAGAGGTCTAGCCTATGTGGCTTACCTCTTCGGAGCTTCCAAGCTTCATTCTACAATGCATGCGTAATGAGCAAGAGCAACTCCAGGGAACAGCCAAAGTCGGATGACAATCCCATAGTCCGGCATGCGAGAGTCTTCTACATGGGTGGTACGTCTTGTGCCATTATTGCATATGATCAACGCTGATTCCGATGCGTATGATTGATAAACGAGTGGGTGCACCAGTAACCTAGCTCGACGAGACCGGCATATATGCGCACCTAGGGCTCGGTCAAGCATTCGACGCTGCTGTCCTGGTCGTGGTGAATGGAGATGCCGCGCTAGCGCTGGGACACGCCCACGTGTGCAGTAGGCGAAACGCGAGCGCGTCGCACGTGATGTTCATTTTGAGGGCCGGGCGTGGCAAAGCGCACCACTTCGAGACGGCAAGTTCAACTCGCGGTCAGCCACTCGCGCCTCTTCCTTCACAACCACCTCCTACTCGTCCCTCTGCCCGCCTCTGCGCTCCCACTCTCTCTTTCTACACCAAGAAACAGCTACAGCCATGTCTTCTGCAACCACGCCCAACGACTCTCCCATCGGCACGCCCATCCAACCCATGCACAACCCCTCCCAAGCCGCTCACGTTGTCGTTCCTCAAGCGCCGCTCGGCAACGCCACCAACGGACAGTTCAATCAGGCACCAGGCATGGGTGCAAAGGCACTTCTCGCGAAGAAGTTTGCGAAGACACAGTAAGGCCTATATTGCGAGTATCGCGCCCGGAGCCGCAGCTCATGTTCAAATTCGAACCAGCAACCCTACCTACGTCTCGCCTACGGACAACATGATGACGCCGTGTAGCCAGAAGCTGAACGCGACCAAGAAGAAGCACTTCAATAAGTACGTGGTGACCGTGAATCTGACCTTGGTCAACGCTGACATCTTGGCGACAGGGGTGCGGCTAAGCCCATGCCCTCACTCTTCGGTCAGCAGCGGCAACAGGAAGTCGATGCGGACTCGGACTCTGAAGAGGGCGCTCCTCAGGTGTCCACGGAGCCGTCAACAGACAACAAGATGGACGATGACGAAGAGAACCCGTTCTAGGTCACGGACAGTAGTCCGTTGCCACGGTATGTTGGGGAGACTCGCCGCCGATTTCTATTTTGTACGACTATATTATGTCCGTCCCGCCCATCGTTCTCGTCCATCGTCCTTGTCCATCGTAGTCCGTGTCGCATATCTCCTCTGTCGCCGCTCGCTCTGTTTTGTTTTGCTGTCAGTGTCACGACATCCACGACTCCGTAGTTGCCAAGTGCATCTGTATTTTTCCTGTCCTTCAGACCTACCCGAGGCGTGGTTCCTCGTGTCGAATCGAGCACAGTTGTATGACTCCCGAAACAGCGAGACAAACCGACCATAACACCTTGAACGACGTTGGTCGCAAGCGATTCATCAGCGAATAGCCTCTAGGTATATGCAGAATACACAGACGCAACCGTCCGAGGCGCACTAGGCGCAACGCCATTACCAGACCGTAAGAATGTAGATGTCCTGGACGAGCGAGCGTCCATGGAATAAGTACAATGAGATGAAACGAAAGCACATGAATCCGACATTATCGTAAGACGTGGTATGAGAGAATGACTCCGTAGCGAATCCAGCACAACGAGGTGTCCGTGGCGATCCGTGTATGGAAGATATATGCTTTGAGATGATTGCAACCGTCCTCCACCATCCACCGTAACAGCGACACAGGCACGACTCAGTTCCTCCGGCAGCAGCGGAAGAGGTTTCGTCTGAACCAGTAGAAGAGACACTGCGATGGAGCCGTGTCAGCTGTCGTTCCGCCTGGAGAGTGATTAAACTTACCCCGATGAACTTGACCAGCGCAAGGCCGAACGTGGAGTAGAGGATGACAGCGAAGTAGATGTTCTGCCTTTTCTCCAGCGTGGCCTCGTCGGCCTCCTCGTTGCCGGTGCCCAATCCGTTCAAGCTCTGGATCGCAACGGCGAGACCGGCATTGCTGAGCATCCATGACGCAACAAGACGCGTACGGAACGTCTTATTCTCGTCGTCCATGGTGGGCTTCTCGATCACCTCCTTGGTGTCGAGCTTCGTGAGCGCCCGAGTCACGGTGTCCTTGAACGCGGCATCAAGATCCTCCTTGTTCCGCGTAGTATCCTCGACGACGGCAGTGTCGGCGTCCTTGGCCTTCTTCGATGATACCGACGGCAGTGCTTCCGCTTTATCCGAACCCTTGGTACCCCAGGATACGTCGTGAAGGTTGCAGAAGGCGTAGACGTTGAGAACGTTCGTGAACGAAGGAGCCAAGCAAAGGTACTGGAACATGCTGGACGCAAGGTGCCAAGGGTCGCGCTGCGCAGCACGTTAGATGCTTGTCTGGTAACTTCCTCTGAGATGCGAAGACTTACGTAGAGCAGGGAGGCTATCAACCAGATACCGAAGGTCGACATCATAGCAGCAATCAGAGCTCCAATCGGTGGCGTGAAGATCTTCGCAATGATCTCCCCCGTCGTTTTACCGGCTAACTGGTGAGGGATGTCCTGGATGCACGAATCGTTGTGAGCGTCACGCGAACATTTATGCACTGAATGCCCAACCTTGAAGGCGACAACCGTCAGCCAGAACGAGCAGATCAACAGATACACGGCGAGGACACCGTACACCCTGCAGGAAGATAGATGATGAGAATCGCAGTACATGTGAACAGATGCAGTCGGGCTCACCAGAGCGTGATGTTATATGTTGCACGCTCACCCTTAGGTCGGTTACCCAATGCCAGGACGAACTGCAGAGCCAAGAACGCAAGATAGATCCACTTGAGAACGAGGTTGACCCAGTGTGTCTGGACGAAGGTCGATCAATATTGACCAACCCGGACGCACGCTCAGGTGGTACTTACTGCAGTCACACCGCCGAAGATGACGATGCCTTGGTTAGGAAGTAGGTCGATGATGATGCTGAACGTAAGCCAGATGTTTGCCAGAGCGAACCAAGAGAAGACCAGTGAGAAGACGTTGTACTGATGTACTTGTTCAGCCCCAACAGATGATTCGATCATACGAGTAATTTACGTACCAGAGCTTGGACATGGAAGAAGAACATGCGGATGATACCATGGCCGGACCGGTACAATTTGAAGAAGTTCACGAGGGCGTACTGCACAAATAACATGAAGCGAGGACTTCACGTCACAAGTGGCGCAGATGGACGTACCACTGACGCAGCGAACGAACCGTTCAGCCAACGACGACGTTGACCAATCAATTCAGCGGCAGACTCGGGGACATCTGTCTCGGCTTTGCTGGGCTTGACGTACGTCAGTGTCCACTTGTCGTTCGCCTTCGCGACCAGCTCGAAGCAGAGAATACGGTCCTCCGCCAAGAACATGTTCTTCGTGAAGATGTTCATGCCGTATATACCCTTGGGACCCAGGCGATCCGCGAGCGAGTGGTCACCGTGGAAGTATTGCTCGAGTGGCCGACCAAGGATAGCACGGAACCTGTAGGCCGAAAATGCACCGGGCAACACGGACACATAGCCGAAACTGCTCTCAAGCGGCTTGTCTGGAAGCAGCGCGGAGATTGACATGAGCGCAGTTGGGATCAGTCAAAGCCACAGATGCCTACCCAGAATGTTCGACATCTTGTACTCGAAGTTTTGCGCCGCCACAAGTGGGTTGAGCAGCTTGCGGCCACCTTCGATCATGGCGTGAATCTCTCCACAGCACCCACCAAGGTGTGGGTCATTGTAGAAGGCCTCCCACAAGTAGTAGATTGACTTGCGAGCGGGCTTGGTGCCTGCATCGATGAGTACACAGATTTCGGGCTGTGAGACGGTCAGGTCAAAGCGCTGGATCAAGAGCTTGGCTGCGCACCTCGAGCATGCGGCCAATGGCATTGAAGAGCCAGCGGTGCGAGTTGATCTTCTTCTGGTTTTGAGCCTTGATGACCAAGATGATCTGGACGGGCACGAGGTTGTTGGGGTCCTCGCCCTGCGGAACGACCAGCTGAGGTGTGGTATCGACTGACAATTGGGTCGTATACTAAGAGCGATGTCAGCGCCCATGTCAAAGACCGGGATGGTTTCCATACCTCGAAGATGTGCGCGACAGTGTCCTTGCCATCGACCTGCTTCTTCATGACACCATCCTGGTAGACACCGACGGTGGCAAGGATATCCAAGACAGTCTTGTCCATGGGTTCAAGACCATCGATGATGAGCGCCACGGTGATCTTCTGCCATCCCGGCGTACCCTCTTCCGCTGTCCGACGCCAGTACTTGGACTGCTTCGTTTTACAGATATCACGGATGTTCAGCATGACACCGTGGAGGGTACGCGCGTAGAGGGTCTTGTCTTCGTTATAGGACGTGACAGCGATCAGCAGTTCCGTTTGACGGTTGTACATCTTCGTACGCAGGCTGTATCCATTCGCCTCCGAGAAGTCATCGGGGTCACACGTAGCAGCGGTGTACCGCATGTGCCTGCGCAACTCTTGAGTGTGAGCGCTGACGTGCAATGTCTGGTCGACTTACGAGAACTCGGTGGTCTTGCTGCTCTGCCATTTCGGCTCAATGGCGCTGAAGATGGGCGTCGGGACTGCGTATTCGGAGATGAAGTTACCCTTTGTGAGCTTGACCTTGCGAGTGACACCACGCTTGATGGTCTGCCGGCGCCTCCACTGAGAGTCTGCACCCATGGAAGAGGTGGATGCGACAGAGATGGGCCGCGCACCACCGTACGGGTCCCCATAAGAGTTCGGGTCGAAAGGGCTACGCGTAGCGTACTTAGCCGGAAGCTTGAGCCTGCCGACAGGAAAAATCGAGACTTACGGGTACGATGTGCCATGCTCCCTCGTCAGCGGCCGCTTCTCCTCCTCATCGTCGTAGTCGCCAAGATTCCCGAACTCGTTTGGGAAGGAAGCAACGCTCTGGTTTGGAGTTGGGAAGCTGGGCTCCGCGAAGTTAATTGCCCGTTGGCGGTCAGTGAAGGGATCCGTCAGGGTGAGGTCCGTCGCGGAGGACTGGGACGACAACGAGGGAAGGGGCGGGCGGTGGTCTTGGGCCATGGCGGGCGGTGTAGGACGTGGTGGGCTGAGGCGGGCGTCGAAGGGCCTGCCTGGTGGGTCGTGGAGGTTGCGGAGAATGCCTGTCTTAGTGCTTTTGTACAATGCGTGCTGAGCGCCCTCAGCCTCATCGCCCCCGCCTTCGGTCTGCAATCGGACTCCTGCCACCCCATGGTCGAGAGGCGATGCCGCCCTCTAAATATGGGAGACCGTGCAATGCCATCCCTCTCCTTCCTCAAGCACCCTCACTCGCTCGTATCTGAAGATATTTCGATTATACTCAGCCAGATAATTTGGCGGCACCGCTGCAGTCAACGCATTCTGAAAGCCTAAGGTCACCGAGGCTGATTGGGGGGATGGTGAGCTGCGGAGGAGCGGCCCCGTCAGTGGCATCATCTACTTAGCAACCCCGCGCGCCTGAGGGTGGCCGGGGTAACTCCTCCGTGCTGTGCTATGTTTCGGGTCGTCCTTCAGCGCATTTCACACTTCCCTCATCCAAGTGATGCGCGCAAGTCCTCTGCACCGCGCGTGTGGTCGGAAATCTGAACTGCCGAGCCAGAACTCGGATGAAATCGTTGAATCCAGCGCAGCCATTCGAGCCTCTCGAGACTCGTCCACTCCGTGTCGCAACTTGCCAAGCAGTACTAATGTCAATGAATCTGATCAGTAATCGATCTTATTGGCATAATAACTCGTTGAGCGCCAGACTGTTACAGTTCAGAGCGCGGAGTAATGTTATACGTAACTGCGGCTTTGAGCCGCATTTACACGCTTCCTCCGGCGTCGTCTTCCTGGCGTTCCCGCTGATACTGGGCGCACTCGCAGGCTTGAGAGACCCATCTTGCGTGACGGGCCTACCTGCTGACGAGCTGGGCACAATGGCAGCTGCAACTAAGCTCCCGGTCATTTTGTATCAGTAAGTTAGCCTTAACGTTAGCTGCAACCCAACGTCCCAGGATTGATCACTCACGGCTCTTCCAGTTATGACGCTTCTCCAATCGCTCGGAAGGTCAAGAACATGTTGACTATCAAGAGGATACCTCACTCCAGAGTCGAGGTTGGTCCTTGTTGGCTGGTATCAGCGTGGCGTGTTGACTTGCATGTCCGGTCGACGTCGCTGCTCACCAGGTGCCCATGACATTGCCTCGTCCCGACCTCGCAGATCGGTTGGGCGTGAAGTATCGTCTCATTCCCGTCCTGGCCATAGGAAGGGACGTCTACTGCGATAGCAGCCTCATTGCCTCCGTGCTGGAACGTCGTTTCCCACCTTCCGAAGGGTTCGGCACGCTGTTCCCTTGCCGCAAGGGAGGAGGAAAGGCCGACACCGGGATGATCAAGGCCTTTGCTATGAGTTACGCAGATAGAACGCTTGGTGAGCTGGGGTCGCAGACCCTGCCGTACCACAAATTCACCCGAGAATTCTTGGATGATCGGAGTGAGGTGCGTCTCTTCGTGCACAACAACCGTTAGTCCAAAGTATTTACGTCGATTGTAGTGGTTCGGGAAGAAGGTCGACCCGGAAGCCATAGCGTCTAACTTGCCCATCGTCAAGAGCTGGTTATCCTCTCATCTGGTAAGGGTGTACTGATTTATCCACACATGCACCGCTGATAAGTAACTCCTTTGAATACAGGCTCTTATTGAGGAACAACTCATGGACGGTCGGACGTGGCTAATGGATACTGAGACACCCAGCCTGGCCGATGTCTCCGTCCACTACGTCTGGGAGTGGATGCAGCAGTTTCGGCCACTGAGATACTTGAAGGACCTCTTCGAACCGGCGAGCATACCCGCCACGACCGCAGTACGTCGGTACCGCGTTTGCACTGGCTTGTAATCTGACTGACATACTTTACTGCGCCGTAAGTGGATATCTCGCACGTCTAAGTATATAGCCGCATCGAACGGGGCACATAAGCTGGTGCTAGGGACTATTTCTGGCGAGCAGGCTGCGGAGACCATCACCGCATCTATTGCAGAAGACCCCACGGTCGTCGGATATGACGAAGTCGAGGCTTCCCGCCTTGGTTTGAAGCTACAGCAACTCGTCTCTGTCACTCCATCCGACAATGGTTTGTTCTTCGGTATACAGGCTCTCGATGATTACTGAAAGCACATTGCTCGTAGGCAAAGTCCCGACGGTCGGGGGCCTCGTCGCCTTGAACAAGGAGGAAGTTACAATCAAGACAGAGGGTTCCGCCGGATCCGTTTTCTGTCATTTTCCCCGCCTATACTACGTCGTAAAACCCGAGGTTGGATCAAAACTGTGAGGGGTGGAGATATGGCGGAGTGGCAGATCTGACAGGCTCACGATGTCGAGCACGTCGTCGAGTTTGATACGGAGATGATCATCACTTCACAGGCCCAAGTTCGTTAGTTCGGAGTAAGTAGAAGTATATGTGGGACGCCATCAGTAAGGCTCAAGACGGCCACCCTTCAGCTTAAAGTCCAGTCTGCCAATTTTGTTACTACTTGTCAAGGTCGCGGATTTTGATATCTTGTTACCGGTTCTGTCTAGTCTTTACCATCTGTAGCTCGCCCATGCATGCCGACGTCTTTGAGTACAAGGCACATCCTCCATGTCATGTTCAGAGACCTCAGACTGTTAACACATACGCGTGTTTGGCGCCCTGGCACTTGCGGCCCGAGAGCGCGGCTGGAAAGTACTATACCTCTGCTGTGCGTCCTTGGCACAAGCGGTACCTCCAGGCTCCTTCCGTTTCACCCATATTGCGTACCTCACGACTCGACCCCGGATACCGTCTGGGCTGTACGAGCAATGCCGACAAACAATGCGGCTACGCAGGCGGCGCCAGCAAATGGCGGTGGTGCCAGGGCGGAGGAGGAAACGCCATTCCGCAGATTCTGGGGTATCGCCCAGGTAAGCAAACAGTGCCAACGGGCTCGCAGTGATGATGACCGGGACTGGTGTCTGGCATGTGCTCCGTGTAGCAAATCCTGCTTTTCTGGGCTGTAGCTCAACTCGGTACGCAGGATTTGCTGTCGCTGTCCGGAGTGCGTCTGTGCTGACGCGCGTGTCGTGTCTATCCTGCATATCTTCAGCTACCAAGTTCCTCGGGAGCGGGAAGCAACAACAGCAAGCAGAGCAGCAGCAGGCCGTACCCGTCTCGTCTGTCCCCGAGGTACAAGTACCCGGACAGGCATCCACTGCCAATGCGGTCCCTACACACGCGGTCGGAGCCTGGCCGCTCGGGATTCCCCTGGCGATGCACGTACATCTCTCGACCTCTCCGACGGGCGATATCTTCTCCTCAAAATGGACGACTGGGTACCGGAAGAATAAGGATGCCCAACTGCCCAGCTTGGTGTGGCAGAACATCACCTTTGGCGACTGGAACGAGAGGCGGGTAGCGGACTTCACCGTGAACTTACCAGAGGTGCGTGACACGTTTCACATCATGGAGATCACTTGTGAACGCAAGCTGTATTGTAGAGTGTCCTGAACAATGGATCCCTTTGGGCTGATGTCTTCCTTGTGCGCGACGGTGCTAGCCCGGATCCCTCGGACTCAAAATTCGACCCCCGGGCTGTCCACCATGTCAGAACCCGTGAGTGAGCCGTGAGACAACCGAGGGAGCTTCATTATTGATGTGATGTAGTCTTGACGA
The DNA here is from genome assembly GCA_001792895.1 of Lentinus brumalis. Classification (NCBI taxonomy): domain Eukaryota; kingdom Fungi; phylum Basidiomycota; class Agaricomycetes; order Polyporales; family Polyporaceae; genus Lentinus; species Lentinus brumalis. The sequence goes on along the minus strand of MARA01000002.1, from coordinate 2,441,557 downwards.
AGTACCTGCCGAAGGCCAAGGTGCGCAAGCAGAAGAACCTCCTAGGCGGATCCACGGACGGTATTACGGAGGAGGTCGAAGAGGTTGGTTGTCTAGTCCCGGACATACCACGTAACTGACAGGATAACACAGGAAGGAGACGTTATCGTATCCCACTGGCATAATGTATATCTCAACTTTCCCTTGCAGGCCGTCCGAGAACTGACTCGTTCCAGAACCTCACTCTTGCATTAATATCAGACAACCCAGTCATTCAGCTCCAGTCGGTCCAACCTGCGGCTGCGCGTTGTACGTAGCTTTCCTACAGATATACCCTACGTACTCACGATAATCCTATAGACATTCAGCTGACTCCTGAGCGCGACGCAAGCGGACGGCCGTACTACTGGCCGATCTTATTTCCCAATGAATTCTGGCATCTACGCTCGCAGTACTTCGAGCTCAACTCGACAACGCCGACCGTACCCCTGCAGATCGAGTTCCAGCCGATGTCGTACTGGAAGTTCACCATATTCGCGGCGCTCACCCAGAGTTTCGCGGACGCTGCCAGTCAGCAGGGCGCCACTTCGGCGTCAGAGCTCGACGAAGTCAAGCGTATGCTTGTAGAGACGAACCCGTATTTCCTTGGGCTGACGGCGCTGGTTAGCATGTTGCATGTCGTGTAAGTTTTTTTTTCTATTCCGCCTTATTCCTGAATCCACCTGACAATCTGAGGACAGCTTCGAGTTCCTCGCCTTCAGCTCGGACGTCTCGCATTGGAGACATAAACAAGAGCTTGTCGGAGTCTCCGTCAGGTGCGAGGTTTCTCATTCTAGGAGTTATAGTAACTTACATCATTACTGGCAGAACTGTTCGTTCAAGCTGTCTTCTACAGTCTCTGCCCTCATCCTGATGATCGTCCTAATTCAGATTGTCGCGAACGTCGTGGTGCAGCTAATCATCCTACTTTACCTCATCGACAACAACGAACAGACAAGTTGGATGATTCTGATGGGTTCTGGTATCGGCGTTGTAATCGAGGCCTGGAAGGTCAGTGCTAAGGTGGATGTTCGGCTTCAATTTGCTTAAGCTCTAGCACACAGATCACCAAGGCGGTTGACATCAGTCTGGTACCTTCCCCAGCAGGCTCTTGGTTGCCATACAAGGTTGACATCAAAGGTCAGTAAGCTAGCGAATGGGCTCTCGAACCGCCCATCTGACTGGCAGTTTTGCAGACAAACATGTACTAAGCGAAGACGAGAAGAAGACGCAAGAGTGAGATTTCTTCGGCTTTGCGTGCTCCATCTCTGCAACACCCTGACATAAGAATAGATACGACAAGCTTGCATTCCGCATTGTGTCTTACTTCACCATTCCCTGTTTGGCCGCCTACACGGTGTATTCCCTCATCTATGAGACCCACCGAGGATGGTATTCGTTTGTAATCTCGACCTTGACGTCATTCGTCTACATGTTTGGCTTCGTGAGTTCCTTTGCCATGGTTGTGCGTGCAGCTGACTGAACACTCTCCTAGGCGCAACTCATCCCACAATTGATTATCAACTACAAGCTCAAGAGTGTAGCTCATATGCCCATGAAGGCGATGGTCTACAAGACTCTATCCACCGTGAGTGCTTCGACATCGTCTCATGACGCGGTTCTAAATGGGAGCGTTTTCTTTAGGTTGTCGATGACCTATTTGCGTACGTACTTCTCGGAATGTTCGGGTGTCCGAACGCTGACATTCCTTTATAGCTTCTGTATCAAGATGCCGATTCTCCACCGGCTGGCATGTTTCCGTGACGATGTCGTGTTCCTAGTCTTCCTCTACCAGGTGCGTTCCTGAGCGCCATGTAGCCGGTCAACGTGCTCATCATGCATTCATGATGCTTGCAGCGATGGATCTACCGAGTGGATCCCAAGCGCGTGAACGAGTACGGTCAGGTGGCAATTGACGTGGATGCCGTCGAAGGCAAGGACGCTCATGCCATCGAAGGCAAGGAGAAATCCAAGAAGGCAGAGTCGAAGAAGAACCGGTGACGACTCGGTTGAGGAATGTTGCCCGGGGAAGTGTGGGGTCGAGGGTGCTGCGTGGATGCTATCCTATGCTATCTCGGCCGGAGCACCCACGATCAGGCGGCGTTTTGAGAGTTCTGAGGGCGGATATGGCATGCAGGGGTTTGCTCTACGGAGAGTGATGATAGATCGGATGATTTAAACGGACTTACGTTCGGCTGCATTGCCCGAGAAGACTCGAAGTGTCGCACAGGAGTCGAAAGCACATGCGGAGGGCCGTGCAGAGACAAAGCAACCACAGCGAACCGCACGGCAAGATCTGTGTGCTCAGCTGACTGTGCGGCCGCTGGCGATGGTGCTACAGCGATGCATCAGCCTCGCGCGCGACCAACCACGCGGAGCTTCGGTCCGCATCCGCGGCGTGGAAAAAAATGGCGCTCCGATGTTCACTGACTCTCGGTGACTGCAGACGCCGCCACTGCTCTCTTCTGTCTCTGCCCGTCCAGACTCCGTGCGTCAACTGTCTCCGGCCGCTGGCTTCTCTCTCCCTGCCCTCAACTCCCCGCCGTCCTTGTGGTCCATCCACTTGACTCTGCTCCTCGACCAGCAGCTGGCTTGCTATGGCCGCGAACGGCCATGACCCCACACATCTTGCGTGCAAGTGTCTGAACATCCGTATACATGCCCAGCCGACCCACGATACCCCGCCACCGGTCGAGGCTGGCTTCAAGGCTGTCTACGTGGGCGAGGAGGGTATACGTGTTGTGAGTGGTTTGGTACGCGCAGCCCTCGGATGAGTTTTGATTTACATGGAATGTCAGGCGCACACCGAGGTCACCCTTAGGAGCCGCAGCAAAGCGGTTCCAGACTCTAGCTCTCCTACGGCGGAACTGACACGTTATACCACCATCACCTGTCTTGTCTGTGGCCTTCCCACATACCGCGTCCTCCAACGAATCACCCCGGACCTAAGTGCCGAGGAGGGTCCGGTGCTGCCTACGGACGATTGGGTCGAGAAAGAATTATGCAAGAGCTCTACCGGTTGGATTGAGGTCTACCCGGGATGTCTGGTGAGTCACTCGTTTGCCTCCTTCCTCGCACGACGGATGATGTGGTCTGCATCGTCCTCCGCTGGACACGGAGGATGTCTCGTGCGGAGTTACGTGTGCCAGCGACATTGACGCCGTGTTAAAGATGGAACACCGCTAACCCTCGTCACTCCGCAGACGAACAAGGAGATCGCTCAAGCAGAGTCGTCCGACATGTACTCCCAGCTTTTCCATATTGTCCTGCCTGGTGGCACGCCACCGTCTGCCACAGAACCCTCGGAGGACGAGCACCCCCATCCCATCAACGCCCGGGGACCGTCTGAACAAGAGAGGAAGCATCTTCCCGAATTGCCACCGCTCTTCCTCCCGCCTCCGTTTACCCCATCGCACACCGTCTTCTCGCACTTCGCTGCTGTCGCCACCGAACAATCTCAGAAGCTCAGAGATCAGGCCGAAGAATACATTGCACAGGTCACGGAGCAGAAGGTTGCGGAGATTCGCAAGGCCGAGGCTACTCTGAAGCAGGAAGTCAACATGGTTTGGACTCGCTTCCGGGACAGTCTTCGCCTTCATGAAAGGCCTTCTGGTAAAGCCGTTCCGCCAAACAGGCGCCGTTCTACTAGTGTCTCTGGACATGCCCGAAGCCTGAGCAGTCCAAACCAAGGAACGTCCGCCTCTGTCCGTATAAGCTCCTTTGTCCCAACACCTACTCCCTCCACAAGGACTTCGCCCTCCCGAGGACCGATGCCGTCTGCACTGTCTGCGTCGCTCAGAACGACTGGTATGCATTACCCTGGCCCCGCATCTCAGACTAACGGGAACGGAAACAATTCACCCTCGCGTCAGTCGCCACCCTCCCCACCATCTGAGCGCGGCAGGGCGTCTCCCGGCAGGTCTAGCACCGCTCGTGTTCATTCTCTCCGTTCCACTTCCACCGCGTCCTCACGTACCGCCGCTCTGGCGACCGACGTGGAGACCAGCATTCGCGAAGCGCACCGACGAGAAATGGACGAGGCGAAGGATATGGCCACCAGCTTCCGTTACGTCATGGATTTGGAAGCGCAGATGGAACAGCAGCGACTGCAGGCCGAAGCTGAAGTCGAGTCAGATCCTGCTGCTACCGCTACGGAGAGCAGCGTGACTGCCGCTGCACGCGGACACTCGCCCCGCGTGCACAGGAGCGCGATCAAGCACAGCGCTGCGACGGAGGCGGCCGCCTCACCGAAGGACAAGGCAAAGGACGATACCGGTGCCGAGGAACACAAGGGTAAGAGCAAGAGGAAGGTGACGTTCGATGTCGAGCCCGAAGTGGCAGTCATTGACGACGAGCCAACACCTCCTAATTCCAACGAAGGTCGGTTGTTCGCATGCGACCACACTGGTTGGGAAGCTCATGATCATCCGCCAGATGTCATCTTCGACATGGACAACGAGTCCGAGCACTCTGTGGGCGCGCGCGCTGAAGCTCAGCAAGAGCCCCCGAAGCCCGCGCCCCCGCGTCCTACTCAGGAGCGTGTACGCAGCCACCCCAGGCCTAGTCATAGTCGTTCTTCGAGCGGGTCGGCTTTGCCTCCTCAGCTTGCGTTGTTGCGTCCCGCATCGTTGCCGGCGCCGTCTACTATGCGTCCGCCACAGCGTCACCCGACGCCGCCAAGCAACGAGGCTGCTGAGCGCAGTCGAGCCCTGCGGGAGGCATTGGTTGCGGTAGAGGCTCAAGGGGCACGGGGGATTGAGAGTCCCATCGAGATCGCGCCAGAGCAATCTGGCGCTGGAGAAGAACCGTCCGATCCCCGCGAAGCTGAGCTTCTGAAGCTTGTCGCAGCAAGTACCCCCAGCCATCGCAGTGCATGGAAGAAGAACAGCAAGGCTTGGCAAGTGTTCTATAACCGGCGCGAGCGCAGGGCCGGGCAGGTCGGGCCTGAGCCGATCTCGGAAGAAGGCAACTACGTGCTGGATGACTTCGACCCTCATGCTAGCCATCACTTCAACGGCGTACCGGACAGTGATGTAACCGACGAGGACGGTTCTGAGGGTGAGTTCTCTGTCGCCCTTTTTGCAAGCTTGTGTCTCACATCAAAAACAGACGACAAGTGGACGAGCACCAACGGTCATCCTATTGCTCAGTCCGTTCCTATACCTATCGGCCCTCTCGGCCAGCATAGGCAGGCGTTTGGCTTTCAGCCGAAGACATCGCTCTCAGATCGCCCGGGCATGCTCGTTCCAGCTCTTCGCAACAGCACCACCTCCGCATCCTTGCGCCGTGCTTCGTATGCAGAGCGTGACATGTTGCGCCCAGTCGACCCGGGCGCATTTGATTTCACCGCAGATGAAGACGATGACGATGACGACGACGTACCAAGTGATCCAGAAACGGGGGGCAAGGCACGACAACGCGCTCTTAATATCCTGAAGGCGCGTAACGAGATTCCAGCAGCTGGTGCGTTCCGCTCCCCGTTATCGCGCATGCGCATCATATGTTGACAGTGAGGGTGCTTGAAAGGCATGTGGCGAAGTCTAGCATGACACGAGGTTCACGTGAACGAAGACGGACCAACGACTACCCGATATTCTACTCTAATATTGCTGTAATCGCCTCTATCCATCCGCCCACTGCATCAACAGTTGTTTGTACTATTGCACCAGTAGTTCCTCCTCGTCGCCCTGCAGCTCTGCCACATCCCCGTTGTCCTGCTTAATGTCCTCAAATGTCTCTCCAACGACGTCAACGCTCTGTATTCCCGCTGTCTTACCTGCTCTGTACATAGTTGTATACTTACTGCTTACGATGATGACGCGCAAACACAGTTCTAACCCCCCATACGGGACGAGTCGCCACATCTCGACGTAGCCCGTGATGACAATATGATTCAGTTTTTGGTTCACGACACTGGACAAATGGGTTCTGGCCCACCACTGAGTACTGAGTGCTGAGAGTGTGTGATTCACGATATTAGTAGGCCTGTACTTGCCATCACTATCTAATGCAACTTTTGTATGTATCTGGGCCAGGAAGTCCGAGTGCAGCAAAGCATCAAACCTCTATGCCCCGCTCATTTTGGTGGAGAAGAGCGAACCGATGGTTAGTCGGGGCCTCTGTCGGGAATACGCTCGTGGCGCATGACGCTCTCCACCTTCGACTCGTCCTCGTGTACACCGAGCTCCGCATCCTCCTTCTCGATGTCCTGTATGACCTCCCCAACGCAGCGCTCGCACTCGCACTTGAATTTCCAGCCGCGCGCAAGCTCGACGCGACGGCGGCGGCGGGCCTCCTCGGCCGACTCGCCATCGTGCTGGGTGACGTCGACCCACGCGATCGTGATCTCATCGCCCTTCTTGATGTCGCGGTTCGCGATGAGCTGGAGCTCGTTAGTGGACTCGAAGAACGGCCGAGCAGACGGGTCGCAAGAGTGTGCAGCCTAGAGTATCCGAGGAGTATTAAGCTGAATCCCGTCCCAGTAAATGTCGGGGATACTCACGTATGCGGATACGAAGTAGATACCACTTCCGATCTGGCGAGAGGTGCCGTGAGGAGTCCGCGTCCTCTCCTGGTCCTCTGGACGCTCAGTAGGAGCAGGCTAAACAGTAGATATGAGCGACGTCGACTTAACAACAGAAGGGGAACCTACCCTGTCATCCCGGCCACCGTGGGGGCATACTCCGATGGCATTGTACGACATCTTGCCAACAAGAACCGCGTGTCTGTCCTCCATGATTGACTGCTCGAGACCAGGCAGCGCGGAGCCGAGCACACCGCGCAAGAGGTTGACCTCCTCGTCCGTGACGTGCCCCTCGACGAAGCGCAACCTCTCAATGTGGTCCGGGATGCCGTACAAATCCTTCCCGTCTGCCATCTGCTCAATCTCCTTGGCGAGGGGGCCTTCCTTGTCCTTGCTCATCTTCTGTGTCTCCAGCGCGACCTGCTTGCTGACGAAGCGCGCCCCGAGGATATTCGCCTGCTTCGCCTTGGCCTTACGCCACTCGAGGTACGCGTTCTGCGCCGCGGCCCGCTTGTCCGTCGTCATCGCGGCCATGCCCATGTCCAAGTCGGGAGGTAGCACCGGCTCGAGGCCAAAGTACATGTTCTGCCACGAATAATACGCTTTGTCCTTACATTCCTGCGAGCAGAAAACGGAGTCGAGCTTGTCGTTTTCAGGGGCGATGGCAGAGCCTTCCTCGAGCTGCCTGAAGCAGAACGAACAGTGTGTAACTTTGCCTTCGAGATCAGAGTCCAAAGCCGAGACGACAGGCAATTCCTGTAAGACGTGTTCTCAATAAGGCACTATGCGGAGCGTATATGGCTAGCGTACCGTGAAGATCACGTCGCCCGCGGCGAAGTCTTTCTCGGCAACGAGGATCTTCTTGGTAGCCTGATTGCCTTGACCGCCAGTGTGCTGTACGGAGACATTCATTCTCTTCGGGGGGAAATGATCGTAGTAACCTAATGCCACAGCAGTCGAGATGTACTCAGTCAAGCCAGCCCACATCACTTCGAACATTCGCTGCTCACCTTCAACACGAGACGCCACCTGAACATGGTGAAGAGAGAGGGGAGAAACAAGCGTATATTAGATATGGTCGATGGCAAAGCACAAACGAAGGGGAGACGGCGAAGTAGCATGCAGCGTCGTTATCGAGATTCGTGCTAGGTAGCCCAAACTCATGGCGCCGCCTGGCTACCCGGATCCGTGAGCTGGTCCCACTCTTGCGAGGACGTCTCAGACGGGGGCCCCGAGCGCGTCGGGCTTGTCTCCACCTCTTCTGCAGGCTCCTCGCGCCGCTTCTCCGAGCCCGGAGGAACACTCACATCGGCGTTAACCAATTCCATGAAAATCTGCTCCACGGGTCAGCAAAAGAGAGTCGAGGGACCCGATATGATGCACACATACCTTGAAGACAGGTTCCGGCAACGTCTGCTGAAGCATCATAATGAACTCCACAGGCGATGGGTATACCCTCAGTGCGCGGAAGAAGGCCATGGCGGCGGGGAGGAAGAACGCGGGGCCTGACAGCACACGCATGAACAAGGAACAGCACGAGAACAGGAGACATTACGCACCCTTCTGCACCAGCTGGTCACCGACCTGAACTTGCATCATGAAGTATCCCTCCTTCTCGTCCGGTGTCGGTGGCACCTCCTCCTCCCGGATCTTAAGCAGAGCGGACTTGATCTCTGCCGCATTTATTGTAACAGCCGCATCCGAAACAGCTTTAGCCTGCTCCGTCTGCTTGGTTACTTTCTTCTTGTCCTTCCCTGTTACACGAGGCGCGTAAGTTCACAAGAGCTGGCACATAGAGGCGTCATCGACCACGTACGCAGTTTCTTGCGGAAGTCGCTGTCATTTCGCCGCTTGTAGTCGAAATATACCGCGTAGGCGACGAGGCCGCCAAGGACCGTGACGGCCGCGACAGTGAGCACTGAGGTTGTCCGGGAGGAGGACATGGTCGGTGGTGAAGAGGAAGTTTGTCCGTAATCCGCCTTGCCACTGTCCCCTCGGCCATGTCCGAGGAGTTGCACGTGCCCCTCCCAGCGTCGTCGTGGGCGCCTGCGTGGTCGTGCTAACCATCGGGGACGCCCTGGGACGCCGACCCGGCGCAGCCAGGCTATAAGACGCGTACTCGACACACAAACCTCTTCCTGAACCCCCACTTGCCCCCGGCGACCTATCTGCTCACGCTTGGAATCATGGCCAACAATGCCCGTCCTCCGCTGAGCCCCAAGGATCTCGAAGAAGCATTCATCAAGGTCACATTCGAGGAGGATGTTGCTCAACAGGGTGCTGCGGGAGGAGATCCGGCATACGATCCATGGGTCGACCAGGGTGGGTCGCATATACGCATAACAGTCTGGGTAGACATCCATAACGGGCCATACACGACGTAGCGTCCCACAAGTTCAGCGACCCTGCTGTATTCGGGTTCGTATGCTTGGGCGCAGTGTCAATGAGGTCAATCCTCACGCAGTAACATACAGAGCGAGGCAGCTTCGCAAGCTCTATCCGGACCACTCCATCGTGCTCGCCTACGACTCGACAGTCAACATCTTTGGATTCCCCGGGGCAATCATACAGCCTCTCTCCCCTCCCGACCTCATCTCCTCCGTGTACTTCATACCCCTTGCCAGACGTCTGTCGCAGGTACCTGGCGTACTCGTCGACTCGATCTCCTTCGGCTCCTTCCGAGTAGCGTGGGATGTACGTATCCGATCCTTCTCCTCGCCCTATCTGTACTCAATGGCGGTCCAGAAATACGACTTCCTGCTCTACGTTGTGAAGGTAGAACTCTGAGGTCCTCATGACGCATCTGCAGCTGAACACTTCTACCAGTATCCGTTCGGCTTCGGTCAGCAGATTCAGCATTATATCATCCACGACGGACCGGAGGATCCCGCGAGAGGCCTGTTGGTCGCTGCCGGTGGCTGGAATGCCCAGCTACACGACGAGATCCTCGTCTACAACTCTGGCTACTGGCAGAAGGACCACGGGTTATGGAGTGAGGTCCAGAAGGCGAACTGGGCCGATGTGATTCTCAAGGAGGAGTTTAAGGGCGCCTTGAAGAAGGACGTCTTCGGCTTCTTCGACTCTGAGAAGCTGTACAAGTCGCTTGCCATCCCCTGGAAGGTAAGCAAGGAGGTCGTTCCGTCTAGCGTAGTGCTGACTTTGTTCATCTTAGCGTGGTCTCATCATGTATGGCCCTCCCGGTATGTCTACGCCTCGAAAGTCCGTGCTTGCCGCTGACTGTCTCTCGTAGGAAATGGCAAGACCATCAGCATGAAGGCTGTCATGAAGGATTGCGACGCCCGGGGATATTCGCCTCTCTACGTCAAGTCATTTAAGTCCTGGGCCGGCGAAGAATACGCCATGCAGCAGGTGTTCGACAAGGCTCGGGAGATGGCTCCATGTGTGCTCATCCTCGAAGACCTGGACTCTCTGATCAACAATTCCAACCGCTCCTTCTTCCTCAACCAGCTCGATGGTTTTGAAGGGAACGACGGGTTGCTACTCATCGGCTCGACGAACCATTTCGATCAGCTGGACCCTGCGCTGAACAACCGTCCCAGCCGTTTCGATCGCAAATAGTGCGTTACTCGGAGCCTCAGGCCTCGTATATCCAGACTACTCACATCATTCGTTGGACGATGTAGCCTCTTCGATGATCCAGACGAGGAGGAGCGGACGTTGTACATCCAGTACTGGCAAAACAAGCTGAAGTCCAACGACAGTATCTCCTTCCCAGACGATCTCGTCAAAGAAGTTGCCAGCGGGACAGACGGGTTCAGTTTTGCGTACCTAAAGGAAGCCTTGTGCGTGGATTTGCGTCAACCGTGTGCGTGGACAGGCATGCTAACAGGGCCCGGACCGCTCGCAGCGTCTCGTCGCTCGTGCTCTTGGCGGGGTACGAGGATGACAAGAAGCCTGAGTTCCGTGACGTGCTCAACGGTCAAGTCAAGAAGCTGCGCGAGCAGCTGGACAAGAACAAAGACACGCTCGTGCCGCCCCAGTCGACTCCGGTAGGATCTGTATCTGCCACTCCGCACTCGAGCGGCGCCCCTCGCGTGCAGATCGACCAGCGTTCCGTGGGACAACCTCGCGTCTGGGATGCTGCTCCCGGTCCTGTCGGACGGATGCCTGGCGCTCTCCCCGCTGGCCCGAGTCAGCAGGCAGGACCGAGCGCTCGGGCGCGTGCCATGGCGGGGAATGTCGTCCATGCCTTTGGGAAGTCCTTCATTTCGTGAGGGCACCTAGCGACGAACAGGTGCTTTCAATGGACGGTTTGTACGATACCGGATGAATTCACGGATGCGGATGTTCTTTGCATCGGCTTGGTTTTGATTTCGCTGTACACTACACTGGTATTGCCCTCCTGCGCTCCTATCCATATGAGCTGCACCACTGTCCAGTGTGCTTGACTGCGTCGGTCCCACAAACCTGCACTCCTCCATGCGGAAGCCTGCCGTGTCCAGCGAAATAGCGGCATGCAGTGCCCGAGGCCTGAAAATGTGGGTTCATGACGCCGACGTTGCTCGCGATTAACGTTCCATGGCCCCTATAGATCGTTGATTTCGTCTGGCGTCAATGACAAAAACCGGCAGCAGCGCAACAGTGTCTCAAGAACGGTCAACCGGTCAAGACCAGTCGAGACTGGGGAGGCATAACGAGCGCATGGATGGCACGTCTCAGCGGCGATGACGCTTTCGGCCTTTGGAGGGTACCTAGGCTCTTCTGGGATAAGGTTCGTCCACCCACTTTTTTTGCGGTTCATTGCCATTCATTTTTCGTGCGTTGCGCTGATATTCATCGCACCCTCTGCACGTCGAAGTACTTGTCCGTAAGTCCGTGAAACCGGACCGCATTCATGTGACACCGTCTCGTCTCATAACTCAGAGTATCGGTCTGAAAGCACCGCCGCCATCCAGCGACCTGGTACCGCTCGTGTTGATCGACCCCTTGAGCAAGCAAGCGCTGTCGGTGACCATGCCTCGGGCAGGCGTTCGAAGGTGCGCCGGTCTCATGCGCCCGGCGGACCATCTCGGTCGGGGATGGCATGTCCGTCCGTTCTAATCCCAACTGACGGCTGTACCCGATTTCAGATAAAGCCCACCACCCTTCGGACTCGGATCCCCTTCTACTTCAACTGACTCCTCGCGTACGACGCGCTGCCGCTCCTTTCCCTTACGCCCTCTACCATGACCCCATCCTCCTCATTTTTCCACTTGAGGACGTTATGTCTGGTCCTCTCTGCCCGTTCTGCTTTTGCCGCTATCGCGGTTTCGGCTCCCGCCAACCCGCCGGCTGCTGACGCCAACGTGGTCTACTCAAACTTTCTGGGTCTCTCCCTTGAACTATCGTTCATCAACTACTACTTCGGGAACACCACAGCCGAGATTCCCCAGCCGCTCGTCAAGTACCTGTCGACGCTGCACGCGCACGGGTCGGGCAAGCCTGTGCGCATCCGGCTGGGCGGGAACTCGATGGACAGCTCGACCTACGTGCCCGGCCAGTCGGACATCATACAGTTCACAAACCCGAACGCCAACTGGAACGACCAGCCCGTAAATTATGGCCCTCAATTATTCGACGTCATGAAAGGCGTCAGCTCTGCCGTTGGCGGCGCCCAGTATCTCATTGGTAGGTTCTTTGCCTCCCAAGGCTCGTGCGGTGGCTCCGCCACTGCAGCATGACCGTACACGAGGCTGACTTCTCGGCGCGATCGTGCCTAGGTTTGAGTTTGAGGCAACCGGACAACAGCAATATACCACTGCTGGCCGGTGACGCGACCAAGGCGCTCGGGGACGACCTAGACGCGTTCTTGCTGGGCAATGTAAGTGCAGGAAGGGGAAGGTTACGTCCGCGGCGCTGACCTGTCCACGTCGTCCGCATGCTTCAGGAACCTGATCTGTACAGCAGGCACGGGCAGCGCCCGAACCTTCAGAACTACACGGTTGATGACTATGTTGGAGTGCGTCTGGCTTTCCCCGGATCACACAGGACGCCACTGATCGCAGGTATATCCAGGACTACTCGGTCGTCTTCAATAACCTGAAGCAGACGCCGCAAGGAGACGTCTTGCATCTTGACAACATTGGCGGCCCTACGATCTGTTGTGCCTGGGTAAGCATGCCGATTTATCGCTTTGTTCTGACCGTATACCAAAGCTTTCCGCGTCGTTGAATGCAGGATCTCGCCACTGTGCTGCAGTCCAGCTGGCTTGCCCAGTACACACAACAGCTCAAGTACATCACGCTCCAACATTACCCGCAGGACAATTGCAACGGCAAACCGGCCTACGGTGTCGAGTATTACACCGTCCATTCCAACACTGTCGGTCTTGCGAAGTGGCAAAGTCATGGCCTCCAAGTCGCCGCTCAGCAAAAGAAGCCCGTCTTGATGGACGAGTTCAACAGTATCTCCTGCGGCGGCTACGATGGCATCTCTAACACGTTCGGCGTCGCCATGTGGACGAGCGACTACGCCCTCCAGATGGCTGTTCAGGGCTACGCAGGCGCGTACCTCCATTCCCGCGAGCGCGGCGTCACCTACAACCTCTTCGACCCGCCCGCCGCCGCCGCAGGAGGTGCAGGCGCATGGACCACCAACCCGCCGTTCTACGGCATGCTCCCCGTCGCCGAGGCCCTCGAGTCCGCCAACGGCAGCCGTGTCGTCGACCTGAACATCAAGAACTCCATGTCCGACGGTTCCCAGACCTCTGCGGGCTACGCGATCTACGACGGCACGTCGTCGACCGTGCACAGCCTCGTGATCTTCAACTACAAGAACGTCTCGGGGACGACGTCGGACTACCAGCTCGACGCGAAGTTCGTCCCTGCGTCAAACAGCCAGATCACGATCCGATACCTCACGGCGCCCTCGGTGAACGAGAAGACGAACATCGTGTGGGGCGGGAAGACGTATGCGGGCGTGGGCGACGGGAACCCCGTCGACGCGACGTTTGCGTCGAGCGTGCCGGACAAGTCGCTGTCGTGCGCTGGTGGGTGCACCGTCCAAGTCCCCGGCCCGGGTATCGCGGTCATCTTCGTTGGGGGTGCTCCGAATGGTACCCTGTCAACAAATGGCTCATCCAGCAACGGCTCGAGCGCAACTGGTGGGTCCGGTGCTTCACCGACGGGCACAGGAGACAAGAACGGCGCGGAGAGGAGTAGCGGATTCGCCGCCGCCGCCCTGTTGGGCGCTGTTGTTTTAGCGATGATGAGTACGCTGTGAACGTGCATCTCGTGTGCATGTGCATCCGATCGCGGTTTATTGATTATGGGTGCTCGGTCATAGCTAGTAGTGGCTGAGGCATGAGGAGCAGACATCATGGACTCCGCGGTTTTGCTATTATCTAGAGTTCCTAATTTACCCACCATATTATATACCCACTGAGACAGGTGAAGTCCCTATCCTACGAGTGTCGAGCGTCGAGGAAGAGTAAGTACGGCAGCTCGAGACTGATGTCGCCCCTTGAGGCTTGACCGGGTGATCGTGGAAAAAGCCCTCTCTCACCCCAATGTACTAAGTACCCTGGAGCTCGATACTGCAGGTAGGCGTGTTCTGCTAGGGTATGTTTGGAATGATACGTTGATGTCATCCCCCACAGTTGCAAATTCATATCAGGAGGCGAAGGGAGCGGCGGCGCACTCAGCTTCTAACGCCACGCCGCCCGTCATGGGAGCATGGATGGGAATCATATGCGTTGCCGCTTCGATCACAGGAAGCCGTGGCCATCGCCCGCGAGGCCAATAAAGCTGCAAGCGTTCGCAAGCACCCTGGGAGGAACGCCTACTCCTCGTCGCCGCCATGAAGCTCAAGTCTCTTCCCCCCGGAGTCCCATTCCTCTTCCGTCTTCTGCTGAAGCTATCTGCGCCGCCGTCCTCGGTCTATCTCGCCGCGTGCACGTTGAGATCCCGAGGTATCTTCGTGGACTTGCCGACCTGGGCTTGGGTCATCGCTGCCGTCTTCAGCGGGCCTCTCTTCTACACCGTCCGCATCTGGCTGAAGTATAGGTCCCACCGACTCGGTGCCGCTCGTCATGGCGCCATCCTCCCTCCCGACCTCTCTGGGTCCTGGATTGGAAACTGGGACATTTTGGACAGCATACTGGATGCCTTCACACATGGTTATCCTTGTGGGTGCTGCACTCATCAGCCAGCAAATCTGATAGTCATGTATTTCCCAGCCGATTTGTTTGACCATGGGTTCGCCACGTGCGGACCTATCTTCCAATTTAGCGTGTTCTGGGACGTCGCATACAGTACGAAGGACCCGAACATTGTAAAGGTATGTGGTCAGACGTGAGGCCTCGCGGTACTTTACTGAAGCAAGAACAAAGACTATCTTGGCCACAGACTTCCAGAACTATGAGAAGGGTAGGTCTGTCCTACTTCGCACCAATTTCCCCCAGAACGCTCACTGAGGGTGACTTTCGGAGGCGAGACATTTCATGATTTTACCGACGCCATCTTTGGGACTGGCGTGTTCAACGCCGACGGTGATCTATGGAAGCAAGTCTCCTCATTGTGAACCTCTGGGATGTCCCGATTTACTTGACCACAGATTCCACCGCTCCATGTCGCGGCCCTTCTTCACCCGAGAGCGTATAAGCGATTTTGATTTGTTCGACAGACATGCTGGTATGTGACAGGACATTCTTCATTTGTCTGACATCAGTGTAACAATTCTACGGTAGACCTTGCTCTCAACCTAATACGGGAACGTGCCAAGGCCAACATGCCGTTCGAATTCCAAGTAAACTGCACACCCTCACCAATGTTCTCCACAAAGCTTCACTCACGTACGAACCCGTGTTACAGGACCTGGTGTCTCGGTTTACTCTCGATTCGGCAACAGAGTTCCTCTTTGGCAATTGCGTCAACAGCCTACATTCGCCAATCCCGTATCCGCATGACATGTCTCCATACGGCGTGGACCAGGGACCCAAGACAATCAAGGAGAGATTCCCGAAGGCCTTTGCTGACTTGCAGCGTGTCGTCTCAGAACGTCCTCGCATTGGCTGGTTGTGGCCCATGAAGGAGATCTTCGAGTCGAAGACACAGAAGGATATGGCAATCGTCGACGCTTTCCTTGAGCCTATCCTGCAAGAAGCTATCCGCAAGAAGGAGGAGAATGTAAAGGCCGGACTCGACCTCGACAACAAGGAGAGTCAAGAGAACGAGACCCTCCTAGACCACCTTGTACGACAGACTTCTGGTATGTGAGCGCGCCGATGTCTCATTAGCAGCGCTGTTGACGGCGCGTTACGCTTCTTCGATCATAGATCCGACCATTCTACATGACGAGACGCTTAACATCTTGTTGGCCGGAAGGGACACTGTGAGTCTTTTCCCAGTGTCTGTGAGGATGCGACGCCCATTCATGTTGATCATGATTCACCCCTGACGACAGACCGCAGCTGCTCTCACGTTTGGCGTTTACTTGTTGTGCCAGCATCAGCACGTCTTGAAGCGTCTGCGCGATGAGATCGCCCAGCATGTTGGTTTTTCGCGCAGGCCGACGTACGATGACATTCGCAACATGAAGTACCTGCGCGCCTTCCTGAATGGTGAGGAAAAAACCCATGAGAGTGGATAAAGCAGAACTTGAGGCTAACAGAGGACGGCCTCTACAGAAACGCTCCGTCTCTATCCCCCTGTGTAAGTTCGTGATTCGCATGCGCCCGTTGTAGGCTGTACTGATAGATTGGTGGTTCTCTAGACCTATGGATATCAGGCCAGTTGCGCCTCCAGGAACGATTGTCCGTGCCTGCTGATCATCTCCGCAGGTTCTCCGTCAAGGAGGGCATCCTACCGAACCCTGATCCAAATGGCAAGCCGTTCTACATACCCCCGAAGACGGCGTAAGTAAGACTATCTCGACAAGCATTTGATAGCTGATCGGCCATCAGCATCTCGTACTCTACCTTTAACATGCAGCGTGACCCGGAGTACTGGGGTCCTACCGGTATGGTCATCAGCTTGTGACTGGCCGCCTCGTTCTCATGCAGCTCTTGTATCTCTAGCACAAGAGTTCGATCCTGACCGCTTCATCGACGAACGTCTCCAGAAATACCTTGTTCCAAACCCGTTCATCTTCCTGCCGTTCAATGGTGGTCCGCGCATCTGCCTTGGGCAACAGGTGAGGGCTTTGGCGCGTGCTGCTTAGCTGCATTGTACTCACCACCCCTTACTGCAGTTCGCGTACAATGAGATGTCGTTCTTCATGATCCGCCTTCTGCAGAACTTCTCGTCGATGGAGCTCGACCTGACCGCTCAGCCTCCCGAGGCGCGCCCTCCGGTTGAGTGGCGGGAACCGCCGGAACACCGCAGGGCCGCTGAGCAGATTCGCCCCAAATCTCACTTCACTCTGTATGTTGAGGTAAGTGTCGAGTTGTGCGAGGTGTGTTTGCTCGCTGAGCTCATGATGTCGATTCTAGGGTGGGTTGTGGGTGAAGATGGGTGAGGCGACTGCGTGACGGGGAATACCACCTACCTTATTATCATACATCATCTGACTACCTCCATGGATCACCTACGTTCTCGACCTGTTTTATCAGACTCTTTGGACTCACCTACAAACAAATTAGCCACGATGTCGAATACGTATGTAGTTTGGACTGCGTTCAGAGTGGTTGAGTGGGTGGAGCGGAGCGCCCACGGAGCGCGCAGCGGAAGTGCGAGATCTGAGCAAGATCCAGCGCGATCGATGTAACCCAAACCAGTGAGCTGCAAAGTGAGTCAAGGCGGGAGGAATAGACCTGCACACTACCACCACCATCCTCCACCTCTTATCTGAGTCTTCGTTTACCTGTGCGTACGAGATACGACCGCTGAACTAGTCCCCATACCTGCCGAAGTAGATGGCTCCGAAAGCAGATGCTCCGGAGACGGCGGAGCTCATTGATCTCTTCAAGAAGATCGGTCTCACCCAGTCCAAGGCAGCAGAGGCAGCTAAGAGCCCAAAGAGCGCGACTACACTCAAGGGGATCATTGAGTCTCATGACCTCGTAAACAAGAACCTTGACGAGAAGCAGGCTGTACTCTTGGCCACGCTCGCGGTGCAGGGCAGCAAGCTTGGAGATGCCGAGAGGAGCTACGCAGTCAGCGCGATCCTTGACGGAAGACTGAAGACCACGGATCAGGTAGCAGGTGTGTATAAAGGTGCATCATAGCTCGCAAATCATTGCTAACATGGGAGTCAGAGGCTGTGAAGTACCTGGATGCTCACCCCCTTCCTGTGGATGCTGCGGACTTCAATAAGAGCACTGGCGTTGGTGAGCGCATCTCTCCATGCGGCTAGGGCGTGTTCAAACGCGTGTATCTGCAGGATTCAGCATTACGGCCGAGGAACTCGTCGCGCGAGTGAAGGATTATGTCGCGTCCAGTGCTTACACCGGCTGGAACAACCTTGGTGCCGCGATTGGCGGATTAAAAGGGACTGATCTGCGCTGGGCCAACGCGTTGGAGCTGAAGAATGCAGTAGAGAGTGCGTTTACGGAGAAGTTTGGCGCGAAGGGCGCGGCGAAGCCTAAGGCCAAGGTGCGTCGTTACCCCAGTGCATCCGTAGATGGTGTTCATACCTTATCGTCAGGAGCCTAAGAAGGAGGCTGCTCAGTCGTCTGCTGCTGCCTCCGACCCCGCTGCCTCTGCATCATCCTCGCGCTCAGTCTTCTCAGAAGGCTTCCTGGGGCACCTCCACAAAGTCGGCGAGAACCCGCAGATCCACCCCCGTCTCCGGGAGCAGCACCTTGCCGCGACCAAGGGCATCGTCCACACTCGGTTCCCACCTGAGCCCAACGGCTTTCTTCACATCGGTCATTCGAAAGCCATCTTCGTGAACTTCGGGTATGCGGCGTATCACGGCGGACACTGTTATCTCCGATTCGATGATACGAACCCTGAGGCTGAGGAGGGACGGTACTTCGAGAGCATCCTCGAGACCGTGCGGTGGCTAGGGTACGAGCCCTGGAAGATCACCTACTCCAGTGACTACTTTGATAAGCTCTTTGAGCTTGCGGTTGAGCTTATTCGTCGGGACAAAGGATATGTTTGCCATTGTACCGGTACGACCGCTCTTGTCCCTTTTAATCCTACATCACTCACCGTCTATACAGCGGAGGAGATTTTCGCTAATCGCGGAGGTGAGGAGCGTGGTCCCCGGAAGGCTTGTGTACATCGGACAAGGCCGGTTGAGGAGTCTCTGGCCGAGTTCGAGAAGATGAAGAACGGGGCCTACCAGCCCGGACAGGCGATCCTGCGGATGAAGCAGGACCTGGAGTCCGGGAACACGATGATGTGGGACTTGGTCGCCTACCGCGTGCTCAACTCTCCTCATCATCGGACGCATGATAAGTGGAAAATCTACCCGACGTACGACTTCACGCACTGTCTCTGTGATAGTTTTGAGAACATCACGTACGTGTTCCTCTCGTCTCCCTGTACGTCTTGCTGAAGTTTCGTGGCTTCAGGCACTCGTTGTGTACGACCGAATTCATCGCGTCACGCGAATCGTACGAGTGGTTGTGTGACGCTCTCGAGGTGTACAAGCCTCGTCAGTCCGAATATGGCCGTCTTAACCTCACTGGGACCATCATGTCAAAACGGAAGATCCTCCAGCTGGTCAAAGAGGGCTATGTCCATGACTGGGACGATCCTCG
Source organism: Lentinus brumalis (assembly GCA_001792895.1). Lineage (NCBI taxonomy): Eukaryota > Fungi > Basidiomycota > Agaricomycetes > Polyporales > Polyporaceae > Lentinus > Lentinus brumalis. The sequence continues at coordinate 2,422,367 of MARA01000002.1, read as the reverse complement.
TCTGTATACCCTCATCGCTCTGCGACGTCGCGGTGTACCGCCCGGTGCCATCCTCTCTTTCGTCAGCACCCTTGGAGTGTCAACCGCTGCATCGAACATCCAGGCGGTGCGCTTCGAGCAGACGATCAGGCAGTACCTTGAAGGCTCTGTCTCGCGTCTCCTCATGGTGCTGCGCCCAGTCAAGGTCACAATCGAGAACCTCCCGGAGGACTTCCTCCTGTGGCTAGAGAAGCCCCTGCACTCGAAGGTGCCCGAACTGGGCTCTTCCAAGGTACCATTGACGCGCACCATATACATCGACGCAGACGACTTCAGGTTGGAGGACTCTAAGGACTACTTCCGTCTTGCCCCAGGGAAGACAGTCGGCCTCTTCCAGGCACCATGGCCCATCACGCATGTCTCCCACAAGACAGACCCGGCAACTGGACAGGTTGTCGAGATCATCTGCCGCGCGGAGAACGAGGGTACGCCGAAGAAGCCCAAGGCCTACATCCAGTGGGTTGCGGAGCACCGTCCATCTGGGAGCCCAGTCCTCGTGGACGAGACTCGCATCTTCCACCAGTTGTTCAAGAGCGACAACCCATCGGCGGCAGTGCCAGACTTCAAGGCCGATATCAACCAAGATTCCCTCGAGGTAGTAAAGGGTGCGATGGTCGAGGTTGGGTTCTGGGCACTTGCGAAGAAGGCGTACGCGGACGCTAAAGCAGAAGGCAAGAAGCGGACGGAGGAGGCTTTGAAGGTCTCGGCCGAGGCTGCTGGTCCCGTCGTCCAAGGCGCGCCAACGCACGAGCACGACGACACGCCGAAGGCGACGAGCGAACAGCTTATTGGGAAGGAGGTTATCCGCTTCCAGGGCTTGCGTGTGGCGTTCTTCGCCGTTGACAAGGAGGCGAAGTTGGCGTGCTTGGAGGAAGGCGTTGAGGCTGGGCGGCATGACGGCGACTACCTTGTGCTCAACAGGATAGTCAGCTTGAAGGAGGACTCGGGCAAGGCAGCGTAAAACGTTGTTCAGCTTGTAGAACGGTAGGATACTATCATACCGGTGTAGGTCAGAAGCTAGTATCAGATGTACAATGCAAATATCACTGCGGGCGAAGCGCGTCGTCTAGTCTGCTCCTCGGGAACTTAGAAGCTGCCCTCGGTGTATGTTAGGGTGAGAAGTTAGAACCTTGCGCCGGAGCGTCATGAAGGCAAAGGGGTCACGTGATCGACCGAGGAGCGCGTTCGCGTCGCATGCTTTGGCCTGCATGAGTTCGTCGAAACTCTGCTGCTCTCTACCAACGCTCTCGACGCTATGCGACAGGCTTGCTTGGCTTGTTACTGAACCCCGCTATGATCACCTTCACGCCCCTCTCTGGTGCCGCCGGCACCATCCGCACAGTACCTCTGGCATACTTGTTGGAAGTGGACGATGTACGCATCCTACTTGACTGTGGTTCGCCGGACTGGTGTCCAGAACCTCCTGCAGACGCAGATGAGAACGAGCCGCTGCCTTGGGAGAAGTACTGTGATGCGCTGAAGGAGTAAGTCTTCGATCTATTTGTTACGAGCAACAGTCACGAATGCGCGAATCACACACAGATGTGCTCCGACAGTTGACCTCGTCTTGCTGTCTCATGGGGATCTCTCGCACTCCGGCCTCTATCCCTACGCGCATGCACACTGGGGTCTTACTGCACCGACGTATACTACACTGCCCGTCCAGGCTATGGCGCGTGTGGCCGTAACGGAGGATGTCGAGGCCATTCGTGACGAGCAAGACGTCGGAGACAATACACCCAGTCCGGGGGGAGAGTCTGCTACAGACGGATCCGAGTCACCTTCTTCTGAGGAGCCTCTAACTTCCCCAACTCTGAAGTCCGGAGCGAAGAAGCGAAGATATGTCGCAACTGCTCAACAGGTCATTGACGCATTCGAGTCTGTGAACGTTCTGAGGTATTCCCAACCGTGTCACCTTCAAGGTACGCCTCATACTTGCCAACCGTATGAGCTTCATGTCAATCTTCATGCTCGTCCCTTAGGCAAATGCCAGGGCTTGACAATCATCCCGTTCAATGCTGGTCACTCTCTTGGAGGCACCATCTGGAAGATTCGTTCGCCTACTGCTGGTACTATTCTATATGCTGTCGACATGAACCACATGAAGGAACGACACCTTGACGGGACTGTGCTTATACGGCAAGGCTCTGCAAGCGGTGGAGTTTTCGAGACCTTGGCTAGACCAGACCTCCTCATCACGGATGCCGAAAGAGCTAACGTGACTACTGCCCGGCGGAAAGACAGGGATGCTGCATTGCTAGGTACTTTTCAGGGACAGCAATGGCGGACTCCAGATAGCTGACGGAAACCTTCAGACTGTGTTACTGCAACCTTATCCTCACGAAACTCGCTTCTCCTCCCCTGTGACTCCAGTAGCAGGGTGCTAGAGCTCCTTGTTCTGCTGGACCAGCACTGGAATTACTCGAGACTGAAATACCCAATATGTCTACTCTCTCGCACGGGCCAGGAGATGCTCACTTTCGTCCGCAGTATGATGGAATGGTTCGGCGGTACCATCAGCAAGGAGGACGTCGGTGAGGATGGGAAGCCGGACGGCAGGCGAGACCGACGGCGACGTGACGATGATCACGACGAGGATGCTCTCGGTGCCTTTGCGCTACGTTTCCGGTGAGCCATTCTGAAGGCTCCAACATTTTCTGGCTCTCACTTTCGCTGCAGTCACGTGGAATTCTTCATGAATGCAGAGTCCTTGATGCAGGCATACTCGCATAAGGACCCCAAACTCATCCTTGCAGTCCCGGCAACGCTGTCCCATGGTCCTTCTCGGTCAATATTCGCGAAATTTGCGGAGATTCCGGACAACGTCGTCCTACTCACCGGTCGCAGTGAGCCTGGGACGCTTGGTCGACTCCTGTTCGACAAGTGGAACGACTCGCAGCGGGAGGAAGCGAAGTGGGACAGGGGCAGGATCGGGAGCAACATCATGATGGACGGTGTGCTTCGCCTTGAGGTAAATTCTCTTCGCCGGCCGACATACCGCGCGACATCTTGTCTGACTAGTGGTTATGCACACATGATTGTAGATGCACTCCAAGGTTCCGTTGCAAGGTGCCGAGTTGGAAGAGTTCCTTGCGAAGGAACGTGCGGCGCGGGAGAAGGAGGCTGCCCAGCAGGCTGCGCTCGCTCGCTCCCAGCGGATGCTCGAGGCCGATGAGGCCGATAGTGAATCGGATACCGACACAGATTCCGGGTCAGACGACGAGGAGAATGAGGTCGAGCGATCACTCGGGGACGACTTCATGGACACGGCCGAGGATGGAAAGCGTGCCCGACCCAACGGGCGCGCCAAGCGGAAACGCGACGCAAACGGGCTGACGGACGGCGGGGATTGGGAGGAAGACGGTGTGACACGAATATCATTCGACATCTACTTGAAGGGCAACGTCGCAAAGGCGACGTCGTTCTTCAAGAGCGCGGAGGGTCAGACGCAGAGGTTCAGGATGTTCCCGTATGTGGAAAAGAAGCGGAGAGTGGACGAGTATGGTGAGACGGTCGACGTCGGCATGTGGTTGAGGAAGGGGAAGGCGCTGGAGGAGGACGCGGAGAGCGAGGAGACCAAGGAGGCCAAGCGACGGCAGCAGGAGGAAGAGGCGAAGGTGCGTCAGGACTATCTGGTTCGTAAATATATCATACTGACAGTTCAATGCAGAAAGCACCCCGAGAACCCCCGTCAAAATTCGTCACATCTTACGTCGAAGTGCAATTGGCATGTCGACTATTATTCGTGGATTTGGAGGGTCTCAACGACGGTCGTGCGGTGAAAACCATCGTGCCCCAAGTCAACCCACGGAAGATGGTACGCACTGGGACCACATACTAATATGTGCATACACTCACCGTATGTACTTCAGATCCTCGTACATGCTCCTCAACCGGCGACTGAGGCGTTGATCGAGAGCTGTGCGAACATTCGGGCTATGACGAAGGAGATCTTTGCTCCAAGTCAAGGCGAGACGGTACAGATCGGGCAGCATACAAACAGCTTCTCAATATCGCTCAGCGACGAGTTGCTGGCATCCATCAAGATGTCCAGGGTACGCGGATTTCACGACTCGTTGTGTTTGTCCTCTGATTTTCTATGTGATAGTTCGAGGACAACGAAATCGGATACGTGTCCGGCCGCGTCTCGAGCCTCGCGTCGTCGACTATACCCGTCCTAGAACCAGCAGTGGTTACCCACCTCCAAGACACCGCGGCACGGAAGCCCCTCCGGGGTCGTATGCTGGGCTCGCGTCCTACCCAGACTCTGCCGCAATCCACGATGATCGGCGAGCTGAAGCTGACCTCGCTGAAGTCACGCCTCGCCTCTGTTGGCGTACAGGCTGAGCTCGTCGGCGAGGGTGTACTGATCTGCGGTGCGGCCGCCAGGCGAGGCATGAGCTCAGACGCTCTCGGGGACTCGGTTGCGGTCAGGAAAACGGCGCGGGGGCGCGTCGAGCTGGAGGGCTCTGTATCGGACGTCTACCATGTTGTTCGTAGGGAGATATATAGCCTGCTTGCGCTCGTGGCGGCGTAATGATGTATCGATACTTTGTTGTACTGGTTCTTGACTAGCTATCCATCTGGTCTCACCTCTCTTTACTTTGTGAGCGACTGAGAAGCGATATTCATTTTGCGAGGGTCCAGATACACATCAGTCCCGCGCTACGAAGTCAAAATCATGTCTCGGAGGATGCCGCCTGTGAGCGCTTGAGCGCTGGGGTTTACTGGGATGTTCAGTCACAGTATCGTCCCTCATGTCGCATACCCACACATCTTCGCACTCAGCAACATGTAGCAATGAGATAGCTACCAGTGTAGCAGATTGCGGACGTGAACACTATGTACAGTACTAAAGGTCGTTCTGGCATGGCTGCTTGTGCCATAGGAGCTTGTACGACATCGACACGTGGCGACACGCTCCCACGCACGTAGCTACTAGCTTCATGATCATCCGTGAATAACGCGTCCAAGACGCGTCGACGGTTCTGTATATGTCCCGGTCCAGTGTCTCAAGCCTGCATCGACTTGTGGCCCGCTGGAAGCTACTTGCAAAGTATGCATTTGATCCAACGATGACAGGATCCGTATCTCGAGTACTGATGATTCTCGTATCCAATGTCAAATGACTTGTTCGCCCCGACCTCGTCATCTTCATCACGGTAGCCCGCAGTAGCCGCAGTATCATCACACTTTCAAACTCTCCCAGGGGCCAGGGGCTAGGGCCGCAATACGCACTTCTTCGTAAGTTTGTGCCTCCACCATCATCCGTAAATCCAAGCGGTCCAGCTGACCGGGTATCTCTCCGAATCCCATCGGCGCAGTATCATAACATATCCGGGTGCCCGCGATCCACCATAAGACTCCTGGAACCCGCAACAGTGGGCATCCCCCTTGGTCACTGATCCCTGCCCAACATGTCCTCCAAACATGCAGCAAGATTCAAACTACCTCCGGGTCTCCCACCTGTGCTCAAGCACACGGTAATCAACTGTCTCCCCGCGGTCTTCGTCGTCGCAGGTGCAAGAGCCCTCTCCGCGGCCGGTGGCATGAATATTGGGATAGTATGGATCGCCCTCGCCGCGCTCCTGAGTATCCCGTTCGTCTACGTAGGGCGGATCGTCTACAAAATCAAGAGCTACAAGTGGCGCGCGGCAGCAATGGGTGCTGTCATGCCTCCCGAGCGGGTGGGCAAACGCATAGGAAACCTGGACCTTCTCCAGCAGGGCATTGAGGCCTTTCGCCACGGTTATCTCGGTGCGTGCAGTCGCGCAGTCACCTTGGGCAGAACGATCCTGACATTGGCTTGTTGTTATGGAGGTGACGGCTTCTGGAGCGGGCTTGAAGAGTATGGCTCTTTGCACTCCGTGTCATTGCTCTGGGAACCGATATACTTGACGACCGACGCAAATGTCATGAAGGTCCGTATATGCATGTGGCTCGCTCGCTGCTGGTCACTGGTGCCATGCTGCAGCGCTGAAAGAGACTTCCAGACTATCCTTGCGACGGACTTCCCTATCTTCGACAAAGGTATGCGCACTCCCGGCCCTAGTGTATGACACAGTCTGATCAGGAATCGGCTGCGTTTTAGGCGAGGATTTCCGGGAGACTGTTCACTCGGTGCTCGGTGTAGGTGTGTTCAACGCGGACGGCGAGATGTGGAAGTGAGCACTGCGTCTGTCTGTCTCGATCACACGGATTTGACCGCGACTGGTGCCAGGTTCCACCGGACGATGACGCGCCCGTACTTCACTCGCGACCGGATATCCCACTTCGAGATGTTCGACCGTCACGCTGGTAAGCGACTCTCTCCGACGTGGTTCGCTGCAGTCGAAGCCTGAGAGCTTACAAGCTTGACCACAGACCTCGCGATCAAGAAGATGAAGGAGCGCTTCCGCGGTGGGCACGCTTTGGACTTCCAGGTCAGTTCCTTATGAATCTATGGAAGTCCCACAGGTACTGACGATCCACTAGGACCTGGTCTCCCGCTTCACGCTCGACAGCGCGACAGAATTCCTCTTCGGCCAATGCGTGCATAGTCTGAAGACGGACCTCCCGTACGCTTACAACGACCCCGTCGCAGCACTGGTAGTTCGGACGCCCAGCGCGGCGGACCGCTTCGCGGAGGCATTCCTCAAAGCCCAGGCTGCGCTCGCCATGCGCCTGCGCATGGGATGGGTGTGGCGCTTCAGCGAGCTCACAAAGGACGCTTCGGCGGACGCCATGAAGGAGGTGGACGCGTATCTGCAGCCGATTCTGGAGGAGGCGATCAGGAAGAATAGGTCGCAAATTGGCAAGAGTGGCGCCGAGAAGGACCAGGATGCGGAAGACTCGGAGACGCTGCTGGACCATCTGGTGAAGCTCACTGATGGTGGGTATAGGTTGTGTTTCGACCGGAGAGAGTTCACTGATAGCTTTCTCTCAGATCCGGTTGTGCTCCACGACGAAACGCTCAACATCCTGATTGCGGGCAGAGACACCGTGAGCCTTTCCTTCGTAGGTCAGCTCCGTCGTTTGTGTGCTGAATGTCTTGCTCCCCCAGACGGCTGCAACTCTGACGTTCGCCGTGTATCTTCTGTGCATGAACCCCGAGGTCTTCAAGCGGCTGCGCGCGGAAGTTCTGGAACATATTGGGCCTACTCAAATGCCGAGCTTCGAGGACATCAGGACGATGAAGTACCTGCGTGCGGTCATTAACGGTGGGTGGCTCTGGTCTAAGTATCAGACAGAACGTAGCCTGATTGTGACACAGAAACCCTGCGCTTGTACCCCGTTGTGTATGTGTTGTTGTCGTCGTCGATTGGAGGGTGCTAACATATTGATACCCAACGGCAGGCCTTTCAATGTCCGGTCAGTATCTGTCATCCTGCACATCTGCACATGAAGCTCACGCTCGAGATAGTGTTCCCAACAAGGACACGACTTTCCCCAACCCTGATCCCACTAAACCTCGCGTCTTCGTCCCGGCTAACGTCGCGTATGTCCCGGCTGTCCGGATAGTGGTCTCGTATTGACCTCATTCGTCCATAGTGTTAGCTACTCCGTATTCATGATGCACCGTCGGAAGGATTATTGGGGTCCCGATGGTGAGTTATTCGTGCGCGTCCAAGGGCAATCAGTTGTTGACACGGAGCATAGCTGCATACTACGACCCCGACAGGTGGCTCGACGAGCGGCTGAACAAGTATTTCACGGCGAACCCGTTCATCTTCCTACCATTCAACGCGGGCCCTCGCATCTGTCTGGGGCAACAGGTACGAACAACTGCTTAGTGGTTGCATCGCTATGGAAGCTGATGACATCCGCACAGTTCGCATACAACGAGATGTCGTTCTTCCTCATCCGCCTGCTGCAGAACTTCTCGCAGATGGAGCTCGACCTCTCCGCGCAGCCCCCTGAGGCGCGCCCGCCGCCTGAGTGGGCGGGGGCGGAAGGCCAGAAGGGTGCCGAGAAGATATTCCCCAAGGCACACCTGACGCTCTACGTCCATGTGAGTGCATACGCCTGCCGTGCGCTTTGTGCGGAAGTACTGACATGGCGCTGCAGGGCGGCTTGTGGGTGAAAATGACCGAGGCTGAGCGGGACGTCTGATATCCCGATGCGAAGGAACAACGAGCTGGTATTTATGTTCGTGTGACATGTACTCCCCCCTCCAAGTTGTACGATGTACGAGTAGTGTGCATATAAGAATGTGGCGGCTGTATGCCGTAAGAGCGGGTGTGTGCTGTATGAGGCATCAGCGCATGGCAAACGTGGAGACTTCGGCGTTGACTGGTAGGCGCTGTGTTCCTCGTCGGTGCCCGCCGTAGAGAATAACACGTACAGCTGGCGTGTACCGCGCACGACGAAACAGCTTTTGGACTGTAACGTGGCCGAGCCGAGGGTGGACGTGGACGTAGACGTGCTCTGGAGGGAGCGAGTCGTGTCCTCGTCGACGTCGGCGGTGCCCGCGAGCAGCGCCACGTTGCGGAGCTTGAAATGGACCTCACACGGCGAACTTGTTGCAGTCCTCCTCCCCGCCTGTCTCTCCTCCACCACCTCTTCATTTCCCGTATTCTCGTCCTTCTGCAGCAGCCATGGGTCTCTCTGTCTCCCGGCTCCTCTCTGGTCTTTTCGGCAAGAAGGAGATGCGTGCGTATCGCCCATCGATGCCAGCGCGACGTGTAGCTAATTAGTCCTCCGACCCGCCCCAATATCCAGGTATATTGATGGTTCGTTCGCCCGCGGCTTCAAACGCGTATGAGGAGGACTGAGCGTGTGTGCAGGTTGGTCTCGATGCAGCTGGTAAAACAACCATCCTGTACAAGTTGAAGCTTGGCGAGATTGTTACCACCATCCCCACCATCGGTCAGCCATTCCTGTTATGCTCGTGCCCGCCAGCGAGTGCTGATATCTCGCGCTCCCCGCCCACCCACAGGCTTCAACGTTGAGACCGTAGAGTACAAGAACATCTCGTTCACCGTCTGGGACGTCGGAGGCCAGGACAAGATTCGTCCCCTCTGGAGGCATTGTGCGTGTCGTGTCCCGCCGGCGCCCAGCGTCTGACGTGTCCCCGCCGGCCCCGTATCTGACTCTGTCCCCCGCCACACAGACTTCCAGAACACGCAGGGTATCATCTTCGTCGTCGACTCCAACGATCGGGAACGTATCTCGGAGGCACGCGAGGAGCTTCAGCGGATGCTCAACGAGGACGAGCTTCGCGACGCCCTCCTGCTCGTATTCGCCAACAAGCAGGATCTCCCCAACGCCATGAACGCTGCTGAGATCACGGACAAGCTTGGTCTCCACGGCCTCCGCCAGCGGACGTGGTTCATCCAGGTGAGTGCCGCCTTTGAGTCGCGTGCTGGTACGCGTTTGGGTACTCAACAGAATACTCTCCCCTTCTACAGGCGGCATGCGCGACGAGCGGAGACGGCTTGTACGAGGGTCTCGAGTGGCTGAGCGCCAACATCAAGCGACGGGTGTAATTGGCGTCCTCTCCGTCGTCGCGTGTGGGTCCCCTTCTTCAACGGTGCCGAACGTTCATCATGTTCATGTCTTATGATCATTACGATATCGAAGAGGGTTTCACTGGTTCACCTCCGTCTCCTCCTGCTCAGTTGTTGCCCAATTAGTCTCCCTTCTCGTTCGCCCTAGCTTTGATGACCCCTTTCTCCTCTTTCTGTGTCATATAACGTAACTTGGAGTTCAGTTTCCCCTCATATCGTACACACTCTGTACCGATGCGCCCCCGGCGGCCTTCAAAATGCTCTTCCGGCTAGAGAAAGCATATACACTGGTATAATTTACGATTGACAGAGAGGTATACATGCAACATGTGTCATGACGCAGGTCGCGACCATCCGTGCCCCTCCCATTAGCAGCTGTGCGGATGGAAGACGTACAATACGCGCACTCGGCAGGCATGACGCACTCGACACGAGGATCAGCGCTCAGCGCTCAGCGGTTCTCCCCGGGGAACAGCCGTCCGACCGCCTCGGCTTCCTTCCTGCGTCTCTCTCCCCGCTCCCGAGAGGGTGCGTCACGACACTCCTGGCCGTACCGCGCCAGCTTTTCGAGCAGGGCCGCAAGTCGCTTCGGCTTCACCGCTGGGTATGACGTCTGGCGGATCGATTGGACGAGGTACGCGTTGACGGCGTCGGACATAACCACGGACGCCATCTAGACCAGGATCGTCGCAGTCAACATCGGGATGATCACGGTGAGAACGACGGGTAGATGGATTGGATAGAAAGGGCATGGACGGAGGGTGATTGGAAAGGCAAGGCAGATGGACGTACCGAGCGCAATTCGGTGAAAGCCTCGCTGTGCGGATGGCCATTGCGCTTGAGCTCCTCGTCGAGGAAGTCGACATCGAGCAGGAGGTTCGCGATCGCATTCTCGTTCATCATCGGGATGTCGCGGCCGGTGAGGAAGTCCTGGTTTTCCGAGGAGTGCATGAGCATACAAGTCATACAAGACACGGTCAGCAGGAGATGAGGTGCAACGAGCACATACCAAGAAGCAGCTGGCGATGTAGCCCACGGCGCCGCGATACGCCTCCTCCTTGTGGGCGTCCTTGAGCGCGAGGGAGTCGACGACGGTCGTGAGCCAGTTGACGAGCTCGTAGAGGTACATGCTCGGCGCGTCCTCGCGTGTGCTCGGTGTCCAGTCGTACTCGGCCAGGCCGAAGAAGTCGTCTAGCTTAGAGCTCATTGCCTCTGTGACGCGCATGATGGCCTTCGTGCGCGTTGCGACGAAGGAGGCGGCAGCTTTCACGCGGATTGTGCCTCCGCGCTGAGATGACCTGCGTTGGCACAGAAGATCAGAGAGGTCGACCCTGGGGAGCGGAGGACAGAAGAAGAGACGGACCGGATGTTGGTGAGAGACCGCTCGAGCTCTGCGCAGGAGATTTCGAAGTGCTCGAGGTTGGTGATGATTTGCGCGATCTGGGAAACGTTCGCTGTGCTCTGTGCTCGTTTTGCCAGAGACTCGCTGATGTATGTCGTGAGGATGGTGTCCAGCGACTGTGGAACGGAAAGGACCATTTAAAGCACAGGAATCATGCTGCGGATCAAGTCACGCACCTTGCTCAGTAAGTCATCAATATTGCGGTGATGTTGTGAGACACCTTCGATGAACTGATAAAAGTTCTGCACGAAGCTGCGGATCTGGATATATGGGGCAAGTCAGTCAAGTACATTACGACACGCAGAACGAGACGTACATCTTGACAACAAAGGTAATATCCTTGCGACCAGGGGAGATTGAGAGGTGCGGGGGTCCTGCTCGACCGTGAGAACATGATGAGACAGAACGGTGTTGATGCTTACGCCTGTAACTGGCTACGCTGCTCGCGGGTGAGCCAGACAGTGTCCATCACGCTCTCCTTCTCGCTGTCCTTCTCAACATACATGGGCTGGAAGTCATCTTGTGATATGATCTGAAGAACGCCATGAGTAAGACTAGCCGGTCTCCAAGGTGCCCACCCACGTTCTCGAAGCGTTTCCCGAACTTGATCTCGAGAATGTTCACGTACTTCTCAAACAGGCGCAGAATGAGAGAGTGAATGCTCGTGGTCGAGTACGAGTACGACTGAATGGATGATCAGGAAAGGGCACGCTCCGAAGAGAGTCGGCTCTCACCTCGAGCGTCATAACGAAACCGAGGAGGGCCTCCTTCACTTTCAGGTAGGTGTCTGGGTCGTTCTCAGTCCGGAGGATATCCTCTACCACCTTGCTGAGCCGGCTGATGAGGGCATCCCAGAGGTCTTCGACTTCTCGCTCGGACCGGAAGCTGCCCGTTGTGTTCAGGACATGAGTCTCGATGATGAAGTAACCCACGATCTCCTGTGTGATGGAGGGTAGGGAGGATAGAGGGAGGGGTTCAGGTATGATGAGATCGGATTGTGCCTAGGACAGCAGCAGTTCAGCGAGGGTTTCGACTTGGAGAGTAAGACCATACCTTCCGGTCAGCCTGATATGACCGCCGGATCTCATCCAATGAGTCAAGTGCGCTGTATATGTGGATACACTCATACAGCGGCTTGAAATCAACCTGCAGCTGGTCGTTGTCAAGAACGTTATCTGTGAGAGGAACTATCAGTGATTGTTAACGGCGCGGAAAGGGCTTCGCTGCGCATACACTCAGTCTTCTCATAAGTGATGCTCTCCACCGCGCTGCCGACTCGACTTGACTTCAACATGGGATCCTTGTCGCGGCGACTCCGCCACCGTCGTGTGCGCATCTCCATAGCCTCCAATGCAAGCTGGCCAATCTGTGCGCTGACATTTCGGATGTCCAGTAACCATTGCTTCATGGACGCCGTCACTGCATCCTTGATTTGGCCTCGCAAGGAAGGCAGTGAAGAAAGCAGGTGCTGAAACAGCGGGGTTTGCGACAGGGACGTCGGCGGCATACTCTCGATGTCCTCAAGAGACTGTAATGGAGATATATGAATACTACAGACATGGACAGGACCGACACAGCGTGAGGTACGGACCCGCAGCGCACTCCAGTACTTCCCCTCCTTCACCATCTCTCCCACTCGATTCACGACATCCAGCACGCGTAGACATGCTTGGAGGCCGTCAATGGCCTCATCCAAGTTTGCCGCGGTCTTCTTCGTCTGCAGCATCGCCTTCTTCTTCTCCACGAGGCTCTTCCCGACTTGTGATACACTGGCATCAAGCGTCGCGATCTTGTCCCGGAGGTTGGTGGTGTAGGACTTAATGGAGAAGAGTGTGGAGACTGAGCTGATGAACTCCTGGTAGTTATCGCCACATATTGACTCAATCTCGGCATCCTTAGATTCTATCAGGGCCTGCAGTGTGCGCAAGTACGCTTCCTGTTGCCTGTTCGCGTGTATCTGCTTGATGATAGGACCAAGTTGCTCCAGGTTCTCGGATGAGGAGGCCTGGTCCAGCAGGTGTATTTGCTGCAGCTGCTGGTCGATGCTCTCCTGCGTGAACTGTGGTCGCCGTCGAGGAGGCATCTCAGACGGCAATGAGAAGGTCGCTGCGGTCAAGCTAGGACGGTACGACAGACAGGTCCGCGAGTTAATGCCGAAGGGCGAAGGTGAGAAGCATGAGCGTCGTGTCCCGATTTGGAGGCGGTGTTTGGCAACAGCTTCTGGTCCAAACAACCCCGGTTCTCGGGCCGGGGTCGCGGGGTCGCGGAACAAGTACTCTACCCGACTCAGACATTTGAGCGGCTGCGTGATTTGTCCACCAACCACCACGTCGTCCGCCATGCCCGCAGTCACTCTAGAGTTCGACGCCATGTAAGAGTCCTTAACCGCGTTCATCGCCGGTAATCTGACCGTCAGAATTCATCAGCCTGTTTGACATGGACGGCACCTTGGTCGATTCGACCGATGGTGTCGTCGGTGCATGGGAACTTTTTGCGGAGAAGTACCCTGGCCTGGACGTCACGCAAGTCCTAAGCTGTTTGTATCTCACGACCGATTGTCTTGTCTGAATTGACACGCTGAGCGGTACCACAGCTTCTCATGGGGTTCGCACCGTTGAGAACTTGGAGCGCTTCTGCGGTGTCACTGACCCCGACGAACTGGAGGTGAGGAATCAGGATCATTCCACCGACTGAGCTGACCAAATTCGCAGCGAGAGGCGACGCGTTTCGAGGATGCCATTGTCACAGAGTCCAAGAAGAATGGACGGCATGGCATCGTCGCCCTTCCCGGTGTTCACAGCATCATGCAAGAGGTGCATCTCCAGTTGTTGAGGGCCGTTCCTGCCTTCTGATATCTCAAAATTAGCTTGGCCCGTATTGCAAACTGCCGAAACCGAAATGGGCCATTTGCACTTCAGCGACAATTTCATATGCCTCGGCTGCATTGAAAGCGGCCGGGATCCCGACGCCGGACGTCTTTGTCGTATCTGAGGATGTAGAGAAGGGAAAGCCAGAGTGCGTTGCGTCCACCGTGACAGTCTCCCGGTTGTCTGTAATTCGTTGTTGTCCTGACGCTTTCCACAGACCCGATCCTTACCTGCTAGGCGCAAAGCGTGCGGGCGTCGACCCCTCCCGCTGCCTTGTCGTTGAGGATGCCCCTGCAGGAGTTCGTAGTGGCCGCGCCGCTGGTTCCAAGACCCTTGGCCTAATCACTTCACATACCCGCGAGCAGATGGAGGAGGTACAGCCGGACTATCTCGTTACAAACCTGTCAAAGTGATCATCCATTTGCACTTCCCGCGTCTTGACCGTCAGCTGACCTCATTTAACCTAGGGTCACCATGAAGCCCACCGAGAACGGCGTCCAGGTCGTTATCGAACTCGACTAACTCGGGGATTCCGAAACATAGAAGGGCAACGAACGGTGTCTCTTACACTGTGCGCAGCCAAGCCTTACAAGAGACCTATAGAAGATAAGTAGTGTATGGTTACCGCTTCACATAGAGGTCAATCGGGCGTCGAAACCCTGTATTTAGCAAGCATCTATCAGCGATCATAGACCAAATGACATGACTTCCAACACTCACCCCCTTCGCCGACCGTGCCCAACCGTTGAGCAGGCCCGAAGCCGAGCTTTCGGAGCTCATCTTCAAAGTGATCCGGTCGCAGCTTGAGATTCTTTGCATTTTCCTTGAGCCTCTATGGCGGGAGTGAATAACTCGACACCTCGATGCGCATGCATACAGAGAACACGACATGATGACATACAGGATCCATCCGTTTCGCCTTGGCATATGTCTCCCATTCTTGAGGCTCAAGAACAAACGTGCCGCCCGCTCTGAGCACGTCAGAGACACGGCGGAAGAACTCCAACAGGGCCTCGTCTCCGCCGTTCAGGTGGATCCACTTCGAGATGGAAAAGCTGTGGCATGACCGTTTGTGAATTGCACATTCTTAGTACAAGGAAATGGCCCACTTACGCGACCACGACGTCGTAGCCCTCCGCGTCCTCTGGTATTTCACTCTTCACCCAGTCAGCAGTACGAAAGGACACCTTATGCGGGAACGCCTCTGCGATGTTCCCAGGTGCAGCAACATCTATGATAGGCAGTGGCCCGAACATATGCTCGCAGGACGCTGGGAAGTAGTCCGCCTGACCCGCGTTGTCGGGGTACACGCCTTCATCGACCTCGTCAGCATCCGAATGCGATATACGCCGCCGTTTCCTGCGGTCAGGATGTGCGGATTCTTCCCCGTTCGCTTCTGGAGTGCCGTGGGCTGCAGACATGCGGGCGGTGGGAGGTCCCTGCTGGCTCCACACGGACCGGCGGTGCTTCCATGCGGCTCTGACGAGGGTGTCGTCGATATCAACACCTACGACGCGTTTGGCACCCAAGGTCTGCGCTTACGCAGGTAACGTCAGACGGCATGCTGAGGGGCAATGCCGTATGCTTCCTCACCTATTTCGCATGTCACGATGCCCTCGTTGCATCCGACGTCGAGGACTCGCTTGCCGTTGAAGAGGCCACGCGGAACCAGCGCGAGTCTCCGGTCGTTAGTTGGAGGACGTTTGTTGTAGTACCTGTGCAGCTTATGGTTGGAATGCATGCAGATTGGGGACAAGCAAATAAATAACCCACCCGTGATAGTTGCCATATACTGGGAGATCGTTTGTTGTTGAAGCCATGATCGCCACACCGTGTGTCAGGCGGAGGACGCGCCTGTAACCAGACAGGTCCCAGCGTGTTGGTGGTTCAAATGCAAACGTCAATGGACGAGCGAAGCGCCCAGGTCAAAGGTTTGTCGAATCGGTCCTGTGGAATTGCAATACCAGTTTGTCTTCGCATGCTATTCACAGAGAATGCAGAGAGCAGAACATTATCGAAGAGAGGCAAGCAGTCGCAACTGAGCGCAACGTATCACCTACCAAGCCTCGCTCGTAATCCCATCATGGTGCATGACCGGCAGTTCTACCCCGACAAAGCAAAAAGTACACCACAGCGACAACGACATATCACATTTCAGGACAGCGCAGACAACAGGAACGTAATCAACGAGGTATGGTAGCCAGACTTAGATGAGCTTCATGTAGGTAGGCTATGGTCGTGAAGACGAGAGCAAGCAACCGAATCACAAACTTCAAACATATCTAGTACTCGCCCTCCTCCTCGGCATCACCAGAGTCAGTGCCGACTTCCTGGTAGTCCCGCTCCAAGGCAGCAAGATCCTCACGAGCCTCGGAGAACTCACCCTGTAGAAGGCGAAGTCAGCGGAAGGCGCAACTTGGGACGACACTGCAACGTACCTCCTCCATACCCTCACCAACGTACCAGTGCACAAACGCACGCTTGGAGTACAGAAGATCGAACTTGTAGTCTGTGGACGCCGTCAACATATGTCCCTCGCTTCTTTGTATGAGTTACAACGTACCCAAGCGTGACCAGGCAGCAGAGATGGCGGTCGTGCTGGAAGGAACATTCCATCAGACAGTTGATAAGCTGTTCTCGCACAAACACTTACTTCGAAAGCATGCACAGGCTGCGAGTGGTCTTGGCAAGGTCACCGCCAGGGACGCAGGCAGCGGGCTCGTTGCAGATACCGAGCTGAATGAGGGTGAATCAGAGAAGAACCGCCCGATGCCGCGCATACAGTCGTACCTTGAACCCTGTCAAGCACCAGTCGACGAACTGGATTGTCTTCTTGGTCTTGATGCTCGCAACAGCGGCCGACGTATCCTTGGGAACGACGTCGCCGCGGTAGAGCAGGCAGCAGGCCATGTACTTGCCCTCACGGGGGTCGCACTTGACCATCTGGTTGCCGGGCTCGAAGCACGAGAACGTCATCTCGGAGACAGTGTTCTGCTCATGGTGAGCCTTATCGGCAGAGAGCAGGGGTGCAAAGCTGGCCACCGGGAAATGGATACGAGGGAACGGCACCAAGTTGGTTTGGAACTCGTTCAAGTCGACGTTCAGCGAGCCGTCGAACCGGAGCGATGCCGTGATCGAGGAGACAACCTGAGCGATCAGGCGGTTGAGGTTGGTAAAGCCGGGCTGCGAGACGTTGAGCTTGTGCTTGTAGATGTCGAAGATCGCCTCGTTGTCAACCTGACGTCGCGTGATGAGAGACATGTCAACGGCGAGATCATCAGGGAAGACATACCATGAACGAGCAGTCGGAGTGCTCGAGCGTCGTGTGCGTCGTCAGGACGGAGTTGTAGGGCTCCACAATGGAGCTCGACAGCTGAGGTGCGGGATAGACACAGAACTCCAGCTTCGACTTCTTGCCATAGTCGTTCGCGAGGCGCTCCATGAGCAGAGCACCGAAACCAGAGCCGGTTCCACCGCCGAACGAATGGAACACGAAGAAGCCCTGCAGACCCGTGCAGTTGTCCGCCAGACGACGGATTTTGTCCATGACCGGGTCGATCAACTCCTTCCCGACGGTGTAGTGACCACGAGCATCTGTCTCGCGACGCGTTAAGTCGTTGTTGAGGGAGACAGTGGGTTCCCAACAAGGACTCACAGTTGTTGGCCGCATCCTCCTTGCCAGAAATCATCGTCTCAGGGTGGAACAGGGACCGGTACGGACCCGTCTTGACATCGTCGATGGCGCCAGGCTCAAGATCGACGTAGAGCGAACGGGGAACATACTTGCCCGAGCCAGTCTCGGAGAAGAACGTGGAGAAACCGCCGTCGTTGTGGGTCTTCGAGCCCTCAGCAGGACGACCATCGGGCTGCCGTGCGTCAGGACGTCAACATGCGAACCTGAGGACGGGGATGGCTGGGGGAAATCACGTACATTCAGCCCGTGCTCGAGCGTGTAAAGCTCCCCTGCTCTCAATCAGAGTGTGCCAAGTTACCTCAGGAACACTGGACTCACAGCATGCATTTCCGATCTGAACACCGGCCTGCCCGACGTGTAGAGAGATAACTTCACGCATGATGACTGAGACGGATTGGGAGAGATGACGGTTGGGAGGAAAGGAGGGTCGCGAACTGGGAGTTGCGCCGCGGGCCAAATCTTGTCACTCGGACCCGCGCTCAAGGTCGTATCACAACACGTGTCACGAGCGCTATCAGGCGACCAATCTAGACTCGCCAAGAAGGTGACCGGTGAACTCGAACGTCGCTCGCACACAGCTATCTCTATTCATAATGTGCAACGAATTCCAAGGATTACAACGGGAATATAAGGATGGTATGGTTGTGAATGCTCAGCCTGGGGAGCAAGTGGGATATCGATATGCGTGCTATGCGTGGTTTCGTTTCGTGCGGGGGTGTGGGTACCAGAGAATCAGTGCCGTAATTACCGTAGAGAGCAAAGCAAGGGCGAAGTTACGAAGAACAGAGCCGATCCACTTAGTACTCAGCAGCATCCTCAGCGTCCGCCGAGTCGATGCCGACCTCCTCGTAGTCCTTCTCGAGAGCAGCGAGGTCCTCACGGGCCTCGGAGAACTCACCCTCCTCCATACCCTCACCGACATACCAGTGGACGAAGGCGCGCTTCGAGTAGAGGAGGTCGAACTTGTGGTCCAGACGGCTCCAGGCGGTTGAGATGGCAGTCGTGTTGGAGAGCATGCACAGACTGCGAGTGACCTTCGCAAGATCACCGCCGGGAATGTGCGCAGGGGGCTCGTTGCAGATACCGAGCTTGAAGCCAGTCGGGCACCAGTCGACGAACTGAATAGTGCGCTTGGTCTTGATGAGACTGACGGCGGCGTTCGTGTCCTTCGGGACAACGTCACCACGGTACAGCAGAGCGCAGGCCACTGGAATCCCAATCAGAACCAGAGCAACACGTTCAAAAGCAAAATACTCACTGTACTTGCCCTCGCGGGGATCGCACTTGACCATCTGGTTGCCAGCCTCAAAGCAGGAGAAGGTCATGTCGATGACCGAGTTCTGCTCGTGGTTGGCCTTCTCAGCGGAGATAATGGGGGCGAACGTGGCGAGGGGGAAGTGGATACGGGGGAAGCTGCATGGAAGCATCAGAGGCCGCGCTCACTATCGCCGTATCAGAGTACACGTACGGAACCAAGTTGGTCTGGAACTCGTTCAAATCGACGTTGAGGGAACCGTCGAAACGAAGGGAAGCCGTGATGGAGGAGACGACCTGAGCGATGAGACGGTTGAGGTTCGTGAAGCCGGGCTGCGAGATGTTGAGGCGCTTCTTGCAGATGTCGTAGATGGCCTCGTTGTCAACCATGAACGAACAGTCCGAGTGCTCGAGCGTGGTGTGGGTGGTGAGAACCGCGTTGTAGGGCTCGACGACGGAGTTGGCCATCGTTGGAGCAGGGTACACGCTGAACTCCAACTTCGACTTCTTGCCGTAGTCGGTGGAGAGACGCTCGAGAACGAGCGCACCGAAACCAGAACCAGTTCCTCCACCGAACGAGTGGAAGACGAAGAAGCCCTGAAGGCCGTTGCAGTTGTCGGCCAGCCGGCGGACCTTGTCCATGACAAGGTCAATCTGCTCCTTGCCAATGGTGTAATGACCACGGGCGTCTGGTAATATTAATCAGACAAGCAAGAGAAGCTCGGGAAAATTGCCACTCACAGTTGCTGGCGGCGTCTTCCTTGCCCTTCACAAGAGTCTCGGGGTGGAAGAGACTCCTGTAGGGACCGTTGGCAACCTCATCAATGACGTTGGGCTCGAGGTCAATGTAGAGCGACCGAGGCACGTGCTTGCCGGAAGAGGTCTCCGAGAAGAAGGTGCTGAAGCCATCATCGTGGTGAGACGGAGAGCCGTCCAGGAGACGACCGTCCGGCTGAGGACATCATGAGCAGTGCGCCAGAAGTGACAAGAAGGATTCTACTCACGCCGAGACCGTGCTCAACGGTGTACAGCTCCCCTGGGGTACGATGACAATAACCGTCAGTTATCACGCATACAGCCACTCTCGAGGAGGCGACACGAGCAAACGACGTGTCAATCGAATCGACAATCGCGGCTTGCGTGTGTGACAGGGATGAAAATGGAGCGACAACTCACAGCAGGCATTACCGATCTGCACACCAGCCTGACCAACGTGGACCGAGATGACTTCACGCATCTTTTCGACGAGCAATCAAAGAACTATGAGAGTCTCCATGAGCAATCCTTAGCATCTCCGGCGCGTCGTCGGCGACTCACAGGGGGTATTCGAGCGGGCCAAGGAAGAGGTCGAGAAAGACGGCGCGCAGACGTGCGAGGGCGGAGGGTTTAAGTTCAGCAAGGGAAGAGCCCATGCTGACATAGCATTTCCCACACTCATGTTTCCATCCCTGGCCCGTGCGCCTGCATCGAACCACTAACCTGCTTCCGCGCGCATGCCACGCACAAACGGCGTTGTATCTGACAAAAAGTGCCCATCGTCTGTGCAGGAAGCCCCGGATGCGAGGCCGGAAAATTTTGGAAACTCTATTGCATCTATGGCACATGCTCCTGTATAGTCCGAATTGATGATCTAGTGTGTGCGTCGATATTTACATGCTCGAGGATCTTGGTGGGTGATTTATGTCTACGTGCGTCGTGTATGAGGTGAGGGTATCTATTGTACTATTGTATGAAGTCCGTGCAGGCGGGAGAAATCGAACCAAAGTGCATCCTGTAATTAGCTCAAAGCGCCTTCCCTTTACTGGTGAGTCGGCGTAGCGGTGAAACTTGAAGCCCCTTCTCCTTCCCTTGACTGATCCGTCGGCGTCGCAGTAGACGGTTCTCCGGACGTGGAAGAACCGAACATCTCCTTCGTCGAGCGCAAGGTCGACCTTGCGTGCTTCTTCCCCACCTTGACCTTCTGATCAACCTTCTTGGAGCTTTTGCGCATGAATAGTCTGAGCGGAGCTGGTCAGGAACAAGACGCTCGACGAACTTCGCAACACTCACTCGACCAAAGATTGCCACATACGCAGACCATGTATAGGGATGACTTGCGTGTGAACTTGCTGCTCGGACACGGACTGACGAGGAGGCTTAAGAGGGTGGTCATGGTGATCGAACACGGCGCGAACGGCGTCGGACGTCTTGATCTTGCCCAGGCGATGGTGCGTGACTGGTGCACTGTAGTACAGAGCCTTCTTCAGCAATGCAACCGCTTCAGCCTGCGAGCCTTGTCAGTCAGTTTTTAAAGTCAGACACCAGGTTCGCTCCTGCTCACAGTATCCCTCCTCCCAGCGATTGCGGTCGGAGGAGGTCGCTCCTCCTTGAGGTCCAATGGCCCTGTACGTCCGAACGTTAATTATATCGACGCCAGCAAATGAGACGAGCATACCCCAGCGTCTCTCTGACTGGATCTCTCCCGCAGACAAACGGGACGCCCCATCTGGAATAGAGACTCTGGAAGTCTGGGGTGTCAACTCGTCGTGAATCCAACCCTGCTGCCGAGCGTGGTCGAGCAGCCGCTGTGCCTTCGCTTCGTAGTGCTTCCGCTTGCGAATGACACGCTCAGCCGTGCGCTTGTATTTCCTGTCCCATTCCTCTTGCCCCTCCAGCCAGCGTCGAACAGGGAGTTCCTTGATAACCCCGATCTGCTGCGGCGGGATGTTCAAAGCCTCGATCTCCTCAGCTGGCTCCATCGGGCGAACATTGCCCAGCGCATCGACACGCTCCCGGATCATGAGCACAGCTGGTATGTCCTGAGCAACAATCAGTACGCGCACAGGCACTGCACCAGGTATATACATACCTCTCCGCTACACTTGGACGGTGGCGCCTCAGTGTGCACTGGCAGCTTCTCGGCATGACCTTGCTTGACCTCTTGCTCTGCCTGCTGCTCGTTGAAGCGGTACTTGTCAATCTCTGTCCGAGATGGGCTGAGGGAAGGTTTTGCGCGGTCAGAGGTCTTCTCCGATGGGGTTCGCTGCCGGTCGCGCTTGTGGACAGGTTCTGTGTCCGATATATCAGATGGCGGCCGATGCAGTTCAGGGAAAGGGTTGCGTTCCAGGTGCGCTTCGGAGTTGTCGATGACATGTTTCACGAACTGAGTTATCGCGCGATACGCGTATTTCGCCTATATCGAGATGAGTGGTGAGTGGGAACCCTTCTGATGCATAACGCACCGGTTCAGTGAATGTGAAGACCGTCAACACATGACACATGTCTATACGCATAGTTATCAGCTAACTGCCCTCATAGTTTGTGAGGTAATCGCCAACCATCGAAGACCTGGAGGTGGACCTGTAGATGATATCAGATCAGAGGTGTTACATCGCGCATATACTGGCTCTCCTACCTTCGTAGGAGTCTGGAACTTCTCAGCATTCTCCTTCTGCCGATGCCCGTCCCGAAGGACCCCCTTCCGGGTCGGATACTCTTTGGGATGTGCCGCCTTGTGAGCAAGGTAGATGATCTCGTCCCGGAGACATTCCCCGTTTCCCGCGATGATATAGAGAGGACAAAGATTCCCTAGTGACGATTGCAGCACCGGCGAGACAAGGGGATGTGAGAGCTGCCTGCGTACA